>JAQMYF010000001.1:63817909-63829487 GCA_030014195.1 Neosilurus mollespiculum
TATATATATATATATATATATATATATATATATATATATATATATCACACACACACACACACACACACACACACACTTACTGTATATAAAAACACCAGGACCTTTACTGTGCCTGCCAACTTGACAGGTCATTACCCTGTTAGTGTTCCAGGACCTGCAGATTTGCAAATGAAGCACTGTATGCAACTCTCTTCATATTTATAAAATGTTAAATATTTAAAAGCAGTGGGTTGTTTGGTTGTTAAAATTCCATTTTTTTCCCCCTTTCTACTCATCTGAGGCAATGAACAATCAACACATCATTGAACACAGTTATTACCTCATTTTCGAGGGGTTGGCACTCTATTTGTTTCCGCACAGTCCTGCACTGAAGCAGCGGGAATCAATGACCATATCATTACAACAAAACTGTGTATTGTGTAAACTCTTGTACCCTGTAAACAAATCCCATGGACCATAATTCAAAAGGGAGAGATAGACAATTCAGTTTTCTTAGCAAGCTAACTTTCTGTTCTTCTAATATTTTTGCCAAAATATATCAACTGGAACTACTGTGGTCTGGATAAGGACTGAACTCTATACACTACCTTTTTGCACATGAGACAGTGTAGTTAATTTCATTCCATTTTCTAAACCACTGTAACCTTTATTGGGGTTGTGTGGAGGCTGAAGCCCATCCCAGTGGGCGAAGGTGGGGAAAACCCTAAACAGCTCACCAGATTATCACAAAGCAACAAATACACACTACCATTCACACTCACACTCACATCTAGGGGCAATCAAGACGATCCAGTTAGCCCAGTGTGCATGTATTTGGATGGTGGAAGGAAACAGAACTGGAGCACCTGGAGAAAACCCACACAAACACACGAAGAAGATGCAAACATGCCGTGAAAGGGACTTGACCCCAGGAACTTCGTGCTGTGTGAAAGTGCTCACTACTGCACCATCATGCTGCCCAGTCACTGTAGTGTATATGCAAATTATCTTGGTAAACAAAATTCATACAGCCAAAGACTAGCTACTGAGCCCAGGACATTTAACTAATTAGCAATCTGACACGATGGCTTGTTTAGAAATATCACCAATGAAAATAGCACCTGAAAAATTCTAATCTGTGTATCCATCTGTTCCATCTGAATCAATAATGCTAAAAAATGTAGCATTTTTTTATGTTAAAAAAATTAGGTGGTAATATATCATAAGAACCCCATTGAAGTGCTAATATAAGTAGTTCATAGAGAGATAAGTATTTACTCATTGGTTAAAGACAGCGAGTGACTCAGCTGCTCAGCCATCTAAAGGAAGTTCATTCCACCACTTAACTGAGAAGATGCATCCTTTATGCATACTGTCCTTATACTCTAAGAGATGGTGGGAACAGTCGAACAGTGCTAGTGGATTGGAAGGAGCAATGTGGGGAGTGATGCATGCTTTAGATGGGTTCTGGTCCATTTTTGGGTTTGTAGGCAAACAACACTGTTTTAAACCTGGTGTGGGCAGCTACAGCAAGCCGACGGAAGAAGTGTACTAGTGAGTCAGTGTTCAAGAACTTCGTATGGCAACGAATAAATAAATAAATAAATCAAATAAAACCAGTCATGTAGGTGCAGAGGTTGAATGGTTCTCAGAGGAACTTCAGAACTATCGGTAACATGTTCCAGAAGTGCAGTTTTGAAATGATGAGGGCCTGAAAAGCACTTGAGTGGCCTTTGTGGATAGAAATGCATGAATCTGCCGGTTCCAGTGAACCAATGTTAATTTAAGGAGAATTGTAAATGGTTAGCTCACAGGTGCATGCTTTGACAAAGGGTGAGATCAGAGAGGTTTTTTTAGGAGGGTACAGGGTCCTGATGTGTGGATGCTTCTACTGGGATGAACAGCAGTTAACTTTTGCTAATATTAAGGTACAGCCAATTAGCTGCCATCCATGATGAGATACATGCCCTCTGAACAGAAACAGGGGCAGCACAGTGACAAGGTGGTTCACAAGGTGGTTTCGCCTCTCAGAAAGAAGGTCTTGCGTTCAGGGAGTGCATTTCCATGTGGAGTTTTTGCCCATAGTCAGCTGACATAGGCTTCAGCCTCATCACAACCCTAGTGATCATCACAACCCTAGGGCTTAGGAAATAAATCAATGAACAAGAACAGAAACACAAAACACTGGCTTTTGCCCATTGGTCTAGTCCATCTGGTCCATCCAGTCCAACCCAAACTGTCTATTACATACGTGGCCCTGACTTGCATTGTAACTCACCCCTTCCCATAGTCTTGCAAGAGGTAAGTTCAAAGGATGGCTCCACATTGCAATTCTGGGTTTGCTTTGTGGCCTGTTTATTAGACATTTGATTCATCTCAGGTTTGATCCCAGGAGTAGGTCCTGGCAACCTTAATTTGTCCACCCCTGTCTTCTTTCTTGTACCTTTAATTGGAAGTTCTGTATCTAGCAAATCGGTCACTGTAGTCATCTATAATATTAATGAAAATATTACCGGTCCATGAGAAACAGAGTTGATACTTTTGGCTTCATCTTCTTCACATTCAGCAGGTTTCTTCATTTTGTAAAGACAGCTTTGTTATTTGTTCTTCTTCTGCAGCATCGTCACCCTTCTGAATGGTAAAAACAGGACTGTATCACATGACTAACAAGTGGGATGTGAAAACAACCAAGTAGTCCAGCATAGACCTCTTTTTTATATACAGTACATATTGCACTTGCTTTGATCAAACCATTTTAATAGTTAAATTTCATCCTGTTCCCCAGATACAGCATTTGTACATTATTATTAATAGTAAGAACAATGCTGTACTCCACTCCATTTATCTTTATAAAATCCCCTTTTTCACTCAGACAGATAATAAAGAGAGTGCTGTAAAGTATGGCTTTGGTTTTTGCTCTCTTGCTGTGTTTAAACCAGGTCAAGTAACAATTCCCGGTAAGAGTTTTCATATCATTTTTAACCACCCACACAGCAAGCACGTGGTTAACACTGTCACCTTATAGCAAGAAGGTTGTGGGTTTAAACGTCATGGCGAGGATGTGGGTGTGAATGGATGTTTGTGGCTGCAATAGACTGGAGACCTGCTCAGGGTGTACTCTACCTCTTGTCCGAAGTCAGTAGGAATTGACTTTTGGATAGGCGGTAGAGATACTGATGCATATAACATTTCTCTTCCTGGAAGACTCAGTCCAGACATGACAGATTGCAGATATTTCCAACAGGACAAGAGGTATAATCTCTTTAGCAGGTCCTGGGTCTGCTCCATGAATTTCATCTAGTCTTCTTTAGGGTTCTCCTAAATGATCCAGCTTTCTACTGTGTCAAGACGTTAAAGAACAGCAAAAGGAACATGCAGAGGAACCTTGTTTCCAAGAGAAAGTGTCTAGAGGTGTGGATAGTGTACTGGCCATAGTGGTGGGCCAGTGGTTAAGTCACGGGATTACTCATCTGAAGGTCATGGGTTCATGGCTCATTTCCACTGTTCCTCATTTGTATAAAAATGATAAAAAAAAAGTCATTCTGGATAAGAATTAATGTTAGTGACACTGAGATCAAACCTTTTTGTGTTTCAAAGTTATGGCATGTCTGATCTGCACCTCTGATCATGGCACCATTTTAAAATTCTCTGGGACTCAGGTAGGGTAGTGTCCCCACCAGGCTTGGGGGAAATCTGTGCACTGGTGTGGTCAGTAAAATGGCATCAATTATAATACCTCCATCTGGGGTAAAGCAGGGTAACAGCTCCTGAATAGTGCAGCTGAAAAGGATACAATCCTGTCTGATTCTGCGCCTATTCGCATGCATAGCCAAGTTCTTAGGCAGAGTGGGATGGTATACATTCTCTTTCTCATCACTCACAGCAACACCAGCCAATCACAGGCATCTGTGGTCTCCTGCATACAAAGATAGGTCGGTTCCTTAGAATGTGTTTCGCTGACAAAAATTCAAAAATTATTTGACTTGGAGCAAACAGGTGGCTACCGTTACCCTCCCAGGTGATTGGTTGCTGTAATGAGGCGAGTGAAGGGAAGAGTGATGGGTGGGAATTCATTCATTTGCTGAGGCGCTTAATCCTTCAAGGGTCACTGGAATCTTAGCTGACTCTGGGTGAAGGCGGGGTGAACCCTGAACAGTTTGCCTGTCCATTGCAGGGCCAAAACGGACAGCCATTCACACTCACACCTAGGGGAAACTTGGAACTGCCAATTAACCTGCTGTGCATGTCCTTGGACTGTGAGAGGAATGCAGAGAAAACCTATGCAAGCACAGGGAGAAAATGCCTGCGCCTGGGACTCAAACTCGGGATCTTGTTGCTGTGATGCAGACGAACTTACCACTAAACCACTGAGCTGCCCGGGTGGGAGTTAGCCATGTACAAATACCATTACGTTAAATACAATAAGCATCAGTAAGATCCATGGAAAAAAGTTTGCTACTTTATTCATTTGGGAAATATTTCATCCAAAGCAATTTACAGCCAAACCGAACAAGGGGTAAACACCTTGCTTTAGGGCTTGACTACAGCAGCTTGGCAGCACTAGGATTGAAATCCTTTAGTTAGCATCTCAGAGTCTCAATCGCTGAACCACCACTGCTGTGCAATTTATACTTGGGCAATAAACGACAATTAAATGTAAAATCGTGGCTGCTCATTATCATATTGATGGGGCTAGAATTGGGGAGAATAAAACGCAGTCCAGGATCATTAAAAGGCAATCTAATGCCGCTGGGACCGTGTACGCTTGAAGTGTAAAATTTCAATTCGGTGTTAAGCGAGAACAAGGAAACTTAGTGAGCTATGATTTATTCAGGAAGATATATTCAGCACTTGCTCCTGCTTCCTCGTAGTGAAATTCATCTCCTCCTCAAATTCGAGCACATGAAAGAGTGCTCACAGGCCGGATCTTCTGAACGCTGTGCTACAGAATAAAACGTCCCACATGCGGCTACATATCTGTGATTCCGCTGCACAAAAAATAAAAAAGATTTAAACCACTTAAGGTGAGTTGCATTAGCAGCGCACTGTCTGGGCTTGTTAGAAATATAACAAACAGAGTAACAGGGTATGAGATGTCCTGTCCGCAGAGTAGCTGAATCAGCAGCGAGCTTTAACGCTACACTTGTCTAAATAAAACATGTGGCTCGGATGTTGAGTAATTGCTGTAATGAATAAAAACGCTCTGATTCATGTTGCAGAAGTCCAATAATAAGTGACGTGACCAATAAGTGCATTACTAATTTTCATTTTTTTTTATTTAGGTTTAGTTTTATTGCACATTATTCCTTGGGTGGTTTGCGAATAAACTTCACAGCAAGAAGGTCCTGAGTTCGAGTCCCAGGCTCAGTGAGTGTCTTTCCATGTTCTTTCAGTGCTTGTGTGGGTTTCCCCTGGGTACTCCTGTGTCCTACTACAGTCCAAAGTCTGCATGCACACATTAGGTTGATTGGCTGTTTCAAATTGCCCTTAGGTGTAAGTGTCAGTGTGAATGGTTGTGTGTGTTGACCCTACAATAGACTGGCAGGCTGTTCAAGATGTACCCCACCTTCACCCAGAGTCGGCTGAGATTAAGGATTAATACTTGCCACAATCCATGACTCTTACGCATGCAGAGATTGTAAAGAAGTTCTATAAGTTAGGTGATGCTAGCAGAGTGCTTAATTTATTTATTTATTTATTTATTTGTTCATTCATTCATTCATTCATTCATTCATTCATTTATTGATTGATTGATTGATTGATTGATTGATTGATTGATTGATTGATTGATTTTTGAGCTGCTGCTCATGTGTATTCAGGGATAGAGCAACAAACGTCAGAGGAAAACATTATCCACCCTATTTGCTAGTGCTTAATCAGAATCAGAATCAGAATCAGAATACTTTATTGATCCCGGAGGAAATTGTGTCAAGGAGCAGGAAGCAAGTATATGGCTCTCTTGAGAGCTCAGCCAATTAACATGGTCTCCTGATGTCATAGGGCTCCTCCAATGGATGTGTGCATCATCCTCTACTCAAGCTTGCAATCTACAAAACAAACAAAACAAAAAAAGCTATGGGTGTATTTTCATGTAATGTCCACCAGAGGCGGGGCTTTGAACAAGACAGACTTTAGTAGAATTTGAAGAAGATCCAGTTCAAGTTCTGGATCCAGGATTATTATCATGTTCTGGATACAGACGTATTCTTTAACACTGTAAGACAGGATGATCTTTTTGGAAGTGTTGTAGTAGAGCAGTCCCAGCACGGGTAGCTGTGTACTTTCTTTTTCAAAAAAAAATTTTATGGAATGTTTACCAGAGCCGGAGCTTTGGACAAGGTAGTCTCCATTGACAGAGGTTTGCGCTCTCCGAGTGGATTAATTCTGGCTTGTACAAAGTATGCTTGAAGCATGATCGTATCTCGCACTCTTCAGCCATTAGCTAGTCCTTTAGGAAAACGTTCTCATCAAAGGGCTTTAAATAATCTCGTAAATTCTATAACCTCGAAATTTAATTTGGTCAAAAGCACTGCTACCATGACGCTGGCATTTTTTTCCTATTGTAAAGTCAAACTTTACTTTTATGAACGCTCAGCACTTTCTCCTGCTTTTCTTTCCTCTCTTATATTGTTCTCCCTTCAAGAGTTTGTGACTTTTTCTTTATTTAATTAGAGAAAGGTGCAGAGGCTGGTTTTATTTTTATCCTGTAATGAAGATGTAACTTTAGAGATACGACAGATATGAGTACATATGCAAGAGTTTTTATTCTGTGGACAGATAAGTACAAAAAGCGTAGGATGGAAAAAAAAAACTTGTTTCAAGGTCATTATCGGTATAAAACCCGCCAACAGATGAAGGTGTGTTGTGTAAACAAGATGCAAATCGTTATAATTAAAAAACCAAATGATACAGGACCAACCTGACGAGTGCGGTGTGGGACTGGAAGGCGAACGGAGTTCATTTGTATGCGTGTTATGTGTAATTTTAATCTCAGGGATTATGTGATGCGTGCAGCGAGGTTTAGTGTCAGTGTTAGCATAACAATGAGGATCACACGAATAAGGTCAACACGTGCAGGTTTTTAACGACGCGACTTGTCTTGCTACCAAGTTATTCTTAATTATTTTTATTTTAGCTGAACATCTCACACTGTGCTTATTGAATGGAAAGTGAGAAGAACAATTTGTGAGTGCAGGAAAGTTCAACAGGACGGTGGTGTAGTGGTTAGCATGTTCGCCTCGCAGCTAGAAGGTCCTGGGTTTGAGTTTGCATGTTTTCCCTGTAGGTTTCCTTCAAGCACTTCGGTTTCCTCCCCCAGTCCATGGACATGAAAATTAGGCTAATTAGAGTCACATGATAATTGAGTCACATGCAATAACCTAATAACTTCAGTTGTATATAAACTATTTCGAAAAATGAAGTCTGTTTTTGTTTGTTTGTTGTTTTTTTCTCAGACAAGAGCAGAAAGGGGTTTTAAGAAACGTCTTGAAGGTGTCCGAGTCCCTATTTTTGCTCATGTTCTGATATTCTGACTCTGAATTTCTTCGTTTTTCTTGTTCATGTATTTTTGCATGTTCGCGATACCAGGTTGTCTGCACATCACCTGACCTATCTGTCTCTGACTCTGAGATAAGGGGTACACTCTGGACAGAACGGCGGCTGTAGAGCAGCAGGATTATTGGTTTTAACCTGACGGATAAATACACAGCTGTGATGTGATGTACAGTATATGAAGAACTGGAAGTATCTGTTTCATGCATTTGAATAAACCATGATTCTACTGTCAGATGCCCTCACATCTCAAGCACAGACGGGACGTGGAACAGTAATGACTTTCTCCAGACTAACAGCAAGGACCCAAATGCCTTCAGGCTTCTCACCATGGTGAATCTTATTCAGCAGTCTCATATAAATCTCATAAATATTCCCCTCTCCTCTCCTCCTCTGACTGGCTCAGTTGAAATCTTACAGATTGCTACCTCATGCTTTAATAAAATGTAAGCAGGACGTTCCAGCTGATAGGTTCACTCATTAAACAAATGGATTGACTCCAGGTCCGAGCAGTCGATAGCTGAGCTCTTCACATTCACTCCAAAATCAATGCGCCGCCCTGCGTGGATTTGGCCGAGATCCGTTGCTAAAGATTTCAGTTACGGAAGCCTTGATTAGTAGCTTCGAGTTCTAAACATATTGAAAATCTGATTATTCGAGCCACTTTCTCTTCATTGTCTTGTAATAAAGCTGAGGAATAATGTCATGGCTGTGTAATGGAAAACTTTCCTTTATTACATAAATAAACTTTATTTCTTCAGGTTTCAAGTACAAAAAAAAAAAAAAAAAACTAAAAAGGGAGAGAAAGTAGCAAAAATATATTAATTAAATACATTTTCAAAAATTTTAAAATGAATAAATAAAATATTATTTATATATTAAATAACTATATATGTGGAACATTACAAATAAAATTTAACAGGTAAATTATTTATTAATAAAAGATTAAAGTATATATACTCTATACTGTTTTATATATATATATATATAAGTAAAAAAAAATTAGTAAAAAAGTCAAATAATTAAATATTTATTTAATATAATATTATAAACTAAAATTAATCAAATATATTTGCAGTATATTAGCATTTAGATCTGAAGAGAAAATAAAAAATGGTAAAAGTTTTTTACAATAACACAAAAATAATCATTAAAATATGAATGTTTGAAAACAAAATTGTACAAGAAGAGAAAAAAAGCTTAAATTAGTATTTATTTATTTATTTTTAATTGTTTGTTTGTTTGTTTGTTTGTTTGTTTGTTTGTTTGTTTGTTTGGATACATTTGAAGTCATTCAAATGTATCGAAAACTGAAAGTCGAGTTCATACAAAACCACCTCCTCAAGAATTCTGTTGAAAAATAAAGAGTTTGTTCCTGTCGTGTTTCCTGCTTCCGGATGTACTGGATGTTCTCTGGGTTTGTATAAAACCTGGTTTCGTTGATTGCGCTGCTTGAAGTTAAACAGATTTTCAAATCTTTTTTATCCTCCGTCTTTCGTAGATCTGCGAAGACTTCAAAAGGACTCATTTCATCTTGTTTGAAGATAATGGAGCGTCATTTTCATGGAGTTTGTTTGCCGACACTATTTGATTTTTTATTTGAGTTCCTACTAATAGAATTTTTTTTTTCATTACTACCAGAAAGTTCTGTCTAATCAGCACTCATTAATCAAAGGGTTAATGACTTAACTTTTCGGATGGATATATTTTAGTGTCTATAACATGTGCACACAGAAGTGGACTCACTTCACTGATGTTGCATCATGCATTCATTGATAAACTGCTGTAGTGTAAGACGAATAAAGAAGGGCTGCGGGATCTCCAGGTTCGGTTCCTGCTCCAGTTGGCTGCGGATGGTGTATCCCAATCAAGAACTTCTTAAGGCAGTAATTAGATGTTCAGGTGTGCATGATTAGGTTTGGAGATAAAGTCTGCAGGAAGGTTGGAGATCCCTGTTGTACACCATCCATTGTTCCTCTTTCCTTGAAGATTCAAGGTGAGTGCTGGTTAGGTGATGTTAGAGATTAGCTTCCAGTCAGTGGTCTGAACACTATTTTAGGATCTCATCTTCTGCAAAAGGCTGAAGGTTGGTTTTCTGCCAAAGATCCTGGTTGCTCATGATGTTTATATATAGATCATGGTGTTGATAGAGGGCTGCACTTTCCTCATTGTTGCCTCTGGTGTCCTCCAGGTTTCTTTTCCATATTGAAGAACTGACTCGGTGCTGAAGCTGAACATCCTGATCATCATCTGTCATTTTAAACTTGCAGCTGAAGTTTCCAAAATAACATCATATGCTGGACCAGGGGTCTCCAACCCTGTTCCTGGAAAGCTATCCTCCTGAAGACTTTGGTTTTAACCCTAATTGTGCACACCTGACCATCTGATTGCTGCCCTAGAAGGTTCTTGGTCAGCTAAAAGAGGTGTGTTAAATTTTGGTTGTAGATAAAACCTGCTGGAAGTTAGATCTCCAGGAATAGTGCTGGAGAATACTATATTCGATAAAGAAAACTCTTTTTCCTTAAAAATGAAAATAAGTGATGGCTTCATCCTAATAAGTTTTATTATGATGAATTCTCCCTGTGCTTGTGTGGGTTTCCTCCTGGTACTCCGGTTTCCTCCCACAGTCCAAAAACATGCACAGTAGGCTAACTGGCTGTTCCAAATCACCCCTAGGTGTGAGTGTGAGTGCGAATGGTTGTGTGACTGTTGGCCCTGCAATGGCCTGGCGAGCTGTCCAGGGTGTACTCCGCCCTCGCCCAGAGTCGGCTGAGATGGGCGCCACTCTCTCACATAACTAAGGCTGATGAATGTATAAACACGGGAGATGAAGGAGGAGGAGACGCGGCTCTGTTGTCGTCTGTATCTCGGCACTAATAGAGATTCCCGCGCTGAGGTTTAGCACAGGTGATTAGCCAGAGTGTCTGAGGTCATCTTCAAGGTCGCCCTGGGGTTTGGGAGCAGAACAACGCAGTGGCCTATAATTAGCCCTGAGATTAAAAAGGTGGTGGGATTGTGTGTGTGTGTTTGTGTGTGTGTGTGTGTGTGTATGTGTGTGTGTTGGGGTACGCTGCAAGGTGGGAGCTGGAACCCCTCTGATTGGGGTTAACTGCTGCCTAATTTGCATAAAAAGAGGTTTTATGGGTGGTGGGAATGAAATGTAGTGTGTGTGTGTGTGTGTGTGTGTGTGTGGTACGCTGCTTTGGTTCAATTTTGGGAATTTTAAGGTGCTGCAGATGCATCAAAGTGAATGAATGACCATGTAACAGTATAATTTATTTTAATTAAGCGTGCACAGCGGGTCTCTGCACTCAACTACATCTCATTTACGCGGGTTTAAAGAGAGGACCATTTCAATTTATTTTAAATAAAAAAATCAGGCAGAAAGTAAAGATTAATTACTACATATAAAACATGCTGTGATGGGAAAATAATCAATAATGTGACTGTTACCATGGTAACACTGATTATTTTACTCTAACAGCACATCCTTACGTGATTCTATTCCCCCGTAAACTGCAATTTAGCATTTATTTATTTATTTAATTTATTTAATTGAATTGAATTGAATTGAATTGAATTGAATTGAATTTATTTATTTATTTATTTATTTATTTATTTATTCATTCATTCATTCATTTTCTGAACCGCTCAATCCTAATTAGGGTTGTGGGGAGGCTGGCGCCCATCTCAACCGACTCTGGGCGAAGGCGGGGTACACCCTGAACAGCTCGCCAGGCCATCACAAGGCAACACACACATTCACATTCACACACTGGCTCAATTTGGAACAGCCAATTAGCCTAATGCTAATGCACAGCTCTTTGGACTGCGGGAGAAAACTGGAGCACCCAGAGGAATCCCATGCAAGCATGGGGAGACCTGAATACTTCTGCTTTGAGGTGGAAAAGCTAACCATTACGACACCTTTTCTGTGTATTCAGGATCAGAAGCTTTATGTATCTCTCTCTCTCTCTCTCTCTCTCTCTCTCTCTCTCTCTCTTTCTCTCTAACTCTCTCTTTCTCTCTAACTCTCTCTCTCTCTTCT
>JAQMYF010000001.1:63829587-63839994 GCA_030014195.1 Neosilurus mollespiculum
TGGCGCCCATCTCAGCCAACTCTGGGCGAGGGCGGGGTACACCCTGGACAGCTCGCCAGGCCATCGCAGGGCCAACATTCACACAACCATCCACACTCACACTCACACCTAGGTGTGATTTGGAACAGCCAATTAGCCTACTGTGCATGTTTTTGGGGATGTCAAATTCCTTTTGGTAAAATATATAAATGATGTAAGAAATGACTAAAATCAAAGATTAAACAATATGAAATGAACAGCAACAATAATAATGAAGATAATAGTAATAATAAAAAAAAAACAGTGACAGAAGCTCAGTCCTCAGTACAATAGGGTGGGGGGGAATTCTATAATAAAATGTTGACATTAGCTCTGTTAGTTTTTACATGGGAGGATTCTTTATCATCAGCTTCATAAAGTCTCTGTGTAAAATATGATATAAAAGGTGTGTTTTACAATATATCTTTTCATAGTTTAACTTCTTCAAAGCAGAAGTCAGTGGTAAAATGATTTTTCAAGCACTAAACCCTGAAGAGCTTCGAAGCACATTTTAATCTTGCATCAGATGCATGGAGTTGCAGATGTTAGAGCAGCCAGGCATGTCCTGTGCAGGAAAAACAGAACCGGAGACCAGTGAATGCATTATTAATCTTATTTAAACTAAACCCAGTGCTTCCTCTCCTGTTTTTTCAGGCACATATAAGTTATAGACAAATTTAAACATGAAATTTCACATTGTAAATAATTTGACACACAAGATTAAATAGTATTATATTAGATTAGGTTGTATGAAGGAATACTTACCAAAAAGAAGACAGGGCCAGCAAAACTGGTGCTGAAGTTTAGCACTACCAGCTAGCTGCTCAGTGTGTTGTAATTGTCCTCAGTGAATGTCTGAAAACCTTACTTCCTCTTGGTATACAGCTCAAGCATCGGAGTTGGCCTGCTGTCAGCTTTAATTGTAAGATAGATTGTAATAGCTGTAGTTTAATAAATTATTCTTAACCAAATACTCCAGATCTTCACCCTCCATTGTACTATAAATATTTCTAATGAGATATTAATGTGAACTTGCTAATCTCCTGTTATTTCACTGCCGTGACATTGATAGTGATACTATGATTTGACTATGAGGTATGGTGCTTCCCTTAGTTCAAAGTGCTTCCCTTAGTACAGTTCTGACTAACCACAGGTGAGCAATGTCATAGCACAAGCCTTACCTGATTGGTTAATTGTTCTATTTTTTACACCAGGGGATTCCAGTTTGGCCTGGTTTCCTCTTTTATATACAGAGTGCAATATAGTGTTTCACAACTCATTCACCATGAAACATTTAGAGGGGCACTGTTTTACACATTCATTCATTCATTCATTTTCTGAACCGCTTAATCCTAATTAGGGTCGCGGGGAGGCTGACTCTGGGAGAGGGCAGAAACACGCTGACTGCTATGCAGCCTACTCTTGACGAAAATCAGCAATGGTTCTTTTACATGCATCTCACAATAGACAGTGAGAGACATGGCCGGCCTTTGATAACCCAGTTAGCTGCACTGGGGGGTTTTACACATTGTAAAATGCTTAATAAGAGGATATTAATGAGAAGATGGCCTCACCAAACACAGAAGAATTACCCACACGGTTAAAAAATTATTTCAATAAATGGCCATTAAGAGTCTGAAAAAGCAGAGGATGCCTGGCTTTCCTTGGCTTCTTGGAGAAAATGCTGCTGGTATTTTATTTTTTGGGTATTTTTTATTTCAGTCTGTTACTAATAAGCTATTAGATAAACTAGAAATACTAGGTTTATTATTATTTCAAATGCAAATTAGTGACATAATGTGAAACCTTTGCTAGCTATGCCTGTTAAGGCCTGATCTCATTTGGGTGATTCTTTGGCTGCCCATGATTTTTTAAGGCAACTGTCAGTGATGATCTGTGATGATAGGCAGTGTTTGGTGAAACGTTTTGATTGTCTTCTTTGTTGTAGGCGACAATATCGCTAACTATCCCCAACTATGGTCGCTGATAGTCACGGACAGTTGCAGATTGTCTGAGACTGTCTAAGACTTTGTCTCAAACTTTTAAAGTGCAGAAAGTAAAAACAAACAAACAAACCAGTATATATCTATTAAATTAAAGGTAAATAGATAAGTAGAAGAATAATAATGCATATTTATCTATTAAATTAAAGAGAAATTTAAGTGCATGATACAATAGGTTGTTTGAAGGAAAAAACAGTCAATGGATTTACATCATGTTTTAGGTTTTTGGTCTTCTACAAGGTGAAGCATCCACTGAGATAATGTACTTTGCAGTTTATCTGCTGGGATTGACAGTTACCTCACCATCATCATCAATAAAAACAAAGCAGTTCCACAGAGCAGTTCCACAAGCTGCCAAAGATAAAAGTCAGATGTGTTGTTACTGAAGGAT
The DNA here is from genome assembly GCA_030014195.1 of Neosilurus mollespiculum. Lineage (NCBI taxonomy): Eukaryota > Metazoa > Chordata > Actinopteri > Siluriformes > Plotosidae > Neosilurus > Neosilurus mollespiculum. Next base: position 63,832,000 of record JAQMYF010000001.1, read on the forward strand.
TCTGCTTTGAATTATCAATGAGACTCATTGTCTTTATATTCTTTATACTTTTGTCATTCTTTCACAACAAATCTGTATTTCCCCTAGAAATCCACCAACTTTTTTCAGATTGTCATTCAGAGAGATACTAATTGGCAGTTTGTTGAATTAGTGACTTTTTGATGACATTTTGGTAAATAGTTGATGGACAGTTAACAAACAGTGTGAAATTTCTGTGAACATTCAGCAACATTTTGGTGAATGTGATGACTGTGGCAATTGATTTCCAACTGTTTGGTAAATGTAACTGTCTCCAGTGCTCACTGAGTCGCTTTCATATAGTGTTATGGTCACTTGACCATCATGGTCGCATGACCACAGACGTTCACCAACTCTTACAGAGTTCGCAAACTGTTCACCAAGTATTTTTCAAGTATTGCCTCTTTCCTGAGGGAGGTGAATGATTGAAAAATAGTTGATGACCACAAAGTACATTTGCAGACCATTACGAGAACAGTTGGGGACTCATCCATTCATTTTCTGAACCGTTAATCCTAATTAGGGTCGTGGGGAGGCCTGCACCCATCTCAGCCAATTCTGGGAGAGATGCACACCCTGGACAGCTCACAAGGCCATTGCAGGGCAGACACACACTGACAGCAACTCAATGGCCTACTCTTTACGAATGACAGCAATGGTTATTTACAGATCATTTGGTGAAAAAACATTCCTCAAAATAGTGTTCAAATGCAACTCTTCCCAGTCTATAAAGTCAGGGTTGGGTTCATTTTGAATTGTAACAGTATATTATCTTCATACTGGTCCCAATTTAAGCAGATGAAAGCACAGGCACAAGTTTATGCAGTAAGATAAGTGACATTAAAATTTTGTTACTCAACATAAAATTTGCATTGAAAATTAAACCAGAACTGAAAAAAATCATTGGCATTAGTATATTTGTGGGGCAGCATGGTGGCATAGTTGTTAGCACATCCTCAAAACAGGAAGGTCCTGGGTTTGTGTCCTGGGCTTGGGTGTTTCTGTGTGGAGTTTGCGGGTTCTTCCTGTGCTTGCATGGGTTTACTCTGGGTACTCTGGTTTCCTCTCACTGTCCAAAGACATGCACATTAGCATAATTGGCTGTTCCAGATTGCCCCTTGATGTGGATATGATTGGGAATGGCTGCATATGTGTTGGCCCTGCAATGGTCTGGCAAGCTGTTCAGGGTGTACCCTGCCTTCGCCCAGTGTCAGCTGAGATAGGCTCCAGCCTCCCTGTGATCCTACTAAAATAAAGTGGTTTAGCAAACGAGTTACTGAGTGACAGAGTGAAACTTTTACATTAGAAAAAGTGCTATTGGTACCGAAACAAGTTTTGGCATTGAAAAAAAGACACTGAAGAGTAAAACATAAACATTAATTTTTTTTTGACAGAGCCTGGCCAGTGCATCATGACTTGCTGCCTTTCACAAAGAGCAAACCAGGATGAGAGGTGTAGTTATGTCAAATGTGTTTACACTTTCAAGCACACAAGAGTCACGTGATTTGGTGGTTACAGAATTTGGTGTAACACCAGTTTGCACAAAAACAACAGAACAGAGAGAAACACACTTATTTTAAACACCAATTTTTATTTTTTTGTGACAGAATTTTTATGTAACTGTTCCAGCTTCATACAAGTTTACAGTGAAACTGAAAGCCAATGCTGGCCATCTCGGGAATGTGAATGTTCACCTGAGTGCATCCCAGAATGTCACGTGAGCTAGAATACAAACGTGAGTAAAATTGTCAGGCCCACACAATGCAGATTTACATTTACATTTACAACATTTAGCAGACACTCTTATCCAGAGTGACTTACAGAAGTGCTCTAAAGTAACTATCAGCGAGTATATTCTTATACTGGTTTGTCAGGACACAGACTAAGTATACCATCAGTCGAAAACGTATTGGATAGGTGTTGTGTGCAGGGTTATTTATTTATTTATTTGTGTGTGTGTGTGTGTGTGTGTGTGTGTGTGTGTGTGTTTGTGTGTGTGTGTGTTTTTGTGTGTGTGTGTGTGTGTGTGTGTGTGTGTGTGTTTGTGTGTGTGTGTGTTTGTGTGTGTGTGTTTGTGTGTGTGTGTGTGTGTGTTTGTGTGTGTGTGTGTGTGTGTGTGTGTGTATGTGTGTGTGTGTGTGTGTGAATATTTACATTTATATGAAGGAATGACACACCTGGTGGGTGAAGTACGACACTCTTGTAAAGATCTCCATTAGACCGGGGTGTACATCTGAAGCTCTGCTGTAAAAACAACACTAAAAAGCAAATTCTGTACAATAAACTGTAATACATTAGTAAAATCAACAGAACTGAGAAGACACATCACAAATTAAACCTTATTAACATGGTTTCCTTTAGACTAATTTCAAACTCTTAAGAGGATGTGATGGTCCATAGTGTTGACCAGTTTAACAGGAACCAAGTCAACAGTGAACATATTGTAAGTCTTTTCTCTGGAAATGGGGTTTGGAACTGAACCTGTTTGGGAGAGTTTTCAGGTGTCATTGATTCAATGCTTTGATTTCCTTCATACATTCTTTATATGTTGCAATCCATCTGTTTCTATATAAAGAGAACTTCTACAGAAGCCAGAATTTATTGTTCCACTTACACTGACACCAAAGGAAATGTTGTAATGCATCATGAGATTTAGGTACGGTTGGGTGGTGGGGGGACTTATTTGTTCATCACATCCCACAGATGTGAAATTTGAAGGCCAATTTATCCTTAAACCTTTCCTGAAGAGTTTTTGTAGGATAGAAGGGTACATTATGCTGCTGAGGGGTACTACTGCCATTAAAGATAAAGATAAAGAGTTCTTTATTGTCAATGTTGCATGGACAATGAAAATCAATTAATCAGCTCTCTGTTTAGCAGCAATTATAAAAAAAAAAGTGCACGAAAGACAACTGAGATAACTACACTAAGCTATATATATGCATATACACATATATACACATACCTGTATATACACATATAGACACATATACATACATATATCCTGTATATTTGTGCATGAGATGTCAAAGGTGCATGGTATACTCAGGGTGAGAGGTAGAGCTTTTTAATCATTAGGTAAATGATAATAAAATGTTAAATGATGTTCGAGACCTGCTTTAAACATGAGTTTTGCACACACAGAGTAATATTGCACTGTCCAGGAAGATGGTCTTAATGATGGTTATTCAGTCAGTGTCTGTGTGTGACCGTGGTGGTGGTGGGGTTGCACTTTTACCAGCTTGTGGGTAAAAGCTGTTCCTGAGTGTGCTAGTTTTTATTTTTAGTGTCCTGTACCCTTTTCTGGAGGGGGAGGGGAGAAGAGTGGGTGTCCAGGGTGTGTAGGGTCTCAGATAATTCCTCTGGCTTTCCTTTAAAGTCTGCCAGTGTAAATGTTACTGAGGGAAGGGTTGTGTAGTTCTAATTACCCGCTCTGCTGTCCTTACCACCCGCTGCAAGGCCTTCCTGTCCTCTGCAGTACAGCTGCTGAACCACACTGTACAGCAGTAGGTCAGGTGGCTATCAATGGCGGAGCAGTAGAAGTTTGTCAGTAGGGGTGGTGGTACATGGGCTCGTCGGAAAGGAAGTACATCCTTTGTTGTGCTCTCCCCATCTGGTGGGAGTTGTTTCTGGTCCAGGTGAAGTCAGCAGAGATGTGGACTCCAAGAAATTTGAACTACTCCACTCTCACTACATGTGATTTGATTTCCTATCCTGACATTCTGAGGTCTGTTGCTAAGAAGGTCCTCTATCCAGGTGCACACTGAGCTCCCTAGGCCCAGGTTGCCCAACTTCTGAACCAGTTTATGTGCTAGGGCTGTATTAAAAGTGGAGCTGAAGTCTACGAACAGCATCCTCACATAGAAGTTACTGCTGTCCAAGTGTGTCAGGGCTATGTGAAGGGCCTTTATTGATGGCATCCTCTGTTGACCTGTTTGCTCTGTATGCATACTGATGGGGATCAAGGTCAGCAGGGATGGCAGCTTTAATGTGAGACAGGAAAAGTCACTCAGAATGTTTGATTATGATGGGGATTAGGGCAACTGGGCGATAGTCATTCAGGTGGCTCACTGTGTTCTACTTTGGCACCAGAACAATGGTGGCTGTCTTGATGCAGGTTGGAACCATACATTGCAGTTTCAAGGGATTAAATAGGGTGGTTAAAAACCCCTGCTAGTTGCTGTGTGCATCCTTTAAGTAGCGTTCCTGTTACTCCATCAGGACCAGTAGCTTTCCATGCATTGACTCTGTGGAGTGTGGCTCTGATCTGGTGCTGCTGCAGTTGGATGGGGTCATTGCCCCTCTCTGGAAGAGCAGGCTAGGTGCATGCTTTTATGTTGTGTTGGTCAAAGTGAGGAAAGAACTGGCTCAGGGTGTCCAGTTGGGTGCTGTCCGAGGAGTCTGCTGATGTGTTCATGTCCTTGTAGCCAGAGAGTGTCTTGATCCCCTTCCATATATCCCTGGTGTTGTTCTCGTCAAAGTGCTCCCTGATAAGTTGATTATATTTGCAGTTTGGTTGTTTGATACCTCTTCACAGGGCCTGATGTGCCTCTTTGTATGCCTGCTGGTCTCCTGAGTTGAAGGCATCATCCTGTGCTCTAAGCAGTGTGCGCACCTCATCGTTGAACCACGGTTTCTGGTTCGGGAAGATGTTATCAGTCCTTGTTGTGGTCACAGTGCAGTCTCAGTGCAGTAGTTTATGTAGGAGAGCACAGCTGATGGGTGACCCTCCAGGTCTGTCTTCTCAGTGAATATTTCTCTGTCTGCAGAGTAAAAACAATCCTGTAGAGCTGCGGTGGCTTCACCAGTCCACCCCCAGACTCTTTTTAACTGCTGGTTTTTGGCTACAGATTTTAGGTTTTTGAGCAGGAATCATGGACAAAGAGGTGATCTGAGAGCACTAGATGTGGCAGGGGGTGGTTTTATAAGAATCTGGAATGTTGGTGTAGACATGGTCCAGTGTGTTTTTTTTTTACTTATTTGAAAACTCATATTTTTGTAGAATCTGGGCAGGACAGACTTCAGGTTTGCTTGATTAAAGTCTCCTGCCAAGTGTGTGTGGAGTTCGTGGGGAAGGAGGGTCGGAGGTGCCCTGGTTTCCGGGCTGTGTGGCCAGAGCATCGGGGTGGGTGCTGGCCCGCACCGGGTGGTTGTCTGGTGGGCCTGGTTCTCCTGGACGTGGTGCGGGCCCTCTGCCTTGGGGGAGGGGGGCTGCCTCCAAACTGTTGTGCAGGTGCTGATTGGCTGACAGGCTTCCTTTTTTCCCTTTAAGCTTTCCTTCACTTTCCCCTCAAGAGCGTCTTTATTTATAAACCTGCTCTTTTAATGGCACTGGTAAACATGGAATATCCTGAACCAGAATGATGAACATAACTACATCAGAAAATCTGAAAAGATTTGTATGAAGTGTGCTAAGAAAAAACTGACATAAAATGTGCATAAAAAAGCCATATGCATGTGGTACCACAACCTTTTGGCAAAACAAAAAAAACCCACTTCATAAGCAGGTAATATGTTCCATATTTAATATTCTCAAGTGTTTGGATTACAGTAAAGAAAATCATCCTTACATGAAACCTGCAATGGCCTGGTGGGTGGTCCAGGGTGTACCCCTAAACTACAAGTACTCAGTTTCCCTTGCCCAGACATGGGTTACCGGGGTCCCCCTTGGAGTCAGGCCTGGGGCAGGGGCTCCAAGGCGAGGGCCTGGTGGTTTGGCTTCTGCTTATGGAACCTGGCTGGGCTTAGCCTGAAAAGCAGACATGTAACTGCCCTCCCATGGGCCCACCACCTGTGGGAGGAGCTAAAGGGTTGGGTGCGTTGTGAGTTGGGTGTCAGACAAAAGCATGGGTTCTGTATAGATACCAACTAGATATAGTCGTACTCGCCTCAACACATAGCTTGGGCTCTGGAACAGCTGGTGCAGGCATCCTTGTTGCCCCCCTTCTCGATGCCCACATGTTGGGGTTCTCAATGGTTGACGAAAGCGTATCTTCCCTCTGCCTTCGGGTGGGGGGACGGGTCATGACTGTTGCTTGTGTTTATGCACCTAATGACAGTTGGAGTACCCACGCTTTTCGGAGTCTTTAGGGAGTGTGTTAGAGAGCGATCCCGTGGACATTCCCTAGTTGTCCTGGGAGACTTCAACATCCATGGGGGCAATGACAGTATGACCCGGAAAGGTGTGATTGGTAGGTACTGTCTCTCCGATCTGAACCCGAATGGTGTTTCGTTGTTGGACTTTTGTGCTCTTCACGGTTTGTCCATCACCTTGTTCAAACATAAGGCTGTCTATAAGTGCACATGGCACCAGGACACCCTCGGCCACAGTTAAATGATCGACTTTGTAGACTTGTCATTGGACTTGCGGCCCCATGTTCTGGACACTTGGGTGAAGAGAGGACCGGAGCTGTCAACCCATCACCACCTGGTGGTGAACTGGCTCCAATGATAGGTGACTCTGCCTTCCAGACCTGGCAGGCCCAAGCGTGTAGTTAGGGTATTTTGGGAACATTTAGCGGGGTCTTCTGTCAGAAGGGCTTTTAACTCCCACCTCCGGCAGAGGTACATCCACATCCCAAAGGCGGCAGGGGATAAAATCCGAATGGGTCATGTTTTGTGTCTAAATTATTGAGGTGGCAGGCCCTAAGCTGTGGCCGGAATCTTCAGGATCCTGGAGGGGGCATGGGAGTTTGCGCAATCTGTTTACATGTGCTTTGTAGATTTAAAGAAGGCTTTCGACCATGTACCTTGAGCTATCTCGTGGAGTGTGCTCCATGAGTACTGGGTACCGGACTCGTTGTTACAGACCCTTAGGTCTCTGTACTACCGGAGCCAGAGCTTGGAACAAATTGGGAACAACATGTCGAATTAATTTCCGGTGAGGGTTGGAGTCAGCCAATGCTGTCTTTTGTCAACGGATCGTCATAATTTTGAAGGACAAAATTACTAGGCGCAGCAGAGGTGTTGAATGGTTCTGGTTTGGTGGCCATTTCTGCTTTTTGCAGACGATGTCATTTTGGCTTCATCAAATTGGGACCCCCAGCTCTCATTGGAGCGATTCGCAGTGTGAAGTGGGAAGGATGAGAATCAGCACCTCAGAGTCCAAGGCCATGGTTCTCAGCTGAAAATGGGTGGAATGCACCCTCCAGGTCTGGAATGAGGTCCTGCACCAAGTGGAGGAGTTAAAGTATCTCGGGGTTTGTTCTCAAGTGAGGGAAGGATGGAGCAGGAGATCGACAGGCAGATCGGTGCAGCCTATGCTGTAAAGCAGGGCTTATATCGGTCCGTTGTGGTGAAGAGACGCTGAGCCAAAAGGCAAAGCTCTCAATTTACCAATCGATCTACATTTCAACTCTCACCAATGGTCACAAGCTTTGGGTAGTGACCGAAAGAACAAGATATACAGGCAGCTGAAATGAGCTTCCTTCGCAGGGTGGCAGGGCTCTTCCTCATCATTATTGTATTAGGCACAATAAAAAATGCTTATTGTGCTGTTGTTAACCCGACCGACCCAATGTTTTGGGGGGTTTTTTGCATGTGAAAAAATAATAATAAAAAATAAACCAAACAGGTCGACCTCTCCGTTTTGTGATCGGTCGGATTTTTATGCGTTGAGATGCCTGCCAGCTGGCTATCTTCTGTACATAACATTGACCTACAGACTCAGGTGTGAGCACTTTATACAAGAAACACAAAGCACAGAATTTTTTTTTAATTACACCTTACAATGCTAGGCGGTGTTAGAATTAATAAGAGGTGTATTCTTTTAAGTACAGTCTAGAAGTGTTTCTGTGTGCGTATGTCTGTACAATTATTATTATACCGTGTTTCCCCGATAATAAGACACTGTCTTATTTATTTTTTCGCTTCAAAAAACACTATAGGGCTTATTTTCTGCGTAGGTTTTATTTTAATTAACATTAACAGCAATTTCAATAAACAGGTAAGTGATTCCTCCACAACTGCTGTCTTGTA
>JAQMYF010000001.1:63877737-63894353 GCA_030014195.1 Neosilurus mollespiculum
AATAAGAACTACAAAAGAGACCAGAGGCAGAAAGATTAAGAGTGACATCAAGAGAGACAGAACGATACACTGTAAGAGTAGCAGATAGAGACAAGGTAAAAAAAAGAGAGATGGATACAGAGGCAGAGAGACAGAGAGATGGGGGGAGGGAGAGACACAGAGAGCGAGACAGAAAAAGAGGGGGGAGAGACAGAGAGGGAGACAGAGAGAGACAGAGAGGGAGAGAGAGAGGGGGGAGAGAGACAGAGAAAGAGGGGAAGGGTGGGGAGACAGAGAGGTAGACGGGGGGGGGGGTGCAGACAGGAAGAATGAGTGACACAGTAAATGACAAAGAGATGCCCAAAATGAGTGGCAGATAGGGAAGAAGAACAAAAAGAGAGAGTGATAAGAACAGAAAGATATACAAGTCAGAGAAAAGCGGGGGAGAGAGAGAGAGAGAGATGGAGAGAGTAGGAGAAAAGAAGAGAGAGACAGAGAGAGGAAGAGAAGAAGAGAGACAGAGAGAGGGAGTGAGGGAGAGAGTGGGAGAAAAGGAGAGGGGGGAGTATGGAATGGAATGGGGTATAAAAGGAAAGAGTGATACAGAGAAAGAGGACAAGTCATAAAAAGAGGGATAGAGATACACAATGTGAATCACAAACACTGAGAGATTTTCTTTGCAAAGGATTTGATTTGATTTGTTTGTTTGTTTGTTTCTCTGATGACACCAAATACTTCAGTTAGAAAGAGAACCACCAGCGGACCTTCAGTTTCAGGGTCAAATACCGTAAAACTGGTTCCACCTGCAGGAGGTTTTAATTATTGGCTCCGAGTCTGGAACCTGATTCCAACATCACTGATTCCAAGAACTGTACGGATGGGTTTCCTTTTATTATCCAACTCATCTGGGGTTTTTTTTTTTTATACAACTGTACACACACACACACACACACACACACAGACTGATAAGCTCTCAGAAACAGAAAGACCAGCAGATAGATAGACAGAAAGATTAAAAGATAGACAGATAAACAGACGAAGAAAGACATGTTTTTTATTGCTGTAGAGGTATTGCGCCATGCACCACCGACTCGCTCCCTCATGCAGTCTCGCCCTAAATGTCATCCGTTCTCATGACGGTTTCTGTCAGATTACTGTAAGGTTTTTTATTTATTTTATTTTTTTTTTTTGTTCTGGAGCTCCGGTTATGAAATTTTGATCTTTATTTCCTGCAGAAAAAAATCCATCCCTCCATCTCACCTTCCAATCTTTCATTCATCCCTCCATCCCTCCATCTCTCCATCATGTTCAAGAATCTGCAGCATGTAACATTTAAATCCATGAATATAATTTCTTCATGAATTATTATTATAATAATTAAGTCCATAAATTAAATGAATGAATGATTTATGAGGCTGTGGGTCAAATGTTTTCTTATCAAATTAAATTAGTTTCCTTAAAGAATCCCCACAAATCCAACACTGTCTTACAAATCTCCTAAAAAAATTTACCACGGACTAAAAAAACAGCACAGTACCTTCGTACCCTACTACCACCCGACCCTGGACGATGACAGGGTACACCCTGAACAGCTCCGCCAGTCTATCACAGGGCCGAACCACACACAACCATTCATAATCACACCTAAGGGCAATCTGGAACAACCAACTAGCCTGCTGTGCATGTCTTTGAACTGTTGAAGGAAACCAGAGTACCCTGAGGAAACCCAAAAAGCAGAGGGAGAACACAACTCCACAAAGACACCCCCCCCCCTGCTGAGCCTGGGACTGGAACCCATGACCCTCCTGCTGTGAATCGGATGTGCTAACCACTACACCACCGTACCAGCCTTCATCACATTCAGTGGTCTGTTATATAAGAGACATCATTATTCATTCATAAGATTTTCTCATTACTGATTGGTGGAAAGCCATCAAATAATTCTTGGTATTACATCATCATCATCATCATCATCATCATTGGATAATCCGAATTATTGCATTTCTGCCACTAAATAAGTTGAATGATTGTTGCACGATTGGCCTACGCAACATAATGAATAATCCGACTTTCGTATGAAATGTTTGATTTATTTTTTATTTTTTATTATTATTTTTATTTATTTTTTTGCTAAACTATATTAATCCCACAAGGAAAATTATTGCCTCTGCATTTAACCCATCCAAAGTGAGCACACACACACGTAAACAGTGAGCACACACACACTCGGAGCAGTGGGCTGCCACACACATTGGGGTCCCCGTAGGGCAGTTGGGGGGTCGGTGCCTTGTTCAAGGGCACTTCAGCCAGCGACCAATCAATCAGCAATCAAACCAGCGACCTTTCGGTCCCAAAGCCGCTTCTCTAACCATTAGGCCACGGCTGCCCCGTATAAAGAATCTGTCGGTCTCGGAGCGTGTTAGCTTTCAGCCTCGACCGAATAATTCTCAATGTCGTACTTCGCCTCATAACAATATCATACTTTTAATATTACTAATGGGCAGCACGGTGGCGCAGAGGTTAGCAGGTCCGCCTCGCAGCAAGAAGGTCCCGTGGGTGTGTGGGTTTCCTCCAGGTACTCCGGTTTCCTCCTACAGTCTAAAACCATGCACAGTAGGCTAATTGGCTGTTCCAAATCGCCCCTAGGTGTGAGTGTGAGTGGTTTTATGATCTGGTGAGCTGTTCAGGTTGTACCCCGCCCTCACCCGAAGTTGTCCCGCGAGGATTAGGTGGCTTAGAAAATGAATGAGGATTAATGAATAATAATGATATTAAGAATATAATATTAAGAAACTTATGGTTTGTTACGGTCACTTGGAGCAGGCAGGATCATCATTATCCCGCTCTACAGTAGGAAAATGTTTCTGTGTAGTTTATACTATAAAGATTCTCCTCTTGAAGATTCGTAGGTTCATAAGCTTAGCCTGTGTTTACTCCCACTTCCCAGGGTTAACACTCGTGATTACTATAAGCAGATTATCCAGAATTTACTGTGGTTAATATAACCCCCCCCCCACACACACACACACACACACACACAAAGAGATGAGGAAAGCTTTTAATAACACGGTCATTATCACTTTAATAAGGATACTTAGCGTGAGTTGCACAGCAAGCAGGCTGAAGGATAATAAATATTATTCTGTGGATTCTGATGGAAGATTTTGTTTTCTAGTCCTCATTTGTTTCTCGGCGCCTCCTGGACACTCTGTAGAGTTCGTGTAGAAATGAAAGACAGTGAGCTGTTAATCATGTCTAAAGATGAAGATGTAATATCTGCTTGGTACCAAAGCAAAAATCATTCCTGTTCAATCTGAACACAGAGCTGGCTTTTAACAGAATATGTAAGTTTTAAGGGGGTTGCCATGGGAACCACTGGGGATCATGGTCTCCAGTGGAAACACGTGCGACCCTCGACCGAAGAAAACCAAAATACCTTCAAATGAACTCGGCGCCTCAATGGTGGCACGGTAGCCTAGTGGTCAGCACCTCCGACTCAGAGAAAAGGTTATTGGTTCCAGTTCCAGCCCTGACAAGAGTGTATTTGTGTGGAGTTTGTATGTCCTCCTCGTTCTTGTGCAGGTTTTCTCCAGGCTCTCCAGTTTTCTCCTGCAGTCCAAACACATGCACATTAGAGTAACTGACTGTTCAAAATCACCCCTAGGTGTGTGTGAGTGTGGATGGTTATAAGTGTGTAGGCCCTGCGATGGCCTTGCGAGCTGTCCAGGGTGTACCCCGCCCTCGCCCAGAGTCGGCTGAGATGGGCGCCAGCCTCCCCGCGACCCTAATTAGGATTAAACGGTTCAGAGAATGAATGAATGGATGAATGAACGTCTAGCGTTACCTTGGATGAGTCGCGATCACTTCCTTTTGTTGTGTTCAGTAGTGTACCTAGTGTTAGGATATGAGGTGGTGTTTTGGTACAACAGTAGAACATGCGGTTGTTCATATCCGCTTGGTAAGGACGGAACCATCTGCTCTAATATGAGTAATGACTTGTGACTAATCAGGCTGATAACACAAAACAGTCAGTAATAAATGAAACAATTCCAGACTCTTGATTATACTTTAAATACCAAAGTGTCCTTTTCTTCCAAATTTTACCAGAATATAAAATAAAAATGAAATAGAATAAAATAAAGATGTCTTCTTTCAGAAAGTTTTTATTGTCTTTATCCTCCTGAATGCCTGCGGAAATTGAAATCTAAAGGACTGGAAAAAATGAGAGATATCATTAAATATCCTGCGCATGCGGCTGCGGTGAAGCAGGTTGATGCATCGAAGAGACGCATTAAAGCATGAAGAGAAAAAGCAAACAATAAGATATGTATATTTTTATATGTCAGAAGAATAATGTCGACGTTCAGATTTGTTTTTCGTGTCACGGTGCCTGATTACATCACGATAAACGTGCAGGATTGATGTGGGATCGTTTCTGTATCTGTAGGAAATTATATAAATATAAATATACAGAATATATTTACATGCAAAAGGAATGAACAGACAGACGGATAATGTGTCGGCTTTAAACTGATACGAATACGGTGGCGTCGCGGTGAGCACGTCCACCTCACGGCAAGAAGGTCCCGGGATTGACGAGGGTGTTTCTGTGTGGAGCATGTTCTTCCTGTGCTTATGTGGGTTTCCTCAGGGTACTCTGGTTTCCTCTGATAGTTCAAAGACATACAGATTAGGTTAATAATAAATCGCCCTTTGGTGTGAGTGGGAATGGGTGTGTCTGTTTCACCCTGTGATGGACTGTACCCCACCTTTCCCCAGAGGTGGCTAAGATAGACTCTAGTCTCTCCGCAACCCTAATAGGATTAAGTGGCTCAGCAAATAAATGAAGTATACAGATAGATAGACAGACAGATAGACAGATAGATAGATAGATAGACAGATAGATAGATAGATAGATAGATAGATAGATAGACAGATAGACAGATAGACAGATAGACAGATAGATAGATAGATAGATAGATAGATAGATAGATTTCAGCTGCTCAATCTCCAGTTTTACATTAATATTAAAGGAGTAGTAAAATCAATCAACTGCTATGGAGGAATGAATAAATGAATAGAAGGTGAGATGGAAGGATGGCGGGAAGAATGAAAGAATAGAAGGTAAAATGGAGGGATGGATGGATGAATGAAACAATAGAAGGTGAGATAGAGAAATGGAGGGATGAATGAAAGAATAAAAGGTGAGATGGTTGGATGGAACAATGAATGAAAGAATAGAGGGTGAAATGGAGGGATGAATGAAAGATTAGAAAGTGAGATGGAGGGATGGAGGGATGAATGAAAGAATAGAAGGTAAGATGGAAGGATGAGTAAAAGAATATCGGTGAGATGGAGGGATAGATGGATGAATGAAAGAATAGAGGCTGAGAAGGAAGGAAGGATGGATAAGTGAAAGAATAGAAGGTAAGGTGGAGGGATGGAGGGATGAATGAAAAAATAGAAGGTGAGATGGAGGGATGAATAAAATAATAGAGGGTAAGATGGAGGGATGGAGGAATGAATGAAACAATAGAAGGTGAGATGGAAGGATGAATGAAAGAATAGAGGGTGAGATGGAGGGAGATGGAGGAATGAATGAAACAATAGAAGGTGAGATGGAGGGATGAATAAAATAATAGAGGGTGAGATGGAGGGATGGAGGAATGAATGAAACAATAGAAGGTGAGATGGAGGGATGAATAAAATAATAGAGGGTAAGATGGAGGGATGGAGGGATGATTGAAAGAATAAAAGGTGAGACGGAGGGATGAATGAAAGAATAGAGGGTGAGATGGAGGGATGGAGGAATGAATGAAACAATAGACGGTGAGATGGAGGGATGAATAAAATAATAGAGGGTAAGATGGAGGGATGGAGGGATGATTAAAAGAATAAAAGGTGAGATGGAAGGATGAATGAAAGAATAGAGGGTGAGATGGAAGGATGGAGGAGTGAATGAACAATAGAGTGTATAAATAAAGAATACAATTCTGTGGCTCATAGTCGCTGGGCTCGGTGGGAGGATGGAGGGATGAAAAAAAAGGAGAGAAAGGAGCAGATAAAATTTGATGCTGTATGTATGTCAGGCACGATGCCATAACAACATTTACCAACATTGGTGGTTCTGGCTTTTAATCTCGAGGAGCAGCAGTTTGGCCTTGAAACATGATTTGAAGTCGGTGGGAGAAAAGTTCCTCACTTGAGAAACAGGAAGCAGGAGAGACAGAGGAAGGGAAGGAGATTAGAGTCCAGCGCGTTTGCTGACATCATCCAGGAAATGTCGGGTCTGGAGGTACTGAATGAATGTACTGAAGTACTGAATACTGTTTTAAAGGGAGAAAAAAAATCACATGCAACGTTTAAGGGAAGAAAATAGATGGTGATAAAAAAGCAGGATGTGAGTGGAACATCAGATTGAAAAGTCTCCGTTCCAGTAGCATTTCCTACGCAGTCACGTTCGAATGGGGTTCCACGTTAAGTGCTTTAGAATTTTTGATCCAGTGTGCATAATAAAAAATAAATAAATAAAATAATAATAACAATAATAACATAATAATAATTATAATTTACAATATGAATAATAATAATAATAATAACAACAACAATAATAATAATAATAATAACAATAATAATAATAATTTATAATAATAATAATATTAGTAATAATAATAAAAAGAAAATAATAATAATAATAATAATAATAATAATAATAATTATAATTTACAATAATAATAATAATAATAATGACATAAATAATAAGAACAATAATAATTATAATTTATAATAATAATAATAAAAAGAAAACAATAATAATAATAATAATAATAATAATAATAATAACAATAATAATAATAATAATAATAATAATAATAATAATAATAATAATAATAATAATAACTGTGTGAATGGGAATAATAACAGTTTCGTGTCCGTTTCTTGCCCAGTTGTGAGTAATCACAGACCGGAGAGACGTAGATGTGGTTGAGGAACCATCAGAGGCGTAGTTCATACCCCATGGCGATATTTAACTTCGCCTGGAATGGAGTTTTGATGGAGGTATTGTAAACGTTGGCGTTTGGCGTTTGTTGTAGTTCTGTTTGTCAGTTTGTTTGTAGACAAAACCCTGACCACACCTGTGCACAGATTTTCACCAAAGTTGGAGGGGACGCTCCCCTACCCGAGTCTTTAGAGATCATTTGATCTATGATGTCTGGGTCAAGGTCAGAACAAGGTCACAAAGTTTTGAGGACTGACATTTCTGTTGTTAACTTAAAATGACTTATATCAGAGAATGACAGACCCATAGATGCAGTAAGGAGCAGATCGTTTCCTAAGAGCTTAAATACACATGCGTGTTGAATCGCCTGGGATTCGAACCCACCACTCGGGTGATGTTATGACCTTCGCCCAGGCGGAGGATTTGTAATGGGCAGCATTTGTTGGTCAGTTTGTCTGTGAACAAAATCCAGACCACAACCATGCACAGATTTTCATCAAACATGGAGGGGACACTACCCTACTAGAGTCCCAGAGATTATTTAAATTTAAAACATCAAGGTCAGAGGTGAAGGTCAGAGCAAGGTCAGAAAGCTTTGGAGATAGAGCGCTTATAACTTCATTATAACAGACATGCCATTACTATGGAACACTTATAGGAAGCCATATGAGCACTTTTGAGTGACCTTGAAAGGTCAAACCCCACCCATTTCATAAACACTTGGAATGAGAGCATGTTTTTCACATTTGGTCACATCTATGTACTATATAACATACTGTAAGCTATGCAAATGGATAATTAAACCCAGAACCCGTATATCTACTATATGATCCATGCTGTGTGATGGAGGTACCCTACACCTGTTTCTCCTCAGAGTGTACGCAGAAGCAGCAAAAAAAAACTGAGGAAATGATCTTGTGTCTTTTGGGTTTTCATCCTAACATAGACACAGATACGGATATTTGGAGCAAGTTGTTCCATTACTCAAGAGCTTTAAGCCGTGAAAGTTTTCCCTTTCTAGAACCGAGCCAATGGATAGTTCCATTAAGCCACAGCATCGTAACTGGCTCCGAGATCGTCCTTGACAGAATTCAATTTCCTCCAGCGTCACACGTGGAATGGTGTCTATTTTTCCTTCCTATCAATAGAAAATAGAGCCGAATGCAGGAGAGGGGAAACGGGGCTGTGGTGTTTACTCAGATTCTCCAGAGCTCGAACCTGTATTTCTGATTATTCACGTGTGACGCTTGTCGTCATCACTTCACGTCCCCTGAGTCTTCGTTCAACATGCTTCTGACTTGGTTCCAATTCCTCCATCAGCCTCCAGTCATTTGTTTTTGTTTTTTTTAACCTTTACCTTCCTCGTCTGCTGTGCCTGTTTAATGCTGGTGTTATGTACTGTATTATTTCTGCTTTGTGTTCAGCCGGTGTCCATGAAATCTGCTGCGACTCTTTAGTCTTAATCTGAGACGTGTGTTTATCTCTGAGGTTTGTGCAGGTTAAAACAAATAGGGTTGATTTAAGTGCCATGAAAATATCCATATTATTGCAAGACTACATTACCCAGCAGCCCTTGCACCCTACATGCCAGGGCATCACAGGGCAAACACTCACACAACCATTCACACTAATACCAAGAGGCAAGTTGGAACAACTAATTAGCCAGATGTGCATGTATTTGAACTGTACGAGAAAACCGGAGTACCCGGAGGAAACCCACATAAGCCCTGGGACTCGAACCAGAACGTTCCAGCTGTAAGGCAGACGTGCTAACCATCGTACTTTTGCACTGTTTTGCTCCGAAGTCTAGCTATTAAAAATGCCAGGTGCTAAACTGTGGGAGGAAACCGGAAACTCATGCAAGCACAGGGAGAAAATGCAAAACTCACACCGTGAGAAAGTTGCAAATGCTCAGACATTTATGAACGGCGTTTTATTACCTGGACAAGAAAGACTCCAATAATATTGTAGATCGACGTCTTCATAAACGACATTTACATTTACCGTTGAGCATTTTATTATTTAGAGGAATAAGCTATTCAAAGTATTTCTACAGTTTGTTGTTGTTAGTATCACGGATATATTAAATGACTTGTAGTCCATGTGATGTTAAGTTAGCGCAGACGTTTATTTATTATGCTAATCAGAAACCGCGTGTTGTTTATCGTTGTGTGTTCTCTGTCTGATAGAGATCGTATTCAAATCATATACAGACATATTCTCGTTTTCTGTCAGTGTGGATCTTGTTTTTTGTTTTTGGCACCCCTTGGTTGTCATCCAAAAAAAAAAAAAGGAAGGAGACTAACCGGACCGGGTCTTTATAAAAGCTCTGCTTCGACGCTGCTTTCAGTCCGACAATCTCCCACCTGAACCGAAGCCGTTAAGGATATCATTACAAAAAAGATGATTTAATAGATTAAATTCATCTAACAAAGGACTTGAGTGTAATAACCTTCTGAAGGTCAGGTTCCCCACGATGGTGCATGTGAAATAATCAGCGTTTAAAACCTCCGTTCGAGTTAAAATGACATGTTTTATACAGTTTTTATATTCAGCTGGAATTGTGTTGTTAAATTGATTGAAAACAGTTATTAAATTCATGTGCTGGATATCTGTCTGAATAATTATTACCCCGTACATGGGTGAGGATTACGTATCATAAAATACTATAATTAGCATTTTAACAAAATTATATATTAGTTTTTAATTCCGATTGAAAATTATGATTTCAATCAAAACAGCACGAGTGGAAACAAATTCTGTTAAATGAAGCATGAGGTGTTGGTGGTGTAAAATATAGCAGTCATTTATTCCCTCTTTCTTCAGTTTTGGGTCACCAGCTCACAGGTACTGTACAAACAAACCCACAATCTAATTGACAAATACATAGATAAACAAGACAAGTAAAGAGATAGATAGATAAATAGATAGATTAATAGATAGATTGATTGATTGAGTGATTGATTGATTGACTGATTGATTGACTGGCTGATTAACAGACAAAATAATTAAACCTGGTTTGTAAGTTTGTTTGTTTGTTTGTTATCTCAATCGCATCTTTGTGTGTAGTATATCTCAAAAAATGATGTACAAATTTGGATGAATTTCTTTTGTAGTGTATGGTGTGGTACAAGTAACAACCCATTAAATTTTGTAGGTGATCCGTGCCTGGAATCATGTTGAAAAGAAAAATTGTGAAAAATGCCGATTTTATAATATGCACCAAAAAGTTCTTCTGATGTCCACAAGGGGGAAACATTTCATTAAAACTATGCCAAGTTCTAATAATCCATTGGTACCTGGCAAAGATACCTCAAACTCTATACTAGAGTCCCTCTCTAGTTTGTGTGTCAGTGTTAGTCCTGTAATAGTCTGCTGACATGTTCCGGGTGTAACCCCACCTCTCACCCCAACTCCGCCGGGATTGGCTCCAGTTTTCTCCTGATAAGCAGTGGGGATGAAAGTTAATTTTAAAAAATTGGTGTCATGAAAATCACTGACATTTTACAAAGAAACTACCAAAATGTAAACTTCGGTGTTTTGAAGTTACAGTTTTACCACTAACTGTTTCAAAGCCCTGAAACTGGAGACTCCTTCCTTACATGTTACATAAATATCTAGAGAAGTGACGAAATATTGCCATATTAATGTAAAGTATAAAAATCATTTAGAAATGCACTACTCTCATTTAATCCACCCCATCTGACCAATCAGAGTCCAGAACTTAGCAATATTATATAGTACGTATCGTTTATAATATTACCATTTACATCTAATAAACTTTGACATATGGTATCTCCTGCTAATAGAATTCTTTATAAAGCTGTTATAGGTGGGCATGACACTAATATATTTTTTTTCTCATGATGTACCAGAAACAGATTTTCGGCCTTTGATTGATTTGAAACTCTTTATGATGATGAAGTGATATGGTCATCACATTTCATTTCATGCACCGTGCAGGATAAAGTGGATTAGTGTTGTAGTATCGCTCCCTCGAGGCGGCACTTCAGCCGGTTCAATCAGGGCTTAAAACCCGCTGGCAGGATGTTTTTCTTCTCTCCGATTTGGGGAAGAAATGTAGGAGGTATAAAAAAAAATAAATGGACTGCCAGTAAATCTCAGCGTGCTCATTTCTTTTTTATCCCGAGGGGCGTGGCCTCCTCCAGGATGAGCCCACCCTCACTCAAAGAATACGATGAATCACTTAACGAGGATGAAAATGACCCTAACGATCTTTTACTCAGGAAGATTTTAGAGTGAATGTTAGACAGCGCTCTCTGTGACCATCATCAAAACACCAACTGAGGGAATGTTTATTGCTCAGGTGCACTTCCAGGTGGCCCGACAACGTGGTTAAGGGGGCATGTTGGCTATGGGAGTTACATGGGAGTATTAGGAAGTCACATGACCAGAGCAGCTTTAACTTTTACCTGAACTATGAACTCAAAATCGTATAATAACAAATACGGTTATTTTTAAAAACTCAAGATCACTTTTCAGGTAAAACATCACGTTTCCTGCAACCTTTTCTTTAATGTTGTGAGTTTTGGCTCCAGGTAAAGTCCAAACTTTGAACCAAAATTTAACAAAAAACACGACTCTGTAATGTAAAAATGTAATAAAATCGAAGAAAAATAAATCTATAGGGGCAGCACGTAGTGTAGAGGTTAGCACTTCCGCCCCACAACAAGAAAGTCCTGGGTCCGACCCCGGGCTCGGTGAGGGAGTGTGCACGTTGTCCCCATGCTTGTGTGGGTTTCCTCTGGGTACACCGGTTTCCTCCTACAGTCCAAAGACATGCGCATTAGTGTAACTGGCTGTTCTAGACTGCCAACAAATGCCCTTTGTTGGCTGTACGACGGTCTGGCGAGCTGTTCAGGGAGAACCCCGCCTTCGTTCAGAGTCGGCCGAGATAGGCTCCATACGCATAATAGGATTAAGCAGTTTAACGAATGAACGAATGAATGAATGAATTGACTGATTAAATAAAATTTTATAATCTCAGCCCAGGATAGTACCTCACTGTACCAGCAGGGGGCGACGTCTCCAGCGCACTATTTACTTTATTTTAATCACTTCTTGTGATGTTGTTGTTGTTTTTGTTTTTGTTTTAATATATAAGAATTTACTCTAAGGTTAATCTTTGGTAAATCTTGCCTATCATTTTAATTTGGATTTAAAATCATTTATTGTGAAGATTTAAGTAAATAAAAATAATATTTAAGTATTTTTATACTTAAGACTTTTTTGAGGGAACAATTTCTTCTTTTCAGTTTATAAAAAATATTAAAACTGTAGAAAAGCCTTTTTAGCCTCTTCAGCACAAGAAGCAGATCAAGTAAACACCGTCCCTGATTTTCTCCTCTCAATTCCATCCATTCACTCACTCATGACTTTTTTTTGTTTTAAAATGATTTATATTACTTTTATATTTACAGAAAATAAATAAATCTGAGATTAAATGATCCTCTAATGTATTTATTTAAAGTTTCTCAGTACGTAAAGTGTGTATAAAAAATCTACACAGAAATAATAATGTAGTGAAACTTTCTGCATGTAAAGCTTTGGATACACACACACACACACACACACACACACACACACACACACACACACATACACACACACACACACACACACACACACACACACACACACACACTATCCGTACCCACTGGATTATTCTATCCATACCCACTGGATATGACCAGTCGTGTGTTCTGATTGGTTAATCTACTCATAGTATATCACCACATATGCCATTAGCAAGTTATGTCAGTACATAAAAAAGGGAGGCGGTCACAGCTCATGCTATGCTAATCACTAACTCACAGACACAGAAAGCAATGGAATTTGAAATGAAATTATTTGATGATTGGATTTTTTTTTTAAGAATTATAGATTTAGTTTTGTTGTGTTTAGTTTTTTTTAGTTTTGTTTAGCTTTGTGTAGTTCTGTTTTTCCCACCAAACAGCTTTACCTTCACAGGCGCTTCTCACCTCGCCAGCTATTTGTGCATATACGAGTTAAGACAATGAAAAAACACAAAGAGTTCTATTTCTTCACTAATTCATTCATCTGCTCATTTTCTGAACAATTGAATCCTGCTAAGGTTGTGTGGAGGCTGGAGCCTATCCCAGCCGACCCTGGGCGAAGGCGGAGTACCCTGAACAACTCGTCAGTCCATCGCAGGGCCAACACACACACACACACACACACACACACACAAACTAACAAAGAGGGGCAATTTGGAACAGCCAGTTAGCCTACTGTGCATGTCTTTGGACTGTTAGAGGAAACTGGAGCACACAGAGGAAACCCACACAGACACAGAACATGAAAACTCCACACAGAAACGCCCTCACTGAGTCCGGGACTTGAACCCAGGACCTTCTTGCTGTGAGGCGGACGTCCTAACCACCACACCGCTGTGCCGCCTCTCCACTGTGATGTTCCATGTAAATGTGACCTGAAGCTTTTGATCTGCATCATCATTGTAAGCATGGCTCTGATTGGCTGATGGGTTAGGTGCAAAACTTGAGTGTACAGGTGTTCCTTTGAGGCTGGTTGTACATGAACCTCTGATTTAAATTTAGTATGAATTAAACTGTATAAGTTTTGCAGGATGAGTGCAGTGTTTTTTTTTTTGTTTTGTTTTCTTTTGTTTTCTTTTTTTATTTTAATACATTTAAAAAGGATATAGTTAGTAGTAACAAGGTTATAGATATATACTGTATATCCTGTATCTTTGTGTATGTAATAAAGAGGGATGAGAATTTAAACCCGTCTCCTGAAAGTGAGCTCCTGCAGTGTAACAGTCTCCTCTTCCTAAATTTTATACCACAAATTACACCAAACGTGTGAAAAATAAAAATAAATAGACCTCTATGCTTGTAATATATAATTAGATATATAGATATATATTGCCCCTAGTGTGTGTGTGTGTGTGTGTGTGTGTGTGTGTGTGTGTCTTATTTCCACCTTTCATTATGGGTTTTTCTCGCTGCAGGAACTCGTTATGGAACTCGTTACGCGGATGTTACGGCGCTACGCCAATTAACCAGAATGGTTTCCATGGTGAATTTTGCCGTAATGCACTCGAGCTGTTATTCCCAACACTCCGATTTAAAGTGGAGCGGTAAAACTGGCCTGGTGGAGGACAGCAGAGACGTCCTTTCATGCTAGTGTATTTGATTTGACTGCGCTTTATAAGTAAATTAAATTAAATTATTAGAACTATATTCCATTTTTATTTCAGAATTTTATTCCAGTTAATTAAAGATCTTACTGCACATTTACTACACATCAAAATAAATAAATAAACAAACAAACAAACAAACAAACAAATAAATAATAATAATAATAATAATAATATGTGGCATGGTGGTGTAGTGAGTAACACAGGAGTCAGTTTAGTCACTCAGGAGTCATTTAGGCAGAAAGGAGTCATTTAGGCACTCAGGGGTCCGGAGCCTCAGGGGTTGTTTAGTATTAATTTAAGCAGTCAGAAGTTATGATGTTATATACAATAATTATTAATAAATTGTATGCTAATATCTTGTAACATCTATATTTTGCCAGTCTCAGATTTCTCCTAAAGAGTCGGGTGGTTACTGTACCGCTCCATGTGCTGCTTCTTACTTTGAACGAATCATGCTGGAGATAAAATCCAACAGTTTTATAAATATGAACATGGCGTGAGAATGAGAGGAAGATCCACTGAGATTCGTGTGCACTGTGGTCTCCTTCCGTATTTATGGAGCTTGTGTGGAGAGAGCGTTAAAGCCGCTGGTTCATTTATTCGCATGTGCACCTTGTGGGCTTTAATTTGGCAGAAGGTTAGAGTTTCTTGTTTAATGTGTCAGAAATGAACCCATCGACCTCCCCGAGGTAGCCTGTGGGAAATGATGTGAGATTCAACACTTACTGATGAATCAGGAGATAAAACGTGGTCTCATTACAATAAAGTAATTACTGACCTTCTGCTCTTCTGGCATCCTTTAATAGAATCATGTGTCCCCTGGTTTATGCCATTCTAATTGCTGGTGATTTCATTTAACGTCTGTATTATTTGGGGTTTTTTTTAAACATCAGACGGTGTTGTTTATGAATGTAATTTATAACTTCACCTTTCTTTCTTGTCGAGTTTTATATGCTGCAGAAAGATAATTACTTACTGAGAAAATAAATAAAGGAATTTACCCTGAACTGTTTTACAGATTGTAGTGTTACAGCATGAAAATGAAAGTCTTGGATTACATGCTAATAGAAGAAAATAAATAAATAAATAAAAATAAATTCATATAACATTTCCCAAAACTCGAGGAGCACTCAGAGTGCAGGGTAACTTGGCATAGTTATAATGAAATGTCTCCCCCTAGTGGACGTCTGTTGAACATTTATTCACACATTATTTGCACTTATTGACCTTATTGGGGGGTTTTCAACATGATCCCCTGCACGGATCACCTCGAAAATATCATTATTTGTTACTTGTACCACATCCTACTGTAGAAAATGCATTTCATCTGTGCATAATATTTTTGAGTAATGATGCACACAAACATACAAACAAACAGATGAATAAACAAATAAATAGAGGTAAAAATATAACCTCCTGATAGAGATAATACTGAAATCTATAGAGTTAAATACAGTGAAGCACAGTGGTGGCAGCACTGTGTGTGAATTACCCCGTTTTAGTTTTATGATCAGAAAATTCCTTTGTTTCTTATATCCATCCTTTTATCTTTCTGTCTTTTCTTCCTCTCATTTCTACATCTGTTCCCTCCTTGTTTTTTCTTTCCCCTTTTTTCTTACTTCTGTCTTTCCCTTCTTTATCCAATCCTTCATTTGTTACCTCCCGCTGTTCTTGTTAATTTTTTCCCCTTCATTTAAATTTTTCCTTCCATTTTTGTTTTTCTTATACTTCCTTCAGTCGGTTTTTCTTTCCATCATTCTTTCCTTCCCTCTATTTATTTTCCTTCCTGTTCCTTTTTCCCTTTCTTCTATTTATTTTTATCTATTTATATTAAAACCCTTCTTTTTTCCTTTCTTCCTTCTTTCTTTTACTCTATTTTCCTTCCTTTCCTTTGTACCTTTTTTCTTAATTCTTGATTTCTCTCATGTGATTCTTCTTTCTTCTTTCAGTGTTTTCCACTCGTTGTTAAATATGAGTGGTGTAATCGGGCGTGAATGTGTGTATGATGTGTCTGTCTCCTCGTACCATCTGTACGTCAGTGCAGTGAGTTGGAGCTCAGCTCAGAGCCCGCGGCCGAGTTTTGTCTGGAGAGTGTGGAGAGAGGAAGTTAAACAGACGAGGTTGAGAGTAATCAATAATGTGTGTGTGAGAGAGAGAGACAGAGAAAATGAGAGAGAGAGAGAGAGTGAGAGAGAGAGACAGAGAGAGAGAGTTAGAGAGAGAGTGAGAGAGTGTGAGAGAGAGAGAGAGGGAGAGAAGGAGTGAAAGAGAGAGAGAGAGAGAGTGAGAGAGAGAGAGTAAGAGAGAGTGAGAGAGAGAGAGAGACAGAGAGACTGAAAGAGAGAGAGAGAGAGAGAGAGAGAGAGAGAGAGAGACAGAGAGAGAGAGAGAGAGGGAGAGAGAGAGAGAGAGAGAGAGAGAGAGAGAGAGAGA
>JAQMYF010000001.1:63934445-63947066 GCA_030014195.1 Neosilurus mollespiculum
AGAGTCGGCTGAGATGAGCGCCAGCCTCCCCGCGACCCTAATTAGGAATAAGCGGTTCAGAAAATGAATGAATGAATTATAGAAATAAAAAATAGGTCAGTATTTCCTGTCACACTGAGATGTTTATTTAAGAAATACCTGGCAACCTTATTATCATATAAATCATCTTTGGGTTCTATGCATCATGGGAAATGTTCATCATAGCTCACTGCTGAGTTTGTTTACAGTACCAGGTACTTTTGTTATTATTCAGGTCTTGTCTCCACCCCCATTTCTTTATTGGTTGCACTTCTTATTGTGTCATAATAACCCTGTTTCCTCTTAATTCTTGAATGGATTTAATCCCAGTGCATTTCCTGTTTCCTGCTTCTGATCTTGTTCTCTTTTCATTTGTTTACTACTTCCTGTTTGTGGTCATGTTTCCGGCTACATTATTATATATATGTGTGTTAAAAAGTACCACAAACCCACTGACTGAATCTGCACCTCTCTCCACCTCCACCCTCCGGATCGCTCAATGACCCACAGGTGTGTTTAATATTCTGAAAGTGGAACTGGAAGTTAGTGTGAAGCTGCATTAGGAAACATTAGGCTTTTTGTTTATTTGTTTTGAACCGTTTGACATTTGAATGAATTCTTTGAACTCTTTGAGCACGTTTCTCCGTTCCCAAAGTTCATTAAACTCGCGCTCGGAATATTTGGTGACCTGTAAATTAAAGTAAATTGCTGACATCCATCACGAGCACACGTCAACACGTTTCCTCAGCAATGTAATAAACATTTGCATTGACAAAACATCTGCAAAGGGACCGGCGTATGTTTATGTGAGGTGAATTTGAAGGCTGTGTAGTAATGTTCACCTATAAAATAGGTGTTGCACATCTGACGTGGGTAAAACAGGTCTGGTCTGTAGGTGAAATCCTACGATGTTTATACGAGAGATGATTGTTAGAAGACAAAAAAATTCTTGCATGACTCAACATAACACTGTCGCAAGAATATCAAATGATACACGTGGGTATACACGGCAGTCCCGTGGGTTTCACGTAGAGCAATCGTAGGACCTCAGATAAACCAATCAGTGTATAAAATCTGTTTGTTTACAGTAACACAGTCGTACGGCGTAGATCATCCCACAGCAGACCCAGGAAATGGACCTGATATGAAGAATTACCTGAAAAAAGTTTTAACCTGTTCAAAACTCCATGACGAGGATCATGATGTTATTCTCCGTCGTAGAAAAGGTGACTTTCATATGACACATCCACAACTGTCCCAGGAATTAGTTCCACGTTTTGGATCTGGTGTGAACGTGTTGTATGGCGTGTGTGACGGGCTTGAAGGGGATTCTGAACACACAGAAGGTCCCTTTATATAAACATTGATGTATCATTTGTTTTTTGTTTGTTTGTTTTAAATTAAAGAAATTTGTTCTGTAAGTATTTAATGCTTTTCGGAAATCGTCGGATACGAAGTTTCAGAGAAATCTGCTGAAACACATCTTGGACGTAATCCTGATCTTTGCGCATCAGATATTTATAGATTCATTATGAAGCTCATTTCCCTTTGAGCCCTCACTTCACGGAGCTCGTTTGCATTTCATTATAAATGTTTGTCTTCTAGAATTCTTTTTATAAATGTGTCAACACACGCCAGAAAGAAGTATGAGCTCAGAAACCTGGAATGGTTTCGTCTCTGTGGTGGAATATTGAGATGATGTCCAGCCTTGTGTATTATCTGGATGAAGAAGAATAACCCCGGAGAAGCGCCGGCCAAGGACTCATTTCAGGAATTCAGAGCTGTAACGACGGGTGAAAATTCCGGAGGTGCTTTTGGGTTCCGTCCATCTGCCTTTTTTTCCCCCCCGCAATCTGTTCAGTGAATTTCAGTAAATCATTAAAACATAATGATTTCGGACGTGGAATTCTAAAATGATTTTATAAAAATCCCATGTAGTTTTAAACACTTGTTAGGTTTTGTGTTGTGTGAGCATCTTTTATTTTATTTTTATAATTCATGGAATGTAACATGCTTATTTGTCCAATGTCAGCTTTTCATGGGTTTTTATTTTTATTTCCCAAGATGAAATGTATTAGTTTAGTTTTTTGTTTTTACATATATTTTGGTTTTGATGTTTATTTTCCACATGTGTATGATTCCTAAATTTTACATCAGTTATTCCCCTGTGTAAAACTATCACACATTTTTATTTTCATAAGATTTTATTTTTATTTAAATCTAATAATTTTTTTTTATTATTATTATTTTGCCCTAAAACTCTTTGCACAGAAAAAACTTTTACAGCTACCAAACTTTGCACCTAGGGTCCTATGGTCACCCTCTACTCAAGCTAAAAGAAACCTTACCCCAATTGGCCACATGGTGGCGCTATAACAAGCCATATTCCTTTGGCTTATACACATATTTCTCCCCTTTCAAATTTCCTGACTGTAGACAAACAAAAAACCTGAGTGGGCCCAAGTGTTCCGCCATGTTGGATTTTCCGCCATTTTAAAATTTTTGCAGAACTTCTTTTTTAAACTGAATCACCTCCCAGACGGTTTGTCTGATTTATATGAAATTTGGTACACAGCATCTAAAGACCAGTATCTACAGAACTTGTATCATGAAAGTTTCTGTGAGATAAAATCTACCATCAGTTAACCAACTATTATTAAAAAAATTTTTATGCATGCAGTGAGTGTAGTTTTATTCATTTATTTATTTATTTTACATGATTAAATATAATAACAGTGAACAATGTCAGGTCCTTTCAGACACGAGGACATGACGTGTGAATTTCCATCAGTTCTTTTCCTCAAAGCGTCACCTGTCCTAATTCTGTCCTGCTTATACAACGAGCTGCGCGTAAGCACACGAGAGTGGCGCTATACTGGATAACAAACATTAATGATAAAATCCGAACAGCTTCAAAGAATGATCATGTCAATGATCATTCAGAAAGAATATCACCACGTCAGGCCTAAAAATAGACCCACTGGCATCATCTAAAATGTCAAATTAGATGTCTCAGCATCGACTGGTGAAGATGAAGAGATGGCGAACGTGGCAGGGTGTTGTGAAGTGTATACAGAGCGAGAGACAGACCGACTGACACACAAGATTTTCTCTAATGCACTCAGAAGCCTTTCTTCATACGATGCCATGCTGAGAAGCTGAAAGGCGAGTGTGGGTTCTTTTCTCTGCACTCCCATGGCTCGGTAACTGACGGGACTCTTCAGAACAATGTCAGAACACATCATTACACAAATCAAAGCAAAGCGGCAGATGATACCCGGGTTCGGCTCCCGTTTCTCCGCTCAGGTCGGCGTTCCTTTGGTCCTCGCTTCACGGGCTGGGAGCAGATGGCATGGCAAATAAATTCTTAACAAATGAAAAAGTTCAGGGGTAAGAGAGAACAGAGATTAATTATTTATCAGTGAATGAAGAATATGTGGTCATAAAAGAAAAAAAAGCAGGAAGACTGTCAACAAGCCGAAGCTGTCAAGCAGCATAACAAGTCCTTCTACAGCATGGAATCATGGGATGTTTGACATGACGTGCTTATTCATCACTGTAACTGTCTATCCTGCTATCAGATTATTTATTTTTGTTCCTCAGCGGGAGGAAAAAAGGACAGGAAGCTAGGGCTCAAGCACAAGTAGCCCGAAAGACAAGTCTCGGTACTCGTCGTGCCCTCAAGGGTCGCAATTGAAATTGAAGTATTGTAGAGCTGCGGGTTATCGTGATGAAGTCGGAGATATGAAATGGGCTCTTTTGTCCAATTTAAACCTTTTTTTCCATGAAATCATAGAGTCAGCAGTGTTTGAGGGTGATTACAGGCTTTCTATAATAAAGAGGCCGATATTTATGGGACCGGTGATGGTTTTAGCTTGAGGAGCCGTGATGTAGTTCGATACGGACAGGTGGTGAATCACGGTGGAGTGGAGATGAGAAGCCCGGTGGGTTTTTCCCACAGGGACGTCATGCTATTACAGGAGATTGACTATCAGTACAGAATGCTTTTCTTCTACAGGTTCAGGTGACAGGCAGGACCAACATCCTGTCCCCGCTGTCTGTTCACATTTCTCCTCGTCTTACCGTCTGCTCTGTCTTGGTTTCATGAGTTTAAAAAAAAAATTGTTGTTACCGTCAAATAATTTCACTGCGAACTTAGTTGCCTTATTCATTATCTTTCGTTTTTTATTTTTATTTTTTTTGGTAAATCGATCTGCCATACTGTTGTTCTATACTTATGGTATATGAGCTGATATTCCGGTAGTACTGGAGCCAAGCAGAGCACATGATTGGTAATATTCAATGCGTATGTGGATATAATAAAATTTGATGGCAGGATGTGGAGGAAGAGGAAGGATATCAACAGTGTTCTCGTACATGACAAGCTATTCGTTCATTCGTTATCTCATGCTAAACTGCTTAATCTTATTAGGGTCGCGGGGAGGCTGGAGCCTATCTCAGCCGACTCTGAGAGAAGGTAGGGTACACCCTGAACAGCTCACCTGTCCATTGCAGGGCAACACACACAATCCTCCGCACATCCTAGGGGCAATTTGGAAAGGCCAATTAGCCTACTGTGCATGTTTTTGGACTGTGGGAGGAAACCAGAGTACCTGGAGGAAACCCACGCAATCACAGGGAGAACGTGCAAACTCCACACCGAACCACCATCGCCGAGCCCAGCACTTGAACCCAGGATCTTGCTGTAAGGCAGACATGCTAACCACTACGCCACCGTGCGATACTATATTCATTCCACGACTATGCAATCAAATCTCGCTCTATATACGACATCATGGCCCTCAGTAAAAGGCATTATATAAGAAAAGCTGGAGAGCTGCGACACCTCACAGGAGAGGCTATAAACACTTCTGACGAGGAAAAAGCAACCTGTGGCTACAGCAGCGTGTGGAGAATTCCTTGGCAGAGTTTCTTCCCGTGGGTGTAGGACTCCTTAAAGGAGCTGAAGAATAATTCATGCATGTGTTTATCTTGCAGAGCTCAATCCAAAGCAGAACGAAACCTTCTTCAAGAGAAGACACCAGATCCAAGTACGAGAGTATTTTATTATACAACAGCTGCAGAAAAATACAGAAAGTCGACAGGTAAAGCATCGCCCACGTGCAGAAAACAAACTGCAATCCTGGAAAACAGAAGAGGAGCCAGAAATAAGAAGAGCCAGAGCACTGGAACCAGAAGTGAACTGGAGAGCAAATTATTTAAAGAACAAAAACTAAAGGGAAAAAAGGAAATTATGGTAATGGGCGTGGCCACAGTTGAATTTAGACGCAAAAAGTTATGAACGGATGTTGATTAATTTTTTTGGAGGGGTGGAGTGCTGCCCTAGTTACCCTTGCTTAGGTTTTGGAGATAATCCCTATCAAATTATGGATTCAGGATCTTTTTTTTAACTGTTTTTTAACATTCTGTAGGAGGAGGATTTGGAAGTGTGGTATTACAGCATGTCCACCATGGGGTGCTGTGTACATTCTGGTTATTTCTTTATTTATTTATTTGCTGTATTCATTTTCAGTTTGGTGGAGGTTTGCACTCTGTAAATCTTTATAAATTATAAATCTAATTATTTATATAATTCAAGAAATATTCTACCTGATTGATATGGGATTCTGGATGCTGATTGGTCGGAAGGTTGGGCCTAATTTTCTGTAGGAAGAACATTTTCTTCTTATTATTTTGTTTGTTTTATGAAATTTTAGAGGGAGAAAAACAACAAGGCTAATGAGATTTTGACTGTTTCTTACTTTCCTCAAGGTGTTCCCATCTGGTATTTTCTACAAACATGTACTAATTAGTGGCCTGAACCAAGAGACGAGGTAATTAGTGAATTAGTTAAACAACTGGGATTAGAAATAGATGGAAAAGTGTAGTGCAGACATGGTGAAATCAGGACACAGTAAAGTGGAGTAACAACGGTGTTGACGTAGTAGTGATGTTGTGTTGACCTAGTAGTAATGTTGTTGATGTAGTGACATTGTTTTTGATGTGGTAACCATGGTGTAGGTGTAGTAAGGATGGTGTTGGTGTAGTATCTAATACCTTGAAGGAAATTCATCAAGGTAGTACAAGCATGGTGCGGACTTGTTGAGCTTAGATGTGGACACAAGAAAACTTGCAGAACGAATTAAAAAAAGCTCAGTGCATGGAGCAATATTTGGACACAGTGAGAACGTGGTAAGCGTGTGGTACAATCTGACTGGGTGTAGTAAGAATGTTTTAAACATGGTGCCTGCATAATCATGGTCGTGGTAAGAAATTAGCAGAAACGTGTTAGACGAAGTGAGAGCATTGTTTCATTTTGACCACGCCCCCACTGCATTCAGTGAGACTTTTAGGAGACACTGCGACCTTCATGGGCTTTGTCTGTATGTGGTAATGGGTTTTACATGATACTGTAAATAAACACTGTAGGAGGAAACCATAGTACCCAGAGGAAACCCACGCAAGCAAGGAGAGAACGGGACTCAAACCCCAGAACCGCTTCCCTCTTTTTTTATAGTGAGGTACGTAGTGAAAGCATACAAGGTGATATACTAGTAGAACAGTAGCCAATCAGAACCCGCGATCATGGAACGTAGAACATTATATGATATTCAAAACCACCAGTATTTACTCATTTTTAATTTAAAACTTTTTAAATTGTGATATCATTCAGAAATTTGTCGTCCTCCTGTAAGCGAACAGGCTGCACTCATGTGAAATCAGGTTTATGGAGACCGATGCTAAGGTTTTTTCCCTCACTTTGACCAACCGCTCTGTATTTCTTTCTTATCTTTTGCCATTAAAAGTCTTTCAATGGTTCCCTGAACTACAATAATGAGCTTATCCTTTGGGAATGTGGATGTAATGAGGAACGATGGTTCTGAAGTCAAGGACTGGCAGATGGTAACGTTAAATGTTTACTGCTATTACACTCTAATGGCCCTTTACTAACCCTCCTGGTCCAAATGGTCCATATGTTCCCGCGGTCTGATGTCACGCTCAGAAATCCTTCACTACCTATAAACTGGTCATCGAGCTCGCCTGTAGCGCGTCTCTTCTTTATCAGTGGTCTGTTTCTGGAACTGTCTGCTAAAAAAAAAGGAGGAGTAAAATACATTAAAAAGAGAAAGGGAAGAAAAATCTGATGGTAAAAACATCCTGGAATGACTGTCGGGGTTAATTAAAGATACGCAGTGAAAAGTAAGCAGGTAAAGGATGACCTTACCCCATATTACTTGCCCTTATTACTTATTTCTCTCATACATAGCAAATTTTCGATATTGGGAAGGATGATGAGTCCTATTGATTTTCCTTTTGGTCCATTATACAATATGGCTGCCGCAGCTGCCATCTTTAATTTGTACTCTACTCTATGTATTAGCTCAAAAACGTCATCACTGATCATTATCATTTTTGGTGTGGACGTTGGGACTGGTTAACTTCACAAGCCTATTGATTTTTCGGCATGGAGAGATGTCCACTACGGCCACCACAGCTCCCACCTCGAATTTGCATTTCACACATTAACTGAAAAACGCCATCACCGATCACTACCATTTTTGGTGTGGATGTTGGGACTGGTAAACTACTCAAACCTATTGATTCTCATAGTCCGATATATAATATGGCTGTTGCAGCTGCCATCTTGAATTTTTCTTTCATGTACTAGCTCAAAAACGCCATCACTGATCATCACCATTTTTGGTGTGGATGTTGGGACTGGTTAACTACACAAGGCTACCAATTTTCCTCATAATGAGACATCCGGTATGGCCACCAGGGCTCCCACCATGAATTTGAGCATCATCGGCCATCTTGGGACTGGGTGTACCTTTTTGTAATGTGGTGCATGGACTGAGGGGTGTACGCTGCTTTGCAGAGCTTTTTTTTTTCACATAGCATCAGAAATAGCACCTAAATCTAAAATTTTATTTTATTATGTCTGAATACCGATGCACCCAATTTCAGCATTGAATTCTGGCTATAATCAGTAGGCTATAACCTACTTTACTGCCACTAATGATTTTATTGTCTGGTGTTCTTGGGACTAAATATATTTTATATATCAACAGTACAGTGTTTCCCCCCATTCATCCTGTCATAAGAAGGATGGAGACTAGCACATGGGGAGTAGAACTTCGAGTTGAAATTCGGTGAAGCAGAGGATAAAAGGCCAAGAAAATCTTGAGTGTGTATTTCTGTGTGTACCTAGGAAAAGGACCGATATTACCTTTAAACCCGGAGAGGAAATACTTTAATCTGAACCGAGAGCATTTTTAAATTGCCTGATTAAAATCTTTTAGTGTTGATTCAGAACATGGAACCGTGCAAATCAAACAAATCCTTCCACTACGCCGTCCCCGAAGTGATGCGATTAATCTGTTTATATGCAAAGCTTCGTAATCACCATCATCCGAGCAGCTCAACAGCAACACTGAAATAACAGAGAGGAATGCGCTGCTTTCAATACCTTATCGTTTCTATGGTAACGGCTCATTCATGGGGAAGACAGCAGACGCTCTGTTTAAATGGGTTTATAAAAAAAACACACACACATGTGTGTAATCAGTGATGTGGTGATGTTTTGCGTTAGGAGACAGCTGTGGGTTTATTTAATGTTTATGAAAAGCGTTTGTGGGATTAAGCCGCGATTGTCTTATTAACTTGAAGAGGGAATGAAGTGGGGCTGACGAGGGAAAGAGTGTTCATAGCTGCTATAACGTGAACGATAACTTGTTTGGCTGAGATGAAATTCTGATTATAATCATATCTACTGTGGCACGGTTGTGTAGCACGACCGCTTCACAGCAAGAAGGTCACCGCTTCACAGCAAAAAGGAGTTTCTCCTCATGCTTGCGGGAGTTTCCTCCGGATACTCCGGTTTCCTCCAATAATGCAAAGATATGCACCCTTGGCTAATAGACTCAAATCGCCCTGAGGTGTGAGTGTAAATGGTTGTGTGTATGTTGCCCTGCGATGGTCTGGTGAGCCGTTCAGGGTGTGATGAGTCGGCTGAGATAGGCTCCATCCTCCCTGCGACCCTAATAGGATTAAGCGGTTTGGCACATGAGTGAGTGAGTGAGTATAGTGTATACACTAAACTCTAAAAGGGTTTAAAGAGGCAGTGTTACCTGCTCGTACGTACACTCGGAGCCCAAATGCATCCATCATGATTTAAAAGATTTTAAAAATAAACCGTAAAAAGTTTATTTTACTGTGGCGTGTGTTTGGCTGATGTTTCCATCTGGAATATACAGTTCCATCTGGAGTATAACAGTTATGTGTCTGAGGTTCGGTGGACTAGGTCGGTCTTTGGTGACTAAAGTTGTACGCATCATTCTACATGATGCAGAACCTTCCATGATGAAACACTTTATTTCCGGAGGAAAGATGACCTATCATTCAGATGGCTGATGAATGGTATCGTCATATCGCAATACAGTAATTTATTAATATATTGCCCCAGCACTATATGAATCACATTTTAGATTGTGGCGTTATAATAAAATAATCCATTTTAATGCATTAACAGTCATCGTCTCCGCTTCATTACACCACCAGGTTGTTGATTATTTCACTATAGCACACCTGATATCTTACAGAAGTCTTTTATACACTAAATAGTCCATCAGATTCATATTTGGCTCCGGCGGCGACTCCTGAATGTGCCAGGAATTAATTCCACAATAAACCCAGGCAGGAATGATTGCTTTCCCCTTTGTGCATGACCTGCATGCAGTCGTTACTTTAATGATCTGTACATTTATGGATAAAGATGACCTTTGACCCCCAACCATCTGTTTAAATGTAACAGCAGCACCTGAATTAAAGTCTGCCTTCATTATTATCAAAGTGAATAATAAGCTACATGAAAAATCAAACGCTAAAATACTGAAAGAATGAAAAAAAGGACATTATGGCAAAGTTTTCTGTGAATTCAGAAGGCAAATGAAAATGACGGACAAGCCGTACACTATGACACGCCCCCGGGAGATGGGAGGCATGCTGGCGCAGTGGTTAGCATGTCTGCCTTGCAAGAAGGTCCTGGGTTCAAGTCCCGGGCTTGGCAAGGGCGCTTCTGTGTGGAGTTTGCATCTTCTCCTTGTGTTTACGTGGGTTCCCTCCAGGAACTCTGGTTTCCTCCCACAGTCTAAAAACATGCACATTATGATAACTGGCTGGAATATGGCCCCAGTAACACTCCATTAGATTTTGGAGATGATCCGGATCAAATCCTGGTTTCGGGAATTCTTTAAAGGATTGTTTAACATTGTGAGACAGGATGATTTTTTTTTTGGTAGTGTGGTATTACAGCAGGTCCAGCAGGGGGTGCTGTGTACTTTTTCGACTTGGTGGAGGCTTGCGCTTTCCGAATGCTTCTAGTTTTTAAATATGGATTAGCATTACATCGCAGTAGCTTGAACCGTAACTATAATGTTAATAGCGATTTCGAGTGTATGAGTTATATAATGGAATATCTGAACTGTATTATAAACAGCTGAACTTAGACTTGTATTAATATTTATATATCCGTGAATCCGGAGCAAACTGATTTTTTTATACTTTTTTTTTTCTTTTCTCACTGTTGAAATTTCTGCCTGTGAGACTATATTTATTCCTTCCGCAGTCACTTTTATCCAAAGCCAGTTAATTATAAGTTAAGACAGCACCCTCTCCAAGCATACTGCTGAGCTGTGGGTTATGCATGCATGAAAACTTGTGTGTGTGTGTGTGTGTGTGTGTGTGTGTGTGTGTGTGTGTGTGTGTGTGTGTGTTTGAAAATCCTTTTCCTCCCTCTCTTCTATGCTGGCTGCGTCGAGTGGAGTTCATTATGTAGATGTTCTCGTGCTGCAACCCCAATTACTGAGATCTGTGTGAGAACAGACGTTTGATGGCTATAAATGCTCTGAATACGTTGTTTCAGCCTGTTGTTGTTGTTATTGTTGTTGTTGTTGTGGTTTTTGTCACCGCTGAGCTAAGGATACATGCTGAAGTTTTGACACTTGGTGTAAACCTCACTTTTCTGGGGACAGTGTAATGAGACAGGGCTGAAGATAACGAGCAGAAGTTGCAGACGTTTCTCACCACGAAGAGGAGTAATGGTAAAAAATGGAGCTTTGTTCACACAGGAATGCAGCCGGTGTAGTAAAAAGCATCGGATCGAAGTGATTTTCTTGTGAAAAGCTTGATGAATGGTTGTATTAGAGGAAATGGGGAGTGAAGTATGCATCAGCATTTTCTCTCATGTACTGCACTCTGTTTAAATAACCCTCTCCGAGAGAGAAAAATCGTCCCACAAATTCCCAAACTGCCAAATTACCTGAAATTTTACTGCCTTCTGTGAAACATATCTCAGGGTTCGCGCATTTAAATCTGAGACGTGGTTTAATCTCAATAATATTTAATGGATACGATTCTGAAATAAATTAAATTGGAAGCCTAGAAGATGAGTGCTTGGTCAGCGTATCCTGTTTTCCTTACAGCAGAGCGCATCATTCATTCATTCGTGTGCCGGACTGCAGGGAGGCTGGAGCCTACATCAGCCGACACTAAGCGACGGCGGGTACACCGTAAACAGCTCACCGGTCCATTGCGGGGCCGACACACACAGCTCCCACCTAGGGGCAACTTGAAACAGCCAATTTGCCTAATGTGCATGAGTTTGGTCTGTCGGAGGAAACCAGAGTACCCACGCAAACACGAGGAGAACATGCAAATGCCACACAGAAATGCCCTTGCTGAGTCCAGGATTTCTTTCTGTGAGGTGGACACGCTAACCACTAATGCTAACGCAGCATGCCGGCTGAGCGTGTCATGAACAGTAATATATATATATAAATATAAATATATATATATATATATATATATATATATATATATATATTCAAGTTATAAAAGATACAATTTCTTGGGACTCCAAACTTTTGAATGGTACTTATATTTATACCAGAGCTTTTATACTTAAATCAATGCACACACAAAAACAAAAATCCATATTATTTCAATTATTTTTAATTTTGTAAAAACATTTATAAGAAAATTCTTATTTATAATTAAGTCATTAAAAAGAAAAAAAGTAAAAAAAATATATATATATTCCCCACCTGACCCCCTCAGATTTTTCTGGCTTTTGAAACACTTAAAGCGCATTATATATGATGGGAAAATCCAAAATTTCTTAATTGTTAATAGTTCCTTGGGGGGGCAGGGGGGACCCTAAAATTGTGACCAAAATATGGACTATATCAACCATTTTCATGCTTCCATAACTAGTGAACAACAAAAGATAGAGGTCTGAAATTTTCAGAATCATTTCACAGTACACTCTAGTCCTAAGAAATGTAAGAAATCCAGAGAATGACAAATTTGACATTTTATCCATCGCAAACTTCTAAAATGCCACATTTGTCCATATTTTGTACAAAAACTTATCATCATATTCGAATTAGGTCCTGTATTATATTAAGTGTGACATATTCATTCATTCATTTCATTCATCTTCTTCCGCTTCATCCGGGGTCGGGTGGCGGGGGCAGCAGCCTAAGCAGTGAGGTCCAGACGTCCCTCTCCCCAGCCACTTCCTCCAGCTCTTCCAGGGGGACG
>JAQMYF010000001.1:63970458-63985626 GCA_030014195.1 Neosilurus mollespiculum
TTCTGAGACTCACACACACACACACTTAATATCTTCCCATTGACATGTACACACACACACACACATTTTATATCTCAGCCAACACTTGGTGAAGGTGGAGTACACCCTGAATAGTGCACCAGTCCATCACCGGGCCAACACACACACACAAAACCATTCACACTCAAGGAGCAACTTGGAACAGCCAATTACCCTAACGTGCATGTCTTTGGACTGTCAGAGGAAACCGGAGTACCCAGAGAAAACCCATGCAAGCACAGCAAGAACATGCAAACTCCACACAGAAACGCCCCCGCTGAGCCCGGGACTCGAACCCAGGACCTTCTTGTTGTGAGGCGGACTTGCTAACCACTACCGCCAGCCATTTTCCCCAGCATGCTTCAGGACAGTGTAAACACTGTGAAGCCCAGAGGTCCATGTGGATTTAGTCCTGAGCTAAACATGTTGAAAACAAGGTCCGACTCACGTACACGTGTATGATGATGAAAAACGCTTTAAAAGGCAAGCCTTTTATACATTTATTTATTTATTTATTAAATGTTAAAGACTGCTATTTAACGTGAGCGTTTCCCTTTAATCTGTTCTTCTGTGATCACTTTAGGAGGCGTCGAACCCTGGGTTCACTCATAATGAACCCTTTAAGGTTCCGTTCACGTTACATTACAGAGACACAAATCTGCCTTGATATGATACACGTGATTTTTCCAGGTCATCCAGAGCCAATCTTTTCAGTCTAGACTTGAGATGCTTCTTTGATATGACACGTACACCGCACGTGGCCGTGTAAAATAAAATCTCATGCCATATCTGAAGACTCAGAATCCTGCGAGCGATGACGTGTTCACCTGAACTTCAGGTGCTCAGGTGTGACTACGACCCATGCGTTTTTTGCTGCTTCGCTCTCCGAGGCCGTGTTTTCCTCTCCGTCAGTAAATAAAAGGTAAAATGACACTTAATGGCTTTGTAGCGCTGTTGCTAAATGCAAACGCTAAAACAAACTCCTTTCCAAAACTGCATCTTAATTGGGCCTGTAGGATTTATTTCATCATTAGCTGGTAATCAGTTTAGAGAATAATTAAAGCAAATTTGTACTGATTACGTTGTGATGTGCATCTGATTAACACTGACAGACCTTTTTAATTCCGCAGAGTCTATTTCTGCGCACAAACCGGTAGCATACAGGTGGATAGATATATACACATCGAAGGAAGCATTTGAGGCTGCATTAAGCGTCTTTTGAATGCATTGGCGGGATAAGGTCATTTTAAACCAAAATAATAATAAAATTAACCAACAAACATTACAGTTTACAACCAAAAACACTTTTCTTGCGCACCTTAAATTTGCATATGTTTAGTACAGCGGGAGTTTTTTCCATTACGTCCGCTCTAACGTCATCAGGAAGTCACAAACTTTATAAAAACATATCGGCGAAGAATATAAAATAAATAAAAAGTGTACATGCATTCCCTCTTTAAGGTACAGTATGTAAGATTTAGCGTTTTATTATTGAGAGAAAGCGAACCAATTAGATCGCATCATTCCCATGGAGTATATACTAATAAACAATATATCAATATGCATGAATGTATGCACAGTTATACATTTTTAAATAATACATTAAAGGTACAATAAGAATTAGTGGTATCTAGCGACATCTAATGGTGAGGCTCCAGACTG
This sequence comes from Neosilurus mollespiculum, assembly GCA_030014195.1. Taxonomy (NCBI): domain Eukaryota; kingdom Metazoa; phylum Chordata; class Actinopteri; order Siluriformes; family Plotosidae; genus Neosilurus; species Neosilurus mollespiculum. Next base: position 63,972,139 of record JAQMYF010000001.1, read on the forward strand.
CAGCCAATTGAAATTTCAATACAGACTCCTGTACGGTTCTGGGCTATTGTAGAAACATGGCGGTGCAAGATCAGACCCCAACATGCAAAGTCCACGCAGAAACCCCTCGAGCCCGGGAATCAATCCCGGGACCTTCTTGCTGTGAGGCGAATGTGCGAACCACAGCGCCACCGTGCCGCCCCTGCACCAGGTATATTCTAGAAACAATGTCATCGGTTTGTTGATATTAATTTGAAAAGGTTTACAGTAGGGGTGTAGCGACGATTGAAATAAATAGAGACAAATGATCATTAATATGGATAAATATATGTTGCATGTTTACCGGAGGGCACTAATGGCACTAAATCATAAGATTCGAGTGTGTATGAATTTTACAGAACTCGCGCTCCATCAACCAATCAACTTTTCTTTTAAAAGCCTTCCTGTCAGCGCCGTGGGGTCTGATGTAAGCGTCAGCAGATGCTCTGAAAGTGAATATTAAAAGGACAGAAAGATGAAGCAGCGCGACGTTACATGGAAGATTAAAAGAGGAGAAGGTACTTGACCTGCGGGTCAGTGAACAGGTAGCGGCGCTGTATGAAAGCTGCACAAATCTTTCTGACCTTCAAGGACTTTTCAAGATTCTGTGCATGAAGCCACACGACTCAGATACACAACCGACACACCAAAATATTCCTCAGGCATACGCAAGCTTCTCAAAGCCCCACGTTCTCCACGTTTACTCTTAAAGATACTAACAAATCCGATCTTCGACGACGGCTGCTTTCACGCTTTGCGATCTTACATGTTGAGAAGGCGGGGCATCTTTTATCAGGTACAGCGTTTAGGTGACGTGTTGTGTATCGTTTAATTATTAAGAACCAAATAAACAAACAAATAATTATATAAATGTATTTCAGCACATTCTTTTGTTTTTATTTAAAGGAACAGTGTAAAACTTTGGAGGATCTTTTAGCAGAAATCAAATATATTATTAATAAATAAGTTCTTATCGTCTTATAAGCGAAAGTGTGTAATTAAACTGGAGAATATTCACCTCGTGCTCCGCTGTGTTTTCTGTAACACTTACACATAGCACAGATAAAGTGGTTTAATGTGTTTATTAGCCGTCAGGATGCTATCGAGTGAGTTTATAACAGAGCCGCTGCGACCTGAACGAGAAAAGCAGCTCGAAAAAGCAAGTGCTGATAAAACTAATTTCCCACAATTCTCCTTTCATCATTCATCGAGCGCTTTTGCATTTTTACACATTTTTTTATTTCATTTTTCATTTTTCAATCTTTCAATTCACTTTTTCTTTTAATCCTATTTCTTCCTGTCCATCTGTCTCTCTTTCTTGCTTTCAATTCACTTTCTTTCCTTTTATCTTTCTTTCTTCTTTCTTTTTCATTTTTTTCTGTTCAACTCCACTATTACTCATTCTTTTTTTATTCTTTCGTTTATATTCTTTCTTCATTCCTCCCTTTCTCTCTTTATTTTAACTCACTTTCTGACTTTCTTTCTTTCAATTCGATTTTTTCTTTCTTCTTTTCGTTCTTTTAATTTTTTTCTTTTGTCCAACTCCACCTTTCTCTTTGTTGATTTTTTTATTCATTCTTTAATTTTCTTTCTTTCTTTTAATTCCCTTTTTTCTTTCATTCTTCCTTCCTTTTTCTTATCTTTCTTTCAATTCTGTTTCTTTCTCATTTTTTTCTTCCATTCAATTCCATTTATTCTTTTTCTCCCTTTCTTTCTGTACATCAGTCTGTCTTTCTTAAGCTTTCAATACACTTTCTTTCCTTTTATCCTTCCTTCTTTCTTTTTCATTTCTGTCTATCTTTCGTTCAATTCTATTTCTTCCTTTCTTTCTGCCCCTGATGCTGTCTCGAGAAAGGAACTTGACGTGATGATCTTCTGCTGCTCCTCCTCCTCATGGTGTGACGTTTGGTGATGTTTTTCTGCTCATCACGGTTGATTATTTGGGTTGTTATGGACCTCCTGTCAGGTCAGAGCGGTCTGATCTCTCTCATGAACACGGTGATCAGTCTGCACATTCTCCACTCACAATGTTTTTTGTGTTTCTCACCATGCGGTGAAAAGTGAAAAGTGTAGATACGGTTGTGGGTGAAAATCCTGGGAGATCAGCAGCTCCTCAAACAGTCAACTGGCAGGAGCATCCGAGTCCCAGAGATCCAACTCTTCTCCAGTCTGATGTTTGATGCTGATATTTCAGGAGTTTTCCATGAGCAGGTGTACAGGTTTCCTAATAAACTGGACGGCGAGTGTGTGTTATAGTTCAGTAATCAGAAAGAAGATGAAAGAGGGACAGGAGCCTGGTCGCGTAGCAGGTTCCTGATTGGGTCACGCCTCACTACAGTACTGATCGAAATCCCGATTGAGACGTGACATGAAACTCGTTTCACAAACGTCCGTCAGCCACTTCATAAATACGTCCCTGTTACCTCTCTCCTCATTTAGAGAGAAATTTCCTCGTCTGCATCGTTTGTAACTGATTATAAAGATTTACACAGCAATTCACCGTTCTCATTAATAATTCCCTTTTACCTCCAGCTCCTGAATCATGAATATGTTCCACATGCTTTCGGTTTCACTCACATGACTTTGTCCCAGAGCACAAAAATGAATTATAAGTCTATTTTCCCGGCTTGGTTCTCACTTCTAGCCTCGAGGCTTGTTAGTATTAATATGAACGAGTCAATCTGGAGCAAAATGGATTTTTATATTTCTGGCAGTGTTACAGATGGAGCTGCTCCATTCTGTCCACACATCAAATCAATTTATTCCCAATAAATAAATAAAAAATCTCTTCTTTTACTTATTCCATGTGTACAATTAAACAGAATTCTTAAATAAATGTAAAAAATTAATACAACAAAAAATGAATACCAGTCCTGACCAGCCTGATTTCCTGATTGGGCAAAACATTTCACATTAAATTAGCAGACGTTAAGTTTAAAGCTTGGGTCGGATTTATTACACTTATATTGTTATTAATATTTAATGCATCTATATTTATCTTCATGCATTTATTCATTCGTTCATTTGCCGAGTCACGTAATCCTGATAGGGTCGCAGGGTGTCTCAGCCAACTTTGGGTGAAGGCGGGGTACATCATGGACAGCTTGCCAGTGAACTGCACGGCCAACACACACACACACACACACACACACACACAACCATTCACACTCACCCAGTGATGGTCGGGAATGATTATCGGCAAGGATGATGGGAATGATGGGGATGATGTTTGGGTATGATGATCTAGAATGACGATGGGGAATGATGGGGATGATGTTTGAGAAGTATCATCAGGAATTATTTTGGGAGGAATGATGATCGGGATTGATGATTAAGAATAATAGGTTCTGACCCACTGTGGAATGCAGCCTGAACCCATCCTGTGATCTTCAGCGTGTGGTTAATCTGATCACGGCCTCAGCCTGTGAGGAGGAGAATTTCCTGGTAATGACCCCATTATAATCTCATTATGTATCAGTTGGGGCGCACGGCGGATGGAGGGATTAAAGGAGGAGAAATAAAATGTCAGGTCTCATTTCTGCAGCGTATATCTTTCCGCTCGTTCCACTGCGTCTCTGATGTGGTTCGAGCTGAATGATCCCGACCGCGTTTAGATGTTTTAGTAGAAACTTTATTGAATTAAATGACTCGGTCTGCATCACAGCATCGATGTTTCCAGGGACGGATGAGGAAAAATCTTTCCGAGTTCAGGGATTGGACGTTTCGCACGACGGTAATGAGTCTCTAACGAGGAGTCACATGACTTCGGGCTTCAAACTGACTCCCGTGTTGTTCATTTTGTGTATTTGTGACGAATCCCACTCGTTCCTTCTAATGAAACTCTTACAGCGACGGCAACAGATGATCCTGAACCTTTAAACGAGTAAAGAATACCACAGAATCCAGGAACGCAACGAGTGAATCGGAGATCATTTAATCATCCTCCCTGGTTTACCAGGAAACGCCGCGGCCTGAGTCCTCATACACACCGACCGGTACAGAAACACTACACGATGTCCAGCATAACAACTTCCATTATAGCAGCGATAATCATCCGTTCCCTCACCAACTCCTCCTCTCATTCACTGCTCACTGCCTTTTACATGCTTTCCTTCCTTCTTTCTTTCTTTCTTTCTTTCTTTCTTTCGTTATTCACTTACCCACCTTTTCTGACATCCTTTACTTCTTTTTTTTCCTTCATATTTTTTAACTTTCTTTTTCTTTCTTTCTTTCTTTTTTTTCTTTCTTTCTTTCTTTCTTTCTTTATCCACCTTGTCTGATGTTCTTTTCTTCTTTCTTTCTTATTTCCTTTCTTTTTTCTTGCTTTCCCCCTCTTTTAAAACTTTCTTTATTTCTTTCTCTTTCTGTCCCCCTACCTTTTCTAACTTTCATTTTCTTTGTTTCTTTTTCTTTCTCCACTTTTTTGACATTATTTCCTTCTTTTTTTTAAATTTTCTCTCTTTTTAAATTTTCTTTTATAACTGTTTTCTTTCTTTTTTCTTTCCCAAATTTTGTAACATTCCTTCTTTCTTTCTCCCCTTTTTTATATTTCCTTCTTACTTTTTTCTTATTTTTAGCCCCACCTCTTCTTTCTTTTGCTCTTTTTTCTTTGTTTTTCCTTTCTATTTTTTTCTTTTTTTTAACCCTCAGTCTTTCTTTAATTTTACTTTCTTTCATTTTATTTTTGTTTTCTGATATTTTCAGCTTGATAAACTTTTTCGTAACATTAAACAACTGTGTTTCTTTTTTTTCCTCTTTTTTACTTGGAGAGAGAGAGTAGAGAGAAGATGGTGAGAGAGCGAGTGGATACACGTAGCTGTTTGATCGTAACTGAAACAGGAAGTAACTCGTTTTCCAGGTGGATAAAATGTTTGTTGTGGTTGAAGAAGAATAAACGCAGCACTTGAGGATGTGAGGTTACTGGAGTATAACGGAATGGAATATCACGCCACCTCATCACTGATTATTTTCCTGTAAACGCAGGACACATTCATCGCGCCTCTTTTTCTCTGGAAGACTCTCGTGTGTGAATGAGAGTCAGTTCGTTTTGTTCCTCTTGCTAAGCGGTTGTGGCGGCGTACAGAGAATCGTTCTGAATGAAGAGGTGTCATAAGCGCGGCCCTCATCGGGCTGAGTGGGATCACACTTCACTCTCGAGTGTGTGTGGGCTGCCGAGAGTTTAACCTCCAACTCTCCTGAAGTCTCTGCGTGACCTGGACGTCCCTCAGAGAGTCTTCAGTAGTGAGAGATCGGGATAAAATTAAATAAAATAAACGTGCTAAAGGGGTTTCTGCTAAAGTTCTGGAAACTTCTCGTCCCTCTCGCGCGTTTGAGAGATCGTAAGAGACGTTAATCGTAAACACACGGGACCGAACATCCCTGCAGTTCATTCAGCGTTACGTTTATTTCCTCCGAATCACGAATGTGTTCATAAAGTTCCAACAGCAGCAGCGAAGACAATCAGATGTGAGGATTTAAAAACTATTTTTATTTATTATTCATGTTTTATTTATGTTTGGGCAACAAACAGACATCAGATTTCTTCTCTTTCTTTCTATTTTTCTTTCTTCCTGTCTTTCATTTTTCCTTTCTTTTGTCCTTTCCTTCTTTCTTTCCTTCTTTATTTCATTCTTTCTTCTCTTTCTTTCTTTTTTCCTGTCTTTCATTCTTTCTTTCTTTCTTTACTTCTTTCTTCCTTTCCTTTCCTTTTTTCTTCCTTTCTCTTTTTACTCTTTCTTTCTTCCTTTCTCTTTTTACTCTTTCTTTCTTCCTTTCTTTTTTCTTTCCTTCTTTCTTTCCTTGTTCCTTTCTTTTTTCATTCTTTCTTTACTTCTTTCTTCCTTCCTTTCCTTCTTTCTTCCTTTCTCTTTTTACTCTTTCTTCCTTTCTTTTGTCCTTTCCTTCTTTCTTTCCTTGTTCCTTTCTTTTTTCATTATTTCTTTCTTTCTTTCCATCCATCCATCCATCCATATATATATATATATATATATATATATATATATATATATATATATCTTTTCCCTCCACATTTTCTTTCTCCCACTGTTTTTGCTTTCTTTCTTTTTTCTTCCACCTTTCTTTTTTACTTTTTCTTCTGACACTATTTTTCTTTTATTTATTTCTTTTTTGATTCATCCACTTTTTCCTTCTTTCTTTTCTTTCTTCTGACACCTTATTTATTTATTTTCAGCTTTTTTTCTTTCTTCTCTTTTTTCTTTCACCATTTTCCACCTCTTTATTTTCTTCTTTTTTTCTATCTTTCTTTCTTTCTTTCTTATCACTATGTATATAGAGATAAATTGTGTCAGAGATGGATAGTGTTCTTCTTATTGACTCGTCTTTAAACATCCCTCTTTCTCAGCACTCCAGCTTCACCAAACACTGGTTAAATGAAATGCTAATTCGATGCTAATCCTTCATTTTTGAATCCGAGCTCCTGCCCTTGTGCACAACATAATAAAACACATTCGATTTCTCCCAATTTCACATGAAAACATTTTTATCATCCCACAGCTCCATCTCCCACTGCCTCATGGGTAATTTATCCTGCCCCTAGATTGATATGAAATATTAAATCCTAATTTTCTCTACTGACTCGTCGAAATTGGGAATTCCAAACAACTTCACACACGGCAACATCTCCATCTCTGAGGGATGCGGCAAACTTCATAATCAATTCTACTCTGTCTTTTAACTACTGCCGTCACTCATGATCAAAATTCTGCCTAATTAGTTTAGACAATTTAATAAGCTGTATAATAAGTTCCTATAGAATGAGAGACGGCGAGATGAACCCCCTGCAGACACGAGTAGAGAACATAATTATAAATAACGAAAATGTATTATGAAGGTAACCTTCATTTCTTTATATAAGTATGAATGTAATAATAATAATTATTATTATTGGTATTATTGCTATTATTATTCATTCATTCATTCATTTTCTAAGCCGCTTAATCCTAATTAGGGTCGCGGGGAGGCTGGCGCCCATCTCAGCCCACTCTGGATGAGGTCGGGACAACACACACACAACCATTCACACTCACTCTCTCACCTAGGGTCGATTGGAACAGCCAGTTAGCCTACTGTACATGTCTTTGGACTGTGGGAGGAAACTGGAGTACCCTGGAGGAAACCCACGCAAGCATGGGGAAAAGACTGTGATTTTTTATTATTATTATTATTATTATTATTATTATTATTATGTAAACTTGTCCTCAGGGCTGTAGTGCTGTGTTCTCTGTGTCTAAATAGCTTAAAAGGGGTTTGGTGTCCTGTAATGAAGGGGTCTTATAGCAGAATGTGCAGTGAACGTAGGAGACTCAGGGACAGACTGTTTGAATTGCGACTCTCACATCAGTCTCTTGATCAAGTAGATCAGTCATTCATTTTCAAATTTCAATTTACAAAAATCAGCAGTGGTTCTTTTACATTCCTTTCACCACAGACAGTGAGAGACACGGCCGGCCTTTGATAACCCAGTTATCTGCACTGGGGGGGCAGCAGTAACAACCCGCTGATAGTGGGGCTTGAACCTCCGACCTTCAGATCAGTTTAAATGTATATAATTTACAACCACCTGGGTTCCTTGAACATGATTCTGTCGTATGATCAATTTTACACAATCTGCGTCTGTATTTCCCACCACCGCTGTGTAAAGTATCAATAATTGGTCCGTGCTTCTCGGCCGAGATCTTTTTCTACCTTGGAACAGAGTCTCTAAAGTCGCAGCATGCTTTCTGAACTCCCACTCACCGCTTGAAGTTCTCACTTTCCTCCAACCGAATCCAATGAATTATTTACGGCGCCCGACACTTTCTAGCTTTCTACTGCACTGATCTCTTTTTTTTTTTTTTTTTAGCCTTTACCATGTTGTCAGATTTAGCTTCACCTTACTGCTTTCTTCTCGTCTGTTTTAAAAGGAACTGTCGTTCTCGTGGGCCAATTATAAAATATCAGCTACAACATTGGAGATTTCCATTAAAAAGTCTTGTGTCGTGGTTAAAGTTCTACCTGGGATTTAAAGTTGAGACGACGTGGAAGAAGACGGAGAGAGAGAGAAGCTTTCCAAAAGCACATCTGAAGAAGACGCTCGACTTTTATGAATTCCTTAAAGTATGTGGAAACCGTTGCTTTATTCCGCGCTTTCGAGTTTGGAAAGTTATTTCCATCATATTTAATATTAATTTAAAATGTTCTCTGATCGATCTGCACCTTTAATTAAAAAATATACAACATGACAGTAACGCCTGCTGTCATATGTCATAACAGGACACCCCCGAGTGTTCTATTCCACTTACACATCATTAAAATGGCAATCATTACAAGGGTTTTTTTTGTTTTTTGGGGGGTTTTTTTGTAGCAGAGTCCCTGTGTGGGGCACCATGGGCATAGAACATGACTTAGTTGTTTGTCCCGTGTCCAAAAAATAAAAAAAGAGATGCACCTCCTTAATCCTGATGAGCAGCAAGGTGGCGTTTGGCGGAAGAGTCCTCGTTGATGAACGACTTCGCGTACTTGATGTTAGGAAGATGATCTGCATTTCACGCTAAGGTCTCCCAGTCCGGTGAGGTAGAGTTGACTTCTGCCAGGATTCATAGGTGTGGCGTCCGCGGATACTTTTCTTAGCCCCTGAAAGATTCAGCATGTCTCAAACTCAAATCTGTCGCTCATCACACCTCGTCTGTTGTGCGGTTCAAAAAATATTGTTGAATATTTGGATTTTTGTAGCTTTTCATTATATACGTTTAAATTTTATTCTCATCTTTCTCAACTGCTTAATCCTAAGAGGGTCGCAGGGAGGGTGGAGGTTGGGTTCAAGTCCCAGGCTTGGACAGAGTGTTTCTGTGTGGAGTTTGCATGTTCTCTCCCTGGTATTCCAGTTTCCTTCCCAGTTCAAAGGGTAGGCTAATCTGTGAATTGACCTTAGGTGTGAGAGTAAGTGTGAATGGTTGTGCGTGTTGCCCTGCAATAGACAGGTGAGCTGTTTAGGGTGTACCCCGCCTTCGCCCAGAGTCGGCTGAGATTAGGCTCCACCCTCCCTGTGAACCTGGAAGGATTATGCTGCTCAGCAAATGAATGAATATTTTTTTATTTTACTGCTTATTAGTTCAGATGTGCCTAAGGTTATCTAACTACGTGTGTGTGTGTGTGTGTGTGTTTGTGTGTGTGTGTGTGTGTGTGAAGCCCTAAGGTTGGAGACGTATCATTAATCCAGCACTCAGGTTGAGCTTCAGGCCTCAGAGGACTGTAATTACACTGATGAAGCCTTTTCTGTGCAGTTCAGTGATGTTCTGACAGATGGGAGTGATGTGTGTGTGTGTGTGTGTGTGTGTGTGTGTGTGTGTGTGAGAGAGAGAGAGAGAGAGAGAGAGTTGGAGAGAGATGTTGTTCACTCGGGTTAACACCTACATGTGTCACAGCTCCATGTTCACTGCAGGCTAAAACACTATCATCAGTTCCGAGGAGGATCTGCCGTGGGTCATGGCGGTGAAACATCCTTCAGGAAAGCAGGAGTGAAAACTCGACCTCTAGCACGGCTGCTGTGGTGCAGAACTGTGTTAGTGTGTGATGTGTAGCAGTGTTAGCAATGCTTCTTGTTAGTAATGCCTCTTGGTCTTGGCTTCTGATGCAGCAGGACAATGATAATGATGGTGTCATGCTGAAAATATGACCAGGAGATGCTAATGCTAAAGGCTAATATCTAGTGACATTTTACAGTAAATGTCTAGAGGGGTTTAAGAATCAAAAACATCCAGTGATCAGTGTGTGGTGTTTTGTTGAAGCAGGGTTGCCAGATCTCTGCTTATTTTCTAGTCCACTACATCTCAGGAAGACACACACACACTCACACACACACACACACACACACACACAAGCTGAAAAAAAGCATAGAATTGCACAATTGTGTTATTATTTAATTTAGATTTTCGGCATTTTTAAAGATACATTCTCTAAGCTAATCTGCAAACAAATATTTTCTCAATCTGGCAACCCTGTGATTTCTACACCTGTCCTGCCTTCTGCTCTTCATCTTTAGCTGGGGGCAGCAGGATTCCTGCCCCAATGCACCTCGACTAGAGCTTGTTGCAGTACCCATGTTTGTCCACTAGGTGCAATGATAGCTCACTGGAGCTAATTAGCTAATCAGCACAGAATTTTAACATGAACAGATTAAAATTGTTGTTTTTGTTATGGTTATTAGTCACATGACAAGTAAGTACTTTAAGGAGCTAACTAAAAATTTGCTTCATTGTTTGTTTGTTTGTTTGTTTGTTAGCAGGATTACACCCAAGGCGGAGCTTTGGACAAAGAACGCTCCATTAGAATTTGGAGATGATCCGTCCAGATCAAATTCTCAATCCAGGAATATTTTAAACGATTCTTTAACATTGCGAGATATATTCTGGTTCATATAAGGGATTGCTTAGCTTGGTGGAGGTTTGTGCTCTCTCTGTGCTTATTGGTTTATTTATTTATTTATTTTCCTCCGATCCATCTGATGATGGAAAGGTTGTTTATGGTAGTACTATAACATATAGCTAACAAAATAATGAAAGTGCTCCATGGAACATTAAAGGAGCCCTGCCATGATTTCTACCTCGATTCAGTTGCCTAAAAATCACGCAAATATGCAACGAATGTCCAAAATACTAGTTTATGTTTGTTAAATATCCTTCTAATCAGAAAATCTAAAGGAGTTTAAAGTTTTCCTGATGTGGAGAAGATGGAAACGGACTGCTATGAGGACTTTTTGAAACCTTTTTGGGCCGAACAGTTTTCTGAGACTGAAATTCCATTCTAAACTCTTAGCAAACTGGTTGTACGAGCCTAATTTACACGTAGTATCCTTTATAAACCAAATATCCATCTATATAAATAATTACATCTTCTTTAATATACCTGATGATGTCACGATACCGCCCCTTTAAATGTAACTTTAAAAGGATTACTGAGGTATAAGAGGAATAAAATACTTCCGGATGCATTGACACACTGATGGCTGCTTCACTGTTGTTTATTTTCCTATAACTGCACAACCAGGGGTGTTTTATTCCGAATATCTGAGTCCAGTTTACATAAATCAGTTTGTAGGATCAGGATAAAATGATCAAATCCTCACATCTCTCTTTAAAGACAATTATTTTTAATCTTAGAAGAAAAAATCTGATAAAGATCTTTATCGTTACCCTTATTTAAGAAAAGGTTAAGAGATAATAACTTAATGGCTGATCCGGTGGTTATGATGTTAATCCAGTCTGTAATCACTTATCCGGATAGTCAGACTGATTTTCCTGTCAGATTCATCGACTTCAGTCCTCCACCACGCGCTGTCCTCGTCTGTAAGATCTCATTGGCTGAATCAGAGCGTAACTCCAACATGCAGATCAATAGTCCGTCTCCCAGAAGCTTTGCGGGATTAGAACCGAGAGGCAACCGGGAGTGCGACACAAGCTATGAGTCAGGAAACTATTAGTAGTAACCACGGCGACCATTCCAGCGGATGGATTTTGAGTAGGGCGATGCTGAAGGTACATCAGTTCATTTCTGTCCATTTGCTCCTTTCTTTTACGTCACGGTGTATTGTGGCTGTTTGCTCTGATGAATTGATGTGAAAGGAGGGAATCAATACAAAACAATCTGAAAGACAAAATACAAAAAAAAAAAAATCTGTTTAATATCGGAAACATAACTAAATTTCAACTTATTATTATTATTATCATTCCTTTTCTAAGCCACTTAATCCTAATTAGGGTCGCAGGGAGGCTTGCACCTATCTCAGCCGACTCTTGGCGAGGGTGGGGTACATCCTGAGTATCCTCCGGAGTACCTGGAGGAAAACCCCCACAAGCACGGAAAGAACATGCAAACTCCACACAGAAACGCCCCGAGCCCGGGAATCGAACCCAGGACCTTTGTACTGTGAAGCAAACATGCTAACCACTGCACCACCGTCCCGCCCTATTATTAATTTTATTATTATTATTATCATCTATCGATCTATCCATTTGCCAAACCCTTTAATCCTATTAAGGTCACAGGGAGGCTAGAGCCTATCATGAAGCCAATCTTCAGGTATTTTTGAAATGCTGCTCATGCTTTTTAACTGTATCACATATCACAATCAGAGGTGAGCGCTGTCCGCCGTCTTACGCATACATGAGCTCTTGGATGCCTGTGATTGGCTAGAGCTGCTGTGATTGACAGGTGAGAAAGATAGTAAATCCCTCCTGCCCGGAAAACACTACAAATTTCACTTTCTTAACCCACAGCCACGGAGTCAAATTTGCAATCTCATGTCACGTGACTCAAATGCACTCATTCTCGATGGTTCATTCGTTGTTTAACTGCTTAACGTTTCAGACATTTTAAAGACTGTCCGATTTTTTAATGTGAATAAAAACCTTGTAAAACTTACAAGTGTAAACTTTTATTCCAGCGGTACTTTTCACTCCATGTGCAGATGGACGTAAGATATGAATACATATCACATAAACGAAACAAACTGTTGTGAGATTTTCCCGATCGCTGGCGTCGAACTCCTGATGTTCCTGAAACCACTTAGAGATGGTGGTGGAGGTGGGTGTGAAGAGCTCCGTTTCTCTTTGAAGTCTCTGCAGACTTCCATTAAAAACACTGAGTTGATGACAGGGACAAGTCTTCAGACCACCAGAGGAGAGGGGGTGGCGGTGTGGGGGTGGAAGGGTGGTGTTAGAAGTATACAAAGAGAGGAGAGACGCGGGAGGAGAAAGGGAATGTTTAATGATGGCTGAGATGAAGAGATATGCACATCAGGGGGCTGAAGGAGCCTCGGTGAAACGACGCCGGATCGATAAACACCTCCGGATTGCTCACATGTAGACATGATGATTTTGGGGCTTTTACTCTTCATCTGATCTGAGGATGTGTCACTTGCTAATTTCTGCTTTTTTAAAAAATAACAATAATAAAATAAACCAGGATCAGTTCGTACACTTCAGTGCCTGATTTTGTTTAATTAGTTTGGTTTTTATTTTTATAGTGACCCTAATAGGAGTAAACGGTTCAGCAAATGAGTGAGAGGGTGAGTGAGAGAGTGAGTGAGAGAGTAAGAGAGTGAGAGAGTGAGAGGGTGAGTGAGAGAATGAGAGAGTGAATGAGAGAGTGAGTGAGAGAGTGAGAGAGTGAGAGGGTGAGTAAGTGAGAGAATGAGAGGGTGAGTGAGTGAGAGTGAGTGAGAGGGTGAGTGAGAGAGTGAGTGAGAGAGTGACTTAGAGAGTGAGGGAGAGAATGAGAGAGTGAGTGAGTAAGAGAATGAGAGGGTGAGTGAGAGGGTGAGTGAGAGAGTGAGAGAGTGAATGAGTGAGAGAGTGAATGAGTGAGTGAGAGAGAGAAAATGAGAGAGTGAGTGAGTGAGAGAGTGAGAGTGTGAGTAAGTGAGAGAATGAGAGGGTGAGTGAGTGAGAGTGAGAGAGAGAGACTGAGAGAGTG
>JAQMYF010000001.1:63989991-64001574 GCA_030014195.1 Neosilurus mollespiculum
GAGAGAGAGAGAGAGAGATGGGGGAGAGAGAGAAATCTTTACAGTGACTTTGGAAGATCAGAAGGCAGAACGGTGTGAAGTTCACTCTTTAATTAATCAGATGTCGTTGTGATGTGAAATAATCAAAGGGTCGTGACTTTCGGTATAATTACCTCGGGGTCGTGATGCTGCACCTCACGCTGTGTGTTAGCACCGAGCCCGAACGTCTCGGTAATGATAATCCTGCAGTTTGTTGTTGTGTCACTTTATCTTTCTTATTTCGCTCAGAAATGTTTATTTATGGGTCGTTTTTCTGTCAGAGGAAGAAATCCATCTCATCAACAACAATACGTGAATATTCTAATTATTTCACTTTGAAATTTGTCGGAAAGGAGCTGACTGGAGTTTAATAATAAAGTAGAACAGTGCAGTTCGGCTCTAAATGGAAACACACACAAAAATTCAATAATGAAGTATTTGTGAACCGCGAGTAGACGTGAAAATAAAACCAACCACCAAATCATCCCAATGTAAACAACAAGCGTTAATTCTACTGATTCAATAAATATAGAAATAATTCGATTTAAATATCTCATGTCCCACGTCCACGTTTCCCATGATGCAACAAAGCGGACTGGAGACGTGAATCTGACTCCAGGTTTGAATAAAAATTTTAAATAAGTGATAAATAAAAGTAAAGTATCAGCTGAGAAGAAAACCCAACCCTCAGAGAATGCTAGCAAACTAGCTTGCTAATGTAACTGAACGCCATTCTACATGACACGACGATGAGGTCACTAACTAGCATTCCGGAGTGAGAGCCAGGTGTTCTAGCCCAATATAGAGCAAACGCTAGCTCTGTGATCTAATTCCTTTATGGTTCAACTAGCCAGCACTTTTACATCATACATTAGCAGGTAGGTTGCTAGCAAGCATTCGCTAGTCGTACTAGCCGGGCTTGTTTGATTTATGCTAATTTCGTTGATTTTTGTGTGTTGAATGAACACCAAGCGTATTTTACCAGTAAATATATACATATTTTTTCTTCTGTCGTCATTTCACCTTATATAATTCATTTACGTGTTACACGTTTAAATTTCATTTCTCTTGAAATATTTGGAGGCGGAGTGTCCAAGCTGCTGTTCTAGAAAATTCCTTAACACCTTCTGACCAATCAGAATCGCTGGAGGATTCTTTAACTGTTGTGAGCACCAAATAAAAACCAAAACTACACCGAGACTCACTCACTCACTTGTTTGTCGAGCTGCTTAATCCTACTACGGTCGCGGGGAGGCTGGAGCCCATCTCAGCCGACTCTGGGTTAAGGTGGGGTACACCCTGAACACCTTACCAGACCATCACAGGGCCAACACACACACACACACAACCATTCACACTCACACCTAGGGGTATTTTGGAACAGCCAGTTAGCCTGATGTTCGTGTCTTTGGACTGTAGGAGGAAACCGGAGTACCCAGAGGAAGCCCATGCAAGCACAGGGAGAACATGACACAGAAACGCCCTCGCCGAGCTCAGGACTCGAACCCATGACCTTCTTGCTGTGAGGTGGATGTGTTCCCATTACACCTTGACTGATCCCTATTCAGTTTGAGAACGATGTTACGCCTCGGATCTCACGCAGCACGTTGATGAATAACGTACCGAATAAAGAATGTGCTCGGGTCAAGAATGGCGGTTCATCTGTAACAAGTACTCATTTGCAGCGAGAGCGCGAGTCAGGGGTGTTTTATTATTTACACAATGAGGATGAATTCAAAGACATCGTGCCAATTTCTTCATGTGAACTCGAGTCTGAAAGGTTTTTCATGTATATATTCATAAAATATCCACTTCGTTAGAAATGCACACCATGGAGGCAAAGGGACTTTGGGATTCTTTGTGGTTCTTTTGGACATCTTTAGGCTTCTTTTGGGCATATTTGGGGTCTTCAGTGTTCTTTAGGGTGTCTTTGGGGTGCTTTTGGGCATCTTTGTGGTTCTTTCTGGCATCTTTAGGGTTCTTTTGGGCATCTTTAGGGTTCTTATGGGGGTCTTTAGGGTTCTTTTGGGGGTCTGTATGGTTCTTATGGGGGTCTTTAGGGTTCTTTTGGGTGTCTTTGGGGTCCTCTGGGGTCTTCAGGGTTCTTTAGGGCATCTCTGTGGTTCTTTTTGGCATCTTTAGGGTTCTTTTTAGTGTCTTTAGGGTTCTTTTAGGCATCTTTAGGGTTCTTATGGGGGTCTATACGGTTCTTATGGGGGTCTTTAGAGTTCTTTTTGGCATCTTTAGTGTTTTTTTGAGTGTCTTTAGGGGTTCTATTGGGCATCTTTACGATTCTTATGAGGTCTTTTCTCTTTAGACCAAGCTGCTGGCTCTTTACGTACACAATACTTTATGTTGTATCACAGTCAGAGTTGTGTGGAGGGAAACAAATTCAGCATAGGACTAAAACCACCAGGGAAGGGGGCAAATACTTTTGTAAGGTTCTTGACATTTCTACAGACGCATCATGTACACGTCACTCTATAAGAGAAATAAAATGAGGTCATGTTTTCACCACTTATACTTTATAGAAGGTAAATTTATGTAACATAAAAAATACAAAATGGTCCTAATCACAGTGTCACAGTTTATTATAAAACTGTAAAAACCCTGTAAAAAGTGGGCAACATCCCTCAGCCCATGTACCACATTATAAAAGGTGCGCCCAGTCCCAAGATGGACACCAAACATGGTGATGATCGGTGATGGCGTTTTTAGTGCGTGGAACGCAAGTTCAGCTGCGGCTTTGGCGGCCATATTGGATATCAGACCGTGACGAAAATCAATAGGCTCGTGTAGTTACCCAGTCCCGACATCCACACCCTAAAAGATCGTTTTTTGAGTTAGTGCGTGGAATGCAACCATCAACAGACGGACGGACGGACGGACAGACGGACGGACGGTAAGACATCATGCGTGACGATAATACCCCTCACACCCCGTGGGCTGAGGGGTAAAAAAAAAGATAGTTTAATAAATTAGGTAGTAAATTGTAATGATTAAGAAATCGATGCGGTACAAGATGGAATAAACCACTCCAGGAAACGGAGTTAAAAATAATCCTCTCCGGATAATTTTACAGTAGCCGTGTGATTAGCTTGCGATTTCTTTTAGGATTTATTCCTCCTCTGTTTGAGCTTGTACTTTTTCCCCCACAAACTGAAAGTCGAAAAGGATTTTTTGAAAGGAAGTTGTAATACGGTCTCATTCTCTTAACGAAGTATCGACGTTTAACGCAGGATCGGGTTTTATGGCGCTAACCGCCTCCTAAAGGGAGAGCGCTCTCACGCTCGGCCAGCCGTGGGACGTTTCTGTGCAACGCAGGAACTACGTTACCTTCGTAGTCATAAATAATATCAGGTGACACGTGTGTGAATTTTGTTAGCCAGACCGTTTGAATTTGTTTATTAATGTTCCTATAGGAAGTGTGATTGCAGGAAGATGAGCAGGTTCATCATTTTAAGTGTTTCTTCCCTTTTATGTTTCTTATCCATTATGTCTGTATGACAAATCAGTGACGTGCAAATTGTTGGCTTTTCTCAGTGTGTGTGTGTGTGTGTGTGTGTGTGTTTTAAAATGGAGGCCAGATAAATTTGTACCTCGTCAGATGCATCACAGTCTGACGAAAAAAAGTAAAAATATTCTGTTACGTGACAACAACGACCCCTGGAGCTCCTATAAAAAATATTCAAAACAAAACCTTAGAAATTGTTTTCAAAAATTTAAACTCTAGCGCCCTCTGCTGTCTAAACATGAACACCAAGTAGAAATTATATACTTAATACTCAATTGATGTGAATATAATAATTACTCATTAGATTTAACTTTTTTTTTAAACAAAACAAAAAAATCCTCTCATTTAAGCTGAGTTTTAAAACGATAATAAAGCGACTTTTATTTTGTTGCGCATGGGTATAATAGCTGCCGTTCTTTTAACCACCCGCAATCCGGAAAAGGCAACGCCTCCTTTTGCAGCTTCTTGAACTCTGATTGGACAGTGCGGTCCCGCTTTCCGAGCTACAATTGGCTGATCCAATCAGATGGTGCGTAAAAACATAGACGCCATATTGACCTGCGTCAGACACGTTAACAGAGCCTCCATTTTAGAAGGGGAAACGTTCTCACTGATTAGTATAGAATTTAGTCTTAATGACAACAACGTTCTGACATTGTGTTTTCACCTTATATTTATTCGTCCTCAGTTTTTAGATGATTTGTTTTTAGATATGTTATGAGTAGGATTTAGTTGTAAATGTGTTTTGTATACCACACTTATAGTTTGTAAACATTTATCATTTTTAATCAATTTTATTATTGATGATTCTTGTTAAAAAAAAAGGGAATTTCTAGTCTTTGTTAGTTATTATTATTATTATTATTATTATTATCATTATTATTATTATTATTATTATTATTAGAATTATCATCATCATCATTATTATTATTATCATTATTACTATTATTATTACTATTATTATTATTATTATTATTATTATTATCATCATCATTATCATCATCATCATCATCATTATTATTATTATTATTATTAATATAAGTGATTTAGTAGAATTTAACAGAATGGATTTCAACCTGATTTGCTATTTCCAACAACTTACAACAACAACATTAATAAAGCAACTTTTGTTATAATCAGTTAAACAGAACGTTCCAAAAATTGGTCTTAATGTTTTTTTCTAATAGTCCACGGAAAGTTATTTTTGGGGATGTAAGCAGGACACAATACTCATACAACTGTAAGGACAGAAGTGAAATGGATGGAGGTATATTTTGTGTATTTTTGTGCTACAGGACCATAATGAGTAACAGAGCATGAGTGTATACCCATAACCCATTCTGGTTTTTCCCATCTGGAAGAAAGTCAGTCATAAAAACACACTTTCATCTTTCCAACATCTGTGATTAGTTACAATCTCTGGGCACAGACTGTTTTACTGACAGGTCCCCTACTTGTTACCTTTGAATTCATAGAAAAATGAGTTTCTGACTAGTAATTACGACAAAGTGGTGTCATTCATCGTTAGTTCTGACAGCGCTTAACGACAGTAAAGTCGTCGGGCACAGAGTTCAACTGAGCTAAACTTCCACGTGACACGATTCATGTGAGTATCAATCACTTTTTAAAAATACATTTTACCAGGCAAAATCTTGTAAGCAGGACGGCACAGTGGTGTAGTGGTTACATCTGCCTCACAGCAAGAAGGGCCTGGGTTTGAGTCCCGGGTTTGGCGAGGGCATTTCTGTTTGTAGTATGCATGGTCTGCCTGTACTTGTATAGGTTTCATCAGGGTACTCTGGTTTCCTTCCACAATCCAGACATGCACATAAGGCTAATTGCCTGTTCCAAATCACCCCGAGGTTTGAGCGTGAATGGTTGTGTGTTATGGCTTTGCAATGGACTGGCGAGTTACAGTGCACCCTGCCTTTAATCAATGAATAAATAAAGATATAGTACGGTTATTACCGTTTAATATACAAGAGTAGTACACACATTTCCAAAAGATGTGCTTTTGCGGTGAAATAGTAATCATGTCAACTTCAAAACACAAATTTCACTTTAAAATTATTAGGATTTTAAATTTCAGTTTTAAAACTAATTTCTTGTTCCACAACAGAGCACCGTGTGAACCCATGAACCTTTCCAACATGGCGGATGTATTGACGTGTTGTTCGCTAGTTCAGCGGCTAAAAAGGCGTCTACATTGTTTTAGCCTATCCTAGGGGAGGAAATGGGAATTTGTCGGAATACGGGTGGGGGGAAATAAGGCAGACAGGGACGGATAGGGAGAATTAGTGGGAGTTCGCTGTGTAATGGCGGCCTCGGTGTTGCTCTCTGCGGAAAGCACCGTGCCTGGATTCGCTGTCGGTAGTAGTGGCGGTGCGTCAGGGACCACCGCGAACGGATTAACCGTGCCTGGACCTGCGAGTTGGAACCGTTCCCTGGACCGGGCGTTTGAAGAAGCCGCAGCCACCGGCTGCCTGAACCTGAGCGGCAGGAAGCTGAAGGAGTTCCCGAGGAGCGCCGCCAATCACGACCTCACCGACACGACCCGGGCCGGTACGCAGCTAGTTTACTCTCTCCCCGCGACCTGTGATCCGTCCTAATCTCTCACACAGCTTCTACACCGACATTCCGTTTATAAAACAAACAACCCGAACAGTTTGTTTACGCGCGTTAACGATGTAGTCGAGCTAGTATGCTAATTAGCATTAGCTTAATTTAGGGAGTAAACACACGGGTGTGTGCTCGGCTTAAACTTTACGTCAAGCTCTTCAAGTTCTAGCTAGTTAGTTAAGAAGTTTATTTTAACTATCTAGTTAACTAGCTGTCGTTAATATCCACCACTGAAAAGGTTAAATGTCTTGTTGTCGTTTGTTTGCTTTCTTTTTTGCTTTTGCTACTTCATAGCATACCTGACTAGCCCGCTATCTGACACAAGTGTTTATTAGCGTGAGGCTAAGTTCAAGTAAAGTTGTGATTCACTACTTAGGCGCACTTTGTAGTAAACGTAACAATGACGTGTGCAGTTCTACTAGTGGACTTTTATCCTGGACACAGCCATTTGTGATTCCTCCTTTTTACCTCAGTGAAATTCAAGTCTGTTTATATAAATAAACTTTACACTTGGCTATTGTTTCGGTATAATTTGATGTTTTTAAAACTAAATACTTGAAATAAAAAAAAAAAATACCGTGCAAGACAGGAACGTGTGTTTTTAATATAGTTTATTGTTAAAATATGTTTTATTTGCAGCAATAATTGACGTTATTGTTGATCAAGTCATTGTTTACAGTTAATTAGTAATTATTTGTTTAGTTTGTAGGAAACACTGTGTAGTAAATTTAATAAGAGATTAAAGGGGTGTTAAAGTGCAAACTTTTAGAAGCGCTGCTCCTCTGCATCGAAGGGTCCAGGTGGTTCGGGCCTCTGACGAGAGCGCCTCCTGGTCTCCTCCGTATAGAGGATTTCCGGGCAGGTCCAACTGGGAGGAGGCCCCGGGGCAGTTCCAGAACTCCACGGAGAGATTACCTACCGCACCCGGCCTGGGAATGCCCCGGGATCCCCCAGGAGGAGCTGGAGAGTGTCGCCGTGGGAAGGAATGCCTGGGTTTCCCCCCTAGACCTGTTGCCTCCACGACCCAACCTCAGACAAGAGGAGGAAAGTGGATGGATGGATGGATGGATGGATAAACCCAAACTTAGTTTATATCCATAACAATCAAAACATGCTGTTTATAAAACCATCGTGGGGAAAAAATGAAATCGAATAATAAGTCCTCACACAGGAGGGTGGCGTTATACTGCGAAAAAAGTGGGACGTGCCAGACGTAGACGAAACAGTAACGTTTTGTGCATCAGATGCGCTGAGGTGAACACCACGCGTTCATGTAAATGTAATGTAGTACGATGTGCTGCGTTTCATTCACAAGCGCACTACTTTATATCTAATTTGTTAGTTTCATATCGGTATACTGTTATTTTTGCCGTTATCTTGCCCTATCGGAACGGACGCATCCACGTCTCATTCTTATGATTTTGCACTCGCGAGAGTCGAGCAGAGTACAAACGGCGACCTTTTCAAACAGTTCGCTAATGCAAACAGTTGAACACATTTCATCTGATTGTAACTTCGAAAGTGTAAGTAAGAGAAGAGAGTTTGGAAGGCTTGGCTTTCGTTTCATTTTAAGGTTGCGCGATTTTGATCAGAATGTTATTCGGCCTGATTTCCTAAAACTTGCTATTATTAAAGAAAATGGCGCTGCAGTCTGATTGGCTGTTCTCACTTCACACACTGTGCGAATATTCAAATGAAACTTGTGATGTAATTAATAAGTTTACAAACCTTTCAGGCTCGAAGCTGTAGTTTAAACCAGATAACATCACAAATGCATGAAAACTGCATCGTGTAGTAATTTCATCATTTCTGACTTGAATTCGTTATTTGAAAATAATTCTCCAATACCGGTGTCCCTGCGAATAGCTCATACTAGCTTTTGCTTTTTTAAAAAATTTCCCATGGCGTCGTCATTGCTGTGACACACGCTTCGGTTAAAACTCTGAAATTATGTTTAAAAGTGTTTTGTATTTTTGAACAAACAGATATTTCAAAACAAAAATAATAATTAAAAAAAAGGAATCAGAAAACTATTAATCGTGCCATGAGACAACGCTGGATCGTTTAGTGACTTCGTGCTGAGATTAAAACCGAAAAACGAAACATCCGGAGCATTTTTAGTGCGTACAGAACCTGGAGCTCAGATTGATACCCGATACTTCTCTTCGCTTTAAAATCTTAAAGAGAAATCTAGTTTTGTGGGAAACCAAACAGACACGGGCTTGTTCCTGCACGATTAGCCCGAGGCGCTTCCTCTAAAAATCACATTAACTTTCCGTTACTGTGTTTAAACACAGACAGAGCGTGTCGGAATCGAACCCGGTGTTTTAATGAATTTACCAGCTCTGCTTCGTCTTGTTAATTGAGCCTCATTTTCTTTAAGGCCATAATTAAAGACGGATATTGTAACTTTTAAGACTTGTCAAATTTTGCCAATGACGACGTCGGCCCTTTGTGCGGTTTATACTGGATGATAATCTGATGATGAAATCTGATTCTGTTTGTGTCGGGAATCCAGAGCTTTTTAAATCAGGGTACTAAAGTTCGTGTTAATGAACTAATGAAGCAGGTTATTTTTTTTTATTTTTATTTTTTTAACCGCTACCTGATTAGCTTGTGAATGTGAATACCTTGGATCTCATTAACATAATCATGAATATGTGAAATCCACAGCATAATTATTCAAATTGTGTTTGTGTCAAACGTTTCATCATAAGAGCGAAGTTGGTTTGTTTGGTTAAAGTTCCAAATGTCTTTGTATTTAAAATATCGTTCGCTGTGCGTCCGATGTACAAAAACTCGACAGGAGCTTTGAAGTCAGATTATGGGCGGGGCATGTATTTCAGGAAGTACTGGGCGAGTATAGGATGAGTCAGCAGTTTTTATCACAGTGTTCACATAAGGTTGAAATATGAAATGCTAACAAAAAATGTCTTATTCATTCCAATATATTTAAGTTTATTATCTTCGTACACCACCGTGTTTCTGCAGCGTGATGCATTTCTGAGTGGGCGGGACTTGTGGGTGTTTTCTAAAACAAAGGTGGAGCAAAACAACTAAGCAGAGACGGAAGAAAAGTTTAAAGATTGAATATTTTTTTGTCCGCCCACAATTCTTTCCCAACAAAATCTTCTCCGGTTTCAGATCCCTGGAAAAAAAACGGCACACTTTCAGGCCATTCCCGCGTGTGTACAGATATTTCTGAAAATGTCGCTCTCTCCCAGGTTCCCGTCCACATGGACAGTGTTTTCAAAAATATTTCCACCCAAAGAAAAAGCCAAAACGATTGGGAAAAGGTTCCCGTGTGAACTCCAGGCCAGTAGGTGGCGATGGCGTGTCGTAAACAGTTACATCAAACGTTTTAACAGTAACTTTGAGCTGCGTGATCGTTTTTATTATATAGTTTTAATATTAAATATAGTTTAGCGCACAATCTGAACTAGACCACCGGCTTTTTAGGTCGTCTTTAAAAGTGGGCGTGGCTATACAGGATGATGTTAAATTCACTATAACTACAGAAGCTGACAGGTGAGATTGCGCAGTTTGATTTGTTGTTGAGATTTATGTTACGTTCCATCCTGTTGCCGGTAGATAATTTTTTTAAAGTTTGTTGTTTGTTTATAGTCCAGTAATAACAAAATAATATATTTTTTCTAAACACTCGACAGAGCTGATTTTATTTATTTTATATATTTGTATTTTTTAGTTATTAGCTGTTTTAGTTCCGTTTTAAATAGCTGTAGTTTTCTAAATGTAATGTTTATGTCGAGGTTTGTGAATTAGCTTGAGGATTTGTTTGGTTTTTGAGTTTTGAAAGTTTTCTCGTGGACGGATCTGCCGATTGTTGTGCGAGATTGTGATTAGACTGAATTTTGTAAAGTTAATTTATTTTAAGTCTGGATTGGGTTTATATGATCAAAGTGTATCACGGTTGTCATAAGTTTTTTTTTTTTATATATATATATACTGAGTGAATACAGGCTCGAAGGTAAGAATAAAATAATAAACAGATTCGTTTTATTCAGCATCCTACACTAAAAAAAAGAAAGTAAAATTTGAGTAAAAATGTAACATTTTACAGTTTAGGAGTAAAAAGTTGAAGTTGCTTCAGTCAGTTTGTGTTGATAAAATCTCAGAAAAGCATTTGATCACGATATCGATATAATAATAACGCCTCTATCTCCCAGGTCTGGTACCAGTCATAGCATTTAAAAGCACACCGTAAGTTCCGGATGTTTCTCCCTCATGTGTCTCGGCGCTGCAGAAAATTGGACGTGGCCTTGCAGCTGTCACGGAAGAGAAGAACGGCGCTCGGAGGAACGCGCGAGGTTTAAAGGAATGTGGAAAATCCTGCGGCGAGCTGTGCTTTAAAATAGAGTTGGATTCGTCCGGCAGCGCGTTTGTTTTGGTTTGTAAATTATAGCCTGAGTTGTGCGAGACGCTGCGATTGTTTCCAGTTGAAGCCGCTTGAACCGTTGAGCTGGAGATTTGAAAGTATTGGCGCGCAGCTGATTAAGGTGGGACGACGCGATGATGTCATGTCCATGTCACGATAAATAATTCTGGCTTTTTTGAGATATTATATAAAAAAATTATTATTAAAGGACAGGAAGCAGTTGATGTGATGCTTAAATGTAACAATAACATTCATTTACTCATTTATTTATTTATTAAAAGCTGAAGTCACATTAATATTTATTTTAATTAAATAAAATCATTGTGGAAAAAAAATAACTTCAATAAATATGTGTCTGTTTGTTAGTTTTATTATTATTCATTTTTAACAAATAAATAAGTATATTTTTACTATACACTTTTTATTTCAAAAATCCTGGGTAAAAAAAAGTAAAAAATAAATAAATTAGGTGCATATATTAAAATAATTTTAATATAACTATCAAATTTTTATTTATTTTTAATTAGTAAATCAATGTTTGTTTGTTTTTTATAAATAAAATCCTGGTTCAAATAAATGTAAAAATGTAATTACATGTAATAAACTTAAAAAGTTAAAATATAATGAAACTGTTTTTTAGTAAGAAATATTACTTTTTTTTTCTTTTTTTTTTTTTATAAATTCCAGACTTGACGTTACAGTCTATTTACATCCAGGAGTTCCAGGATGTTGTACGTTACGTTTATCACACCTCTCACGTGAGCCGTATGGACTCGTCTTTACACCATCGCACCATTTACACCAAGATCAGAATTTAGTACAGAACCGCTTTACGTACAGAAATAATAAAATGTGAACATTATTCATTTAGAATGTTTTTGCGTTAGCTAATGTATGCAAATTAGCAATTATTCTCAGAAGGAGAGGAGGATATCGCTGAAGGTAACATCTCAGGGATTATTCAGCGACATCCACCGAGTCGGAGCACTCTCTCTCTCTCTCTCTCTCTCCCTCTCTCTCTCTCTCGCCCGCGCTC
>JAQMYF010000001.1:64029282-64043944 GCA_030014195.1 Neosilurus mollespiculum
TTTCTCTCGCTCTCTCGCTCTCTCTCTCTCTCTCTCTGTCTGTCTCCATTTCTATCTCTCTATCTCTCTATCTATCTCTGTCTCTCTCTCTCTCTCTCTCTCTATCTGTCTGTCTCTCTCTCTCTCTCTCTCTCTGTGTGTGTGTGTGTGTGTGTGTGTGTGTGTGTGTGTGTTCCTCGTGTCCCTCAGAGTCAGCTCTGTCTCCCGCTCCACATTCTGGAAAAGAAAGGCTTGGAGCAGGTTGCAGGGACAGTGAGCGCCCTACTAGAACTGGCACCTCCGAAAAATGTTACATCACCAAGCTCCAGCTCCGCCCTCTCCATGTAGGACTACCAGTCACTGGTGGGCGGGGCATGGGTGGGACCACACTACACAATTTGCCCTCTCCGGCGCTTATTTTGGGTTAAAGAGAGAGACTGAGACTGCGCACGGCTCTTAAACCGAAAACTGTCCATCCTCCGACACGGGCTCACTCGTTCCACCTCACACGGCGCAACGAAAGGAAGAGGTGAGCGACTGTCGCGCGTAAAAGAGGAGAGAAGATGCTGATCATCCATCATGACATAAAAGAACCAGAATTCAGTCAATGGAGATTCTCCTTTATTTTTTCTTCTGTCACGTTGTTTTTTGCACCCGTTGTCGTGATTATTATTATTATTATTATTATTATTATTATTATTATTATATCACAGCTGACTGGGATGTCAGATCTTATTAATCATGAGGACGGTTGTCCATGTTTCACATGTTGGATCAAAAGATTTATCGTTTTTTTTCCTAAATCACACTAACTCACTCGTTGAGCGATGCTGAAAGCCCGACCTCGTTTTATCGGAGGTGAACGTTGCACAGGAATTGATCAGAAATGTATGTATGTAGCCACAGGGTGACGCTGTTTCCCAAAGACTATGAACACCCGCTTTCCTAAATATATAAATATCTTTATTATGGTTTATATCATGTATAATTAATAGTTTATTACAATAAAGCAAGGCACTATTTGTGAACTTTTAGGGGACTAAACTTTTAGTGTAAACACTTTTTTTTTGTTGTTGTTAAGACGCACTGCCTTGTTTCTAGATCAGATTTAACTGAAGCGTTCACATCATGTGGGAAAATTCAGGGGAGGAAATAAATCCATGATATTTTGATGAGTTAAATATAAAATTAGTTTTAGATTTTTAATAAATTGTGACACAAACTAAAATTTCTATTTGAAAAGTGTTGCTTTCTCTGATATATGATGCGTTAGATTCCCATCAGAATTCGTACCTGACCAGTTTTCTCATCAATCAGAGAGAGGGGTTTGTTTTTTTCCCTTCACGTGAGATGTGAATGTTTTAAAAGTGAAATGTTGACGAAGGGGGTTTGCAGGAGACGCGAGTGTTAGTTTATTGCTCTTTTTTAGTGTAACAGATGCATGAACGAGTTACTACATATAACGAGGGGGAAGAGGAAGTTAAGAAAGGGGCGGGGCTAGAATAGAGACACGCACACTTACACACACGGTGATGGACACTACGGTTGTAGTCACCACTGCATGGCTTGCTTATCCGTCTGTGATTCTGTGATCGGAAGCTGTACATTTGTGTTTGTAGGTTTTTTTTTATTGATTATCTTTATGAAAGCCTGTTTCCACAAATAGAAAAGAAAACAAATCACGTTCTGTTTTTTTTTGGTAGCAGTATATCAAAATCTTAGCTTTTTTTTTTTTTGTCAAAATTCTATCAGATGATGTGACTGGTCTTAAAGTTTTAATTCTTTTTTTAAATGGTAAATTTATTATTTTCTGTTCCTACTTCTTTTTTAGCATTTTATTGCAATTTAAATTTTAAATTAAATAGACTTTAATATAATTCTAACTTCTCTCCGAATTCTTATGTAAAATATTTGTCGACTTTTGATTATTCTGACTTTTCTCAATATTTTCTGACGTATCTTAAAATTCTGATCTGTATTAATAATCTGTCCTTTCTATTTAGTACATATTTATCCTAAATTCTATATAATTATTGAATATTCTATATGATTTTACTTATACAATGTTAGAATTTTTATACATTCATTCAAAATGTCAGAATCCAGTTTTTATAAAGTAAAGGTCTGCGAATCGTGTCGTAGTTCTGGAAAGTCGAGATGTTAGACTTAAGATGTTTGAGGTAAATAATGTTATTAAACATCAGAATTTTTATTTTATTAATTCTCAGACATTTTACTTTAAAATTTAATTTTGAGATTAAAAGTTAGAACAATAATAATTTAAAAGACAATGTTGAACTCAGGTTTGAGTATAAATATTTTTTATCTTTTTTAAGCTATTAATAATTTTAGATTCAAAGTCAGACTTATGACACTAAAACTCGATGTTCCGATTTAAAGTTAAGATGTCGAGGGTGGAATTTTGAGATTAAAACCGAGTTATCAGATTAAAAGTCAGAATTATGAACCTAGAAGTTGAAGGATTTTTAGGTTTAAAGATTTAAAACTGATATTTATTAGATGTTATTTTATTTTTTATTAGATTGAAACCAAGACTTGTTAAATGTCAGAATTTCGAATTTTAAGGTTAAAATCAAAGATTTTGAGAATAAAACAGATTTATTAGATGAAAGTCAGACTTACTGCAGATTCCTGCTGCCAGAAAACGTGTTTTTTGTTTTTCTTTTCTACTTTATGGAAACGGATTTATATATTTGTAAATTTCTCGAAGGCCGTCGTCTTCGCTGCTGAGTGAACATGAAAACGCTGATACAGCATTGCACCTTGGTGGGTCTCTGGGGTGTTTGGTGCGTTGATTCCGAGGAATGTTAACAGAGAGAACGCGTGCGATGATGGTGATGCGAGGCGCTGTGTTGTTGGTGAAGAAGGTAGGAGTAAGGTCAGTGCACTAAAGCTTGCCCAGAATTCTTCATAAAGAAATATCAAAAAAATTACATTTATAAAAAAAATAAAATTAAAAAATTAATATACATACAAAACCTTATTGTAAAAGTTTTTTTTTTAACTTGTATTTTTTTAGACCCTGGTGTTTTAAAGGGGAAGTTAGGAATAAATATATTATAGATGTTTTTGTATTATTTGTTTTTCTTTTTTTTTTTTTATTCCTTTTATTTTGACCTCGGGTTTTTTTCCCCGCAGCAGAAATGATGTTGACCCTGTGCAGGGTTTTCACCTGCGTGTCTGTACAGTAAATTAATACATTCCATACGTTTACAAGTATGTATCGCTGACCACACACACACACACACACACACACACACACACACACACAAGGATGCACTACACACTTCAGTCAGACAGCATGGACTTTTTTTTCCTTTTTTTTTTACATTTCTTGCGATTATCGTCCCATTAAAGCTTTCACTGTAATGTTATAAAATTAGTAAAATATTAAAAGTATTTTCTGAACATTTGGATTTATTATAAATGAATTAATAAAGTTCCCATTTTTGCCACACGTCTGGTTTTCTTTTTTCTTCATCATTCACTTATTTCTTCTTCCCTTTTTCACCTCCCTTTTTCGGCTTGGGTTTTTTCGGCTTTTTAAAGGGACCTTTTCGGATTACCGTTCCTCTCCACCATGACTGAATCTGCAGAAAAGTGACGTTAGTACAGATTAAATTCAGGATTTCTTCTGGCGCCTTTTTCAGAATTCGGTCGCACATCCTAAAGGAAAGGAAAGAAAAGGTGTGCACTGTGGGAGTGTCGTGCGCACTCCTTCACCAAGGACCCTAATATATAAACCCAAACGCCTGAAACCTTCACGTGACCTTCCGTGCTCTTTACAGTTTATAAACATCAAACTAGCGTTCACCTTTATCGCCGCTTCCCACTGCAGCTGTTCTTTCTGCAGCTGTTTACGCAGGTTCTCCTTTTCTAATCGGTCCTCGATGATCACCTGCTCGGTGTCTTTGTACTGGAAAAGAGAATAACAATAATGAGCTGGGACTCGTGCTGCGCTTCTCTACGGAACTCGTAGATGAATAATAATAACCCACACTAACTTTATTAGCCAGGTCCTGTAACTTTTCCTTCTTGCTGGAAATGCTGGTCTTTACAGCGTTGATGTTTTTCTCTTTGTCATCCATGTCGTTATCATAGTGTTCCATCCAGTAATCCAGGTTTTCCATTAGACTCTTGAGGGCAAAGCCAAGAGCGCAGGGTATTAACCCCGAGTGGACTGTTACACGGTAATATAGTCATCATGAAAACTAAAACCAGCACTGAAAAAAAACATTTTCACTAACAAATTATAAGTAAAGTGAATTTAATTTACATAACATTAATAAACAGAAAAACTAACTAAAATGAAATAGAAGTTATGGTTAAAAACAGCCTTGGTTTTCATTTTAATTTTATTTTCTTAGAATTGGTGCTACACCACTTTGAAGATGAAGATGAGACTGTAGTGACGCACCAGGTCCAGAAGGTGGCAGTAATGTGCAGTAAAGTAAATACGAAATAAAACTAGTCAATTATTAAAAAAAAAAAAAATTATAACTAATTTAATAATCTAAAATATAAATAATACACTCACTGTACAAAAGTACACACAATTACAAAATATATTTAGTAATGTTTAACATGAAATTTTATTTGAGAGTTTATTTGAATGACATCACATTATTCAGTCTCTCTGGTGTAAGGTGTAATAATAATAATAATAAACATTTTAAAGTGACAGTATGCGATCTGCACCACTAGGAAGATTATTATTATTAATTATTGCGTGAAAACATAAACTCTTTCATAACGAATATTTTTTTTTTTTTTGTAAGTGATGGGATTCTGATTGTCCTCCTGACTCTGTTCCACGCTTCCTTTTACTTAAAGATAATGAACTAAATTTCTGACCCAGAAAAATCTCCATAATCCGGAATATGTTTACAGCGTTGTTCTTTTATATTTATTTCCATGTTTTTGTTTTTTATTCTCCCCTAATTTTAGTCGGATCCAATTCCCACCTGTCGAGTGTTGCCATCCTATCAAATATGACCACCACCAACCAGGGAGGGGCGTAAGCATGCACACGCCCCCTCCGCGACGTGCGACGCTGCCACCTGCCTCTTTATGAACTGCTGCGTATTTGGAGGCGGACTAACACACGGAGGGAAAGCGCTATCCACCCCTTTTCTATGAGGTCACAGACGCCCATGGATGGGCTGGGGATCGCTTGTGAGTGACAGGGGAGCGAGTGTACGTCATCCCTCCCTCCCGTGAGAGCTCGGCCAATTAGCTCCCATGGACTCCCGGTCGCGGATGGCTGCGGCATCAACCTGGATTCGAACTTGCGGTCTCCGGGTTGATAGTCACGCAGCTTGTCGATGTGCCAAATCGTCTTATTTTTTTCAGGGTCTAGAAAATGATGATAAATTAATAAGGCAGAGATTCAAGGTGAGATTTAAGTTAGGAATAAAAACAGTGTTTCGTGACGGAGAAAATTAATCGACACCTTCTGACCAATCAGAATCCAGGAAGACTATAATGAAGATTCTTGGAGCACTTACAGTCTGCTGGTTTTTAAGAAAGATCTCCATTTCTCTGTGATCCCTTTCCTCGTCCTTCAGCCTCTGCTGGAGCTTCTGCTGGGGCGCGAAACAAGATAATCGGGTGAGTTTTGCTATGAACTCACCAAGCAAACTTAGGAAGTGACGCTCGCACCTGTATCTCCGCCTCCAGCCGCTTCTCGTTGCAGCTGTTCCACTCCTGTCCTTCAAAGACCCGCACCTCCGCGCTTTTACTCTCGTACTTCTCTTGCTGCCTTTTCTTTATTTTCCGCTCCTGCAGCTGAATTTCCAGGTGCGCCGCCATCTTATCACGCTCCTACGCCATCGGCGACGTCATCGCCATCATCATCATCATCATCATCAAGTAGTGCATATTTACAACACATTTCACACATCAGAGGTTGTTTTACTTGTTTAAAGGAAAACCTGCAGCTTTACCTCTGACACTGGAGACTCCTTCCATACAGGATGGTTGCCATGGAAACAGTGATGCGTTAACTTAATATAAATAAATAAACTGTCGGCGTACCTCATACTGGAGCGGCGTTTCTTTTTGGATATCTTGTAGCTGTTTCTTCATCCTGAGATAATCGGCTTCGTCTCTGCAGTGTAGAAGGTTAGTGTTTAGTCGTGAACTCAAAAAGAGCGGAATGAATACAACCACGTCATGTTTCCTCCCAGTAACCTCCAGTACATCGGGAGTGTTTAGGGGTGGTGGTGGTGGTGGTTGTTGATGAGCGGACCTGATGACGGTGTCATTGACGTCGGGCGTCTTGTCTTGCTGCACTCTGTGAGTCAGGCTGTAGAATGTTCCTTTCTTCTTCACCTCCGTCAGAAGTTCGGATATCGCCCGAGCCGCCAACAGCCTGCGCGGGAATCAGACATGAAGAGCTCAGGCCCGAGGCGCCACGCTCCCCTGACTTGTTCTCTCGAATCGATGGTTACGCGCAAATCATTCGTTCTTATCACTTTTAAACTCAAACTTAAGGTTCTCACCAGTCAATCTGTATTTTCATGTAATCCGAGATCTCACTGTCTATCAGACTGCCCTCCGGTTCCTTCTGCCTTTTGGACTGGAGCTCCTGTCCGGGCTCAGACGCGCCAACGTCCTCGGCGGGACCGCCACGAGTCGCCTTCAGGTCAAACTCGTCGTCTTCCTGCTGCGCCAGGACCTTACTCATGTCCTCCGAGAGCATCTTGAGGGGGTGAAAAAAAAACACAAAACGCACCGCATGATAACATCGTATCGTCCCGGCGACGGATTAGAAGGAAAAATTTGGTGAGTTTTTATATAATGTCTGTATGCGTGTACACCCCACGCGTTTGGACCCCGGGCTCAGCGACGGCGCTTCCGTGTGGAGTCGGCACGTTCTCCCCGTGCTCGTGTGGGTTTCCTCCGGGTTCTCCGGTTTCCTCCCACAGCCCAGACATGCACATTAGGCCTCCAGGCTGTTCCGAATCTCCCCTCGGTGTGAGTGTGAGTGCTTCAACACATGGATGAATATTAATATATTTAAATCAGGATGTCATAAATGTAGACTATAATAACACGTGTTTATTTCTCCATGGTTACTGAGCTGTGTTGTGGTGCTGCCCCGTGTTTAAGGTCCTCACCGTGGCAGCGGCTGTGGCGGTGCTGGTGTCTCTGTGGGTGCCGGACATGATGCTTCCCAGCACGGCGAGCTGATCCACGCAGTCCCGCAGCACCGCGGAGACCCGCAGCGCGCTCACCGCACACAGCGGCCCGTCCTCCCGCCGCGCGTCCCCGTCCTCCATCCTCACACCCCGCGCGGCGACCCGCTTCCCTATAAACCCCCCACACAAACACGCCACAGAAGCTCCTGTCTGAAAACACAGCGCACAGGCAGCGCGAGAGCGAGGAAGTGCGCGTCCCTCCGTCTCCATGGCAGCACGGTTTTTTTTCTCTGACGTAAGCACGTTGATACGTAACGCGTCAGAACGCGGAAGTGCTCGGCAGGCTGGAGTGTGTTTACTGTTTCATTTCAAAGTTTTATTCCAAAAAAATGAAATTTAAACAACAAAAGCATGACGTCATTAAAAATTCATACTCGTATTGATTCTTATTAACACAGGAACACGTCATATGGAACTTTAATAATCAGATTATATTGTTTATTATTACTTTACTTTTTAAACAGTTTTTCATTTTTTTTCCAAAAACACTTCCTAAATTTGAAACTGAAACAAAAGAATGCAATTTTTAAAATTATTACTATTTTTCATTTTTATTTTCTTTATTAGGCTCATTATTTGGTCTTGGGTTCATTCACGGGACATTTATTAAAATTTTTAAAATCATAAAAACAATCAAAATTCTTCTCAATTTACAAACTTAGGACTCTAAAGAAAACATTGATGTTCGTTAAAAGATAATATTATCCACAGAATAAATTCTAAAGCAACTTTAAATTAACGTCACGTAACATTGACGGACACGTCACGTCACCTGTGGCTAAAGGACGTCGGAAAAGTGCCCGCTGTCCAGAAGTGATACATATTCACGAGACTCAGTCTTGGCTTCCGGGGTTTTTTGCACTGACGTGTGAACCGATTTATAAATGAATCGACTTTCATGCCGGAAAATCAGCAATTTTAGTACGAATAAAGTAAAAAAAGAAAGCGGTGGCGCTTTGTAATCTACTGAAATTGCCTTCACAATTTTTTTGACTTTAAACAGTTATTGAGTCGGACATAAAATTGCATGGAAATATTTATTCAATTTAGATTTTTAATATGACATGTGAGCCTCCCCGCGACCCTAATTAGGAATAAGCGGTTCAGAAAATGAATGAATGACTGAATATGACATGTGCAAATGGGTCCAAGTGCAAATAAAGATCCATTACTACTCTTGAAGTTTTAGTTCCTACCATCTTCCTTCTTCTTTTTATTATTCTTTTATTATCCTTTCATTTATTCATTCATTCATTTGACAAACCTTTTATTCCTACTAGGGTTGCGAGGAGGCTGGAGCCCAGGAATGAAAACGTAACTGTTAAAAAGCTTTGCTCTTTCTTTCTTTTAAACATCCTGGGTTTGTCTCTCTTTATGTATTTTAGGTCTGAAGCTCCTTTAAAATGTTATTGTTACAGTAATTTACTACTGAATCAAGTAAAATGGGTTGTTTTAGTTCAGAAAATGTATCCTTATAAGAAATAACAAATTATAACAAATTTTACTGCACAGTGAGGTTCTGCAGAAGTGTTAAAACAAGAATAAAAGATTGTCGGATCATATAAAGTTTCATGTTATTGCACAGATTTTACAGACTGTTTAAAAGTCACTAAGCTTTTAATTTTTAATTAAACTTAAACTCGAAAGATTTCCCAAAAATCCAGCAGCAGATGTGAGCAGGAAAACCACCAGACTGGACAGGACGGAATGTTCTCATGGGCCCCGGACAGAAACTCTGTGATGGAAAGGAAACGTTCGAATAAAATTGTAAGTCCGTTTTGCGAACAGCAGGGGGCAGCAAATGCGGTTCCAGAGCACGCAGACCAAACTAATCGAGCTCGGAGTTTATGATGAACTTCAGCGTTTGCGTGAAACCTGACAAGGTGTGATATTCATTAATGATTCATGAGAACAGGGGGACCTGCTGTAATGTACAAAACATTCCCCGTATGCTAGAGAGGTTAAACAATGTGAAAATGCTTTTGGAAAATGAAAATCTGTGTTTGATTTCTCCATGTTCGATTATTCTGTGTTTGATTTCTCCAGGTTTGATTATTCTGTTTCATTATTCTGTTTAATTTCTCCATGTTTGATTATTTTGTGTTTGATTATTCTGTGTTTGATTATTCTGTGTTTGATTACTCTGATTAATTAGTTCATATTTTATTAATTCCTAGGTTCTTCTCAAAACCCCTAAACTGCATCGTCGTTTTCCTCATTTGCGTCTCAGTCCCTCCCACGAGGAAACCTGAAGAGACGCAAGAAAACGGTCTGAGGAGCGTGAAATCAAGAAAATACGTTTTAAGAGAAATGAGACGTTGTTTCCTCTGAAATGTCACATGGAGCGATGTCCGTTT
The DNA here is from genome assembly GCA_030014195.1 of Neosilurus mollespiculum. Classification (NCBI taxonomy): domain Eukaryota; kingdom Metazoa; phylum Chordata; class Actinopteri; order Siluriformes; family Plotosidae; genus Neosilurus; species Neosilurus mollespiculum. The sequence goes on from JAQMYF010000001.1 coordinate 64,038,842, forward strand.
TTCATAAAGGCAACCCAGTTGGCCTGCTGTGCAAAAGTGCCTGCCGTCATGTAAGGGCCAGGTTATCTTATATGCTGATGTGCCCGTTCTTCGGGCAAGGCTGCTCGCATGTATCCTCATCTTTCCTCAATCCTTGCTCCTCGGTGCACAGGTTAGAGATTTGAGAAAAAGCCCAAAAGAACTTCGGTTTGAAGTGAGGAACGAGAAACAAGGAACTGACAAATAAGGCGCCTCAAAGACAACCGGGTGCATCTCACAATTTGATGTTTCCTCATTGCTCGCTTGAACCGGAAGTTCTTGTCTTGAGAAGCACCCTCTGAATTTAAAGAGTACCAGGATTGGTCATCCTTACAGCATACGCAATATAATACGTGTAAGCCATACAAAGCTTATTTTAACATAAATGACCACAAAAGGTACTATACTGGGCTTTTGTAACCCATGGAATACTAGCGAGGGCTGAACCAATGCGGCGCAACCTTTATTTTCTCAGAAGTGACGTGAACTTGTCGGGCCAATGCCAAGAAGTTCTGCCTGAAGGTCACTCCGAGAGCAAGTCGGCCTGAAGTGGTCTTTGCAGACGATTGAATTGTGTCCGAAAGTAAACGTTTTCAGAGTATGGTCTGCGCCGATGTCATATTATGTGTTCCGCGATTTAAGCGGTTGTTAAGCGTATGCTTCGTACGCCTCCGTTTTCCTGGTGACTCCGCTCAGCACTGGCGGATAATGTGTTCTCTTAGCCTGGTGTCTGGTGCACAAAGCCCAGCCAATAGGACAAAAAAACACATTCACGTCACTACCAGGGCTGGAACAGCCAACGAAGAAGGCAATATGTCGCTGTGCATCCCCAGTAATAACAGTAGCGTAGCAGCACTTGCGTGCACGTGACAAGAAACAAGGACTGACGTCGACTGATATCGTACGTGATGGTTTTAAAGAGCCAGTGAAACAAATTCTCCACACGTCCCCTTTAATCGGTTGTCCTGTTTTCGATCGCTCTGTGTTCGATTGCGTGCTCTGAGCTCGATTGCTCTGTGTTCGGTTGCTCAGGTTTGAACCCTGTGACATAAACTCCAAAACATTTGTCTCGCGCAGCTGAGTGTGTGAGATCAGCGCAGAGGGAGGAAGCCTGGAGATGAAGCGGAGCTCGTTTCCCGGTTAGAGCGGGGGGTTCCGCCGCCCTGCCGAGCGCACCGACACGCGGCACCGCCTCAGCTCACCATGCCCGGGACTGTGCGGTTCCTCTGAGCGCTGACGCGAGTGAGCTTCGTGTGTTTGTGGAGTTTGAGGCGACGACGCTGCTGCTGTTATTAGTGTTATTATTATTGTTATTATCAGGCGCGAGCTCTTCTCCAGTTGTGCAGGACAAGATGGCAGCAGCAGTGCACACAGATGGACCCGCTATGAGTTATAATAAGAGTGTATAAAATGTCCGGAGAAACATTGGAGCTGACCAACTGTTACTCTGCGTGAAGGTAAGACGTTAGCCTTTCTGCTTTGTGCCTCGGTTTGCTAATTACCTGATCTCTATGCCAAATATGATCTGATTATCTAGCTACCTAGCATGTTGTTGGCGAGTTTTTCATTCCATACCTGTATTATGATAAAGTCCCGCCCACTGTGTTATTATTAGCTATTGAAACTCCTCGTCCTGCTCTAGGATTGGCTGGATTCATTTATTGACTGACAGAGCGCTTGCGTTAGGACGGATTAGCCAATCCAGGCGAAGTAGGCGGGGTTTGTCGGGAAACGGGTTGGGAAAAAAAACGAACAGTCGACATCAAACAACGCGGTGTTTATTGCTAGCTAGCTAAGCATATTAACATGTTTTTTTTCTTGCGTGCCGATGAATCTAAACACCCTTTCCACAATTATATAATGTATATCTGTCTCACAAGTCTGTATGTTGAGGGAGAAGTTTGAATGAATAATAATTTAGAGATAAACACTGAGAAATCGATAGTTAGCTTAGCTTGTAACTTCGCACCTAGCTGAAAAGTTCTCAACAAAACACTAAAAATTATTTGTAAGATCATCTACACCTTTTGGATAAGAATAAAATCACGGGTTATTTTAGTAAAATACTTTATTTAGATAAGTAATATAGTATGTTAGTATAATTTTATTATAGTATAAGTTTAACCCATGTTATTAACTTGTTATAACGTGTATTAAGACGTGTTTAACGTGTTATTTTAAATAGTGTCCTCGTGAGCTGCTCTGATGGAAGTTAAAGAAGAAATAAATCATATCGGGATTCGCTTTCATCAGGATATAAAACGCTATTTATAACTAATATGGGTTACATCCCGAACAGCGTCATTTCCGGTATGAAGTGCACTAGATATTGTACGGAAGGCGCCACTGCTCCGTACTGAACATAGGGCGCCTAAGTAGGGAGTGTGTTAGAAGTGTAACCGCGCTGTTCAACTGAGATCATATTACATTCAATATAAACAGAGAGACGAGCACGCCAGGTTGCCAGGTATGTACAAGTTTAAACATGAAAACTACACTGTATTCACGATCCGGTGATTTTTATTCATATATAATTCCTGTATTTATTTATTTATTACAAGTTAAGTTTTATATTTATATTTTTGTGTGTAAAACTCATCTGGATGTACTGTTATATAGAGTAGTAATAATTCTTCTTTATTGAAATAACAATTTAAAGTGTTTTACAAAACGATCATTTATGAAATAAATAAAAGTGTAAAAAAAAAAAATTAGATGAAAGGAGCTGCATTCAGTTCATAACAATTTAAATTAAGAATTTACAGTTTAAAATAATAATACGAACAATTCTTAAATGTTAATGACATCTTTAAAAATCGCAAAATAATAAACAGTTAATGAAGGTCTCACTTCATCTGTAGAGAAATACAAAAATACGAAATGGAAAAGCGAAATATTGCTCTTTTTATATCAATAAAAAAATAAAATTTCTATCAGAATATTAAAACCACAGTAGTAATAATCATCTTAATAGTAATTTCAACAATAATAATAACATTTTAAAATGGACGATGATTCTGGTTGGAAGAAAGACATTTATTTTTAGCCTTATTTTTTTATTTGTTTAACAAACATTTATGAATAATTATTTCAATGTAAAATAATTTATTAAAATAGCTTTTAAAAGGGAGTTTGTGCAAGTGATATTATTTGTGTGATGATCTGGCAACCCAGTAGATTTTTTAATAAATGTTTTAACTTGTTGATTTCTAGCTAATAGGGAGGTTGTGTTTGTGTCTTATAAACACGCGCACACACACACACACACTGTTGTAAAGAATGAGTTCATTCACTGGCAGGAAGTGCACTCCGAGTCACGCGATATTCCTTTTTTTTTTTTTTTTTACATTATACTTTAATCTCTCGCCTCATTAACTCTCTTCTTCATTTCTTAATTAACTCTTAAATAATTAATAATTACAGGAATGAGTAGGTGTACAGGTTTTCCTAATAACTTTATGGCTTTAAGCGCACACACACACACACACACCCCACGTGTACAGTGTGTTTTGTACTCTGTATAGTGTTAATACTGTTCTGGGTTGTGGTTATCAGGATTTGTGATGAGGAGATATCACAGGAGATGTTATTCCAAAGGCTTTTCTACGATACATGATAAGAAAAATACCCTGACTTTTTTAATGCTATTAATTTTACTGCTACTAATAATAATGCTTTTCATTCTCAAAAATAAAATGTAGTTTATATTTTTATTAATAATAATCATAATTATTATTATTATTATTATATATTAATTGATATTTATATGATCGTAAAAAAAACTTCTGTTGAAAAATTCATTTGTTTTTTTAAGTGTATTTTTTAAATAAAACATTTAAAATAAAACTTTAAAACAATTAAAGCACAAAGTATAAAAGTATAGAATGACTTGTAATTATTTACATAAAAAAAAAAATCACAACAATTTAGATATGTGATATGCTAATCAGACTAGCGCAACTTTGTGTTTGGATCCCAAAATAACTTGGTATTTAAAACGTCATAGTCAGAACATTCACATTTATAACACAACGTCCAAAAACAATAAAAAGTTTAATATATTTTGTATTTATTACATTAATTTATTTATATTTTATATATATATAAAAAAAAAATATTTATTTATTTAATTTACTGGATATTTTTGGTTAGTTTAGTACTTTTTTTTAGAACTAATTTTTTTTTTTTTTTTTTTTTTTTTGTTAAAATCTGATTCTTGTTGGTTTGTTTTGGGGATTTTTACTAAACGCAGCACAAGGCCGTGTGTTCTTGGTTATTTACCAGAAATAAAGCTTCCATCGGTGGTTGTGCCGTGTTGTAATGGAGGTACTGATGCTTTTGCCGGAGAGAATGACGCTCATCACGTGCTGTCACATGAGCGAACGGATCTGCCGTGAATCAGGCGATGAAACGCCGCAGAGTCGCCGGCTGTGAGAACAGAGCGACGATTGTCTCTGAGAGCGGAGACGTGAATCACGTTCACGAGACGACAATAAAACGCCACATGGCCACATTTACTGAGCGTTAGTAGAGCGCATGACCGAGATGCAAAGTTTAATGCGTTTAGCTGAGGAACAACCACATGACCTGACCTACTTAACAAGTGATGAAAACAGCAGAATAAATGGTGCACCCGCTTTTTTTTTTTTTTTTTGGGATAGATGTTCTCACCACGTTCCTTCACTTCACGCTGGTCTGGACACGTGAATTTCAATACGTTCTACAGAATGTTAATCATATGAACGCAGTTCTGAAGGTTCGAGGAGCTTCCTGTGCATTTCTGAGGTCACGTGGCGCACCCTGTGCGTGCTGATGGGTCACGGCGGAAGAGGAATCATCAGCCGTTCTGTTGTTGATTGTGCTGCGAAATGAATATCGAAGTATTTTTGGACTGTGATCAGGATGGAAATTGTTCTCCTGAATAGTACGAACAGTTTGAAGTCGAGTTCTGGAATATTTCTAAAGCACGAGTAATCAATTCGGAAAATCTGATGAGTCAAGTCGCAGGTGCGTTCTAACCCTGCTTTTTGGGGGGGGGGGGGGGGGGGGGGGGGGGGGGGGGGGGGGGGGGGGGGGGGGGGGGGG
>JAQMYF010000001.1:64043954-64058164 GCA_030014195.1 Neosilurus mollespiculum
TTAAACCCCCCCCCCCCCCCCCCCCCCCTTCCTTCTCAGTTTGAACAACATGACACAAATAGCGCACGTATCAAGCTGCGGGAAGACAAGACAGAATCCATTTGGAGATGATTTCATCTCAGGAACGAGCTCCTGCTCCGTCCTCGCTCTGCTCCTTGTTCCCTCCTGAGCGTTTAGCTTTTTCATATGTGTTGTCCCCCCCCAACACCATTAACACCATAAACACCACCGCCACACTTGTTTCTTGCCTGTCCGTGTAAAACCCTTTGTTTTCCTTCACTGTCGTAGGTAGTTGTTTAGTTTTATCGGTTACTTAAGAAGTGAAAAATCTGCCTCTTATTTTTGTCCTTAATTTCTGATAAATCAACAGTTTAAGTGTTCATAGAAAAACTGTCAGACGTGATGCGTTGCGTGATACGTTTCTGTACTTCAACCTTATTAAAACGCCACACTTTATTACTGCCTGCGTGATTTCACCTCCAAAGAAACCCAAAAAAAAACACAGCCGTAACTCCGAACAGCGTCTTCAACCTTGGATTCACAAAACGAGGTTTAATCAACACGGCTGCTCGCAGCGTCAACCTTTAAATAACAGTAACGTTGGGTTACTTCTTTAAGTAATGGTTAACATGCGGGATTGTGGACTGGTACACTGGACCGGACTGAGCCGAGTACTTGGGGAAAGTTCTCCAGCTGTCCTTCCAAAAGTGCGGAGGAGGAAAAAAGAAAATAGTTTCTGAAGCTGATCCTCTACTGCGGTTTATTAAGTCAAATGAATTTATTTCGCTGAAGGCGTCTCGTCGAACCAGAGACCGAGAGCTAGTGGATCGTTCTGTATCAGTTCATCAGATGTTCTGGAAATTTTCCACCACCTAGTTTCAGATTTTGCTCAAAAAATATATTTGAATCCACAGCATGAAGAATTTATGAAATCTTGCTGAAACCTTCAGGTTAAATTTTAAGGAAAATCTGAAACTTGGTGGTGGAAAGTTCATCTGATGATTTGGCGTGGAAGGACCTCTACAGACTTTCAGCCTTTTCATTACAACCATCAGCACATTAGTAGCGGTTCCGCGTTAAACAGTCCTTCCAGGATCATCGCGGGACGTTTTTGTAATTGTTGTGGCCTCTGATGCCATATTTTGCGGCAGATTAAAAAAAATGTAAAAATAGCGGTACATGTTACACTGTTTTTAGGCTTTTTTTATTTCTTTATTTATATATATATATATATATATATTTTTTTTTTGGTGCACATCGTCAACTTGATGTCTTAAAAAGCACAAAAAAGGAAGTGACGCATAGCGGACGCTGCTGAATACCTCACGCCCCTCTGGGAGTAAAAAAAAAAAAACGCTTTGTTTAATTAAAGCTCAACAGCTGCTTGTGTATTAAGACGAAACAGGAAATGCTTCAGCCTGTGCGGCCCAAAGTTACTCAGGACGGCATGGCTGAGAAATCTCCAGCAAAACCAGCGCCTGTTTTCCGTCGGAGAAAGAAAACTTTACAGGCTTGCTGGCTTTTATGGAGCGTGATGTGAGGCTGGCACATCAATAAACCCCTGAAGATGGTGAGAACACTGGGGGTACAGCGTCGCGCTGCTGCGTCTGAGAGTGATGGATTTCATGAAGACCATCGCAGAGGGATGTAAGAACAACCTACAACCTGCGGAGAGAACCCAAAACCTGGCAAGTGCTGATTCTTCTCGGGGGAAACGGAAAACAGTCCGTACAGCGTTTGAACAGTTATTAGTTAATCAGGAAGCAGCGTAACGTTCGTATTTTAGAGTTTTACATTCTACACTAATTCTTTTTTGTACACGGGAGACTGCTCTTTACAGATGGAACGGCTCAGGTTTAAGGCATGCATGCACACACTACAATAGTTCAGGATGTTCAAAGGGATCTCTACCTTATTGTTCCCACGGTATTGCAAAAACCACATAAAGCAGAGGCCACGCCTTCATTTTGTTCGATGTGGGAGTGCACGAGGGTTTTCATGTGCAGGAATTTAAAGCTTGGGATAGTCGAGGTCAGGCGGCGTGTTGGAAAAGGATGGCTATTTGATTAAGAGCTCTTGTTTAAGGGCTTTCGGAGAGTGTAAACATTGTGGTTGGTGGCGCCGCGCTGAACCAATCACGGCACATTGCGTCACTATATTTCACAGGGTTAGCGAAAGAGGAAATGCAGTCATGGATCCGCCCCACGACTCAGATCCTTTCCATCATTTAGTGGGTTCTGCCTCGACTCACAGTACACCCTCCCACCAAGGATCATGGGAAGCGGGTTGGTAGACTTTGCACAACCCCGCTGTCAGACAGGTTCAAACGGCCTCCTTACTGGAGGTCATGAACCCGGGGAGCATTCATGACTGAAGGGGAGAGGGAGAAAGTACCCGGCACATGAGGACATTCCGTCAACTTTCCCTTTGTGACTCTCGTCATGGTTATTGGTTCGGACGTGTAGAACTTGGACCTGTCTATGCAGTGCACGGTGACTTTGGTGAGAAGAAGTGGACTAGGTGTCATCCACCGATGTTCCCTCTATCATCTCATTTTAATGTGTTTTATTCTTCCTCCTTGTGTTCGTTACTTTCCAGCGCTAATATTTTTTGAATACAACCTTTTTAGAAGGTGATGGAAACGTGGTGGGGTGGGATCATGATGGGAGGTACATCACAGCCAGGACTGGTGGGGATGTTTGTTTGTGGGTGTTTTATTATTATTATTATTATTATTTGAAAGTAATAAATGAATGTCCCTAAATGTTTACCTTTCTATTCAACCCGTAAGTAACTGGATATCTCAGGAAGACAATGCCGATCGCGTCCCGCGCACCAGGTGTAGGGAGTGGCTGGACTCTTGTAACGAAGAGGAAATTCAGGTTATTATGTCATCAGAGCCAACCACTAATATGATGCAAATCTGGTGATTGTTCTGGCTGTGTGATGATGTGCAGATGAGTCTGTGGACGGTGGGGAGGAATGTGTGGGAAACGGGTTTCTTCAAGCCTATTTTTTCTTTTTTTTTTTCTTTTTTTTTCTTTTTTTTTTTTTGTCTAGTGAAAGAAACCTACACAATACATAATGGTGTTTGCCAGTGATTTTTCTGACAGCACGGTGTTTGTTGGCCTTGAAATTAGGACGACTGAGATCTTTTGGCGAGTAAGATCTTATTCTTTATAAAGAGGTCAGGGACGACTGAGTGGCTAGGCGTCAAATCGCATGCTTTCTTCTCGTGTACAAACGAACAAAGTGGGGATTTAACGGAGGTTTGCAAGCGAACAGAGGCATGAACATGCTTAGATTCTCGGCTTGCCGAGTCTGCACGAATTACCCAAGGTTAAATATTTCTAACAAAAGTCCATGATGTTTCTGAAGCAGCATTTTTGTCAGCTGTTTCAGCAAGTCATCACGTAGACTGTCTGAAAGCTCGAGGGTGTCCGTTGATCAGGTTCTAGCAAAACTTAAAACTAAAAGAAAAAAAATTTTAAGCCCCGAGATGTAACCCTGTCCTTGATTCTACGGTCAGTGAAATAATCTGATTGGAAAGGGGACCTGGGAGGAATGATGGCATCGGGGTTGGCGGTACTGCCTGTCAACTCCAGAGCCCCTGTCTGGACCGTGAAGTCAGCGGTACTCTAGGTGTGGTTGAATGTGCGAATGGTACCCTGTGGTTAACCGATCATTCCATCTAAGGTGTGTTCCTACCTTGCGGCGCTCATAGGTTAAGCTCTGGAGTCCAGGACGAAGGGATTACTGAATGTGAAGGAATAAGAGGTTATCGCGGTGTTTGTCAGGGATGAAAATGGTCTGGTCGTTTTCAATGAATTTGTTTTGATTATTATGGTGGCACATCTATCAAAGTTTAAATGTTTCACCGTTGGTTGTTCCACTTAATAATTTTTTTGTAATCTTGTGGTGGCCCACATTAGTAACCTTTTCTTTTCTCGTTTGCAGGTATGGCCTCACAAGTTTTGGTCTACCCACCACATGTTTATCAATCCCAGACAAGTGCCTTTTGTAGTGTGAAGAAACTCAAAGTCGAACCCAACAACTGTGTTTACCATGAGAGGGCCTTCCCACTGACATTTTTGAATGGTAGAACCTTTGGCGTTGGACAACCAACGAAATTTGCACCGAAGTACAAGACACGGGACTTTGTAGGGGGCAGACGCCGTGGGGACTGTCCGGTGCAGACAGTCGCTGTACAAGGTGTACAACGACAACCAACCTGTGCAGCAGCACATCACCGAGAAAGAGGTGTCCTGTTACAGGGCAAAGAGCCGGAACATCTGGAAAAAGGTAGGAGCAGCGGTGGAGCTACAGGGGTGTCTGGAGGCGTCAGGGGCGAGGACAACGGAAGTAGCAGCGGGGACGGAGTTGACGAAGGTGGGACTGACGAGGACAAGGAAGAAGGCGACTGTAGTTCTAACGTGGCAGACGGTTCCCAGCGATGTGGTTTGAAACGTAAGAGCGAGGAGCTGGAGAACCAGGGAAACGCCATGCAGATAGTGGAGGATCTGTCGATTTTGCCTGCGATGCTGCAAACAAATGTGGGGAACCCGCCAGTTGGTGTCCCAGCAGCTGTAGCAGCAGGGCCAGTAAAACAAGGAGGCGGAACTGGCGGTGGGGATGGTGACTACCAGCTTGTGCAACACGAGGTGCTCTGTTCGATGAAGAACACCTACGAGGTGCTGGACTTCCTTGGCCGCGGTACCTTCGGTCAGGTCGTCAAATGCTGGAAACGAGGCACTAGCGAGGTGGTGGCGGTAAAAATCCTGAAAAATCACCCGTCCTATGCACGGCAAGGCCAGATCGAGGTCGGCATCTTGGCCCGTCTGAGCGGAGAGAATGCAGATGAGCATAACCTGGTGCGGGCTTTCGAGTGCTTCCAGCACCGTAACCATACCTGCCTTGTTTTCGAGATGCTTGAGCAGAACCTTTACGACTTCCTCAAGCAGAACAAATTCAGCCCGCTGCCTCTGAAGGTGATACGGCCCGTTCTTCAGCAGGTTGCCACCGCACTGAAGAAGTTAAAGGTAATGGGTCTGATCCATGCTGATCTGAAGCCTGAGAACATTATGCTTGTGGATCCTGTCCGGCAGCCTTACCGGGTCAAGGTCATAGACTTTGGTTCTGCCAGTCATGTCTCCAAAGCGGTTTGTTCCACGTACCTCCAGTCACGGTACTACAGGTATGTGAATTTAATGCCTAGTTCTTTAAGCCCCCACCCCCCACCCCCCCGTATACAGGTGTACAGAATAACTAATGTGAAGGTTTCAAGTGTTTAAACAGGTTCCTCTGTTCTTTTTGGAGGGTCTTCACCTTACCTCTCCATCAGATACTGCACTTTTGTAGATTTCATGGGAAGGTAGATATTGTCTTGTCTTGACTTTACCAGATGTCACAAAGCTGATGTTGGAAAGTATGTTTTCTACTGTGGATTCTTCTTTCCTTTTTGAACTTTTTGTCAGTTGTTGATTTATTTTATGCACCGTCATATAATAAAGGTCATATACTTTTGGTAGTACCGTAGGTACTGACGTTCAGTCATTAGGTACTGCGGTACACAGGCGGATTCATAGCCAAGGCATTGTTTACGGTACCAACACACAATAACGATGTTGGGTTTTTTTTTTTGTCTTTTTTGTTTTTTTTAAGTAGTACTGCATTTTTTCCTCTGTTTTAATCAGGTCAGAAAGAATTTGAGGTCTTGTAAAATTGCTGGCAAGGAAATGTCATCTATGACAAACATCCTGTCTATTCGGGAACCACGTAGCAACTCGGTAAAAGTGTGTTACTGCCAGGACAGGAGGGATTGAGTCCGTTAGTATGGGAAAGGAAGCAGTGTTTCTGAAAACATGTTCCAGCACAATAGCTTTAAAAAAAAAAAAAAATGCAATAACCGCTGGGATGAAAGAGAAGAACTTAATTACAGAACCGTAAGCAAACTTCGTAAGCCTCGCCGTCGTACTGAATTCAAATCACATTCCTTTTAAATGGGGGCTCATCCGTCTAAATATGTTCTTAAAGGTTTTATTTTTCAGTAACACGTTTCTGCACAGTCGTGTTAAGTGTAAACGTTTGCACACCCATGTCAAAAACAGAAATTTGATTTGTGGCAAAGAAGGATTCACAAACAGTTAAATATAGCAAAAAGGAAAAGCTCGCACGCACGTCTGTTATTTCCTTTAGATCACCTCTGATCTCTCATGTGTCTGTGTGTGATTTAGAAATTTTAAGAGCTAGCAATGTTCTCCCGAAAAAAAAAATAGAACGAGAAGCAGCGCCTAAAGCCGTGTGGGTAGGATGTCCTGGGTCGGTGGCGCCCCTCTCCGTGACCGTGTGTCTGATAGGGTGACGTCAGAAAGTCCGTAGGTCATAGTGGCTGATCATCGAGACAGCGGGACACAGAGTCTGGCCCCCGTAAGAGCATCGCCAAGTGGTTACACCTGGGACACCCACCAGTTGTAGCCCTAGAATCAGTGCGTAAAGTTGTTCGGGTTGGATCTCCCAGGGTTGTAGCGCCTCTTTCTGTGACAGCATCGCAAAATGTGTAGGGCGGTCAGTAGGTGGTGATGTCACAGGGTTGTCGGGACATTGTGACCAAGAGACAGAGGGACGAAAGGGTAGAGGGACACGGAGACTGGACCCTGGTGGAGCACCACTAAGTGGTCTGCCCGTTTCGTAGGACGTAGCGGCGAGCAGCGATTGATGGGTCCAAGCACCAGAGGGGTGCAGCCGAGCCTGTCTCATGAGCCAACGTTGGCATATAGATGCGGTTTGACCATGTAAATAAACATACTCCGGCAGCATTGCAATGTGCTCCCTGGAATCACCGCACACTTGAGGACGGACGGTGACGGGTTATTTGATTGCCTTGCCGTGGCAACGCTGTCTGAGGTTTAGCCGGGAATGTCTTGACTTCATGCTGATCAAATTTGGCGTCCGTTCGATTCACCCTTCACACAAAGTCTACAGAAATATCAAGTACCTATCAAAATGTACAGCTTCCAAAATGGCCGACTTCTCGTTGCCTGTCTCTTTCAACACATCCAAAATCACACTTGGTCCCCCTAGATGTCAATCACGATGAACAATTTTGCAGTTGAACCCCATGGACCACGCCCCGCGTCCAAGACGTTGCCGGATCCTGATGGCCAGCTCGTGCGAAATCTTGCGCGGTCTCAAGCGTGCCAGTCATTTCTCAGGCATGCAGAGATGTTCGTAAACCGATTTCTGCTTCAGCGGCTTGGAACCTAAAACTTTTTAATAGTTTTAAATGTGGGAAATTCTAGAAAACGAAAAACTTTCAGAAGAAAATCAATCCACGGCAGAGGAGTCGGAGCATCTGGGCTGTGTTTGTTTCTCGGGTTCAGAAGAATGAACCTGAAATGCATGTTGCGTAATCGAGACTGACCCAGTTAATCTCAATGAGACTTCAGTCCTGTGAGAATGTTTACATGGAGCGCTGAGTTCCAGAGCACATGTCCTTACTGGGAGCTCTCTTAACAACACACGAGCTTCTGATTTAATTGGCGTAGACGCCGTCGGGTCGGCAGTGTGAAGCGTCTCAAAAAAAAAAAAAATTATCTTAGATAATATTTTGGATCTGTGTTGCTTCTGCAGACGTCGCGTGAGATTTGGTCCAGAATTAAGGAAGGAAACTGAACAGACTGGGAGAACAAAAGTATAGTTTTTATAGCAAGTAAAGGAAAAGATTACCATCGGTATTGTAACTCTGGTGAATCTTTTCCCTCTTTCATTGTCCGTAATATTTCCGCCATTGAAAAATATTTACTGATTAACTCTTATTTTATTATTTTTTTTTTAAACGTGTGAGGAAAGCCTCTAACTCATAACCTCCAGCCAAAACTCTTGGCATGCGACACGCCGATGATGGCGCGGCTACGCCTGCTGTTGCTGCTTCTCCAGCGAGAGTAAGTACCCAAACATACAGATAGAAAAGGGGTGGGGGGAGACGAGGGCTGGCGAGAGCTGAGCCGGCTAAAATTAGCTGACGGGAGACTCGCCAGCGCAGTTTGACTTCTATAGATGGTGAAGTGCGCTGGCAGTTGGAGTGAAATGAGTCAGGATGAAATGCATGCTGGGGAGATCACCCCAGCTCTTGGTCAAGGTCACAAACTTAAATAGTCAGCTGTTTTCGTTGCTTTTAGAAGGTGGAGTACAGATAGCCTGAGGCGGAGGTGTCGGGCGGGGTGAGCGGGTGAGCTGGATTAAGTTCTCTCACAACAGTTCTTTGAGTTAAAGGGGTCGTGCACTGAATCTCTCACCAAAAGTGTGCCGTGACGTTTTCTTACTTTACTGCGACGTGTTTTTGCTAATGGAACCGACAGGTAGGCCCCTCGTTAAGCTTTATGAAGCAGGAAACTTGCTGACGTGGACAAAAGGTTCTGCAAAAATGGCATATTTTGTATGGCTGCGCCGCTACAAGTTGGCACTCAAAAGTTCTGAGCTGCAGCTCGTCTGTTAATTAAACTGTAGACACTCGATACGTCGCTTATCTCCTCGTATAAACATTCTACACACTTTGGTTTCTACCTTAAACAAATGATTTATTCAAGAACAAAGACACGTTAAGCCTCATTTATGCTCCATTTACGTGCGGAAATTAATACGTCCGTTACAGATTATCTAGCGTTACGTCACTCCCCGTGTACATCCGAGCGTTCTTTACGCTGGCGTGGATGTTAAGCGGTAGACCGTCCAATAGGGTGCAGCCCGGAGTCCGATCAACGAACGCAGAGAATGTGGAGGAGTTTGAAATGACGGCGTCCCTGTTAAGAAAGAAGGAAAGTCACAGGCACTGCTGTAGATGCTGAACACCACGGCGGTGTTTAAAAGTTTTTATTAAGTTGCGTAACCTCTTGGAGTTTCGGCCGTTCGTAGAATTTCTTCGGCGTGTCTTGGTGCTGTTGGCTGCACCTGGCCGCATGCTTTCTGGCAGTACTGTTACGTTTCATTTGTATAAGTGAGCTTTCAGAACGCAACGTGCAAGAATACCGACAAGATGAATGCATTCCAGATATGAAAGGCTCCACCCGTATTCCTATTTAATGTTTGCGTGAAAGGCCCTTTGTTCTTCGTCTCGGCAGTCATACGTTATTATTTTCCTGCGGCGTCACATCCTCAAGGGTTCTGTTTCTTCGCTCGCTTAAAGAATGAAACTCGGCCTCGTTGTTCATTCATGAGGGCCTGATTAAACCTGCCGTTTCTGGCAACCTGATTAAACAAACGACCCGAAGTGCACAGTACTGTGATCAGGTTATTACCTACAAATCCACAGAATAGTTTAATTGCTTGATTCAAGAGTGATGGCGCTCGGGAGCGTTCTCTGACATCACTGCGACGAGGCCGGTTCTGGTTGAGAAGAAAGAGGAGGCTGACGTGCAGCTGAGGTTCTCGCGCTCTGTGTGAGAGCACCAAGGATGTTTCTGAGCTGTTGGTGTCACAGTGACTGTAGACAGGATGAGGAGGAGGAGGGGGGGGATGCTCTCTTTCTTTTCTCTTCTCTTCTCTTCTGTCTTCTAGAAGAAAACGGAAGTGGACGTTCCTCTCTTGAGATTTCAAAATCCTTTAGCTTCTTTTTTTTTTTTTTTTTTTTTTGTTTACCGCAAATATTTTTTCAAAAACATTTAAAAGGTGTAATGAAGCTCGTTTTTAGCCCTTTAAAGTTCTTCAGGTGTGTTTTTGTGAAGAGGAACCTGACAACACAGCGTTTTCCTCTCAGAGGACCAGAGATCTGAGTAGTTTGTTAAACACTGAACCGTTCAGTGCGGTTCTACCTTTTGGGACTTTTCTTTTTTTTTTTTTTTTTTTTTTTTTTTGTGAGAAGTTCTGTGTAAAAGCGGAGAACAAATTGTTTTCCCATGAGAAAGAATTCCGAGGGAAATTTTTCTTTTCTTTTCTTTTTTTTAAAGATCTAAACCCATAATTTTCTATTATGAACCCTTTAAGAACATGAAGCTCTGACAGGTTCTAGAATATGAAGAAAGAAGAAAAGCAATAAATAGGAGTTTCATGAATCAATAATTTTGATAATTTACATTAGTGATGGGTTCTTCCAGGGTTTTTGGGTTCTAAATGGAACCGTTATAAGTGAAGCAGTACCTTTTGGACTGTCTGATGTAAGCAGTGTGTATAATTTTAATACTCAAATTTTTTTTTCTTTTTTTTTAAATCAAGACTTTTTCATTCTTTCTTTTACATGGACGTTAAATCCAGAATAAACTTTATGAATTAAAAATGAAGTAGCTTTTATATTTATTCCTTTTTATCTGAAACGTCCTAATTTTTATCACATTGAGTTCCTTTTTTTTTTACATTTTTTATAATTAATTTTTTTTGGTGTTTCCATTACAGAGCTGCTCAGGGGTGTATGTTGTGGATGTTTAGTTTCCTCACAGTTGCTGGAAATTAGCTTTTACTTTTTCATGAAAAACGAGTTGGGACGAGCTTCTGTTTGAAACCCGAGTTTTGGATGCTTTGGTGTAGCGGTCAGGGCTGAATTACCGAATCACTGTAGGGTTGGTAACAGAGAAGGGATTTATATGATTCTCGAGGTTTCTCAGAACGGTCCTGAAGAACTGCCTGGTCATGAAGGAGCGCTGCTCAAGGAACATTTTGTGTCCAGCAAACTAAAGAATTTTTTAATATTTAAAGATAATCTGAAAATGTTAGCATTAAATTAGCTGCTCTGGATAGGAAAATGGAACCAAGTTGCATCATGGGTATTTTTTATTTATTTATTTATTTATTTATTTGCGAACTCGCTCACTCACTCTTTCACAATTTTTTATATATACTAAGTTCTAAACATGGAATAAAAAAGTTGATTGTGCCAGAAATAGAAATGTTCGCCTGGAGAAATAACTAATAAATATCACTCGTACCCTCTCATGGCTGAAACGGAATTATTAATCAGTGCATGCATTAATATTTACATCTGTGTATTATTTGTAAATATATTTATTTAATTATACACGATGAAGTTTTGTAGCGGGTGTGTGATGATTCCCGGATCAGCTCTGGTCATAACGTTGGTTTATCATCTAAAAGAACGCTTGTGTTTATCGCCTGGGACTGTTGGAGGCTACGTGCAGCTTCTCCGCTTTGTACTCGAGGTTCCCGATGTTTTCACGTTGCAGATGTGTGAGAGCTGGGAGGTGAACCTCTTCCTTTCCGGCTGTTATTAAATTCTTCACCGCTCAGGTCTCGGTGCGCTTCCTGCGGCACTGCAGATTTTAACAGCAGTCTGTAAAACAATGGAGGACAAGATAGCATGCGCTGGTGTATTATTTATTTATTTATATTACAAGCCTGACACGCAGACATGACACAGTTTAGGTTGTTAAGGCGACGAGTTGGCTACAGATGTTCTAGATTGGATTATTTACTGTGTGCAGATGTGCATGCGATAAATTTCAGAATTCCTACGTTACTGCTTCCTGCACACTTTTTAGTTTTAAACAGATTACAGATAGATTACTTAACTAGGCTAAGTTTCTGGTCGGATACGCTCCGTGCATGATGCACGATTAATGTACCGGACGTCAACCAATCAGGTTGTGCGTACTGTCGCTGCCATATAAGAAAAATTTTACGCACTAATTGTTTAACCTGTTTCCGTGGTGTAATAACTGATTTTGGGGGTCCGGCTTGATTCGTTTCTCTCCCTGCCAGAAACATCTGTGCAACAAATCAAATCGTTCAGTTGTTGCAGCCGTGTTTAGTTACTTTCAACCTACTTTTCTTTTTTTTTTTTTTTTTTATAAAAGAATTAAACTCGATCATCTTCTGCTCCAAGGTGGAACGGTCCTTCACCTCCGAGTTCCAACACCGTTCCACCTGAGTTCTCTGGCGTTGCTCTGCCTGACGGTGAGATATTACAACGATGCTAAACGAGACCGTTAACCCGCTGTCTTTTTTTGTGCGTTATTTCTCTTCACTGGTGCAGATGTTAGTGTTTATTAATGTGTTTATAGTTCAGAGATTAACTACACAGATATGTTTTATCTCGCTCGGGGCATCCAAGTTTTCCCTCCTGAGTAAATGTGCTGGAATTCGAAGGGGAAACATGAATCGGAATGTTCTGACTTGCAGTGGATTGCGACGTGTCTTCTTTACTTAGCGTAAGAACGGTGAGATGAATTTCTGCAGAACTCCCCAGCCTTCATGCATCGAGCACAGAGAAACAAAATGCTTAGCGCAGCACTGGCGCACTACGGAGACTAAAACGAGCACAGGCAGGTTGCCCAGGATGTCAGAAGTGCCCTTTATCACAGAACACTAATCTGATGTACGACGATCCTCTTGTACTACACAGCATACGGAGAAAAGAGGAACTACAGAACCGGCTGTTTAAAAAAAGGACTTTTATTACCAAACTTAAGCCAACGCGGTCTCTGCGGCCTGCTCTACGAGGGGGCGGGTTTAATCATTTCTCTCTGAAAGCTTTCGAAAAGATTGTGATCTACATGCTGGTTTGGTTTCATGCAGTTTATCTTGCTTTAAAAAAAAAATACCTGAGGGCTAATTTCCTCTGACTCAGCGATGAGGACCAACCTTCCATTCTTTCCTGCTTCGCACGCAACAGATTAAACTCGCGAATTAAAGTTCGGACATGTTTGTTTACGTCGAGTATGGAAATGAGTGAACACTGAATTCGGATCGGATTGGATTTGTTTATCAGTATTATATCTGTAAACATGTCATGTGTTTGTCATGTGATCACACTCCGTTCATAACATGGCATCCGGGCAGTCGGAGACACCAGCATAGAGAAGAGACGCCGGCTCGGATTTCAGTTCAATAAAACAATCAGTCGATCAATCAGACACCCCCAATTAAAAGTGTCTGGAGTTAAATAAGCGTTATACGACATCGCATGACATCAGACGGGTTATATTTATACCGAAATGTCCCCAGCTTCACGTTCTAATTGGAAAAGTGTCAGATTTAACATCAGGAAACTTTAAACCTCGGTGGTGGCGTGACGCGTTGCTCTTTTTACCACAATGACGACGACGATGATGAGAAAATGAGATCTTCAGTGCATAAATACTCCGCGCAGTCAGGGGTGACTCCATGGGTCAGAACGAATACTCACATATTTATAGGCATCATATTTTATTTATTTTAAAATAAAAAGTTTATTAAAATAATAAAGTTATTATTTGACAAGAAATCAGCTGAACAAGAATTTTAAAGCGTGAAGCTTAAAGAATCGTAGAACAAAAAGAGAGAGAGAGAGAGAGAGAGAGTGCTCTTCCGATTCCTGGAAAATGATGGATTACTGTCGCTACACGCCTGAAGATCAACATCTGTCCGAGAGGGGAAAAAAACACACTGTCCAGTCAACAATCTATTTGTAGCTCCGCCCACACATACAGGAACTAATTTGGGCTTGTGTACGTATAGTTCAGCTCACGTGGCAGTGTAAACCTCAACCACACGTGGGACCCTGGATGTGTTACCATGTGGAAAATGTCTATAAGACAGAAATAAGAAAATGTCTATAAGACACACACACACACACACACACACACACACACCCGGGAGATCCCTGACGCCATTGATGTGTAGCTGTAATGTGTGGAAAAATCTGACATGTCCATGATGGTTGATGTTGGAGCTGGAGGAAGCTGGGGACAACCCCCCCAAACACACACACAATAAATTAATCAATAAAATGACAGATAATGTATGTTCTCCGAGTCCAATTAAACAGAGAAGCTCCTCGAGCGATAGCCGTCTGTCAGAGAATGGAAAGATAATTACCGTTTATTTTGTGAAGGTGAGGTGGATGTTACTGAACAGACTCGTACAGAACATGACGTGATTAGCTGCTACGTTACTGCGGAATAAACCATCAAACAATAACTACTAACAACTACAAGCGTTACTGTAAATAAAACAAAGTTGACTGCATACGTCTGTAGTGAATAAACTACTGAATAAACTGCATACGTCTGTAGTGAATAAACTACTGAATAAACTGCATACGTCTGTAGTGAATAAACTAATGAATAAACCACATATGTCTGTAGTGAATAAACTACTGAATAAACCACATATGTCTGTAGTGAATAAACTACTGAATAAACCGCATACGTCTGTAGTGAATAAACTACTGAATAAACCGCATACGTCTGTAGTGAATAAACTACTGAATAAACCGCATACGTCTG
>JAQMYF010000001.1:64072910-64084287 GCA_030014195.1 Neosilurus mollespiculum
CACACACATACTCTCTTACTCCCACACACACACTCTCTCACACTCACACTCTCTCACACACACACACACACACACACTCACACTCACACACACTCTCACACACACACACACACACACACTCTCTCACACACACACTCTCTCACTCTCACACACACACACACACACTAACACACACACACTCTCACTCTCACACACACACACTCTCAAACACACACTCTCTCACTCTCACACACACACACACTCTCACACTCATACTCTCTCACTCTCACACACACACTAACACACACACACTCTCTCACTCTCACACACACACACTCTCTCACTCTTGTGATATTTCAGGATATTTCTATTCATTTTTCATATTTTAAATAAATAAAACCGTGTGTGTGTGTGTGTGTGTGTGTGTGTGTGTGTGTGTGTGTGTGTGTGTGTGTGTGCGTGCGCAGCATGTCTGAAGACGAGCGAGAGAGCGGTTGCGATACGGTAAACGGCTCTCCTGCCTCCTCGGACTCCTCCGGTCGAGCGGACAGTCCGTACCTGGAGAGTCGTTTCATCACCGACGGGAATCAGAACCGTAAAACCAACGTGAACGCTGAGACAGAGAGGAGCAAAGCCCCTGTACGGACCATGGTGGTGCCTCCCATGAGGGTGCACAACAACAACAACAACAACGATCCGGCAGCCAGGACGGGTACGCCGCGTCTCCCGTGCATCACTTTTCACCTTCACGTTACATGAGTGAAAGTTACTACCAGTAATTATGAAGGTGATTATCATTTTTAACGCGCTGACCCTTTTCTCCTTTATCTCTGTTCAGTTCTGGAGCCGTCGTGTCACACAAAAGGTCGCGTCGGTGCCGTCAGACAGACGCATCACTCCACGCCGCTCCTGAACCGACCGCAGAAACTCATCCCTCTGTCCCAGCAGTCCCAGGCACCGCCCCCTCCACCTCCTTTTGGGCAGGTCAGTGTTCCTCTGTTAGCACCTACAGGTCCAAGCAGTAATCATACATCACTCATCCATGGGGTGTTACTGAAGTTAAACCCATACCGGGACCGCTCCCGGTCCACGGACCCGAATTATACCACAGTGGGTGTAAACTAGACCCGATATCATCGAATGACACGAGTTAACTGTAGATAAATTGGCATCAGAGTTCATCAAAGAGAGTAAATTAATTTATGGAGGAATGCGAAGGAGAAAGATGGATCTTCCAGCCGCGCTATGAGTGGTGCTGTTGCATAGTTTGTCCACTAGAGGGCACACTGTAGCTCATCTGTCATCTGTATTATGTGAAATGTGTATATGACAGCAGTACATTTATAATTTCATTAAAAGAATAGTTTTCAAGTTATATTTGTAATAATGACTAAACAGGTGGATTTTAGATAAAGTAGGTGTCTGAAATAAATTTTGTACCCGATGTGCGTGTTCTAATCCCTCGACTGGTTTTTGGTTTCAGCTCCAGCATCCCGTCTCCTCCCACACAGAGTGGAACGGCAACTACAGCCACCGGCGCCCTCAGGCCTTCATCCCTCCGACGGTGCACAGCCACGCCTTCACCCTTCCCCACAGCAGCCCCACTCACTCTACAGCCCACCCCCCTGTCCCACCCTTGGGCATCGTCCACCCCCACGCACAGCCCGCCCTCCTCACCTACCCGCCTTCGGCGCCTCTCGTGCCCGCCGGTCCCATGTCGCACCTCCTGCCGTCGCCTGGTACTACACGGAGCCACGTGCTCATCTCCCACCCTGCCAGGCACCTGGTGCACCAGGTGAGCGTAGGCATCAGCGCCCGCCTCCTGCCCTCGCCCACGCTCCACCCTCAGGGCCAGTTCAAACCTCTCTTCCCTTCACACTCGTTCATCGCCTCTCCCGCCTACGCAGGCTTCCCACTCAGCCCCACCAAACTCAGCCAGTACTCCTACATCTGATGCCCGTCTACCCCCCCACACCCACCCCGCGGGGTATCTTTTCGGGAACCACGGATCACCAGGTTTTCATGCCCAAAGCCATGGCACAAAAAAAAAGCACGCAAGCTGTTTTATTTCTGAACCACGTCAACTCGGGTGCAACTGAACTTCAATCCAGCTTTAAAAAAAAATATTTAAATAAATAAATGAATGAATGAATGAATAAATAAAAGAGGAATGTCTTGAAGGTATTTCGCAAGTCGGTGAAGAAGAACGCAAAAAGGGAACGCAAGTACGGATTGGAAAGAGAGAAAAAAAAAAAAACCAGACGATGTGTTTTGCACATTTTCTACAACATGTCAGATTTTCAAACGAAGCGCTCCTCCGGTGTACCAGGCGAATAAGAGGAGGTGCAGACGGAGGGAAGGAGGGAGAAGAAGGATGGAATAAAGAAAAAAAATCACGCCATGGCGCACCTCCTCCCTCCCTCCCACGATCACGTGCGCTCGGATCTATTTTTCTATATTGCCTTCTGAATTGTGCGAGACACATCCTCGTTTGTAAAAGCCGCCCCCAGTATCTCCGGTCACGACCCCCGACCTGCACATAACGTCCACCGCGTCCTGATGGTCTGCCTTTTCAAAAGTATTTATACCGGTGTGATTTCGCTGTCGAGTGTGTGTCTTTTAATCAGATTAGAAAAGTGGTCGTCCGTCACGCTGCATGTGTTCTTGCATGAGCCGCGAAAAAAAACAACAAAAAAAAAAAAAAACAAGCACCGTCAACACCGTCGGATCAGAGAGACGCCAATCGATGTTGCTCTTAAATGTTCCTGTCATGACACTCGCTGCATTTTGTTTCAACGCATCCTCAGCCATAGTGCCTTAAATATTTGAGGTTGTTCATGTTACTACTTATAAATAAATAAATAAATAAATAAATATAGGTAAATATATTCATGTCTCGGACTGCAGCACTTGAAATTCAGATCAGTCCGTGCATTCTGTGTGTGTGTGTGTGTGTGTGTGTGTGTGTGTGTATACGCACAGGTGTATGCTTTCATACCTGATTTGGCATGGATGTGTCGCATTGCACAAAAAAAGATTTTGGTCCTCGATGACGGCATGCTTTTTGCTTTTAGCGAAACGCTCGCTGTTATTATTATTATTATTATTATTATTATTATTATTATTATTTTTATGAATGAATTTTAGTGTACAAAGAGCAAGCATTGAATTGAATACCGCTTGATGTTTGATAATCTTGAAGTTTTTAATAAGTGGAGAAAATATATATCTATAAAGAAAAGTTATTACTAACAGTGTTTGTACTGTTTAATGAAACTGCAATACAATCGAAATAGTCGTCGATTCTCGGATGTCTGTGTGTTTTTATCGTTGGGTTCCTTCTTCTTTTCTGTTTTCTTCTCTTGGTTTTTTTTTTTTTGTTTGTTTGTTTTTTTTGGAAATCCTTCCAGTTTTTCGTATCCTTAGACGTGTGTAGAAACATTGCTGGTCGGCATGTCTTATTGACTAGATGACGAAACGTGGACGATCTGATCTCATGGTTGGGATTCATCGTAGCCTGACAGACCATGCAGTATTCGGAATATAATCTCATATATTATAGGCGTAATATGTACGGTTATATACAGTATCTTTCTTCTAGAGCTAGTCTACTTAGTGCTGAAGCTTGACGAGGTGTGACTTCTTCTTCTTCTTGTTGTTTTGATAATTAATCTTGTGCAATCTTCTCATTTATGCATGTGTGAACCGGTTTAACGTGTTTTTATTTGGATATTATGTAATTCGTTCGATGCTTACGGTGTTGACTGCTTATCATTTATTTTTATATACATTCCGTCAGGGAGTTAATGATGATGCTGATGTGTATGTAAGCTTTGTGCAGATCTCTGTTTGTTTTTTCCCTGGTAATGTGTACTTTTTAATAATAATGATTTTTTTTCTTTCTTTTTAATATAAAGTTGCTTGCGCAGCACCAAAGACTGTAATTCTTAAATTAAATTCTTTTTCTTTCTTTGTTTTTTTTTTTGCCCCCTAAGCAAGGTAGCTACTCTCCGTGCATCCTAGACCTCATGTATTCTGTAGTAACTCTAGTCCTGGGGTAAGTTTTTAAGAATAAACGGAACTGTATTTGAGATATGGCTTAGGTTTAGCGTTTAGGTTTAGCTTTCCGAGCGAGTAATAACAGACGTATCATCTATCTTGAATGTATCTTTAGATAAGCTGCTATATAATTATTGCCACTTCTGATAGCTGTGAAATGAGATGATTTGATTCTGACGTCATAACCGCGTTTGTTTTTGTATAGTCCGCTCTTCTTACCTGAGATAGACGTGTATTTTGGTTGAAAAGTTTTTTTTTTTTTTTTTTTGCGTTAGTGTTTGGAGTGGAACTGTAACTACTGTATTGCTGTTGATGGAGGTGGTTTGGAGTTTGTCGACACTCTGCTGGTGGCGGTGTTTCGCATCAGTATTTTAACTTTCTTTAACTGTTCCAAGTGTAATTTACAGGTTTTTCTCTCTTTCTTTGTTCATTTCTACGTTGGTTAAAGTGATCGCTTGCAGAACAGACATTTTTTTAATTATTATTATTATTTTATGATCCCAAAGTTACAGAATCGGTTTTATAGATCATTTATGATGAAATATCACAGAAATTAGCATAGCAACCACCACAGCTCACAACTTCCGCATTTATTTATTTACTTTAACACTTTTATTCATCTTTAATCGATGCTTTTGTTTATTTTTAAACACTTTCTATACAGCCGATATTTTTATAGATTTACCCCTGTGTTTATAATCCTTTATCTTATTGCATTATTATTGTTTAGCTCCCGCCGGCGCCGCCACCGAAGGTCGGCAGAGCGGGATCTTTAGGAATGGGTTCCGTCCGTCCGTATGAGACGATAGCGCGATACATTTGGAAGGGAACGACACAGGATCTCCAAATTTGGTGGATGGCTCCCCCTTCAGGGGTGTATAGGGTGCAGTGGCTCTGGGTTACTGATCAGAAGGTCAGGGGTTCAAGCCCCAGTACTACCAAGTTGCTGCTGTTGGGCCCTCGAGCGCGGCCCTTCATCCCGAACTGCTCACAGGATAAGCGCGTCTGCCAAATATCATCAACCTAATGTACCATAACTGTATTGGTCACCTTGACCTTCTTTCAAGGTCACTTTTTGTATATTGGGTTTGTCAGATGTTCCTGCCGGCCCGAGCGTCTGGACCCCTGTGTACCACTTTTAAAATCCTACACAGTTTACGCCCTGCTGTGATATCACAGCGCCACTGAGAGAAATCACGGACTGACCTTTCCAGAATAGCATGACGTCACACGCGAACCCTGGATGCAGTGACGTAATGAAAATGATTATAAGCACGGGTATTTTATAAAAAAAAAAAAAAAAAAGGGCTTGGTATAGAAAGTGTTTCTGTCGGGAATCATCAGTGATTACAGTGAAAAGGTTCCGTCATATTTCAAAACGCAGTTTTCAGTAAAAGCGTTAAAACGATTCATCACCGTGGAAACGTCCCACGTGTGGGTGGAGCGTGACGTGGTTTTATTGTAACTGATTTCTTAGTGTGTGCGTGCGCGCCTTCAGGAGACATGACTAACAAAAACAATCCCAAAACAGGTGGGATGTGAGAAACGTCCGTGTAACCCCACGTTCACTCACGGCGAATATCCGTGTTCGTACAAGTACACGCAGATGTTTAATATCCAGTTTTGTTTTGGGGGTTTTTTTTCCGTTTCGGTTGTTTAGAAGAAGAAAATAAAAGTACCGATCCGGATTGTCTTTCAGTCGGTTTGGTGTGAAACGAGCTTCACCAGCAAAATCTGTCTCCGCGGACGCATCTGATGATATAATAATAATATAAGTCTCATTCTGTGCATTTAAAAAGAAAAACCATCCCGTATCATCGTCCTACTGAAAGGTTGGTGTGATGATTTTCGAACATGAATGCTGTTGATTATTTTTCAACTCATGGCTGGACTTTTATTTTGTATTTTTTTTCTTCTGATCAGCCTATCAGGAGACTGCATTTGTAACCACCACTATTATGATTATGATTATTCTTACTTAATGATGTTCCTATTAATCTGTTGTTGTTTTTTGTTTGGATTTTAATCTCCATGTAATTCAGGGTGTTTGTACTAATCTGCTGTTGCTACTGTGTTATTATCCTGAAATCACCTCTCAGTATGTAAACATGACGTAATGCCTTTTTTTTTCCTCCCTGGATTTCAGTAAACTGCAGGTTTTACCACGTTTTTGCTTTTTGATGAAATCGGAGCTGTAGCTGTTCCTCACTGTTTCTCTCCGTATCAGTTCTGTGGCTTTCGTTTCATTTCGTTCGATGCTACATTCGTTGTTTTTTTTTGTTTGTTTGTTTGTTTGTTTGTTTGTTTTGCCATGTAGCAATTGCACTGTGCAATATCTGACCGTATGAGGATGGGGGAAGTGTGTGGTCGAGTCTTTACAGTTTGCGATAGTGTATCCTCTCTAGTTCTCAGTGACTTGGATGTGACCAGGCTTCGTCACATTACGCGGGTTTTCCAGGCGACTCTTTTTGGTGAGTGTCATAAGAGTTTATGGTGTAATGTCAAGATTCACTTTGAATTAAAAACAAAAAAAAAAAACAATCTATTGCTGCAGTCTCGCTTATTCTCTTTAACAGTGTAAAGTGTGTGCACCCGTCATCCCTTTAATACAAATCACACAACAGAAGAGAAGCTCGAGTTTCAGTACCGAGATCTTTCAGTTCATGTGTAACGTTTCATAAACGAGTTTAAACAGACGCACATCTTTATTTCTTAATGAGATTTCAGGTATTTATTTCTTTTAAATATATTTAATAGTTTTGACAAATTTTCAGTTGATTTATATGGATTTTCTTTTTTTTTTTTTTTCCTTTAAAAAAAAAATCACATTACAGTCCTACACTCAGAAGCCCATAATTCAAAAGGTACAGAGACATAAATAAAAAAAAAAAAAATAGAATTAAAGAAAAGCTCCACTAAAATACCGTGAGATAAAATTAATGGCAGAAATAGAAAATTATTATTATTATTGATTTTATTACTACTAGTAATAATAGTGTTTTCTAGATTTAGTCTATGATTTCCATTCATCTTACTTCCAGTACATAACACTCTGTATAGGAAAGTCTCTAAAGTAAATAATAAATAAGTGAGAGAGAGAGAGAGAGAGAGAGAGAGAGAGAGAGAGAGAGAGAGATTGTATGCAAACTCATATTTACACTTTAGAGAAAATAATCAAATGTAAGTTTATAAATACTGACTTCATTATTTTATGAATTTTTTTGTCCTGTGGGACGAAATGAAACATTTTTGCTGCTTCTTTATACAATAATTCTATAAAGAACTCGTGTCTTTAAAGCTAGTGTGGGCCATTTTGAAACGACCAATAAGAGTAAACAAAATTTAAAATAAATAAATAAAACCCAGAAAATCCAAACACCCCCCCCCATCCCTCCTCCAAATCCTATTCCAAATACTTTTTTTGTTGTTGTTGTTGTTCTTTCTCTTATTATTATTATTAGTAGTAGTTGTGGGCGGCACATTTGCCTCTCAGCAACAAGGTCCTGGGTTCGATTCCCAAGCACGAGGGTATTTCTGTGTGGAGTTTGAATGTTCTCAGTCTTGCGTGAGTTTCCTCCTGGTACTCCGGTTTCCTCCCACAGTCCTGATTCACGGTTCCAAATTGCCCCTAGGTGTGAGAGTGACTGTGGATGGTCCTGCGAGCTGTTCAGGGTGTACCCCGTCTTCACCCAGAGTCGGCTGAGATGGGTGCGAGCATCCGAGCAATTAGGCCAATTAGGATGAAGGGGCTTCGAAAATTAATCTTAGAATGGATGTCATTAGCTGCATGCAGTACATGTGAGATGTTTAGTAAGAGATGTGTTACGACCGGAAGGAAAGGACAGAAGGCAGGAAAGAAAAAAGAAAGATGGGAAGACAAATAAAACCTGACAGGAGGACATAAAGAAAGACCCGGGAAAGACAAAGATAGAAAAGCTGCAAAGTGAAATAGAACTGAGGGGAGATTCTAAAAGAAACATTTCAGTGGAAGAGATGGAGAGGAAGGTGAGTAGAAAACAGCGTTATAGCTCTATAAACATCAGCTAGAGAGGGTGAAGGTTAAAACTCAGGCTTCATCACAGGAACGTGCTATCCACCCTCCTCTACATATATGACCTCACACGCTGTCCATAGTGATCGTGTGTCTCTGTGATTGACAGGAGAAGGTAAACTCCTCCCTCTCAGGCTCGCAGATTACACTTAGGACTCTCAGACACCTGGTCATGGGATTTAAACTCACTACCACCTGATGACGGTGCATCCGCGTTTCTGTTGCTCCATCGGATGGCTTGAGTGTTCCAGCCGTAATGAAAAATTTGAATGTCGTTCAAAAGTTTATTTATTTCAGTAAATCAACTTAAAAGGTGAAACTAATATATTATAGAGACCCATTACATGCAAAGTGAGAGATTTCAAGCCTTTTATTTGTTATAATTTTGATGATTCTGGCTTACAGCTTATAAAAACCCCAAACAATCTCATAAAATTAGAATATTGTGAAAAGGTTCAATAATATAGGCTCAAAGTGTCACACTGTAATCAGCTCATTAATCCAAAACACCTGTGAAGGGATCCTGAGCCTTTAAACGGTCTCTCAGTCTGGTACAGTCATGGAGACGACTGCTGACCCCCTCCACAAGGAGGGACACCCTCTAAAGGTCATTCCAAAAGAAGCTGGAAGTTCTCAAAGTGCAACATCAAAGCACATTCATAGAAAGTTAAGTGGAAGGAAAAGTGTGGAAGAAAAAGGTGCACAAGCAGCAGGGATGAGCGCAGCCCGGAGCGGACGGTCAGGAAAAGGCCATTCAAAAGTGTGGAGGAGCTTCACAAGGAGGGGACTGAGGCTGGAGTTCCTGCATCAAGACCCACCACACACAGACGGATCCTGGACACGGGCTTCGAATGACGTATTCCTCTCGTCAAGCCCCTCCTGAACATCAAACAACGTCAGGAGCGTCTTACCTGGGCTAAAAGAAAAAGAACCGGTCTGTTGCTCAGTGGTCCAAAGTCCTCTTTTCTGATGAGAGCAAATTTTGCATCTCATTTGGAAACCGAGGTCCCAGAGTCTGGAGGAAGAACGAAGAGGCACACAATCCAAGATGCTTGAAGTCCAGTGTGAAGTTTCCAGTCTGTGTTGATTTGGGGAGCCACGTCATCTGCTGGTGTTGGTCCACTGTGCTTTATTAAGTCCGGAGTCAACACAGCCGTCTACCAGAACATTTCAGAGCACTTCACGCTTCCTTTAGCAGACCTTCCTTCATACTTCCTTCAACTTTATGGAGATGCTGAGTTCATTTCCCAGCAAGACTCGGCACCTGCCCACACTGCCAAAAGTACCAAAACCCGGTTCAGTGAAGGTCAATTACTGCGCTGGACTGGCCAGCAAACTCGCCTGACCGGAACCCCACAGAGGATCTACGGGTCGTCGCCGAGAGGAAGATGAGAGCCATTACTTTGTGCCTGTCCTTGGGGTAACTCGTACCGTGTGGTGGTGAGGTGGGGCGTCATGAACGGATTGGATCGGAGTGCGCTGTGTTTGTTTCCCACCAGGGGGCGCGACGTGACTCCGGGTTCCACTGGACCGCACTCGCGAGGCGCATTAAATCAATCAGTTAATTATTTAATTAATCTTCCTTCCTTTATTTATTTATATTTGTGAAAGAGAATCTTTTAGAAAGCGCGTGCACAGAGCAGCAGCAGCAGGGAGGGATCACAGAGAGGGGAAGAGAGAGAGAGTGTGTGTGTGTGTGTGAGAGAGAGAGAGAGAGAGAGAGAGAGTGTGTGTGTGTGTGTGTGTGTGAGAGAGTGTGTGTGAGGTGCTGCAGTAGCGATGATGATGATGATGATGCTCGAACCGGAAGGCAGCAGTAACAGCAGCTCCTGATTTCAGGGAGCACCGCTGGAGAGGCTGCGGGTGCGCGCGGCGGGCGCGCGGGTAGGGAAGGGTGGCTCGCGGTTCCGGTTCGGCTCGGTTCGGACAGATGTCTCAGTCACGGAAACGGAAATGGCTTCCGGATCCAGCTCGAGGACTGCGCGAGGAGGAGGAGGAGGAGAGCGAGAAGAAGAGGAGGACTACCGCGTGCACGGAGCGCGTGGCTGCGCGCGGGGACTCCGCCGCTCCTGGTGCTCCTCCGGGGCGCGCGGGGTAGAAGGCGCGTGTCTGCGGAGCGGCAGAGGCGCGCGCGTGGGAGGAGGAGGAGGAGGAGGAGGCGGAGGAGGCATGCTCGTGCTGCTCGTGATGCTGATGAGCGGAGCGCTCGCGACCCCCGGTAAGAGATCTGAGATCATCTTTAGGAACCAGAAAGCCGCTGCTTTGATTCTGAAACATGCGGTCACACCTCAGTGCGTGTGTGTGTGTGTGTGTGTGTGTGTGTGTGGAACACTTGCAACCTTCACATGACAGAAGGGAGAGAAAGAGAAATGAAATGCACCCCGGTGATCATCTCCTGCGCTTCTTTATCTAATTCCCGCGATCACGTGATCCTTATTAATAGATCAGAACTTATTCACATTCTGCGGCGTCCCGTATTTTCCTCTTCTTCCTCTTCCTCCTCTTCCTCCCCTCTTCCTCTTCTTCTTTTTTTTGCGCATTTTATTTGTACCGCAACCCTGAAAAGCTTCCGTCATCACCATGGCAACGTCCCAGCGCCATCCAGAGAACTGCAGAACTGTCGGCACCTTCAAATGTGCTGTTTAAACCCACTGAGGTTCGGTACCGCACAGGAGTCGGAGAATCCCAGCACGGAGGGGTTTCTTTCACTCTCCTGTACTTCACACCCCCGACATCTGCGGCTTTAATTCAGATCCCTGAGTCACTGAGCAGCTCAGGTTCAGGGATTTAGTCCTGCAGATTCTATATATACATATATAGAATTAATATAATAGAATTCATATCATATATCATATATAATTAATATAATATATAACATAATATATATGGTCCTGACTTCACTCCGGTCCTGATCTCACTCTGGTCCTGACTTCACTCCGGTCCTGATTTCACTCCGGACCTGATCTCACTCTGGTCCTGACTTCACTCTGGTCCTGACTTCACTCTGGTCCTGATTTCACTCTGGTCCTGATCTCACTCTGGTCCTGACTTCACTCTGGTCCTGACTTCACTCTGGTCCTGACTTCACTCCGGTCCTGATTTCACTCCGGACCTGATCTCACTCTGGTCCTGATTTCACTCCAGTCCTGATCTCACTGTGGTTCTGATTTCACTCTGGTCCTGATGTAACTCTGGTCCTGATTTCACTCCGGTCCTGATCTCACTCCGGTCCTGATCTCACTCCGGTCCTGATCTCACTCGGGTCCGGATGTCACTCGGGTCCTGATC
>JAQMYF010000001.1:64086863-64099688 GCA_030014195.1 Neosilurus mollespiculum
CTGATTTCACTCCGGTCCTGATCTCACTCCGGTCCTGATCTCACTCTGGTCCTGATCTCACTCCGGTCCTGACTTCAATCTGGTCCTGATCTCACTCTGGTCCTGATCTCACTTTGGTCCTGATCTCACTCTGGTCCTGATCTCACTCCGGTCCTGACTTCACTCTGGTCCTGATTTCAGTCCGGTCCTGATCTCACTCCGGTCCTGATCTCACTCCGGTCCTGATCTCACTCCGGTCCTGATTTCACTCCGGTCCTGATCTCACTCTGGTCCTGATCTCACTCTGGTCCTGATCTCACTCTGGTCCTGATCTCACTGTGGTTCTGATCTCACTCTGGTCCTGATTTCACTCCGGTCCTGACTTCACTCCGGTCCTGATTTTACTCCGGTCCTGATTTTACTCCGGTCCTGATTTTACTCTGGTCCTGATTTCACTCCGGTCCTGATCTCACTCCGGTCCTGATCTCACTCTGGTCCTGATCTCACTCCGGTCCTGACTTCACTCTGGTCCTGATCTCACTCTGGTCCTGATTTCACTCTGGTCCTGATTTAAGAGCTCCACACCAGACTCAGCTTAGCTTCATTTCCTTTTTATAAACAACCTGCAGCGAAAAGAACAACAGCACACTTTGATATTAATCTGTTTTGAGAAGAAGACCATTCGGAGTAAGCCGAGCTTTATAATGACCAGAATCCCGCAGTCACGCTCTCGCTAATCCATTTCCTCTTTCAGTTTCATGACCAGAGGTTTAAATTCCTGCTTTACACTCACGTATATTAAAGCTCCACTGATTAAATTTTAAAGCTGTTATAAGTGGATAAAGTTTAGCCTGGATTCATTCATTCATTCATTTTTCAAACCGATGACTCCTACTGGGGACGCAGTGAGGCCGGCACCCATCTCAGCCAACTTTGGGCGAAGGTGGGGTACACCGATCCCCAGTCCATCACATGACAACACAGAACCATTCACACAAAGGGGCAATTTGGAACAGCCAGTTAGCCGGACTGTGGGAGAAAACCAGAGTACTCGGAGGAAACCCACGCAAGCACGAATAGAACATGCAAACTCCGCATAGAAACACTCTCGCCGAGTCCGGGACTCGAACCCAGATCCTTCTTGCTGTGAGGTGGACAATGCTAACCACTACTCCACCGTGCCGCCCATGGAATGTCCATTTAATCATTTGACAATCGCATGTAAATATGAATTACGTATGTTAACTTTAACATCTAGCGTAGACACACACTGCACCTTTATTCGTGTGTGGAATCAGGTGTATGTGCTGCCGTGTCTCCAGAAACCAGAGCCGTATTCAGGACATGGTAGAACTGGGTCATGGTGCTGAGAGAGTCGGGAGAAGAGCCGATTTTAGAAAACACACCAAGGATGCTGGCTTTGCTTTCAGTCGTCTATTTATTTTATATCCAAACGTGATTAGAGTTTTATTAGTGACTGTAAAGAAACTAAAACTCTCTCACACGGTAATAACAGCACTCGCATTCATGGAAAGATATTTGAGCCACGATTAGCTGATACAGGTGCTGGTCCCGATCCTGGAACCACTGATGTCAGCGGATATGGGAGGGGCTGACTTTAACAGTGAAGTTATTAAAAGCAAGCTTAGCGCATGTGTTATTGTCTACCATCAGTGTTTCCTGTGAATGTTACCCCAGCAACTAACTAAAACCCGTCTCACTCCACCATGCTCCCACTATGTCCTCAAAAACTTGTGTGGATGCAGTAAAAACTTGTACAGCGTAGTGGAAACACGGTAGAAACCGATACGGACGTGGTGTTGTGTCCATGGACGCAGAGGACGCGATCGAACTCTGGACAAGTTAAAAAAGTGTAGTGCACATGTGGTGGAATCAGGACAAAGCAAGCACTTAGTAAGGATGTAGTAACATCGTTGATGTAATACCAATGTTGACATGGTGTTGATGTAGGAACGACGGTAGCGACATTGTAACGATGGGCTAGATGTAGTACTTAAACGTACTGACATAGGAATAAGTGTTGATGTAGTAACAACGGTGTTGATATAGTAATAATAGTGTTGATGTAATGACGGTGTTTAAACAGGAACGATGGTGTTGAAATTGTAACGATGGTGTAGCAAAAACGGTATTGACATAGTGATAAAAGCGTTGACTTAGTAGTAATGGTGTTGACATAGTAATGATGGTGTTGACATAGTGATAACAGTGTTGATGTAATGACAGTGTTGAAGTAGTAATAGCGGTGTTGATGTTGTAATGATAGTGTTGCTGGCACAGTATTTATAAGGACCAGACGAATGCAGTGAGAACGTGGTTGCGATCTGATTGGTCATAGTAAGGACTTGGTAGTAAGAACACATTGGATGTGGTGCATAATCATGAGCGTGGTTAGAAATGCCGGGAAAGTACTAGACGCAGTGAGGAACTCGAAAATTGCACATTCTTCCATTTTAACCACGCCCTCACTGTGAAATTTTCAGGGTGCCGTGTGGTTCTCATGATCTTCGTCTGAATGTGATGGGGGTTTGGTGTTTGAACCTGTTTATGACGTGTGTTTGCTGTACGAGTCCCAGTGAATGAGATGTTACCATAGTAACATATTAGAACCTACTGACCAATCAGAATTGAGAATGAGACAGCGCTGTGATTTACAGTCACCAGTTTATTAGCTGCATATTTTTATGTATATATATATATATATATATATATATATAGAGAGAGAGAGAGAGAGAGAAAGTTTAAACTGGATCTGATCCTGTGTGAAACTTTGTTAAAGTTAAAGAGACAAATTACCGTATTTTGATCTTTTTCCCTTCGGTCAACCGATAAAAGCGTCTCAGATGAGTAAGAAAACATCATGACGATCCTCTACCTGTTCTGGAAGCATGCAGGTCGGGTTTAAGTCAGATTAGTTCGAGTGATTTGTGAGCTGCGTTACAGAGCTTGGTCCATAAAGACAGGATGAATCCAGCAACAGATGGTCGCCCATGTCTCTTTGAGTGTGTATGCCAGTATGACGGTTCATAATTTTAATAAATGGGATTGGCCGGTGAAGGCGGGTTGCCTCTCTGTCTCTCTCTGCTTCATGACGGGACATTTACAGCCCGAAGCACAAGTTCTGTCTTCATTCAAACTAATGTGATTTTAAGAGAAAAGAGAGAGATGTGCAGTTTTTTTCCCTCAAGCGCCATCACTGGAATGTTCTTTTATTATTTCATTCATTTGCCAAACCGCTTAATTCTGCTGGTGTCATGAGGAGGCTGGTGCCCATCTCAGCTAACAGCTCGCCAGGCCATCGCAGGGCAGAAACACACACAACCATTGACACTCACTCTCACAACTAGGGGCAATCTTGAACAGCCAACTGGCCTAATGTGCATGTTTTTGGACTGTGGGAGGAAACCGGAGTACCTGAAAGAAACCCATGCAAGCACAGGAAGGACACAAATGCCCTTGCCGAGCCCAGGACTCAAACCAGAACCGTCTTGCTGTGAGGCAGACGTGCTAACCGCTACTCCACTGGTGCCATCCCACCTCTAAATCGATAACATTTTTTCTTAGTCGATATTTTTGTGCCAAAAGATTGATCTCTTTAGTAAGTAGGCATGTAAGAGGGATAATATACTGCGAGATGGTCCTTACTGCAGAGTGCAGAGTGACTGAAACCCCTCCGATATCCTTTTGGAGCATTAAACAGATTCAGATAGTGGTTCCTCTCCAGTACTGGGAAGCTAAAACCTCATCATTACCCAACAAACCCTGGAAGAACCCACAGCAGACACCAGTGTGTGTATAAACTGGGTTAGTGTGTGATACAAGCACCACATTGTTGCTTGTTATTATCTTGCTGACACCCAGAACCTGTCAGGATTTTATTTTTTATATTCAGAGAATTAATCGGAGTACTTTCACTCGCTGTGCTGTTTAAGGGCTCGCTGGATAAATTCACTTATTTCAGAAGGAGTTCAGTAGATTTGCAGAAGCTTAAATTAGCCATGTGATGCACACAGCCATGTATGTTCTCCTCAGTACTCTGATGCCAACTCCTCCACTGCTAACGCCCACACACACACACACACACACACACACACACACACACACACACACAAAAGCTGTTTCCTCTTCCATATTGAGACTAAGCGCATTTATATCATATTGTAGAGCTGATATTTGAACACGGACTCCAGGCAAAGCAAAGACACGATCGACTCAGAGGTGTCTTTAATGCATAAATGTGGATATAAGAAACAGCAAAACTAGCGCGGCTCAGAATGTTGGCACTGCTGTTAAAAAAGAGGAAAAGGAGGGAAAAGAGATGACAATGTAGTTTAATTTTCAGAGGAGGCTCTTTGCCTTAAATTAATTAAATTAATAAATTGTGCTTCAGTTCATCCATCCATCCATTCATTGGTCAATCAGCCAATCAGCATCATGATGCATAACAGACCCTTAGCATCATAATGCATAACAGCCAATCAGCATCCTGATGCATAACAGCCAATCAGCATCACGATGCATAGCAACCATCAGCATGCTGATGCATAACAGCCAATCAGCATCACGATGCATAGCAACCATCGGCATCCTGATGCATAACAGCCAATCAGCATCACGATGCATAGCAACCATCGGCATCCTGATGCATAACAGCCAATCGGCATCACGATGCATAGCAACCATCGGCATCCTGATGCATAACAGCCAATCGGCATCACGATGCATAGCAACCATCGGCATCCTAATGCATAACAGCCAATCAGCATCACGATGCATAGCAACCATTGGCATCCTGATGCATAACAGCCAATCAGCATCACGATGCATAGCAACCATCAGCATCCTGATGCATAACAGCCAATCAGCATCACGATGCATAGCAACCATTAGCATCCTGATGCATAACAGCCAATTTTAACATTATTCTGATATACAAACATCACCTTATTGCCAGAAACTCTTATAATGTAATAATTTTGTATATCATGAAAAACACCATGTTATACAATACACACGTCATATAATACCAGTCGTTACCACTGACTGGTACAAAGCACTGACACTGGAGACTCCTTCCAACAAATTTAAATAAACATCTCTACAGTTATAGAAAACATTTTGGGAACCTAAACCGTTCTGTTGTAAGAGTGTACCAAAGACAATACAGATAAAATCTAGAAATTTTAAATAAAATTATGGTCAGTTATTCGGATTTTGGACGGCACACCCGGTTAATGTGTACACTTAGGAAATAAGAGTCTTCGCGGGTTCTTTTAGTGGTCGTTGGTGGGGTTGTTATCTCCTATAACAGGCGGCGTGTACATATCTGGGTTAGTCACCGTTTTAAGAGTTCTGGAATAAAGGACACCGAGCGTCGGTGCACACTGCAGTATCTGAGCTCAGCCAAAATCCTGTCCCATTCAGTAGGTCACTCTCAGAGGGAAAAGATTGATCAGCTCGGCCTCATTAAATCTGATCAGCTGAACGTCCTGATTCCCAGAACCCTTTAGTGAGAATTTCAGACATTCAAACCAATTTATTAAATACGTCTGATTTGAGTGGATGAGAATTTATGCAATCCCATCATCCCAAAACCCGACATAATTTTACAGTCAAGTTCTCACTGTAATTTACTCGCATCCCAAATCAGAAGGGAGCGAGTTACAAGAACACGTCGTCTTTAAGAGTCTTATTGTTATATTATATAATATATTTCGATCATATCAGCCACGTGTATACAGAATTGCGACTGTGCTGTGAACAGTTCTGTGTGTTACCCTGCGATGGTCTGGCAAGCTATTTAGGATGTACCCCACCTACCCCACGGAAAATGAATGAAACTGGTCAGTTTTTGTTCTCAGTTAAGTTGTAGCAGTTGTAAACAATTGCCCCTTCAATAAAAACACAGAAAATAAACAAACGTGTAAACTTATCTACCACAATGATTTTACAAAACACACGAAGACCCCTGGGTGTGAGTGTGAATAGTTGTGTGTGTGTGTGTGTGTGTGTGTGTGTTGCCCTGCGATGGTTTGGCAAGCAGTTCAGGGTGTACCCTGACTTTGCCCAGTGTTGGCTGAGTCAGGCTCCAGCCTCCCTGCGACCCTAATAGGATTAAACGGCTCAGCGAGTGAGTGAAGGAGAATCTACTTCCTCACTTGCTTGTGCAGGTTTCCTCCTGGTACTCCGGTTTCCTCCCATAGTCCAAAGACCCCTAGGTGTGAGTGTGTATGGTTGTGTGAGTGTTGGCCCTGCGATGGTCTGGTGAGCTGTTCAGGGTGTACCCCGCCCTCTCCCAGTGTTGGCTGAGATAGACTCCACCCTCCCTGTGACCTTAATAGGATTAAGCGGTTTAGCAAAGGAGTGAGTGAGAATCTGCTTTCATACACAGAACTGGACCAAATGACAACGATGATGATGATGATGATGATGATGATGATGGTGGTGTTGAGTTTATCTCTGTATGATCAGGACCGTTAATAAAGTTATTAAGGAAGATCGAGGAAGGAATTTGCGGATTGTTGGGCTGAACAGCACATGAGATGCTGCAGAGTGTAAGTTTACACTCCAGGGAGGTAGAAAGTGTGTCGGTTCCCCACTAAGTGTATAATGGGACAAAGGGACGCCATGACCTTCACTGTTTCTAGCAAGTGGTTGTCATAATCTCAGGTGTGAAACTAGAGAGCGTGACATCACACAACAGTCCCTCCTGCCGCGTTCTCTTCTCACAGTGTTTATATACCCCCACTTCCTGTATAGATATGACAGTCACCACTCTTTTAATATAACTGGCTGTGATTTGACCTCGTCGATTTGATCTGTTATTTAAAAAATAATATATTAATGTTAAAACGGGTTTACGATATTTACATTTACAGCATTTGGCAGATGCTCTTATCCAGAGCGACTTAGAATTATCATTTTTATACAACTGAGCAATTGAGGGTTAAGGGCCTCGCTCAAGGGCCCAACAGTGGCGATAGTGGGGATTGAACCGCTGACCTTTGGATCAGTAACCCACCGCCTTTACCACTAAGCCACAACTGCCATAAATGTGTTTACGACACATCTTACATCCAGCCTGCACGTCATGGAAGGAGAAGGACATTTTTCCCAGTGAAGACAGTGTAAATTCTTAAGGCTCCTCTATTGCAAAGGCAGGGTATGCTACACCCTGAACAGCTTGCCAGTCCATCGCAGGACCAGGACACACGCATGCAATTAGAACAGCCAAATAGCATGCCTTTAGACTATCGGAGGAAACCGGAGTCCTGGAGGAAACCCACGCAAGCATGGGGAGAACATGCAAACTCCACGCAGAAACGCCTTTGCCGAGCCCGGGACTCGAACCCAGGACCTTTTTACTGTGAGGTGGACATGCTAACCACGGCACCACTGTACCACCCACAAATTTGTTGGTTGAATTGGTCAAATAGTGTGACAATCATTTGACTTACCAGAAATGGCGAGCGCGCCATTTGACCCTTGGTGGTCATTGTAATGCAGCTAGTGTTTGATCTTATCCCAGAACTGGTGTGGGAATTAACACTGATACGTACCTTTCTCCTTCCAATTTGTGAACACAGGGTCCCTTTTTGTCTCACAGATAACTCATTGAGATTGAACTGCTTTTCTATTTCCTTAAATATTAGAAGTGATCTGCTACATTTTTAATGAGCTTCGCTTTGCCTGACATGCCTTAGCATCAGCCTCCTATTTATTAAGTGCAAGACTTGCAAATCCTAATGAATGAATCATCATGGCTCCCAGATATTGTCGAGCATATAAGGCAGACGTGCACCGACTGGTAATAGAGTAGGCTGGACGGATGGAGAGATCCAAGCGTCAGTACTTTTCTGTCTTCTAAATACTCGTTCCGTTCTCTGACGTTTGTGCGGTTGTGGTATACGAGTGTTATGCTGCGAAACATCGACAAAGTAAAATTATGGACTTTGAGAAAATGCTCCTTGTTCCTTGTTGTAATGCGTAATGATCATCATTTCATTTTTTCTCCCTCTTGATGTTCCAAGATAGTATACCAATTGTGGGCGGTGGTGTAGCGGTTAGCACGTCCACTTCACAGCAAGGGTTTAAGTCTTAGGCTAGCCAAAGGTGTTCGTGTTTGGATTTTGCCTGCCTAGGTTTGCTCCAGGTACTCCAGTTTCCTTCCACAGTCCAAAGACATTGGGTTGCACATTGGGTTCCAAATTGCCCCTAGATGTGAGTGTGTGTGTGTGTGTGTGTGTAAATGGCTATGTGTGTGTTAGCCCTGCAATGGACTGGGGAGTTGTTCAGGGTGTACCCCACCTTTGCTGTGGGTTGGCTGAGGTAGGCTCCAGCCTCTTGTAGGTTTCAGCAGTTTTAAAAATGAATGAATGAATATACATAATTGCGTTCAGTCTGTTTGAAGTTTTTTAAGGCTTTTTTGAGATCATTGTCTGCTGAGAGGCTCGTATTGTTCTGCAGAGCTATAATTCTGACTGTCTACTCCACAAAGAAACTTCCAGAATATATGACAGCAAAATGATAGCTTCTATCCTCTACAGGGTTTGAATTAAAGTGTTTTATTGTAAAGGTGAAATATTCCCAATATAACCATACGGATTTCTTCTCCCGCAGATGAAACACATTATGAGGGATCTGGATCACTGGCATCATCCATGTACCAAACAACCCTGTCCACCTCTTCTCTCCGGCCGTCTGGTTTGCTTAGGATTGATGAGGACCCCGTCTCGGTCATCCATTCTTATCCTGCAGGTGGACAAAGGGACATGAAGGAGAAGTCTCTACTGGCCAGAACATCTGCGAATCCACAGATCCCTTTTCATCCAGGTTCCACTCTGGAGAGTCCCATTAAAGGCACCAACCAGACTAAAGTTTCACCTGCAGAAGGTTCTATTCTGAGAGCAGAACCATCTTTTATGAGTCCGTCCTCAGCTGTGGTTCATATTAGAAACAAGTCCTCAACTTCAGGTTTGGTGTTCAGCACAAGTACCGTTACCAGTTTTGTCCAGTCTCAACCAGCATCTCGTCTTTTGCTTCCAGTTGCCAGTGACATCATGTCATCATCATTAGCAACATCACATTTGTCCGTGCCAACACTTCCATCGTCTTTATCTTCACCAGCAATAAATTTCTTTTTATTCCCATCATTATCATCTTCAGGTTCAGTGTCATTGTGGAAACCATTAAAAGTTACAAAAACAGCAAGTAACCACCATTACATATCTAATTCTGTTCCAATATCAACCCGCCCAGCCACCGGTTCCTCCATACTGTACTCTGATACACCACTTACACTTATGAATGCCTCAAATGACCCAGTAGGGTATGCTACACACAGGCAATTTAACAAGTCGTTTGCACAAAGCACAATGAGGAGCTCGGTGTCGAAGGCACCATATGAGCTCGAGCCTAACCCATCATTATCCCAAGTTACACACCGCCCAGGGCGACCATCACAAGAACCGTCTTCATTATCTCATAACTCAAGTGAATATTTTGCCAGCAGAACCACTAGGAAGCTGTATAGTTATTTTCCATCTGTATCTGCAGTCATATCCCGTGATAGCCAAATGCAGTCTTATGGCTTTATAAAGAGTATGTTTACAAAAGTTTATGAAGAATCAGTGACTCGGTCTGCTGCAGCTCAAGAGCCGCTGATCCACAGCAAGGAAGATTCAAGCGTGCCATTATCACTGATTGAAAGGGGAACGGTACCTTCACATTCTTTCATGACCACTCATTTGATGGTTTCACCAACGGGTTCCTCTGAAATATTTAAGAACCCATCCTCTCCAGGGTCGGGGTACAAATCAATTCCAACACAACCAACTGGTGACCTGAATTGGGAAGAACCATACACTAATGACTTCAAGAAATCTGTGGTGTTATATAGAAGATATCTCAGCACACAGGTTCCGCGGCAAGACGAAAATAAATTACTTGGAGCGACATCTTTAGACTCTGTTCTGGAGACGGACGTGACAACCTTGGAGTCTCGACTTATTACGCCTGTCTCTTTTTCCAGAATCCATTCGTCTGGTCCAACTGATAAGCCAAGACCAGGAAGTTTTCAACAGAATCCAATCTCCTTCCCAGAATATACGGGGCCTAAAAAGCTGATGTCGATACTAACATCTTCTGCACTCACCGAGTTCACACCAAGTACAAGTCTTCATGAAACTAGCGCTAGCAGAACTCTGAAAACTCGCGGTACTGAACAGATAACAAAAGGTTTTGGGAATGTGTCACCAAACAACATCCTATCAACACCACTCATGACTCAATCAACTGACACCATCTTTTACCAAACTACAGCAAGTGCAGTGACCATGTCTAGGCCGTTACTGTCTGCTGTCTTCTCCACGTCTTTCTCAGAAGAGATGGTTGATAGTCTGCCAAGTACCAGGTCGTCACTCCTGTTGGATAGAGAATCTTTAACTTCTGAAAGTGGTATAATTTCCAATTTTGTAGCTACAGCAGGTCAAAAAATGCAAACCCAAGAAATGTACACCCCAATTCGTTTGACAGCCTCTGAAAACCCTTTCAGCAATAACTTCACGTCTCAAGAAAAATCCTTTTCTGTCAGTGCCTTAACTTCATTGGGGACACCTGTTGATTCAAAGGCTACCTTCATGCCAAAGTTCTTGGGCTCAACTTTAAGCAAACCGTCCACCGATCTATCTTTTTTTCCCACACCTTCATTACATCTTCATAAATCTGAAATTGATATGGATAAGTTCACATCCAGAAATGCTTTATTTCGCTCGGCAAAAACAGAGGCATCAAAGGACACATTTGATGATGCAACTCCATCTATGGAATCAACAAAACAGACACCTCCATCAGATACTGGAACACATTACCTGGACTTTACACCCATAGGACCATACAGCAACTCTCCTGACAAAGAGAGGACAATGAATTATAGGTTCTATACCATATTGACGTTAAATACTAGATCAGAAGCTAATAAATCTGATCCATCAGTCACTGGAGGTTTTCATCACATAAAGCATCCACTGCAGCAGGGACCTGTAATTAAAAATGGACAGTCTTTTTCTCCGGCAAGTGATACGATGCTTTCTTTGCATCTAGTATTAAATACAACATCATCAAATGAATCAGTTAGGTTAAACACAAGAGGTATTCAAGTGTTACCGGATAGGTTACCATCACTTCCAGAATCATCCTCAGTGTCCTCCTCATCAAAATTGTCCCCAGCATCACCGATATTAAAATTATCAGTGTCATCACCATCAGAATCATTACCAGCATCATCACCATTTCCCTTAACAGCACCGTCCTCACCGTCAGATCTATCAACAGCATTATCACCATTAAAGGCACCATCATCGCCTTCAGAGTCAGCATCCTCAACTTCCAATATAGCAACAGCTTCATCGACCTCATCATTATCAGTGTCATCACCCCCAGAATTATCACCAGCAGCTTCATCATTACCCTTAACAACATCATCACCTTTGGATTCATCAACATCAGCATCCTTAACATCAAAAATACTAACATCACCTTCTGCATCATTATTATCAGTGGCATCGCCATCAGAATCATCACCAGCATCTTCACCAATACCCTTAACTACACCCTCAATACTTTCAGAGTTAGCACCATCAGCATCCTCAACATCACAAGCACCACGAGAATCATCATTCTCATCAATAACAGGATCATCACCACTGGTATTATCACCATCGGCATCACCAGTACCCGTGTCCTCAGCACCATCAGAATTATCAACAGGAGCATTACCATCAGAATCTTCTTCAAAATTATCACCATCAATCCTTCCACCAGCATCACCAACATCAGAATTATTGCCATCATCATCATCAACATCATCAACATCATCATCAACACCATTAGAATTATCAGTATCAAAAAGATCCTCATCAGAATTGCTATCAGCATCATCACCAACCACATCATCAATATTAACAGCTGTCACATCTTATAATGATTCTGTGTTTGCAAAACAATTATCAACATCTGCACCATCATCATCAGAATTATCAACATCTGCACTATCACCATCAGAATTATCAACATCTGCATCACTATTAGAATTATCAACATCTGCACCATCACCATTAGAATTATCAACATTTGCACCATCACCATCAGAATTATCAACATCTACAT
The DNA here is from genome assembly GCA_030014195.1 of Neosilurus mollespiculum. Taxonomy (NCBI): domain Eukaryota; kingdom Metazoa; phylum Chordata; class Actinopteri; order Siluriformes; family Plotosidae; genus Neosilurus; species Neosilurus mollespiculum. Next base: position 64,099,029 of record JAQMYF010000001.1, read on the forward strand.
CACTATCAGAATTATCAACATCTGCACCATCACCATCAGAATTATCAACATCTGCACCATCACCATCAGAATTATCAACATCTGCATCACCATCAGAATTATCAACATCTGCACCATCACCATCAGAATTATCAACATCTGCATCATCACCATCAGAATTATCAACATCTGCATCACCATCAGAATTATCAACATCTACATCACTATCAGAATTATCAACATCTGCACCATCACCATCAGAATTATCAACATCTGCAACATCACTATCAGAATTATCAACATCTACATCACCATCAGAATTATCAACATCTGCAAAATCATCAGAATTATCAACATCTGCATCATCATCATCAGAATTATTAACATCTACATCACCATCAGAAGTATCAACATCTGCAACATCACTATCAGAATTATCAACATCTGCACCATCACCATCAGAATTATCAACATCTACAACATCGCTATCAGAATTATCAACATCTGCATCATCACCATCAGAATTATCAACATCTGCACCATCACCATCAGAATTATCAACATCTACAACATTGCTATCAGAAAAATCAACATCTGCACCATTACCATCAGAATTATCAACATCTACATCACTATCAGAATTATCAACATCTGCACCATCACCATCAGAATTATCAACAT
>JAQMYF010000001.1:64100072-64118325 GCA_030014195.1 Neosilurus mollespiculum
CAGAATTATCAACATCTGCACCATCACCATCAGAATCATCAATATTTGCACCATCACCATCAGAATTATCAACATCTACATCACTATCAGAATTATCAACATCTGCAACACCATCAGAATTATCAACATCTACATCACTATCAGAATTATCAACATCTGCATCACCATCAGAATTATCAGCATCTATATCACCATCAGAATTATCAACATCTGCATCACCATCAGAATTATCAGCATCTACATCACCATCAGAATTATCAACATGTGCAACACCATCAGAATTATCAGCATCTACATCACCATCAGAATTATCAACAGTGACAAAATCAGAAATTTCAGATTTATCATCACCATCAGAATTATTACCATCTTATGGTCATGTGTTAACAAAAAGATTTACATCTGCATCACCATCACACATGATATCGACTTCATCATCCTCATCATCACCATCAGGACTTTTACCAGTAACATCACCAGCACCCTCATCCTATTATGATTTTTTGTTAACTAAACAAGTTACGTTCTCGTTATCTTCACCTTCTCCATTAACATTATCACCATCATCACCAGCAGCATCTCATCAAGATTTATCGAGGTCTTTATTTTTCTTGTATAAACCATCACTAACAGCATCTACATCATCGGAACTGTTATTTTATGACCTTTCAAAACAACAACCATTCAGATCCACATCACCATCAAAAATGTTCTCATCACCATCAGAGCCTTCATTGCAGCTCTCTCAGATCTCTGCACTTATCCCATTACATCTTTCAGAGGAAATGAGTGAACCTCATGTTGTTGTTACAGAGAAGTCTACGCTGGACCAGTGGATGTCTGTAGTTCCGTCCTCAGTCCTTACCTCTCGAGACACCGGACTTCATTCGAAAGGAAACGACTCTGGTTTACCTCCATTCCAAATGATAAGTCCTACATCATCCAACAAGAACATAAACATCCCTGTTCATTCAGAACTACTTACCCAGGAACTAGCGGCTAGCAATTTCCCTCAACTCACCACCATCAACACCACAACAGCCTCCACAACGACTACCACAACCGAACAGCAAACCAGTACAACTCAGTTAACCAGCACCACAGTGACCGCAACAACCACAACCAGGGCAAGAACTCCAGGAACTGAGGCACCTACCGTGTCTCCTTATTGGCCGACCACTACCCAGCGTGTCAGGACCAGTCCACCCAGAACAAGCACCACTCAAAGTTCGTTGGTCAGCTGCAATATAACTGACAGGATGTGGGTTAAAACAGGTGAGAACCCTTTGTTGAGATCCATGTGTTGCTTTAATGGATGTTGATGGACTCTTTAGCTATTGTGGCTTGTGGTTGGCAACCACCTGATAAAATCTTCACAACTTCAATTCATTCCTTATGTCTTTGACCCCCTTTGGTAGTCCTGTTTGTCCACATCCGGAGGAACCGACTGGACAGTGTTCTGAAACAGAACCTCCCGAAAGGCCTGACTTTGGCACTGGTGAAGGTTCTGAATGACAGCGATGTTCGTGTACAGGTCAGTTTGGGCTTACATTGATTAGAGGTGAATATTTGACATCAGTTCATACACTGTAATGTACTGTGGTGTGGTTTCAGAATTATTGGCACCTCTGCAATTAATATTTGCATGGTGACGTAGTGGTCAGCACTTCCGTGTCAAAGAATGAAGGTCCTGGGTTCAATTCCCAGGCTTGGTGAGGGCATTTCTGTATGGACTTTGTATGTTCTCCGTGCTTGTGTGGGTTTTCTCTGGGTACTCCGGTTTCCTCCCACAGTCCAAAGACATGCATATTAGACTAATTGGCTGTTCCGAATTGCCCCTGGATGTGAGTGTGAGTGATTGTGTGTGTTGGCCCCGCGATGGACTGGTGGACCGTCACCGGAGTCTGCTGAGATTTGAGAAAGCGGTTAGGCGAATGAATGAATGTTATGGATCTATTCCTTGTGTAGTATTTCTCAACGAACATAGTTTTTGGGTGAAGAATTAAGATCTATGATGGCACTGTGGTGTGCTTATCACTGTCACCAAGGTTCTGGGCTCAAACGTTGCTTCTGTCTGCAGCATATCTGTATGGAGTTCGCATGTTCATCCTGAGGCTGGGTCTGTTTTGTTCCACAGCCCAAAGACATGCAGATCAGGTCAACTGGCTACTCTAAACTGTCCGTAGATGTGAATGTGAGTGCGAATGGTTGTTTATCTCTGTGTTAGTCCAGTGATGGACTTGCGACCTGTTAATGGTGTGTCCTACCACTTACCTGAAGATAAGCCGTATAGATAGCGGATGGATGTCTCGATTTAATGTGTGGAGCTTCCGGTTTAACCCCCATATTAAACAAGCAAAGGCCACAATACAACTCTTGAACCCTCCGGAACCCTTTCTGCAAATTTTCATAAAAGGACCTAATGGTTCCCAAGAGTTTTCAAAAACAGGAGTAACACTAGACAAAAGACCCCATGACCACAAATGAGTCGTGTTGATGTTCCTGAAAGCCCTGAGAGGAAATCCAGTCCTCTAATCCCCTAATGATCTTTTGAATTGAGGGAAGTGTAGGCTCGGCTCGACTCCAAGCCTCAGTGAAACACAATCCCTCAATATCACCTTCATGAGGTGTTGATTGCTGACTCGGGCAGAAGTCCAGTTCACGTCCCGAGCAACAAAACTCAATTGTCGAAGAAATCCTGCGGTATCCAAACCCCACCCCACCCCACCCCAACACACACACACACACACACACACTTACACACAGCCTTAATGTGCGTTGAGCTGTGAGGCCATCTGTCATTTTGTCATTCAGAGAGCCGACCCAGCCCTGTTCCTATCGCTGAGAATACTGTCAAGTGAAATGAAATTTCTGTTATAACAGTGGGACGGCACGCTGTCACGGATTCGTGGGTATTCACCGTGTATGATCAGACCTTTACCTCACCGCTGAGTTATTCACAATTAAAAGGCTTTTCCATTCATTATTGTTTTAGTTTAATCCCATTCCCTACTCTAGTGGTTCTTATCCTTTGTTTCTGGCTGTGACTCGCAAAAATTTCACAACTCTTCCCTCTGGGCTTGTTCTAAATCACACTACAGCAATTTCCATTTCTCCACACAGGGGTGTGACTGTACAGAAAACCCTGTGGGTGTGTTTAATCTGTTAAGTCTTTTGTTCCTTCGTTCATTTTCTTTGCCGCTTATCCAGTGTGGTTTGTGGGTGAATTGGAGCCAGTCCCAGCTGACACTGGGTGAGAGCACCCTGAACAGCTCACCAGTCTATCTGAGGGCTAACACACACACACACACACACACACACAGATATTCATGCCTAGATTAACCAGTTGACCTCATCTGTATGTATTTGGAATGTGGGAGGAAACTGGAGCACCTGGAGGAAACCACACAGGTATAAGAACCAGCAGACTTGAATCCAGAACCTTTGTGCTATGAGGTGGCAGCGCTAACCCCTGCACCACGGTTCTATCCTATTTACCGTGTAGGTTTTGTAATCACCAGTATTTGTTGTTTGTCTGTGAACTAACCTTGCCAGATTTTCACTGAACTTGGTGGGGGCACTACCCTCCCTGGGCCCCAGAAATAACTTGATTTTTGAATGTCTGGGTGAAAGGTCAAGGTCAGAGCAAGGTCACAGTTTTTTTGGAGACAGATATTTCTTATCTTAAATTGAAATTGCTTATATATCAGAACCATTGTAACATAGACCCCTAGGAGTAGTGAGGGATGGATAGCAAACCATATGCACACTTTCAAATAATACAGTTACCTTTGACCTTGAGTAACCCAGAAAGGTCACAGAAATATTTTGAACACTTAAAACTTTGAAACGAGTGCTGATAGGCATGCAGGTGCTATGGAACACTAATAGGAATTATTATATGGATTTTCCAACTCAGCCAATAATTCGGTGATGCTTGCATACTATAAAACAAGATGAGCACGCGGGTAATTAAAACTAACACCGTACAGGACCTACAGTTTTTGCTACATTATCCAGGTCACATCTTTGTAATATTTCTTCTTTTTCTACATTTTTTATTAGTTATCTGCGAAACAGATTGTCCACCATATCAATTTCACGCCTCATTTCCTTACAAGGTTGATTCCTCAGTGCAAGTGTCGATTAATTGATGCTCTGATGCTTTGTTCCAACAGATTGAAAGTCTGTCCACGACGCCCAATGTGACCATGGGTTATTACGTGACCAGTGGCGATATGGTCTACACCTCGTCCGTCGTAGTGGAGGCTCTGAGTTCCTATGCCACGGACAGACTGATGGCGGATATCCGGCAGTTTGTGCCCATGGTGCAGGCGGTGCCAATCCCAGCAGCCCCCTGGAGGCCTACTCCTGCTATTTCACTCATGTTGAAGACAGGTCAGAGAAACGGTCTGGCTCTGAGAGCTGGCGCCTGCTAGGAGTTTGATTTACATCCAGTAACAGAAACGTTGAGCCAGGAAGCAGTGGATGAGCTAATCTAATAATGTTTATAGAACAGAGGGGACTTTTGTCTTGAATTAGGCATAATTTTTATGTCACTCATCTCACTATCTGTGGTATTGTATTAAGATATTACTGCCCTCTCAGTAGTACTTGTCAGGTGTGAAGGTATGGGATGTTGGCTGACATCGCTGTTGGGATTTTGTTCAGTTTGATCTTGCGTCATCACTTCTAGCAAGCTGTGCATGTTTATTCACGTCCGTTCGCTAGCTCTTGGCTTCAAATTTCTGTATGTGTGTAAACAGTTTTGAGATTTGTAGGACCAGGAGATGATCTGAGGTCCTGCAGGTTTGCTCAGCTGATGGAGGAGAGACTGGAGAACGCTTTTGCTGAGGCTGAGGCCAAAGCACTGAACTCCTACAGTGCACTCAGAGTTCAGGTCTGAGATCTCTCTCTCTCTCTCTCTCTCTCTCTCTCACACACACACACACACACACACACACACACACACACACATCCCATTATTCTCTTCATATGACATCATACCTGGCTGTAATGACATTTTCTTTTATGCTACCTATTGCTTTTTTCCCATAATGTTTTAGTTTGTGCCCATAATAAGCTTTAATACAAAGGTATTCATTTATTTGCTGAACCACTTAATCCTACTACGCTTTCCTGACTTTTGTTTCTATTATGTTAGGCTGCTGTTTGTATTGTTTTGGTCTCTGCGCTCTCACTTTTCCATTTCTTTCTGATTTCTTTTCTTGTTTTGTCTCTCAGATCCTGAGTGTGTCTCAGACGGTCGGTTCTCCTGCAGTGTCCCTGATATACGTGGTGCGTAACAGGACCAAGACCCTGAACGGCACTGCGGCCAGTGACCTCCTGAGTCGCCTGACCGCCGAGCTTGTGGGCTACTTCCTTTTTTATCCTCCGCTGATTACTGCAGAGCGTAAGGTTTTTTTTTATATGCAGTGCTGCATCTTTATTCAGTTAATATCATATAAAATCACAGTTACTGTGCAAGAGCAAAGCATAAACTCGACTGTCATGAGGATGTCGAAAAAGTTACAGCTTCAGCTCTCACTGGAGACTCCTTCCACAAATGTTAACAGCATGCATGATATTTATCAGGCCATTCTCATCAATGGTAACAGTCATGAGAAGAAATAAGCACAACCTATAAAATTATGGCGGTAAAATCTTTCATGAGGGTACAGTATGTGTTAGAATACACAACCTTTTTTTTCTGAAGAACTTTAGTTCTTGGCTCAGAAGACGACACCAGTGAGAACAAACACCAGACCCTGCATGTCTTGTTAAAATAGAAGAAGAAGAGGAGGAAGATGAAACCTTATTTGTCACATATTCACTGCAGCACAGTGAAATTCTTTAAAACTTTTTAGGTATTGGGGTGAGAACACCGTGTCAGCCCCATGACGAAGCACCCCGGGAGCAGATAGTGCTAAAGGCATTTGTGAAAAACCCAACAGTGTCGTCTTGGTGGCACCAAACCCTTGATCTTTTGATCAATAGCCAAGAACCTTCATCCACTGAGCCCAGTGCTCTAAGAAATACAAGTTCCACTTACAGGAGGTTCTCATCAGTGGCACCTAATCTAGAACGTCTGATTCTGAAGCTGTGAAAAGTGTAAGATTGTACCTTTGCAATGTTACTGATCTGTTTCTTTATTCAAACGATAAAAAAGACTACCGAATGTCAATAATCTTTGTAATTTGTTGAAGTAGATCACCTTTACAGGCAGCATGGCAGCGTAGCTGTTAGCATGTCCGCCTCACGGCATGGCGGTCCTGCGTACGTGTCCAAGCCTGGGTGTTTCTGTGTAGAGTTTGCATATTCTCCCAGTGCTTGCCTGGGTTTGCTCCAGGTACTCCGGTTTCCTTCGACGGTCGAAAGACATTCACGTTAGGATAGCCAGCTATTCTAAATTGACCCTAGATGTCAGTCTAGTATAAATGGTTGTGTGTGTTGCCCTGAGATGGTCTGGCGAGTGGTTCGGGAGTACCCTGACTTCACACAGTGTTGGCTGAGATAGGTTCTAGCCACCCGCGAGCCTAATAGGATTAAGCCGTTTGGTAGATGAGTGAGTGAGTGAGACTTTATCTCGGCACTTTATCAAGTAGAAATATTTTGCTTGTTTTGTGTAGGGTGAACTTTTTTCCACACGTTGGTTCTGTACAGTACAACTCAGCTAGACGAAGAACAAGACCCAGAGCATCATGTTGGGTTATTTTTAGAAAGTGTAGCTTGGTTCTTATTTCAGCAGAAGGTCAAAAGGAAGCTATGTGACGTCTCATTTGAAACTGTACAGACTAGCTGTTGTAGAGTTAGAGGCAGATTACGTGTCTACTGCATGCTTTGGCTGAGCGATCAGGCCTACAGAGGTTTTTCACTCAGTCAGTGTGTAATGCAGCTTCTTCTGTGCTACATGATTGCTGCTTATCTCCTTTTCTCTTCTTTCCCTTTTATTTTTGGCTCTGGGACCGGGAATGGATCTGAAATGCCATTTAAAGCAGAAAGGTCAAGCGGTTATTTGAACGTACAGAGTCAGGACTGCTGGAACAGTAGAGAAGGAGATATGAGGAGAGGTCAAGTGCTGCTTATGAAGATCTTCTGGAGATACAGGACGTAAGGGAATGTCTCAGAGATGCCTGTGTGTGCTCCTTCTTCCTTACAAATTACCCTGTTTTTGTGTGCTCACTATCCATTCGGGCAAATCCGACCTTTTGTAGGTTGCCAGGTCTTTCCCTAAGCCTATCCATTTACCTGGGCTTGGGACCAGCATGCACCTGTGCTGGCATAGTTGCATGGCTGACCTAGGGGCAATTTGGAGCATCCAATTAGCCTAATGTAGCATGTCCGCCTTCTAGCAAGAAAGGCCGAGGGTTGAGTCCTGGGCTGAGATAGGCCCGAGCCTACCTGCAACCCTAGTAGGATTAAGTTGTTTATTCTGTTTTTTATTTTTATTTTTTAATGAATACAATATGAGAAAAAAATATCTCTGTCTATTCTGTAGCTGTAAGTAGATGAAAGAAAAGCAGCATGGAAGGCATGGGTCATGTCAGGGTTAAGAATGAAACTGTTGTATACGTGGCATGCACAGGAAATCAAGGCTGTTTCCTGTCCTTCCTGGTAAAGGGAAAGCTAATCATCAAATCTAATTAGGAGGGAAAATAATTAACAATGGGGGCGTGCTATTACAGGTGTCCATGTGTGAGGGCGGAGCATTACAGAGCCCTTCAGGCAGATGGGAGGGAATAACACACACTCTCCTGTTTGAGAACACATGTTCTTGTTCTATTTTGGTCTTGGAGGCTTCACAGAGCTTCTCTTCACCATGGTAACAAAATAACAAAAATAAAAAAATAATAAAATAAAATCTGTACTGGAAATGTTTTTATTTATTTATTTTTTTATTAATTTCAAACTGCTTTTTTCTTTATTAGGGGCATGGGGGGACTGGAACCCATCCCATCTGACTCTGGGCGAGGGCAAAGTAGATCCTGAACAGCTCGCCAGACCATTCCAGGGCCAACACACACAGACAAAGCCATTCACACTCTCACCTAAGGGCAATCAGGTATATCTTATTAGCTTAATGTGCATGTCTTTGGACTGTGGGAGGAAACTGAAGGACTCTGAGGAAACCAATAGAGGCATGGGCAACACATGCAAACTCTACACAGAAACTCCCTCGCCAGGCACGAGGCTTGAACCCAGGACCTTCATTCTGTGATACGACAGTGCTAACCTCTACACCAACATGCTGCCCAGAATCAGAAATTTTATTAATAGGAGTTGCTTTTAGCTCATTAGCTAATTAGCAAAGGCTCCAGGGGCTAAATTTGGTGCATTACCGAAATCTTGACACCTCCATTCTAAGTGCGGTTAAAATGCCCAGTTTCCCCATCTGCTACACGATCTCAAGAGCCATATTAATTTGCTCTCTAAGTCTCTCAAGCCTCAAGCTTTTCTCTTTAGCACAGAGAAAGGATAAATGTTCTTTCAAAAAGTCATAATTGGCTAGTACCGCGTCTAATCTAGCCCCTCACACTCCCCCCTTTTTCTGCACACGTGTTTAATATGCAAAAAAGCACTGCATGCTCGTTCCTATCACAGAAGAAATAGGCCAAACCCTGGTTCTGATTTCATGCTCTCTGCTCCAACATGCCCTGAGAGGATGCAGCCGGCCAAAGCTTTTAATCACTCTGCCGATATGTAACCGAGTCAAAGTTTCATTAGGAAAACGCTGCAAGGCTTCACTCCACCAGTGCGGAGGGTCTTCTCGATGAAAGCCCCTGAACTCAAGATCAAAGCACTTCACTTTAATACTCCATATATCTCTGTCCTCTCTTCCAGCTTTGGAGTACCATAACCTCAACACCTCAGCAGCAACTAAGGATTTCTGGGTAATCACAGGTGAGCATGTTGATTAAGAACAATCAGGTAGGAGCCGTTGTATTGACTTGGTAATGGTGCGGCCCAACACATTTTTCTCCTTAAGCCTTGGTCTTACATAGCTGGAGTTACTTCGTAGTAGGTAATGGTAGGCAATTCTTAGCCTCCCGGGGGTCAAGCGGCATTATACATTAAGTGTTCCTTGCAGTTCCACTGGAATATGTGAAATCGGGCAACCATAAACGCATCCATGAGGCAGGTGTGGCCTTCCAGACATTGCTGTAAATTTCCTTCAAGGTGAAAATGTACATCAACACCAACTGCGATGTATGTATTGCGGTTACTGCAGGTAGACAGGACAGCCGTGATGTATGTCACATTTCTTAGGCAAGTGCATATTTCCCAAATTTTTGCATAAAATTGCCTCCAAAGTCTGCCTGAATGGTCACGGAATGGCCGTGGTAATTCCAGCCGCGGTTCTCACGTATCGACCTGCTATGCGAGACCTATGATTTACTACCAGGGAACCACATTACAAAGCCACACTTTTGCACAGTTCACCCCATTACTGCACTAATGCAATATGTTTTTGAAGCTTTATTATGATAACGATACTAAATACCCAAGCCAAATTAGGGCTGAAGGATATTATAAGTGATGCTGATTTCTCTACAGGGTGGTAAATCGTATTAAATGATTGCATTGTTTTGTTTTATGTTACTGTGTGAGCAAACGAGTGAGTGAGTAGAAATGTTTATGGCCGCAAGTCGTTCAGGAGAAGGAAAAGATCTTATCAGAAAGATTCCATGCTTGTGCCTGTCAGAATGGTCGATATTTCTTAAGCTGGGTCTTCTGCAGTGTGATTGGATAAACGGTAGTGCAGCAGGTGAATAACTAGAAACTCTGCCTTTCCTCCATGCTTTGCTGTGTGCAGTGATTCAGGATGTGGAGAACTCATCACTGGAGGGTCAGTACCAGAGCTTCGCCAGTCTGATGGAGCAGCGCTTGGCAGAGCTCTTTATGGTAGCACATCAGCAGGGTGTCCGCTTTAAACGCGCCACCACAGTGGGCAGTTACACTGTTCAGGTAACCCTGAGTCTGAATCTAAAGGAGTTACGTGACAGTTGTGTGTGATGTAGTTGTGAGATGTACAAGAACTGTACTTGTGGCTTAAGTTTCTCTATGCCATCCGTCACTGGGAAGGGAATGCCATAGGACTACCACTATGCATGAGATTATTTGAGTGGTAGTTCATGTTTCATGATTGGTCTGTGTCTAGTGATCCTGGGGTGGTCCATTTGCATGGATGAAGTAGAGATGTGGTTATACAGTCCAAAACATGGGCTAAAAATAACCCATATATCAGGCAGACTTGGAAAAAATAACCAGTGGGTGCACATACAGTACATAGGCAGTGCGAACAAAGCCGAGTCCTGGCAGATGATGAGTCACAGGTTATTGGTATAACTAGGGTATCACAGGAGGATAGCAATATTTGGGGTCATTGGTTAAGGCATGTACAGCCCATATTCACAGCAGGATCAATCAGGGTTCTGCTCAACTGGAGCATGTAAAAGAAAACAGACATTTCCATCAGGAGCAAGATGCATCTCTTTCAAGCACATATCCTCACATGATGAGCCATGGATCAAAAATGTGGATGCTGCTTACATCAAATATGAACAAGCTCGAAAACCTCCTAGGAGTTTCCTCACATAGTTATCTTCAACATGAGTCCATCACACTTTCAGGAGGAAATCCCAAGACAAAAGTAGTGATGTTTTGACCACACAAGCAGGATGAATGCCACATGGAATAACACCCATTTTCCTCAGTCTGTCTATTTTCACAAGTCATTGGACCCAATTTTTTTTTTTTAGTAAACTGACCCAAGCATGCCCAACCCAGTTGTCAACTTATGGGACATGCAGGTTAGAAGTTGACCTGTGCATGAATAATACATAGGCTGTCATCTATCCTCATGATACCTGTTTGGTCACAGACTTCCTTTTAACAACAGACTGCACACTGCCAAACTGTACAACACATTACGAGAGTGGGTTGAAAAGATCATAGGCTGACCATGATGCAATGGTAAAATTTGACCAAGTGTGCTTTATTTTTTAACAGAATCTCTTCAGCAGTGTACACGATTCTTCCTTGGTCCGGTGTTGTAGTGCTTGAATCCCCTTGATATTGAAGCTCTCATTTCATTGCTCTGGCATCACTCCTCCTTAGTCAGCCTATGAACTTTCAGGACACCCTTGTATTCTTTGCAAAAGGACTAAGCAGACTCGGTAACATTGGGCCGTCATGAATTGTACGTGTCTGCAGTTAAGACTCAGAGCACCGGTACAAGGGTTTGCCTTGGGATAACTTGCTGTTTAGGGCTTTGATGAAGAAGCAGACAAAGGAGTTCTTAAAGGGGTTGAGCCTACACTTGAGGGAAGCATCTGCCTGAGGGAAGAAGCTGGTAGACATGATGGAGAACATAGGTTGGATCAGAAATCGTTTTAAGCCTGACTGATGATTGTTCCAGCAAACATATCCTGGAGCATGTGGCCCTGCCTAATTCCTAGGATTTTCATAGGTCTTAGTGTTTGCCTAGTAATATGGGTTTTGGCAATACACTGAAGTTGCCAAACCAGACTGAGATGCCATACTGCAGGATGCTCTCAACTATGGCATGGTCGAAGAGAAACAACACTCTCTGATCGATGCCAAACAACCTCAGACTTTGAAGGACGTGAGGCCACTGTTGAACTCTAGTCCAGACAAGCTCCCTTCTGAACACTACATGTCAGTTTATTGTCAATATGTTTGCCCAGGCATCTGTAGGAGATGTCGGCTATGCTCTGGTCATGGATAACCACTGAGGAGTGGTCTCTAATGGATTTGGGGGTTGCGCATCCTGAGTGTTAAGGGTGAGGTAGCGTTCGCCACCACTAAAGAAAAGTTCTGGATCTCATGTTGGTAGACAACTAGGTCTGACGTGACAGATATAAGAGCCAGGATAGCTTTATGTCAGAAAACCTAAGCATTTAACTTTTAGAAGTGCTGCATGTGCAGTCAATGAGGTTAAGGACCAGGGAAATAACACACCTTTCAGGGGCACCGATGCTAGTAAAAAAGGGATTCAGTTAAGGTCCCGTTCAACATGACCTTAGGTCCCTGAGTGCAGACTCTAAATAGAGACCCAAAGCGTAAAAGAGACTGTAGTGTAATTATCACATAAATGTATTGTGTTGTAGAGCTATTCAGACTTCTCTACAGTGTGCTTCCTCTCTGATTGCAGATGGTTGGCATGAGGCGAGTGGCAGGTCCAAAAAATCCTGCTGAGCTCACCTACTACGTTCAGTCGAATGGAACGCCACTCCCTGGTACGACTGCAGCTAAAATCCTGAACACGGTGGACTCTCAAACCATGGCTCTGACACTGGGATATTTTGTCCAGCTCCAAGCTGAAGGTTTATTAACTTTTCTGTTCTTTTTTTTTTTAATTTGTTTGGTACTCTTACTGACTTAAGCCTAGGTCTTATATGGCTCAAATGACTCACAGTAGACAATTTTATGCCTTCCGTGTGTAAACTGCCGTTATACTGTAAGCGTTCTGGGCACTTCATATACATCGAGCCGGGATGCTACCTTGCTCTCCAGGAGGGCATAGCGTCCATTCATGGAAAGTTTGGTCAAGTTGAAATTAACCGTGGGTGAAGTGGCTGATCAGTTCAACCACTGCAGCTGAGAAGGCATCTGTGAGGCAAACATGGCCTACCAGATTTTACTGTAGATTTCTGTGGTGGCAAAAATGGTACATGGAACAGCAGCTGCCATGTATGCTTTGCAGTTTCTGTCGGTAAACATGACGGCTGCGGCGTATGCTCACGTTTCAGGCATGTGCATATTTGTGCGTGAGACCACCCCAAAATCTGAATGAATGGTCACAGAATGGCCATGTTAGTCCCACCCATGGTTTCCACTGCTATGTGAGACCTACGCTTTACTGATGGACACCTGCCATCTTAGGAATTCTACTTGAAAATGAGTGTTTTTACACTAATCCGTTTCATATGTGTAACTACACAGGGATTTGAATGAGCCCACCACACACACGCTTGAATTCTGAGCTGTTTTAAACCACTACAGTACAGGAGAGAATGAGAGAGAGAGAGAGAGAGAAAGAGAGAGAGAGAGAGAGAGAGAGAGAGAGAGAGAGAGAGAGAGAGAGCGCACTGAACCTGAGCGAGAAATCTGGGGAGATTAAAATCTTACAAGAGCGAAGAATTCTTGCAACATATAGGATGTGGGATTAGTTCAGAAACATCACATCCACTGCCTCAGGCATGCTCAAATGCAAGCAATAGTGTAAACACATTAGTCAGCACATACTGGAATCAGAGATGAGAGGAATCATATCTGAATATGTATTGAAATGCACATGTACTCCGTGTTTACACATTTAAGGTTTTCTTCAGGATTAGGTTTCTGCAGGATTTCTTTATTCACTTGCAGTTGAAAGATATGAAGATTGCACAGCATCATTGGAAGCTTATTTAGGAATGACCAGTTTCTTCACTGTGAACGTGTTCATAAACGAAAGACCACTTTGATGTCATGGCTCCGATGCCACACATTTCTGGGGGAGATCTTGTTCACCTCTGTGGTCATGGCTAATGAGTAAAGCTAACTGCTACTCCATTAATAGGTGGAAGTGGGTGGGAGTGGTCAGAGTCTCAACTGCACGTGCATAGTCAAATGACCTATGGGGAATGGTGGGAGTGGTCACAGTTCATCGCAAAGTGGGAGGGTGTACTGTAGGGTTTGCAGCCAAGAGTAGCTGCAATAGTACGAGGGCATGTACAAAGAATTTGGAGATTATTTCAGAGTATGTGCAGGACCAGAGACCAGGTAGGCATGTCCAAAGGATGTGTGGATGTAGTGGGTGTGGTTAATGCCTCTGAAGGAGCAGATGGGAGGGGTCTGAGTATGCACAGGACAGGGCAAGGGTATGCGAGAATCTGTGATCCGTATATCTGCGGAATTATGTGGATGGTCAAAATTTCTTTAGGAGATGGGTGTGGTCAGAGTTTCTGTGGGAGCATGTGGGAGTGGTCATAATGTCGTTGGGAGCAGATGAGTGTGGGTGAGATGGGTGTAGTCAGAGTGTGTTGTAGAGCATGTGGTTGTGGTTCGAGTGTCTCAGGAAGAAAGTAGGCGTGGTCAAAGTAGATGTGGAAAAGATGGGTGTGGTCAGAGTGTCTGTTGGCGAAACGTGGGCGTGGTTAGAGTGTCTGTGGGAGCGGGTGGGTGTGGTTAAAGAGTGTTCTGAAGGAGTAGGTGGGGTTAGAATGTTTTTAGCAATCACTTCCTGTACACACAGGTCTTTGAAAGTGAAGTAGCTGAGTTCATGCTAGTGGATGTCGGAGTAAGATGTTCTTTTGTATCGTCTCATTGCACAGCTGTCGTGAAGGGCCCGTCCAACAATCTGTGGATCATCGCCTCTGTCCTGGCTCCTATTGGCATCGTCACCATCATCATCATCATCATCACCGCTGTTCTGTGTCACAAAAACAAGAGCGACTTTAAAACCGATGCAATCGGCAACCTGAATCCCCGAGTCAAGGTAAAGTGACGTCCTGGTTGGACAGCAAGGATTTGAAGTACTAGAGAATGTGTTTAATGAACTTTGTGTGCTGTTCTCCTTTATGCAGACGACCTACCGGAGAGATATGAGTTTTTATCACCAGGTGCGTCTCATACTTTCATATTCTTTCATCTTCATATTCTGGTGTTAAGCAGCAGTGGGGTTCTCGAAGAGGTCACAAGGTCGTGCTGACTGATGCAATCCGATAGCATTAGTGTGTGTGTGTGTGTGTGTGTGTGTGTGTGTGTGTGTGTGTGTGCGCACGTGTGTGTGCGCGTGTATGGATGCGGGTTTGTGTGTGTGTGCGCGCGTGTGTGTGCGCGTGTATGGATGCGGGTTTGTGTGTGTGTGTGTGTGTGTGTGTGTGTGTGTGTGTGTGTGTGTAGACCCAAATAAGTAGAGTATGTATTGGGAACAAGGTCAGAAACTCTCTGTAGGCTTTTTTTTTTGGTGAAAGTAGGCCGGCTGTGCTATGCAGGGTACTGAGATCCGTAAGGTGAAGAAAGTACTGTATATTTAATAAAGTAATAAAAAAATAAAAATACCAGTAAAACTACTTTCCTTCAGATTTCTCTTGCAAATGTTTTTACATTTTTTTTATTTTATTACTTTATAAAAATGTACACTTTTTTTTTTTTGGTTGTCCCATTTTATCTTATAGTGCAACGCATTTGAGCGTACATTTTTGCCCCCTATTTTTTAAAATAATTAATTAATTCATTCATTTGCTGAACCATTTAATCCAACTAGGGTATCACAGAGAGGCTGGAGCCCATCTCAGCCGACTCTGGGTGAAGACGGGGTAAACCTTGCACAGCTCGCCAATCCATCACAGTAAAACACAACCACAACCTGGAACAGCCAGTTAGACTAATGTACATGTTTTCGGATTGTGGGAGGAAACTGGAGTACACAGGGGAAGTCCACACAAACACGCAGCGAGCAAGCAACCTCCACACAGAAACGCCCAGGACTTGAACCCAGGACCTTCTTGTTGTGATGCAGACGTGCTAAAATCTGTACAAGACTTAATGTAATTATTAATCCACTATAAAGAGAAATTAAACCAGGGTGTCGTCTGTAGTGGTTTTAGGGTCAGGGTTGGTTTTAAACGGGTTCAGAAAGCTCTAAAATGATAAAATCATGGTGATACAAATTGCCATTTTTTCTGCAGGACTTGATTATTTAGTGTACCGAGAATGTGAGCGTCACTGTACAGGTTTGATGTGACGGATGGAAGTAAATGATCTGTAATGTGTTTTTTATGTCTGCGTGACTTCCAGTTTAATTGGGGCTTAATTCATTTATGGGGCTTCAGGTTTAATCCTTTTATAGAGGAAAATTTTATAATGATATAATTAGGAAATAAAAATGAACTTCCCATTGAGACACAACTGAGTTTCGTGAGATTGTGGTGTAAAGTGTCGGAGATAAGTGACATCAATGCCTTATGCTTCTTTGTGTATTTCCAAACCGTAACACTAATCATCCAGTTACTCAAGAAAAAAAAAAATACAGCTTCTGGATTCTGGATTGTGATTGGTCAGAAGGTGTCTGACGGTAGCACAGATTTGTATTAATGCGCTCATTCTAAAATGTTAGTGTTTCTATGGTAACCGCTATCGTTAACTGGGACTCGTACAGTTTGCTCAGACTTCGTTTCCAAATGACTTATTTGGGTCGCAGGGAGGCTGGAGCCCACCTCAGCTGACTCTGGGCGAAGGCAGGGTACACCCCATTCGGATCACCCCGCCTATTTCCGTGACCAGAAATACGACCCGGACATCACGGCCACCATTTTGGCGTATGTAGACAACGGCTTATGCTGTAGTGTGGTGCGGTTACCGCACTACAGTCATCACAATGCATCAAACGAAAGACAGCAAAAGTAGATCCCTCTGAAATATGTTTATAATTAATTATATAACTTTTATAATGATAAGCTATTAAAATGTGGTGTACGTACATCGATTTGTTTACTTTCATCGCATAAACAAAATGTGTATTCTTGTGTCAGCGATGCCATGTTGACCATGTAGTCACATGATCAAAAAAGTAGTTCCCAAATGTGGCGTACATAACATCCGAATCTATATTCTACCGGACATGGGCGAGGAGTTCCGAGTGGGTACACCCTGGACAGCTCACTGATCTATTGCAGGGCCAACACACATGGCCATTCACACTCACACCTAGGGGCAATTTGGAACGCCCAGTTATCCTAATGTGCATGTCTCTGGACTGTGTTATGTTTCTATGTATTACGTGTTGTCGTGTTTCTATATCCAGTCACATCATGTAAACAAGCAAGGTCCTCGTCACCAATTCCCAAGTAATATGTCAAGCTAAGCTAGTTAGTTAGCCAGTGCTAGCTAGGACTGGTATTAGCGTTGTTATGTTACAGTGCAAAACAACATGTTTACGGCATTTGGCAGATGCCCTTCTCCAGAGTAACTTACATTTTCTTTTTTTCACACAACTGAGCAAATGAGGGTTAAGGGCCTTGCTCAAGGGCCCAAAAGAGGCAGCTTGGTGGTACTGGGGCTTGAACTGTCAACCCTTGGATCAGTAACCCAGAACCCTAACCACAGAGCCACCACTTCCCCTGCACACAATAGTTTTTATATCAATATAAAACAGAAAGCTCAGTAAAATCAAGGTCCAGAGAAATATCTAGTGTGGTGTGTGTGTGTGTGTGTGTGTGTGTGTGTGTGAGAGAGAGAGAGAGAGAGAGAGAGAGAGAGAGAGAGTGTTAGGAGCTGTGAGGATGTGATAGCGTGTATTGATTTTCTTCACTTAGTTCCAGCTGAGCAGCGGCATGTCGACAAAAGCATATGATACTCATGAATCATTTAAACTCTCTCTCTCTCTCTCTTTCTCTCTCTCTCTCTTTCTTTCTCTCTCTTTCTCTCTCTCAGTGTGTGTGAGTGAGTGTATGTATGTGTGTGTTTGAGAGAGAGAGAGAGAGAGAGAGAGAGAGAGAGCAAATTTAGCGACCTAAATAGAAGCCTTAATGACGAGCACAAAATATTTGCTGGTTGAAGATTTTTGTAAAAATACAAAATAATATTTTTCGGTTGAAGGAATGCGAGGGAAATAAAATATAATCCAATTTCCCTCTCGCTCTCTGTCTGTCTGTCTGTCTGTCTGTCTGTATTATTTTGCTCTTACCTTTCTCTGTCTCTCTGTGTGTATTTTCTCTCTCTTTCTCTCTCTTTCTGTCTGTCTGTCTCTCCCTCTCTCTCTTTCTCTTTCTCTATGTCTCTGTCTGTTTCTGACTCTCTCTTTGTGTGTGTGTGTGTGTGTGTGTGTGTGTGTGTGTGTGTGTGTGTGTGTGAAAAACTGTACAAATATTATTCCTACGTGAACTCAAGCTGTATTCCTGATTATCTGATGAAATGGTTTGTGATAAAAGTTTTATCCCGTTTCTGGTGCAGCCTGTGCAGGGATTCGACTACGCGAAGCAGCATTTGGGTCAGCTGAGCGGCGCCGATGAGGACAGCGCACCCCTTCCTCAGGCACCGCTGCCTATCCGGGACGCCTCTCTCTCCATTGACAAGGTCATCCATCCGGACGGCACCAACTCCAAAAAGACCCTGAGTGGTGAAATCCGAAAAAGGTTTGGACATCTTTATATCAGAATATAACATGTGAATAAATTTAACTTCTGGCAATTTGCTCTCTCTCTCTCTCTCTCTCTCTCTCTCTCTCTCTCTCTATATATATATA
>JAQMYF010000001.1:64152238-64170581 GCA_030014195.1 Neosilurus mollespiculum
TCTCTCTCTCTCTCTCTCTCTCTCTCTCTGTCTGTCTCTCTCTCTCTCTCTCTCTCTCTCTCTCTCTCTCTCTCTGTCTTGGAGCGTGTCTATGTTCCTTGCCTCGTGTCTCTCATGGCTGAAAGCATTTCCTCTTGAACCCAGGACGTAATTGCTTGTCTCTGAGTGGTTCTGAGGTTTGGTCCACTTACACGCGGGCTCCTCATCAGGCTGAGTAAATACTCCATAGTGGGACGGCGTGAAAAGGACAGAACAAGGTTAGAGAGAACTAATCAAAATTCCATAGAATGGGTCAGCTCCGGGTGAAAAGCTCTTTCTCTGGTTCTTGTCCTTCATCGTTTTTTTTTCTTCTGTTCCTTCGCTTAAAGCACTAAAGGGAAGAGCTGTAGTGCTGCAGAACTCTCGTCTGTTCTGAAGATTTGGGATCAAAGGGGAAGTAAACATTTGATATGATGCATGAAATATTTTAAAGGACTTATTTATATATTTATTTAAAGTGTTAGATTACCCTTGGCTGTGAGCCGAACTCCGCCCAACGTATGATTCTAAAAATGCTAAAACGTGGGTAAGGGGCTGAGGGTGGGGCGTACTGGGCTGGAGGAGGGGCTGAGAAGGGCAGAGGGGGGGATGATGACTCTCTGGGTGCTGCTCAAAACATTTATTTATCATAGTCTTGCTCCTCGACCTTGTCATCTGTCTGAACTCTCTTATTTTTGCTTTGAGGAGTGATGATCGAGGATATATGAGAGCAGCCTTCCTGGAAGAGCTGCACACCAGTGTAGAAATAACCCGCCCCTTATATGTCATTGGATGCTGTCATGCAGCAGGGTAGCAGTGTCGCCATCATTGGCAGAAAACGCCGCTCCGTGCGATGCATCAGAGAAAACAACATCTCATTATTCTAAAAACACATTTCCTCAATTCCGCTCTCCTCACATCGTTTTCTCGAGTCTCTCCATGATTCCTTGATGGGAGGGACTGAAGTGCAAGGATGAGACGTAACTGAGGAAAACAGGGATGCAATTTAAGGATCTTTGAGGAAGAACATGCCACACAGAAATGCCACACGGAAATGCCTTCACCAAGCCCGGGACTAGAACCCAGGACCTTCTTGCTGTGAGTCGGACATGATAACCACTACACCACCGTACCACCTGTGGTTTAAGGATCTTTTTTCATATTCATGGCATTCACTGTTGTATTCACTGTTTTTCTGTTTAACTGAAGATTGAAGATTTACCGTAGCACGCCGCGGGGCTGTTAAACGGTCAGTGTAAGTGTCGCTGTTTGGAAGAGAAACCGTCAGCAGGATTCAGTGCTTTGGCTCACACCCACGACGCCCATTTCACTTTAATCTCCATCCATCTTTGTCCTTGAGTGGATTGATTAAGCCATTTCTCAGCCATAGTGTCTGAGACGTCTGTGCTCGAGTGCTTCTCCCACCTCGCTCTCTCTTTTCTCATCCCGCGTGTCACAGAGCTGCTGTTATACCTCTCCAGGCATGTTTGCTAAAACGTCTCAGCAATTTCATTCGGCCTCTTCGCACTCGTGGGTCGTTTTCAGTGATTTTATATTCATGCGGTGAGGCCTGGTTGGCTTTGCTGGTTACTTTTATTCCTGTGGCCTTCAGCAGATGGACAGCAACCCTGACCCGGAGAAAACCTTTACTAGAGATGAATGAATGAATGAATGATTGTTCAGGTGAGAAATGAAGAAACCAAAATAAAGAAAGTTCCGGATTGACCTTAATCTGAGCTCGGAATTCAACCAATGATCCTGGAGCTGTGGTTAAAGTTTAAAAGCCCAAATAAATAAATGTAGTGTTCCTAAACACACTACTCACTTATTCACTAGCTTGATGAACTGCTTAATCTTACGCGGGTCACGGGGAGGCTGGGTACACCCTGAACAACCATCACAGGTGCAACATACACACTCACACCGAGGGTCGATTTGAAACATGCAGTTAGCCTAAATTGCATGTCTTTGGACTGTCGGAGGAAACCAGAATACCAGGAGGAAACCCATACAAGCACAGGGAGTACATGAAAACGCCACACAGAAACGCCTTCGCCGAGCCCGGGACTTGAACCCACATTGCTGAGATAAAGTAATTTTATTTTCTGGTGAAAAAAAAAAATAAAAAATCAAGATAAAATAAAGAGTTTTTGTAAGTTAGCAAGATGTTTATTTTCATATATTCAAGCATTGTAATTTTTTTTAATTAATTTTTTTAAATTAAAGCTCAAACCTTTTAGCATTTGCAGGTATTTCTCATCCTGAAACACACACCTGCTGTCTGATGTGTTCTTTTTCAAGGTCGCTGATCCCACACACTGTCTCCCGGCGCAGCAGGGGGTTCTAATACCTCGCTGATGCAAGAGGTTCATCGAGACGAGAATTCTAAATGAGTTCAGACAGATCAGACGAGTACGCTAAGCTTTTAGCTTCAATCTGGTACCGGCAACGAGACATCGCTAGTCGGTGACACACTGAACCTCCGCTGTGTGGGACCGAGTTTATCTCTGTTACTCTGAGACCTTTTAACTAAAACACTCGGCGTTGTGTCTGTTTTTATTGGAATTCTGAAACAGAAGCACTTTTTGTGCAAAATATTGCTAACATATACAGATGCCTTGATATAAGTCACGAATTGCAAGCCTTTAATACTATAGAATACTGGATTCTGATTGGTCAGAAGGTCCGACATCTTCAGGACGGAGAACTTTACTCTTCAGGGCAAATTTTCTGTTGAAATATTTGGAAGAATTGACGCGGGTCATGGATGAGATATTCTTATTCATCTTTACACACCAAGGATGGAATGTGGCACAGGAATAAAATTCAATCCGTCTTTTTTGTTGTGACAATTCATACGCGTGATGTCCCACATCAGAAGCTAGCAAAGCGGCTTGGATGTAGCGGCGATCCTCTGCTACGGCGATCCTCTGAGGGACTACAGTTTAACTGACGACATCACGAGTGCTGCTTTCTTGTTGCCCAGCATCCTGTCTCTTAGCTTCAGCTCTTTATTGAGACCTGGATGCTTATAACACACAAATGCTGCTGCGATCGACAGATAAGACACAGTATGACCCTTCCACCCTGAGAGTACGGCCAAATCTGCTCTCTCAATTTAGAAGCATCATAAGAATTTTAACTCGCAATCGCCAAACGAAATTAGCCGGGAGAATCACACGCCAAGCGGAGACTGTTTGCATGAACGTGTAGCACATTCCTCATGAGGAAACCCTCAGCCCAGCCTAAGGCAAGCCCTCGCTAGTGAATTGACATTCAGTCATCATGTCTGTATCCCAAAACACGTAGTAAAGAGCGGGAGAATGGCTGAATAAATGACAGAGACGGACAAGGAAGAGAAATGAATGGATTGAAGATCAGATCCAAGGGGTTTCAAGATCAGATGGATGAGGACGGACCGCTCTCTCGGGCTAATTGAAAGTAAATGTACTGCTGTGGAACACACTCGCTTCACTCAGCATATGTTTCTGATTTGTGGCCATCCGCGGATATAATGAGCTCGGGATGAAGCCAATTTCAAGGCAGCCAGGCAGGACATCACACAAGGAGAGAGAGAGAGAGAGAGAGAGAGAGAGAGAGAGAGGAAGGATGGAGAAGCCCACAAGATGGACATGTAAGATTTATTTTTATTATGGACACAGAAATCACCTGATCTGAATTTCATGTATGATAGTGAAAATTTAGGCACACCCTCCCCATTGAACTTTTTTTGGTGCTTTTGAGAGCAAAGACCCACAAGTACAGAACAGAAAGACCCCACACCTGCCCGTTACATGCCTTCAATCTAGACCATCACCGACCACCACGTATGGCGCTGAGTTTGTCGTGACCCCTCAGGTGTTTTCTTACTGCACTGAATAACCGCTGAAATCTCAAAATTAAATAGAGAACATGCTGAATGTGCTGATACACTGTAACTGTCTAAAAAATACAGAGAGCACACCAATAATAAAGAGTACACTGTTACTGCAGGTTACACATGTATGCCGGCATGTTTTAAGAGCCTCACGTTGTTGCAAAGGCCGTAGATTCAACAGGGCTGGAAGCATCCTTGGGTGTGGCTAGTCTAATTTTACCCTTTATCAATGAAATTAGGTTTGATTGACGAAGGAGGGAAATTACTCTTTCACACGGATGATGGAGTTGGTGAGATTTTATCCGTTAATTAATCACTAAGATACTTTACTCGGGTATTCAGGCAGTCACAAAAAGATTCAAATCCCGTCCTCTCCAAGTCTGTACAGTACCGTCGACGTAAAAAGTGTAATATGTCTAATTTAGAAGCTCTGATCACATGACCCAGACTTTAATTTTAAAATAATCCAGGAGATTACTTCGGCTCAAGTTCAATACCAGGACCAGGCATCGTTAATATAAAATAATACGAAGTTCGGCAGGATAAGCAGGGAGAAGATCTGTGATCTGGAAGATTTATTCCTTAATACACTCTGAATTTCCTCCCTGTTCAGATAAAACAGGAAGAGAAGAAAAATGACCGATAATAAACTGCTAAAGCTGGAGATTTATTTCCTTATTTACTTCCTCAAGGGACCGGCGGCAGTGACAAGGAGCGGAAGTTAGGGCATAAAGTCCAGACCATCATATGGGCGTTTAATGATGCTGTTTTATCTTTAGTCTATATATATATATAAATAAATAGTACTACTGCTACTACCGCTAATAATAATATTTATTATTAGTATTATTATACTTCATTCATTTTCTAAGCCATTTAATCCTAATTAGGGTCGCGGGGAGGCTGGTGCCCATATCAGCCGACTATGGGCGAGGGCGGGGTACACCCTGAACAGCTACACGCCAGGCCATCTTAGGGCCAACACTCACTCACACACACACACACACACACCCACCTAGGGGCAATTTGGAACCGCCAATCAGCCTAATGTGCATGTTTTTGGACTGAGGGAGACAACCGGAGTACCCAGAGGAAACCCACGCAAGAATTGTCACAACATGCAAACTCCACACTGAAGTGTTCAAGCCTGGGATTCAAACTCTGGACCTTCTAGCTGTGAGGCGAACATGCTAACCACTGTGCATTATTATTATTATTATTATTATTATTATTATTGTATAATAGGCTTGGGCGTTTCTGTGTGGAGTTTGCATATTCTCTCTGTGTTCACGTGGGTTTCCTCCAGGTACTCTGGTTTCCTCCCACAGTCTAAAGACATGCACATTAGACTAACTGACTGTTCCAAATTGCCCCTAGGTGAGAGTGTGTGCGAATGATTGTGTGTTTTGGCCCTGTGATGGACTGGTGAGCTGTTCAGGGCATGCCCCACATTCGCCCAGAGTCGGCTGAAATAGGCTCCAGCCTCCCCGTGACCCTAGTAGGATTAAACTCTTTAGCAGGCGAGTGAGGGAATAGATGGTTGGTCGAATCTGTTTTTAAATAGCATTTATGAGGCTTTTGTCTGTTAAGACAGTTTGCTGTTGAGGGATTATATAAATAAAAACAGAAACAATGGCTGTAATTCACAATTGGTTCAGCACTGTTTGTGAACACACCAGGCTCACGCAGTTGAGTTTCACAGGAAATAATTACGATTAAAATGATAATTGCGGCCTTTCTGATGCGTCATTCTGCCTGAAAAGCCGTTCGGTGGTAACAGAGACCTGCGGTGTGCAGTGAGGATTTGTTGATGAGACAAAACACCAGGACTCATTTAAATACAAGCTGCATTCGAGTCTTTCACCGCCGTCCAGTTTGTGCAGCACCGTTAATTAAAAGCTTTGTATGGAAGAAGGACGAAGGTGTGAACCCGATAAACCTATCATTACGTTATCAGTCAGCTTTTAAGTTCAAACAATATATAAAGAATAAATTCCTCTGTGTTTTCTGTTCAAGGAAAATAACCGGTGATACAGCGTTGTGCTGTTACACGTCTGTCTTTGATTATTTTCATTTAACAAGACATCTTAAAGTGTTTTATTCCTCTTAAAGATAATAAAATATATATCTGTTAAATCTGACATGTAACAGTCAGTCAGTCCCTCAAAAAGAAAATTTAACTCCTCTACGAAAGCATACAGCAGCCCCCAGTGTTTTTTTTTTTTTACCTTCTGTGCAGAGAGTTATTTACTGAGTTAAAACTTAAAATGTCCAAGCATGAAAACAGAAGTTATTTCTGAAATTAAAGTCCAAATTTCTGAGAAATGTATTTGATTTTAAAGTTTAAATTCAGAATTTCTAAAGAAAAAAATTACATTAGATTAAAGCCATAATTTTTTAAGGAAAAAAATATATATATACAGAAATATTTTTTGAGACTGAACTCAGAATTTCAAAATAAATAAATAAATAAAGATTATACAAATTTTGGGATAAATATAAAAATCAGAAACAAATTCGGAGATTACATTAAAAGCAAAAAAAATCATAGATTAAAGTCAGAATTTCTGAAAATAAAATACTTTTTTTCTGAGATAATAATAATAATAATAATAATAATAATAATAATAATAATAATAATAATAATAAAAACATAAAACACAGTGGCGACACGAATATGCTTCCATCCTCCTTTTTTAAAATGAAAATATCAGTAAACTTACACTGACACTGGAGACTCCTTACGTGAAGGTTTCCTTTCAGAAATTTTTACCATATCGACAATTACGCAATCATTTTGTTGAAATCACACGGTCATAAACAACTAAAAGTTATTGTATAAATATTATTATATAAACCTGTGATTTGTAGCTGCAGCACCTTCTGGCCAATCACAATCCAGAAATCAGCAATACTGTGGTTAAAAAAAAATTAATCTAATTCACTGTGTACGTCTCCACACTGCTGTGGGCACTTGATGTCCTGTGATGTCGGACGCGTGTCCTGATAATCTGAATGAACTGAGCAGGCTTATTTTCCTCCCGAGGCCCTTCCTGAAGTTCACGGTGTTCATGCAGATGGTGAAGCAGCGAGTTTGATTTTTCTCTCGAGCTCTGAGACAGTAGGTCACCTCGCTGTAGAAACACAGAGGCTTCATTAAGGGTCTCCGTAGAAATTACCTCCCATTGAGCACTTGCTCACTGTGCAGCAAATTAGCATCCGTACCAGTGGGAGATAACAATCTCGGAGGCCAATCGTCTCCTCCTGGTGTCTCCCTGCAGGTTTGTCCTTCGCGATGATTCTTAAACACAGATGGGAAGAAAACCGATCCCCCGCTCACTGACGTTAGTTTGTGATCTCAGCACGTCGTCTTTCACCTACAATTATTAATGAACTCTCAGCTGTTCTGACGGACATCAAGGTTGTCCATCTTCCCATGTCACAACAGTGCACTTATAAACTGGACTTTACACCTGTAGACGGTACACAAACACAGACAGACCTACACGCATAAAACTTTTACTCCCTGGAGTTTTAATTAAGATTTTAAATGCAGATACGGTGCTTTCAATTCAGTTCAAAGCCTCTCGCACATCAGCGGCACCCCTGACGGAGAAAGAAAGTTTGAGCTGAAGGTGATTTTAATTACACACTTCTACCACACACACACACACACACACACACACACACACACACTGTTTCATTAACTAGAGCTAATCAGCTGAGACGAAACAAGGCTCGGGAATCCAATGCTAATCTGTTATATAAAGCTGCAATACAATTCCTGCCAACACTTCATTTCTGCTCCGGATCATGTCGGGAACAGGGCCTTTTTTCTTCATCCAAATCCCCCCCTCCCTACTTCCTCCCCTAATTTAGTCGAAGCTAATTCCTACCCAAGGGCGGCACGGTGGCGGACTGGTTAGCACATCTGCATCACAGCAAGAAGGTCCTGGGTTTGATTCCCAGGCTTGGCCGTTTCTGTGTGGAGTTTCGATGTTCTCCCCGTGCCTGCAGTGGTTTCCTCCAGGTACACCGGTTTCCTCTCACAGTCCAAAGACATGCGCAAAAGGCTAACTGGCTTGTGAAAGCTTGCACATCGTATACATTTTTTTTGCACATTAAAACGCTCGGTTGGTATTACTGGATTCTTTGTAAAGAATCAAAAAGTAATAAATCCGCCTGGGGAAGTGAGGGGGGGGGGGTGCACATTCTACTGTGAAAAGTCACATGTGATTCACATGTATCTGACGCTAAATACAGAAGTAATTTGCAAACGAGGCGGCACGGTGGCGTAGTGGGTAGCACGTCCGCCTCACAGCGAGAAAGCCTCGGTTCGATTCCCAGCTCGGCCGTTTCTTTGTGGAGTTTGCATGTTCTCCCCGTGCTTGCATGGGTTTCTCAGGGTACTCCAGTTTCCTCCCACAGTCCAAAAACATGCACAGTAGGCTAATTGGCTGTTCCAAATCGCCCTGTAATGATATCATATTTGTTCCTATGAACAAGCAGACGCTTGTCTAATGTATGTGAACGTGAGATCGTATTATGTGTGGATGTGCTGAGTTTTATTTAATTCAGAGGTTCATAAGTTTATATCAGGTTTGTTAGTTTAATATCTGTATACTGTTATTATTGCCGTTAGCTTGACTTATGTGAACTGATCAAATCATGTCCTATTTTCGTGAGCGCGAAACGGACTACAAATAGTGGCCTTTCCAAGCAGGCTAATACAAACTATCAAATTGATTTTACCCTGAGTTTACACTGCGGCACGATGTCTGCGATTTCAATTCATGATTTACGATTCATGAGCACACTTGGAACACGCCTGGGGTATAAAAGAGAGGCAGGGTGCATCCAAGAGATGAAACTTGAAGGAATCGTATTGCCAAGTTCATCAAGATCCCCTACGATAGTGCATCAAGGTCTGTTATGCTCCACTGCGCTTCCCACGTTCTATCATGATTGGCGTCAAGTCGTAATACATTGTAATAATCAGCAAAAATCCAGTTCCCTCAAGATCACCACGTTTCGATCCCACGACCCCCCACAACCATTATGAGTATGTCAAATCGTGGTAATCGTGGACATTATGCCCCAGTGTAAACCCAGGGTAATCAAATTGCAACTTTGAACGTGTAAGTAAAAAACACCTGATGATGAAAATGTACAAAAACAAGCCCACTTCTGACAACTAGAGATTTTTTTTCATCTTTTTTTCATATATCACCCCGAGGGCAGAACACTTAATGAGGCCAAACAAGCACTGAACGCGCCGGTCCTTTTCTCACTCCTCCATGATTACTTTACTAAAAAATCTCCGCTGTGATCTCTGAGACAGTCGTCTTCTTCATACTGCTGGTCGAGCCTTTGTGTTTTAGCTCTGTCCATCAGTGTCACCCAAGTTCATTTTATAAAACTCACAGAGTCCAGTTGAGGGCAGAAGGGCATGATGGGAATGATGTCACCTCCCGCTAGCTGTTCTGTAAGAGAGAGATCATTTTATGGAGAAAAAAAAAAGACGAAGTGAAGTGAAAACCTCAGTACTGTTTTTTTTACTTTCACAGAATGGCACTAATGCGCACTTTCTCTGAAGGCCGTATCTATTATTATTATTAAGGAATAAACCAGCACGTCACACGCTGTTACGGGGTGCGACAGGGCAGTGTGACGGAGCAGTGTTACTGACAACACTGTGAGGTGCATCGTCATTGTTTTTTTTCGTCTTTTACCAAAACAATTTATCTCTGATATCATTTTTACATTTTTTGAATGCCTCCTGAGTGCCTCCCTGGTGTGGTGTTTCAGGCATGTCCAACCGGGAAGAGACCTCGGGATCGACCCAGAACACGCTGGAGGGACCGCGTCTCTCGGCTGGTCTGGAAACGTCTCGGCGTCCCCCTGGAAGAGCTGGAGGAAGTGGCTGGGGAGAGGGACGTCTGGACCTCACTGCTTAGGCTGCTGCCCCCGTGACCCGACCCCGGATCAAGCAGAAGAAGATGAAGAAGATCATTTTTTAATTTAGCTGCTCATGATATTGTCTAACATCCCTGACCCTAATAGAATTAAACTGTTCTGCAAGTGAATAATGAATGAACAAAGTGTTTGCAAAATGATAAAAGGATTAACATTCTTAATCTTATTATTTGCCCACCATTTCCTACTTCAATAAATCTTATAAAAATGTCCCAGAGTGTAAGAACAGCATTTTTTTGGTGAGTGAAGGATTCATCCGAGTGGCATTTCAGAAAAAAGAGTGACGTGACGTGACAGCTCCGACAGCTAAATTGAACTCCTAGAAAAAGCTTTTCCAGCCGGCTGACGCAGCACCGAGCTCTCCATATGTTCATTCACTCGCCTCCACCTCCAGCATTTCTGTCAACTCGAGCGGAACTAAGCAGCTGAAATCCGTAGGTACGGAGCCAACGCGCTGATTTCCAACGCTGATCCGGAACATTCTAGAACCTGCACGATAGATTTTAGAGAACATGTTAAGAAGACTCGGTTTAAGTTTTCACTGACAGCGAGGTGGATATCGCTGAATGGTCTCTGAAAGGGAACGTCAAGCCGACTAATCTGTGATATCCACCGAACTTGAGGCGAATCAATATTTTAGAATATACCACACAAGAATATATGAAGTAAAGTAAACTAAAAGGAGATTTTTACATTTACAGCATTTGGCAGACACTCTTATCCAGAGCGACTTACAATTGTCATTTTTATACAACTGAGCAATTGAGGGTCAAGGGCCTTACTCAAGGGCCCAACAGTAGTGATAGTGGAAATAGAACCGCTGACCTTCGCCTTCACCACTAAGCCAGGACTGCCCAGATTTTTATGGTTTGTTTGTACATTTTTAATTGGTTTAATCAGCATCCCGAGTTTGCGAGGTGGATATAAGCTATTAATGAACGAGGTGACAGATGATATGGAGAATTATTCCCTTTCGAGAGGATTTTATCTGCCGAGGCTGAAGTGCGATGAGGATTTCAAAATCTAAATAATTCTCCGTCTTATACAAAAACTGAATTCTATAAAGCTTTATTATTTATTTAAAATATTATCAAGTCCCTCTGGGTGCTCTGGTTTCCCCCCACAGTCCAAAGACGTGCACAGTAGGCTAATTGGCTGTTCCAAATTGCCCCAAGGTGTGAGTGTGAATGGTTGTGTGTGTGTGTGTGTGTGTGTGTGTGTGTGTGTTTTGTTGCCCTAGGATGGTCTGGGAAACTGTCCAGGTTGTACCCCACCTTCGCCCCATGTCAGCTGAGATAAGCTCCAGCCTCCCTGCGACCGTGGTAAGTTTAGATGGTTCAGCATGTGAGTGCGGGAGTGAGTGATGAGAGTGTATATAATAGTGATGCTGTTGTTGTAATATGATATTGTTTCTATGGTAACTGAGGTGAAGGTGTAAGGAGAAATATGTTTATTGAATATCTGTGGAAGGAGTCTCCAGTGTCAGAGGTGAAACTACCGATAAAGTTTTCTGATAGAGGTGTTTATGCGTATCCGCGACTGTTTTATGGTTGAGTATAAACTTACGGCGACTCCACTTCATCACAGCTGCATGTTGACGTTGATTGGTTTCCTGTAACAGCACGACACCGAGCGGTTTTATCCCTTACATGAAGCTCTTACATGTAATTATAATCCATCACTCAGACTTCACTCCTTCCATCAAGCTCCCGTCTGCCAGTGTGTCTGCGTCTGATAATAACATCTCCTCCACGAATACGCTACACAACAATACTGTATAACAATCTACTCCATACGGCTCCTCCTCGTCATTACACAGAGATGGGTTATTATTCACCGCTGTAACAAAAGCAAAACTCTTTTATACAGTTTGTTGCTCAGATAGAAAGAATCTCGAGTCTGAAGATTTATTGTACTTTAAAAAGCTTTAGACAGAATAGTGTACGCTGGAGCTGAAACCGTCAGAGAATTAAAATAAACGACGGCGCTGCAGACGGTACGATGGCCTTTTAACGCGGAGCGTCGGAGCTTCAGTTCCTTCAGTGCAGTAAAAAACGACTCTTTGGCGTAAAGGCGGAATCCGAATCCGAGGTGTTTCAATTAAATCAAGTCGAAAGCTTTCAGAGCGTCAAACTTTTACTAACGTCGTAACTCCGAAAAGAAAAAAAAAAGATTTTTAACAGGAGTGAAATAAACATGCTTACATACAGATATATATATATATATATATATATATACTCTCACTCTATCACTCGCTCATTCAATCATGAGCCAACCTGCTTAGTCCTATTAGGGTCGCAAGGAGGGTGGAGCCTATCCCAGCTGTCTCTGGGCGAAGGCGGGGTTCACTGTGAACAGCTCACCAGACCATCGCTGGTCCAACACACACACAACCATTCACACTCACACTCACACCTAGGGGCGATCTGGAGCAACCCTTACCGTAATGTGAATGTTTTTGGACAGTGGGAGGAAACTGGATTACCCAGAGGAAACCAATGCAACACTTTTCTTCTTCCTTTGTTTCTTTCTGAACAGTCCGTCTGATGGAACATGGAATGATATCCACCGAACCCAGGGTGAATAACTGTCATTCATCTACCCATTCATTCATTTGCCGAACAGTTTAATCTTATTATGGTCACGGCGAGGCTGAAGGGAAGCTATCGCGGCGCGCCTGTACATCACAGGGCTAACACACTCACACTCACCCCTAGGGGAAATTTGGAAAAGCCAATTAGCCTAATGTGCATGTTTTTGGAGTGACGGAGGAAACTGGAGGACCCAGAGGAAGTAAGAGTTTATACTTTAGCTTGAATGGAATATTTGAAGCTGTAACTTTGATCCAGATGATTTATGAACTTCTCCAAGGAGATCGTCGATAAATGTTTAACAAGAGGCGGGGCTATGGACCAGGAAGGGTCTATTACATTTTGGAGATGATCCGGATCAGATCTTGGATCCAGGAATATTTTAAAGGATTTTTTTAACATTGTGGAAAAAGAATGACTTTTGTAATTTTGGTTCGTATGGAGGGTTCCTGGGCTCTGTGGAGGAGTGGTCTTTTGTAGATATTTTTGGAACTCATAAACATTTCTCCGTCTCTGCTTGGCATATTCATTTCAGTTTGTTCTGACCAGAATCTCTCTCTCTCTCTCTCTCTCTCTCTCTCTCTCTGCCTCTCTCTCCCCCTCTGCCTCACTCTCTCTTTCTCTGTCTCTCTCTCTCTCTCTCTCTCTCTCTCTCTATTTCTCTCTCTCTGTCTCGCTCTCCCTCTCTCTCTCTCTCTCTCTCTCTCTCTCTCTCTCTCTCTCTGTCACTTTCTGTCTCTCTCTCCTCTGTCTTTCTCCCTCCCTCCCTCTGTCTCTTTCTCTGTCTCTCCCTCTGTCACTCTCTCCCTCAGTCTCTCTCTGTTTCTCTGTCTGTCTCTCTCTGTCTGTCTCTCTTTCTCTGTGTCTCTGTCTCTCTCTCTCTCTCTCTTTCTCTTTCTATTTCTGTCTCTCTGTCTCTCTCCCCCCATGTTCATATTTCACTTCCAGCATTTCAGTCTCCATTTTTTTTTTCATCTGCAAATATGATAACAAACATCTCCCGGGGGCTGTTGGAGCTTCACCTCCAGAGATTCTAAATTAATAAAATAGAGGTGTGTGGAGATAAGACAGGACTGACACTGACGGAGGAAGAGAGACAGACAGATAAACGCTATGAAATCCTCGCAGATGGACAGGCGAGGAATTGAAACATGCTGTACAGTGTTGGAGATCCTGTCTCTCTTCTCACCATTATTGCTTTGTGCATTAAACTTTAACACATTTCTTTCCCCTGCTGTTCAGTCGGATGTTTGGAGTCTCGCAGTGACTCATCTTTCTGCCATGATCTTGGACAGGAGGCATGGACATGAGTAGAAAAAAGGAGTCCTGTGGACTCTCAGGGTGGGAAACATGCACTTTGGAAATGGTATACGGCAAAATATAGCTCAAGATGAGAGGCTTTATTAGATAAAGATAAAAGATTTTAATACATAAAGAACTCTTACTGTTTTTACTCTTATGGGGAAAAAATATTTATTATAGCAGCAATAAACAGTCTTCTTTTCACCGCCCTCGCTTCTCTCTCTCTCTCTCTCTCTCTCTCTCTCTCTCTCTCTCTCTCTCTTATCATTAATAAAAAACAACACCACTGGTCATGTTACCCAGAAGCCACAGACTCATTCGACTGATAATGTTTTCAGCAGTTTTACCCAAAAGCACCTGTTACAAAGTCCCGCTTTCATAACGAGGCCGCTTTAATGATTTTTCAGGTACTCCGGCTAAGCCAGTGAACACCCTGGACAGCTCGCCAGTCCATCACAGGGTCAATCCATTATAATGTACAGTAATATTATTAGTGTGTGTCTCAGCAGGAAGCGATAATTATCACTTTAAATCTTTCGCCTATGCAAACGGATGCTGTGAATATTTTATAGAAATTATGCATGTAGTATTTTAAGGTACAATAATGTATTATTATATACACACATACATATAGATATCCCTTCTGCATGGAATTAGCATATTAAGGTGCTGAATGTGTGCACTTGTGCTCTACAGGGCTCATAAGAGGTCATTTGTGGAGTAATTACACTTCATCAAACTCAGCCAGCGCTCCAGTAATCAGGGACGTCAGAGACGAAACGAGTTCAGGAGAACCAGATCTCCCGAAGTTCACTGAATAAAATGCTGTCACAAATCAAGTTTCTCATCATCTTCCTAAACCTCGTGTCCCAAACTTGGTCGGGACTCTGCCCTACCTGAGCCCGAAAGTCAAGGTCAAAGGTCAAGGGCAAAGGCTTTTTTGGAAAGTCAAGGTCAAAGGAGAAGGTCAGACCAAGGTCAAAGACTTTTGGAGTTTTCAACTTGAACATAGACCACCGGGGTCTAAACGCTCCCGCTGAAAGGACCATACCAAAAAGCTCCAGCTTCAGCACACGGCAAGTTCATGTCCGGAAACCTAATATGCAGTTTTGCCTCTGTGACCTTGAAAAGTAGGTCAAGGTCACTTGCACACAGACTCATCCTAGCACTCATAGTAGTGATCCAGCAGAGCAAGTTTGAAAGCCCAAGCTTCAGCACACGGCAAGTAAATGTCCGGAAACTAAAGTGTGACGGAGAGACGGACGGAACCCATTCCTATAGCTCCTGAGACGCTTTGTGGGCGGGAGCTAAAAAAATACTACTGGAAGGCAGTGGTGGCGTAGTGGTTAAGACTCTAGAGTACCGATCCAAAGGTTGTGGGTTTAAGCCCCCGAGTACCACCAAGCTTCCACTGTTGGGCCCTTGTCTGCCAAATACCACAAATTTAAACAAAAAGGGTGCCGAGGCAATTAAACGATTTTTAATAGATCTTATGCACCTTCAACTTAGTAGTTTCCTACATTACCCATAATGCTATTTAACTCCATGCTGATAGTATCATCGTGGCATTCTGTGCTTGAGTCGTCCTGTGCTATTATGCTTGTGAAATCATAGATTGCTAACTAGCAGAGGCGAATATGCGCCATATAGCTGCACTGCATTCTGGGACGCCAGGTTTAGCATTTGCACCGACATCTTTCACTTCTAATTTTTTACACTTCTGTTTGTTGTTGTTTATTGTTTTTTAACAGCAGACTGTGCTAGCACACTATCGCCACTCTTTGGTCTGGAGTTCTCGGCGTTGACTTACAGACTTTAAAAATCTCCCTATATCAACTTCTGTCCGAAATATTTTTTTCCCGTGAGCTAGCAACAACCCCGTTTGTGGTGTTGGCATGACACACAGCAGCTAACCAATCAGAGAAAAAATAAAAATCCCGCACCATCAAACTCGATGTTCCAGCCGGGATCACAACACCGCCATAAATCCAAACCCCGACCGAATGAATTACCGATTCATTATTTATAAGAGCGAACGAGATGATGCTGCTGGCTCTAATTTCCTTTAGTGACCCGCCATGCTCTTGCGCCTGAGGTTCGACGTCTCCTGACAGGAAGGATGATTTCTTTAGAGTTTTACAGATGTGACTCCGCCCTGCAGAACAGAAGACAAAAAGCCCAATGAGTAACGCTTGAGTTCCATGAGCACATATTTCGGCTGAGCATTCAGGTGGACATCCAAACCCATTACGTCCCGATGGAGGCTCGGAAGCTGTTAAAACAGAAAACCGGAAACATAGCGCTGCATTCCGAGGTGTAAAGTTGCATCGGTATTCACGAGGGGGAAAGTTTGATGTCGTTAAAGGCCCATTTAGGCTCCCTTTACATACGAAATCATAGACGTTTCAACCGACACCGTCCACATACCACACACGTCATTTCCATCAGAATCGTTATTACACATTACAAACACTAGAGGGCAGTACAGAGATGATGAGGACGAACACGGTGACGGTAGAAGAAATGTTAAAATGACGTAGACAGCGGTGGCCTATGAGGCCATTTAAACATCTCGACATGTAGATGGGGCGGCACAGTGGTGTAGTGGTTAGCACGTCCGCCTCACAGCAGGAAGGTCCTGTGTTCGAGTCCCGAGGGTGTTTCTGTTTGAAGTTTGCATGTTCTCACTGTGCTTGCATGGGTTTCATCCTGGTACTCCAGTTTCCTCTCACAGTCCAAAGACATGCACTTTAGGCTAACTGGCTGTTTCAAATTGCCCCTAGGTGTGAGTGTGACTGTGAATGGTTGTGTGTGTTGGCGCTGTGGTGGACTGGCAGGCTGTTCAGGGTGTGCTCCGCCTTCGCCCAGAGTCGTCTGAGATAGGCACCAGTCTTCACACTTTAAGTGGCTCATGAAGTAGATGTAAAGACATGTAGATTTCTTGTGGTCACAATATTGGTCTCACACAGGCCACCATTTTCCAAGCTGTTCTCTATCAAATATCTGTTACTGTAGCTGAGCGAAGTGACACCATGTTAAAAATTCACATAACCTTCGCAAACTTCGGCTTTTACTATAGTTTCTTCTTTGTATCTCTCTTGTGAACTATTGGCCACCCCCACCCCCTCCCCCCGGGGTGGTACTACTCCATCATTACTCACCTGCCAGCTTTCTGAAAACGTGCAAGGAAAAAAAAAACAAAGCAGAAAAAAAATCCTAAATGGATAAATTTTAAAAGCATGAAATCTTCAGATTCCTGAGAGAGAACCTCACAGCTCCTCTATAAACTGTTCACGCATCAGATAAGTGGAAAGTAAACCTCTTTCAACATTTACCTTTGGTTAGATGTAAATGAAGGCTCCTGAGATTTCCAGAAAGCTTTTCGTAATTAGCTTAACGACTCACCAGCAGCGGAGTTGATTAAACGACTCTAATTTCATTTCCATTTCATTTCCTGCCTCTAATTTTGATTTGCTATTTGAGATCTTGACCTTTCAGTGTTACACAAGCAACGACAGGCATCAGCGCCAGGGATGAGACGAACGGATACGCTAGGATCGGATCTGATCGGATTTGGATTATTTTCAGGGAAGAGGCACAGAAGGGAACCGGGAGTGAAATGATGTAGAGGGGATAGAAAAGAGAAATGAAGACTGTCGTTTATAACTTTCTAGTAAAGTCCATTGAAACAACAACAACAACAACAAAAACCCTTTTTTATATTATTTGCAGGCTGCTGTGTTTGGAACAAAATGCAATTTGTTGCAAATATTCATTCATTCATTAATTTTCTGAGCCGCTAAATCCTAATTAGGGTCGTGGGGAGGCTGGCGCCCGTCTTCGCCGACTCTGGTCGAGGGCAGAGTGCACCCTGGACAGCTCGCCAGGCCATCGCAGTTGTTGCAAACATAATGATTTTAATTTCAGTTAAATAAGGATTTTTAATATAATTTAAGGTGCAAAAAAATGCATAGGACGGCACAGTAGCGTAGTAGTTAGCGGCTACAGCTCACCAGGGCGTATCTCACGGCCAACATTCAAACAACCATTCACACTCACTCTCACACCCAGGGGTGATATGGTGATAACAGCCAGTGGCTAATTGTGCATGTTTTTGGACTGTGGGAAGAAACCGGAGTACTTGAAGGAAACCCATGCAAGCACTGGGAGAGCTTGCATGTTTGCATGCATGCATATCACACAGAGACACCCGAGCCCTGGAATCGAACCCAGAACCTTCTTGCTGTGCTAGCGACTGCTCCGCCGTGCCACCTGTGGGTGCTTTCAATAATCCTTATTTTTCATTTTGCTCCTTGATCCAAATTTTGGTCCTCCATATTTTGCTGGCCGTCCCGTTTCTCGTGTTTGTGCATCAGGATGGAGGAGGGAGGATACACGAGAGCAGCCGTTCTGAATAAGCTGCACTCCAGTCTCACATCTCTCTCAAAAAGCATTTCCTCGATTCCACGCTCCTCATATGTTTTGCTTGCTTCTATGTTTCCTCGGTGTGAGGGACTCTCTCTCTCTCTCTCTCTCTCTCTCTCTCTCTCTCTCTCTCTCTCTCCCTCTCTCTCTCTCT
>JAQMYF010000001.1:64181508-64192175 GCA_030014195.1 Neosilurus mollespiculum
GAGGATGGGTTTCCCTCTTGAGCCTGGTTCCTCTCAAGGTTTCTTCCTCGTGTCAACTGAGGGAGTTTTTCCTTGCCGCTGTCGCCGCGGGTTTGCTCATTAGGGATGTGTAGGAAAATTTTTAGATTCCTCCCTAATTTAATTTTACTATGTAAAGCTGCTTTGTGACAATGTCAATTGTGCTATGAAAAATTAAACCACATCTTAACACACTGTATGAAAAAAAAATGAAACAATTTCTTTAATACTCATGTTGTGTCATGTGAATTTCATCATTTATGAAAGTACTGCTGTTATTCTGACATTCTTGATGAACCTGATGTTACCTGATGTCAGCACAGAGCACAACCACCGATCAGAACCCCGTAGCAATTTGCACACTGAGCCACACTGATAGCTCGTCCATGGGAGGTCTTTTATCGAATGTCTGCATGAGGAAGCAGTATGGAGGGAGAACGGGGAAGAGTGTTCAGATCTGTATCTGTGATGAAACACGTCTCCTTGACTGGGAGCTGAACCGAGACAAGGACAAATTGCAGGGGGGACAAAAGAAGCTTTGTCTCTGTCAGTGTGAGGCAGGTGTTTCAGAGATAACGGCCCCGCTGTCACTCAGGAGCGTGCAGCTGTTATAACAGCAATCATGCTTCTGTCTTACAAAATCAGCTCTGTGAATTAGGCTTAAACTTCTGAGTGAAAGGAAGCGAGGAGTTCTGGGTTCTTTAAAATGCTTCGCTGATTCGGTTCTGAGCGAGATAAATGCACCCACTCGCTGCTTTCATTTAGAAAAGAGAAGACAAGATCTCATCTCTCACTCGCAAATTGGATTTTTTTTATAGGTTTTACCACCAAATTTGTAAAAGCTTACATTATCGTAGAAATAGGACTCAGTGAAAAAAAAGTTGGTGAGTTTGTCATTTAGTGAGAACTGGGTAAGGGTGATGCTAACGAAGTATTAGTGTAAACGAAGAAGTACGCCGAAGGTGTTTTCTTTCATATAGATCAGCTTAAACACAATTTTAAAGAAAGAAGACAAGAAAAAACAAACAAACAAATAAAGAATTCAGTGGAACTCTGCCAGGTTCAAAATTTACTACTCTTTAGAATAATTCGACAAGCGGCCAGTTTTAGGACTCAATACATTGTATAGATAATAAGGGTGAGTGTGTGTGTGTGTGTGTGTGTGTGTGTGTGTGTGTAGATGAATCTGGTATTACTAACTCATATCCCTTAAAGACTTGCTGGTTTTCTCAGATCCATTAGCGGAGTGTAGCGGTTCCTGTCGTTCTCCTCGTCAGCATTTCTCTCGGAGCAGCAGTCAGTAATTTGGGAATGCGGTTAGCTATTAGCTCGGCTCAGCATGGTGCTAATGAGAAGGCTGCTGTTGTAGCAGCTTTAATAGCCACCTGCACCGTATCCCTGGCTGAACTGACGCAGGACGCTCGTCTTCCTCTGATGACTCGTGAAACTCTCCGTGTCCTCTAACAGTAGGAGAGGGAAGTGTAACTGTACAGGCTTTGCTGCATTCATTAACAGTACCATAACCTTTCTATATACATAATGAATATATATTAAGAACATCAATACAATATTAAGTGGATAGAACAAAACAGTTATTCCACTTCCTTTCATCAAATATTACCTGCTCGGTTGATGCCTTGTGAGGCTCATATAAGATCATATATGACTCCAGGTCATAATAACTGGAATAACTGTAAAATAGAAGCTTTTAATCCTATTAGGGTCGTGGGCAGGTTGGAGCCTATCTCAGCCAATTCTGGGCGAAAGCGTGGTACACCCTGAACAGCTTGCCAGACCATCGCAGGGCCAACTCACACACACACACACGACCATTTAAATTCACACTCACATCTAGGGGCAATCTGGAACAGCCAATTAGCCTAATGTGCACGTCTTTGGACCGTGGGAGGAAACCGGAGAACCCTGAGGAAACCCATGCAAGCATGAGGAGAGCACGCAAACCTCAGTTTCCCGAGTCCGGGAATTGAACCCCAAACCTTTTTGCTGTGAGGCTAACCACTACATCACCGTGCCGCCTCCAAGAATTGATAAACAAATAAATAAACTGCAAATCGTTTCATCTTCCTCTGTTTCCTCTCCTCGCGTCTTCACATCCTCTCTGTCCCTGTAAACATTACAAAGCCGAATCATTTCGGCTGCTTCATGTTTAATTCATGAGCTCCTCTTCATAAATCTGTTGGGCGTAATAGTCCGTACCTGCTCCGTTTTCACTATGCAAATGAGCTCTCGAGTGTAAAGAGCTTCATCCAATAAAACCTCCACCTGATATATGCAGAGTCGCAGGTTCCCTCGCTGTTGCACCACATTATGGGCCCAAGATAAGCCTGGAAGCTGAAGACGCACGAGTGCGGCAGAAAGTAAACCCACCCAGTGACTGACAGTCTCCATGGCGGATAATTAACTGACAGTTTGAAGCCTTGTTTTGTTTTCGGAGATCCAGATGTGTATAAATATTCCCCCAAGCTCAGAGATACACCACTCATTTCCATACGAGTGCGAAGAAGCGATTCCTCTTCCTCAGACGACATCATGACCTACTATATAATACAAGATACAGGGATGTGATCTAAAGCCGAATCATCCATCTACGTGCTTATTTTTTTCTCCGAGGCTCACGCGCAAAGATGGCAGTGTGGTTAGGGATTATATCCGGTCTTGTTTTGGGTTTTGGAAAGATTCCTCAGATTTTCCCGCTCTGAACTGTTTGATGTTTGGTCGCTCTGACAGAACCAGTCAACAGCTATAACGCGGATCATCTGAGGAGCGTCGGCACAAAAAAGGTCCCTGTTACATGTCACATAAAA
This sequence comes from Neosilurus mollespiculum, assembly GCA_030014195.1. Lineage (NCBI taxonomy): Eukaryota > Metazoa > Chordata > Actinopteri > Siluriformes > Plotosidae > Neosilurus > Neosilurus mollespiculum. Next base: position 64,184,352 of record JAQMYF010000001.1, read on the forward strand.
GGTATACAGCAGAAATCTGGGCGAATTTCTCGGACTGGTAGGGGTGTGTTGTACGAAACTCACCTAACGATAATCCTATGATTGATCTACATTAAACCCAAAACATTTTTGACATCATGCAACATATGCACGGTGGTCATACAACAGCCAACTTCACAGGAATATCGTACAAGGTGTGTTTGTGCTTATTTATTTCGATTATGGGCCTCCGTCTATGCTGTCTATACCGTTTGCTGATCACCTGACACTCTGCCTGTGGACACTAACCTTGACCTACTCCTCCTTGGTCCTGCTCTACTCATGAGTGATGCTCAGCAATCATCAGATCTTCATCATAGTCTGTTTTTTTAAATAATATTGTTATTTGACCTGTTTAACATAAAAATATATTTTGTAAAACATTACAGTCCTACCCATGTACAAATAATAAATATTATAAAATAATGATTTGTAGTCCCACTACCTGGTGCCATCCGGATGTTTTTTTCATCAGAGAATACAATCAACGTCCAGATTTCTGTGAAGCTGTTGCGTAAAAATGAAAAATAAACAGAGATTCTATTAAAAGTTTAATGAGATTTTGTTTTCTGTGTGTTTCACTCTGGGCTGAATAAACAGAGACGATGAGGATGTTCACTTCCTGAGTGTATAAAGGCTAGAAATGTGGCTTTTCTCTGTAAAGCTGTTGCTAAGATTAGGTACACACACACACACACACACACACACACACAGACACAGATAGAGAGAGAGAGAGCTGCTGTCGGGTTCTGTGCTCTTTACAGAGACGTGTAGAGCTGGACGTGTCGTCGTTGCAGAAGCTGATGGTGAAGACGGGGAGCAGCAGGAATGTGAGAGGACGGAAATGAGATTATGAAGAATGTGAAGGCTCTGTGCTCCTGGAGAGGAAGTCGTTTAAAGGACTTTTGAGACGTATAATTGATTCAGAAAGCTTATAAAAATAATCAGTTTAAAAGAAGGTTTAATAAAGTTTATTAATTCAGTGTAAAAAGAAGTGATCGTATTAAATGATCAGGAGCAGGTGTTAATAATTTAGTGCGACAGCATCTCTCACAACTGACAGCAAAGTTCTTATTAAGTGAACATAAAACCAACACAAAACAACGTAAACAAGAGCAAAACCTAAACACATCAACAAGACACAGTATCAAGGCAGAGAGAAAACCCCGGACACGATGCGTGACGGTATCCAAAGCTAAACAAGCAGGTGAGTGCTAACAGAAGTTTATACAGCGGGGGTGATCACAGGTGAACAGAAACAGGTGTACTGTCATGTGATCAGGTGACTGGGATCGGCGCAGGGCGCTCGGGAACTTTGTTAATGCCATGAAGCGCCATGTTGGAGCCAGTACTGCTTTTATATCTGGGGCAGGGCTATTCGGGACGCCCTCGGCTATTTCCGGCAGTTTCTGTTTCAGATCCTGAAATGTTTTATTTCTCTTATACCTCAGAAGGACGTTTTTTAAAAAAAAAATGTTTATGAGCAGTACTTTTTATCCAGTTATAATTACATTTACTACTGTAAACGGGAAAGGCGTTATCTGATTGGTTCCACATCATGGCGTTAACAAAACATTATTCTGAGTGTATAATGCTCGAATCAAAACGATGGACACTCACCGTTTCTCGCGGCTGTTTGGAGCAGGCGGCGTCATCATTATTATGCAATACCTTTTTGGAAATTAAAACACTTGTTTGAGGCTCTCAGCTTGTGTTTCTTGTGTTTCGGTGTAGTGTATACTAACCTTAAATGGTCAGCTTGGAGTGGAGACGTACTCGCTAGTCTCACCTCGGCTTACGATGGCTTCTTAGCATCGCAGGCCTGTTCCTCGGGGCAGACCGATCGACTCTCATTTGAGGGGGGAAAAATGCGTAAATATTTAATAGAAAAACAAAATGAAAAAAAAAAATACGTTCTTAGCATTAAATGCTTTTATTCGAAATGTTGTTGCTTGTTGTGGAATAAGTCTAGAAGTATGGAAGAGTCGATCGGCTACGGTTAGCTAAGCGTTTATTCCCCTTCAAATGCTTTTCTGAGGCAAGTGATCAAAACCATTATAAGGAATCACATCACCATTTGAGTATAATTATACAATCACGCAAGTATGCAGCGGCTTGTATTAGTCACAACTTAATAATCTAATTACTTACAACAGCCGCTCCATATGGGTACGATCTACGCTCCGCTGAAAATATTTAACTAAAGATTAGTTGTGAGAATAAACAATTAGGTATTTGTGTGGTAGTTAGTGATGATGCTGATCCTTCTATCATAGTAATTATTCTCTGGGTGTTTTCCATGCACTAGGTGGTGGTGGTGGTGGTGGTGGATGAAGTGAGGGGTGGGTTCAGCTCCAGATTTGTGAAATCTGGTATCGAGCTTTCAGTGCATTGGGCTCTTAGCATTATTAGCAGTTTGCTAGCATCCCACATGCTCCATCACATGCGTCAGTGCTTATTAAGGTGCCTGCTGCAGTGTTTCTCCTGCTATTAGTGTGCAAACTTTCCTGAAGCCAAGCTGTTCATAAAACCCCACGAGAATAGCACGGGCCTCTGCACAACTCTCCAGACATCTCCCCGTCATGTAGCACGCAGGACGCGACGAGGATAATGGTGACACAGTGACAGGAGGAAGAACTGGACATGTTATAAAGTCTCCCCAGGCTGAGCTGGAATAATTGGCTGCAGTTTAGTGTTTGTTTGGTTCTCAAGGATGGTGCTGTAGGAGTTTATTTTTAATAAATGGAAGATGGATGAACGGATGTCCTAAGGCGCGTTTATGCTCCCATTACATACGAAAATAAAGACGCTGCTCAAAATGTTTTGACCGACACCATCCATATACTTCTGTATGTCATTTACGTTGGCAACGATGTTTAGCAACACATCCACTAGGGGGCAGTTTGGAGACCATGAGGCACAAACATGGAGACGGTGGATAAAGAGGCAGCAATGTAGATTGCAGAGATTTGTGAATATATTTCTATATATAGGAAGAGAATCATTTTGCTCTGCTCGCTCATAGACTTGATGTGGGCAAAAACACACCCCTGACTACCGTCCAATTCACATCAAGTCCCCTTCCAGATGTTCTGTATCAAATGCTTGTCCTGGTACCCAGGCAAAGTAACATGATTATATTGTTAATTTACTCATTCACTCATTTTCCTCACCGCTTAATCCTACTAGGGTGACGAGGAGGAGAGAGCCTCTCTCAAACGACGCTGGGGAAACGCGGAGTACATCCTGAACAGCTTGCCAGACCACTACACATGCTGTAATACACTATACAGTATCTCAGCCATATCTCAGCAATGGAACATGCTAGAAGAAAACAAAGTGCACGTTTGTGTTTGTCTTGACCTTTTTAATGCACAGTGTGAATTTGGTTAAAATCGAAGGACTGTGAATTTTTGACCAAAAACTCCAAAACACAAAGGCGTTACAACCCCTTACCATTTTATTTTTGTACAAAAAATTTGACATTCGCAGAACTTTATGTAAATTCATTCATTCATTCATTCATTCATTCATTCATTCATTTCTGAACTGCTTAGTCCTAATTAGGGTCGCGGGAAGGCTGGCGCCCATCTCAGCCGACTCTGGGCGAGGGCGGGGTACACCCTGGACAGCTCGCCAGGCCATCGCAGGGCACTTTCTGTAAATTCACACTGTGTATTCAGGAGGCCAAAACGCACACATTAGTGCCCTTGCTTTCGTTCTGCTGTGTTCCAAAGATGAGATATGGTTGATTGGGGAGAATAGTGCCGTATATAACAGTATTGGGTGACACAGCATGTCATAGCATAGCATAGCATAGTCCAGTTAATTATACCTCCTATTAACGTATATAATTAGTTTTAACTGAAGACCTGAATGCTGGGTATTGATAAAAGGCTCTGTGAGTTTTTGTCTTTAATGTTGAGGTACAGATGAGCCTTAAATAAACCGCGTCATCATTTGAGTTTGACATAACCACTTATTCATTGTGTCTTTAAGTACGGGTTATGTCATTATGCACAGCGGGCACATTCTAACAGTGATTAGCGGCTGTATTCATTGAGACAGAGTCAGAGACACTAAACACTGTTGTAAGTGAAGCATTAGATTGAGTGTGTGCTGTTGTTCCTAGCTTCACTCTGACATTAAAAAAATCTTTTTCCAGCAATTCTCAAAAAATTCGCTGAGTTCCAGTGATCACCCCGGATGTGAGAGAGGACTTCAGAAATTTTATGAGCAGTACGGTGGTCCGTAAAGACTCTTCAAGCTATCAAATCACTAGGAAACACGTGGCAAACCGCAGAGACTAAACACGTGATTGTTTGAATCGAAATGTAAAGCAAGGCTCAAACGGGGCCGGTTCTGACTGTGGTTCAGCCACAGTTCCAGTCGATGTCGGACCATAGAAATATCATGGTGGTGAGGTAGAACAGTCTCATGTGGTGGTGTTTTTGAGGGTGGTTCAGCGGCGGGCTGACAAAACAATAATGATCAGTAGGTGAAAACACGGTGCGAATAGAAAGGTTCAGAAAGGTTAGGAAAAATGACAACATGACAGCTTCAAGGCAGACGCTGATACACGGTTCTGAGAACCGCCATGAAACATAATGAAAATCTCGCCGTTTATAGCAGTCAGAGCAGGTTGACAGCGAACACCATCACTGTGTCACGAGGATGTTCCTGTGTTCCGGTGTGGTTTGGAACCACGCTGAATGGCCGTCAGATCCGCCCCATGTGAGACCTGCTTTATATACCATGCAAACAAGGAGGCGAATGGAATTACATCCACTTAGAACTGATTAAAATGTAAAGCGTGTTTGTTTAGCTCAGAGATAAACTGCTTAATTATTGCAGTTTGTTTCTTTAAGAGAGATTTTCGTTGATTTAATGAGATGAAGATCATGAATATGCATCACACATCTGTCTCTCTGGTTCATCTAAACCCTGCTGGACGTCCAACTTTAATATCGATCGCTCGTGTGGAAAGAAAGGAGCAGCGAGAACGCCGAACGGATCACCTGTTCTGTTTAAGATGCTTTGAAATAATAGGAGGAGGGGGGAAAAAAAAAACACGCTGAAAATAAACGTCTGACATCTGCTCCGGATTCGATGAATAATGAGATAAAGGCAGGAATTAGGAAAAGACGTTCCGCTTGGTTTCATTTGTCTAGTTTAAAAAGTAAAAACAAGAAGATTAAAAGATTTACTGGAGGATAAAACCTGAAATTTAATTGGACTGTTGTCCAAACATGGCGTTTAGTAGTGAGAAGCTCCAGATGTTGATGTGGGGGTGGCACGGCGGTGTAGTGGTGAACACGTTCACTTCACAGCAAGAAGGTCCTGTTTTTTTCCAACAGTCCAAATACATGCATGCACATTAGCCAAACTGGCTGTTTCAAATTGCTTCTCGGTGTGATTGGTTGTGTGTGCTGGTAGTCTGTTTGGGGTGTACGCTGCATTTAGCCAAAGTCAGCTGGGAGAGGCTTCAGCCTCCCCATGACCCTAGTAGGATTAGGCAGTTTGTAAAATAAATGAATGAATGAATGATCGTCCTGAGATTCTGATCCCACCATCCCAATTCAGAAGCATGGTGGTGGTAGCAGCTAGAAGGGGGCGTGGTCAAAATGGACAAATATTCATTTTCCAAGTTCATACTTTGTTCTAACTATCGTCATATGTATTTATTTATTTGTTTATGTATTTATTTATTTATCTATTTATTTATTTATTTGGGTGTTTATACATAATATATAATCCAGACAAAGTTTATTCAACTTCTAGCTTGTGTAAAATATAGACTAGGAAAACGTTCATGTGGATTAAGGCACTTTATGTCCATGGTTTTATTCTGATTCGAAAGACGTATAATTAGATTTCATGGCTATTATCTTCGGAATTCTGTCTGATGTGTCATCATGAAACGCGATAAAGGTTCTCCGTACTTAAACGAGATTGTTCTGAGTTTGTAATTAGACAGATCTACAGCAGTGGGAGCAGGTCGAAGCAATTAAAGTGCTCAGAGTAATGGGATAATGGGATAATAGGATGATAATGGGATAATAGGCATGTTACTGGTATCTCATTCATTCAAGAGCATCTTCAGGATGCATTAGTGAGAGCTGAATAAATCTTACTAGGGAACCCGAGCACTAGTTTAACTCAAGTCTGTACATCATTCAATCCAGTGGACAGAAGTGCTTCATAACATCAGAATGAAACCTCAAATTCCACCCTTTCGTTGTGGTCCTGATTCCTTATTTCCTCTGGTGTGGGTTTGGTTCTTTTGTTTGTTTGTCTCTCTGACTGTTAGCAACTTCCTGTCCACAATTTTTGACAGATCAATCTGAGTTTTTTTTTATGAATGGTAGGTGATCTCCCAACGATGTTCCCATTAAAATTTGGTAAGAATCCGCTCATTGATGATGCCACAAAATAATTATGAAATTATTCCTACTTCTTACAAAAGGGGAAAAAAAAGCATACACCTGTATCTCTCTAAAACCTCATCCGATTTGAATGAAATTCGCTCTGTATATTCAGGATCAGACGCTTTGGTGCCACACCAAATTTCATGTGGATAAGATCCAGATTGCAGATTTGGCTACAATTTGAATTTAACATGGGAAATCCCATTTTTTGGAAGTGTGGTAGTACAGAATGGCCAGCAGGGTGTGCTGTGTACTTCAGGTTTAGGGTTTGGTGGAGGTTGGTGTTCTCCGAGTGCTCTTAAGGAGCGTGTGTTTTCTGCTCTCCGTATTCCCTGAGCCTGTGATGTTTAACCGCACTATCGCTCACTGCGGCGGCGTATTTGGTGATGATGAGGAGGCTGTTTGGCTTTGAAAACAAACCATTAAGAATTTGAGCTACTTTTAAAGCACTTAGATCGAATCCTCAATGATTTGGATTTATTTATTTTATTTTATGTATTTATTTTTAAAGAAAACCCTTAACTGAGTAGGTGGAGGTCATCGGAACTTCCTATGTAATGCCTTTGTTTCATTAATCAAATAAAAATGAACGTGGACATCATACACTTCTGTTGAATTGCTAATCGAATGCCAGCTTTAACATTTCTGAACATTCTCATGCATATATTCTCTGGAGGGTGAATAGCTTTGAATAAACCAACAGTATATACTGTATATACTCCCAGATGAGAGCCAGAATAACTCCCGTACATACATACACGCATACAGCTAAAGAACCAGAGGCGTTCATCTACATTTACCAAAGTGGAGTGCGAGCAGATGTTCTGTATATAATTATGAAGGTTACATGGCGGAGAGGGAAGGAAAGCGTGTAGATCTGAAGAGGAGATCCTGGTGTTGAAGAATCTGATTGCAGAACAGTGTCAGTAATTTAACTCATGAAGTCCGCTTTCATTTTTCAACATTCTGGAACATTTAAAAAAATTAAAAATGAAAGCAATTTACAAATGATTGACAAATTACAGATAGATAGATAGATAGATAGATAGATAGATAGATAGATAGATAGATAGATAGACATACAGACAGACAGACAGACAGGCAGACAGATATATAGACAGACAGACAGATAGACAGACAGATAGATAGATAGATAGATAGATAGATAGACAGACAGACAGGCAGACAGATATATAGATAGACAGACACACAGATAGATATATAGACAGACAGACAGACAGACAGACAGATAGATAGATAGATAGACATACAGACAGATAGACAGACAGGCAGACAGATATATAGACAGACAGACAGACAGACAGACAGATAGATAGATAGATAGATAGATAGATAGATAGATAGATAGACAGACAGA
>JAQMYF010000001.1:64193506-64231225 GCA_030014195.1 Neosilurus mollespiculum
AGACAGACAGATAGATAGATAGATAGATAGATAGATAGATAGATAGATAGATAGATAGATAGATAGATAGATAGATGCATTGTTCTCTTTTCATAGAGATGAAATGAAGGCTAATTCACTTTGCACTGCTACCAACACAGCATTATGGGTAATATAGGACAGAGTTAAACAAGCAATCAGTCAGAATGTCCCACATTTTATTGTTTGCTTTTCATTCAGCTGTAAAAGGACACTAAAGGAAATGTTTTGCTTCTGATGCACAATGGTGCAGTGGTTATCACACCTGCCTCACAGCAAGAAGGTCCTGGGTTCGATTCCCGGGCTCGGGACGTTTCTGTGTGGAGTTTGCATGTTCTCCCCGTGCTTGCATGGGTTTTCTCTGGGTACTCTAGTTTTCTCCAACATGCACAGTAGGCTGATTGGCTTTTTCAAATCACCCCTAGGTGTGAGTGTGAATGTTTGTATGTGTGTTGGCCCTGCGTTGGCCTGGCGAGCTGTTCAGGGTGTCCCCCACCCTCGCCCAGAGTCAGATGAGATGGGCGCCAACCTCCCTGCAGCCTTAGTAGGATAAAATGCTTCAGAAAAGGAATGATTGAATTGATGAATGTTTTGTTTCTGTACTCAACAATTTCTCATCTCAGAAAAAGAGTGAACAACGTAATTATTTAAAAAAGATTTTTAATCTTCGTATACGAGGAGCTACGCAGAGGATCTTGTTTCTAAGTAGATGATTTATTTTAAGCATGAACACTTTTCCTTTCCTACAGAAACACATCATAATGTCTTCCGCTTTCAGTCACTTGTATTCAGCGACGTTGATAAATGCAGAACATGACGCCCGAAAAATTAGGTCATTTTTCTCTGTCGCTTGTCAACGGCCTAATTATAAAAAAAAAAAAAAAAGAAAGAAAGAAAAAAAATTAAAAAACGGGAAGGAGAAAGAGAATTGAGTGTATTATAAATGCATTTTTACCTGAATGTGAGTCAGTTCTTAATGATAAAAACCCAGCAGGTGCTTCAAAGACGTTTAATCCAGAAATTAATACAATCCTTAAAAGGGGAAACAAACAGGAAATGACATTTAAGGAAATGGTAAAGAAAAGCACATTACTCAGAGTTAACTGAATTTCCTTCCTTTGTATTTGTGGTTGAAAGAGGATGAGCGAGAGTGGACCTGTGTGTTCAAAGCTTCACCTTTAATTAGTCGGATATGTGAAAGGATATGTAGGCCCCACCATGCTGTAGCAGTTAGCATGGCTGGCTCACTGCAAGGGTTCGAGTCCCGGGTGCGGTGAGGACGTTTCTTATTAGAATGAGCACCTCAATATATACCTATGATTTGTAGGGGCGCTAATGTTGGAGCTTCAAACATACAACAGTGCAGATCGAATTTAATTAGCAAACTGTGCTTTACTTATATTTTATTACTCATCACTCACTCACTTGCCGAACCGCTTCATCCTACTGGGGGCAATTTGAAACAGACAATTATCTTAATATGCATGTCTTTGGATTATGGGAGGAAACCGGAGTACCCAGCGGAAACCCACTCAAGCAGAACATGTAAATTCTCGCCCTCGCTGAGCCCCGGACTTGAACCCGGGACCTCCTTGCTGTGAGGTGGACGTGTTAACTCATACGCCACCAAGCCGCCCCATTTTATTACCAAACTTTCAATTAAGAAATATTTCTATATGATTTCATCATCATTGTTAAACATAAGTGTTCTTGAATCATTAATCAGTGATAATGATAATCCTTCCATAATGATAAACTTTTGGACATGAACTTTGGATAACAGTCCTACTTCACGCTGATGTGTTCACATATTTCTGCATGTTCATTAAATTGCGAGAACAAACAAATGGATGTCGCTGCGTCTCGATGGCGTAATTGCGTAACGTGGTCTGTGGCATGATAAGCTAATGATGCGGAGTGCAAAGTGCCATTATGGCAATAAATCCTGCTGATGCTGGTCATTAGGCGGAATAGAGGAGCTCTGGAGAGTCATGCTTTAAGTCTGTGGGTTTATTTATGTCGATTTGCTCTTTGTGATGTGCTTCATCTTGATGAGATGATGGAGCAGTGAGTATCCACCATCTTCAGGCCAGCTGTTCAACATAAAAAACCATAAAGAAAAAATAGAAAGCAAAACATTTTACTCAGTCAGTCAGTCTTCTTCTTCCGGTTGATCCGGGGTCGGCTCGTGGTGGCAGCAGCATAAGAAGAGAGGTCCAGACGTCCCTCTTCCCAGCCACTTCCTCCAGGCATTCCCAGATGAGCCGAGAGACGTAGTCCCTCCAGCATTTTCTGGGTCTCTTCCCGGTGGGACATGCCTGAAACACCAGACCAGAGAGGCGTTCAGGAGGCATTCTAATCAGATGCCCGAGCCACCTCAACTGGCTCCTCTCAACGTGGAGGAGCAGCGGTTCTACTCCGAGCTCCTCCCGGATGGTTGGGCTTCTCACCCTATCTCTGCGTGAGAGCCCTCGCTGAGCCCCGGACATAAACCCATGACCTTCTGGCTGTGGGGTGAATGTGCTATCTCCTATGCCACAGTGCTGCTCATAATTTTTACATGTACCCTCAACAGGATTTAAAATCCTCACACACACCACCTCACACGCCACTTGTGTAAAATATCGAATATTGAAGCATCCTGTGCCGCCATGTAAATCACCCTGCAGAGCCTTGTGTTCGGAGCTGATTCTGAGTCATCACCGCAATCACACGTCGTGTATTTTAAGAGCTTTTGTGCATTATGGGTTCGAAAAGCCTCAATCCATTCCTGAGAGTTAGGATTTTTTAAATCAGGTTGCCGTATAGTTCATTAGTAAATTAATTATCATCAAACCGGGAACTGCGTATTAGCACAGCATCACAGCCACACCTAATTCACATCAGTCGCATCTGACGTGTGTGTTTCCCTGAGCACTATTATTATAATATACACTATGATTGTGTGTGTGTGTGTGTGTGTGTGTGTATGTGTTGGACTTACAGTGGATTGGCGACCTGTTCAGGGTGTACCCTGCACCCCTCCAGAGTTGGCTGAGATAGGCTTCAGCCTTCCCGTGACCCTAATATATTTAAGTGATTCAGAAAATGAATGAATCAATCAATGAATGAATGAATGCTTACTCTAGGACGGCTATTTGTAGTCCGTGTTACTCTTGTGAGTGTAGAAAAAAATGTGAGAATGGGACGTCAGTGTGTCAGTGTGACTAAGGCAAGATAACGGCAATAATAACAGTATACAGACATTAAACTAACAAATCAGATATAAACTAGTTAACTTCTAAATAAACTCAAACATGGCACATCTGAACATCATACTACGTGACATTTACATACATCACACAGGCGTCTGCTCGTTTACATGAACGCACGGTATACCCCTCAGTGCATTTAATGCACAATACTTCCGCATGAACTGTTTATTTGACGTCACTCCCACTCGTCACTTTATTTGACTTTTCGCAGTACACTGGCACCCCCTCATGAGGAAGGTTGTAATAACAGTAGCGTGTTTTGATATGCAAGGACATATACTATGTATACACGCTTTAAGTTTTGGTTTAATTCCCTTTTAAAGGGTCGGAGAGTAATGTGGAACATCTGGGACCAGGCAGAGCGAGAGGTGACGATTCAGCACTGGGAGAAATTTCTCCACATTAACCAACATCGATTCTATGATTGCTAAAGCTAGTGCGGCGAGTCGATGTGAAGAAAAATCCTCAAAGGCTTTTAAAACATCTCTGTCATGAATAATGCATGGCATGGCCTGGCTCGGTTTGATGGCTTCTTATTGTGTGGTGAAACGGTCAGCAGGAGCAAGCTGGGAAAAAAAAAAAAATCTTAAAAGGATTCTGTTTGTTATCTTCACCCAACTTTAATTCCACGGCGGCCATTAAGGCTCCGAATGGGTGGTAATTTTTCCCGAAGTGAAGCTTAAGGAATTCTAAAGTGCGGCGAGTGGGTACTGTGTTTATTAAAGGCGAGAACCTTTGGAAGGAAATATAAGAATTATTAAATAAAGAGTTCTTTCCTTCTTTCACATAATAATTTATAAATTCTTGACAGATTTGCATCAACATGCCATGCTTTCATTACACTGTTTAAGCACAAGCTTCGTCTATGCTAATCTCATTTCCTTTCACCTGATCAAATATTTCAGGTTCCAGTACTTATCTAAAAAAAGTAATATTAAAAATTACCTTTTATGATTAAATTGTTTCTGTGTATTATATACTATAACACCTTTATGAGGACAGTGTAGTACGAACTCGACTCTGGATGATTTGTCTGTATTAAGACAGCACTAGCTTTATAGTGCTCCGCACGGCTTGAAACCTGACCTGTCTCTGTCATGGTTAATATATCCATCCATCCATCTATCCATTCATTCATTTGCTCAACCACTTAATCCTGCTAGAGTCCCGGCCGACTCTGGGTGAAGGCGGGGTGCACCTTGAACAGCTTGCCAGGACCAACATATACAAAACCATTCACACCTAGGGGCAATTTGGTACAGCGGATTAGCCTAATGTGCATGACTGTGGGAGAACATGCAAACCACACACACAAACACCATCGCAGAGGTCTGAACTTGAACCCAGGACCTTCTTGCATACTGTGAGTCCCTCCATCGTACTTTACTGAGAAAACAAAACAAATCGGGACGGCACAGTGGCGCAGTGGTTAGCACATCTGCGTCACAGCAAGAAGGTCCTGAGTTCGATTCCCTGGCTCAGCAAGAGCGTTTCTGTGTGAAGTTTCCATGTTCTCCCCGTGCTTGCATGGATTTTCTCCAGGAACTCTGGTTTCCTCCTACAGTCTGAAAATATGCACAGTAGGCTAATTGGCTGTTTCGAATCGCGCCTAGGTGTGAGTGTGAGTGTGAATGGTTGCATGTGTGTTGCCCTGCGATGGTCTGGAGAGCAGTTCAGGGTGTACTCTGCCCTCGCCCAGAGTCGGCTGAGATGGGCGCCAGCCTCCTCGCGACCCTCATTAGGATTAAGCGGCTTAGAAAACGAATGAATGAATAAAACAAATAATGTATACATGATATTTTCATCGAAGCACTTTCAAAGTCACTGCCCTTAAAAATGACCGTTTTTAGCAAAACTTCTGTTATATCTGCAACAATATTTATTCTATAAAACACACACACACACACACACACACACACACACGCACACACTTTATGTGCAATTCATCATGGTTTACGTTTATGCCAACAGCCAGCAGCTTTTTTACGGCGCTTTGTGAGATTTATTGCTCGAGAAATGCGTGTCATAAATTGCGTGGTTAAGTAACAAATGAGCTTCTTACAGAAACAAATTGGCTTCTTCACCCTGGAGACACCCACTTTCTGTTGTTTTTCATTTTATGATTAAAACTGTCAGCGCTGCTTCCACACATCAAATCCGCAGCTCAGACACAGAGCTCTGTTTCACCCTGCTGGGTTTTTTTTTATAATAATGAGTACAGTAACGGTGTCTTCATCAGTGTTTTAGAGTAACGTCAGTTTCAGACCTCGCGGATGGTACTGGAATCGAAGTTTGTCTGTCAACAGAATCCTGACGCCAAACTTGGTGAGGACACTACCCTCCCTACATTTACGAAAAGTGGGGATTGAACCGCTGACCTTCGGATCAGTAACCCATCACCTTAACCACTAAGCCTCCACTGCCCTGAGTCTTAGACATGGTTTGATTTTGGTATATTAGGGTCAAAGTTCAAGGTCAGAACAAGGTCACAAACTTTTGGAGACAGAGCCTTATAACTTTGAAATGAGTGCCGATAGATATGTCGTTACTATAGAACTCTAATAGGGAACCATGTATGGACTTTCTATTCAGACAATTACCTTTGACCTTGAGTGGCTCTTAAAGGTCAAACTGCAGCCATCTCCTAAAGCAAGAAAGTAGTTTATTTATTTATTTTTACTGGGGAATTAAAACCAGTACCCATATAGAGCCTTTCTAGTTCATCGAGTTTCAGGCTGAATGGAAAATTTAATTTGGAGCTCAAACCTAATTTCCCAAAAGTTTTGCATTTATAAATAAGTCAGAATTTTTATGCACGAAAAGTTTTAGGAAATGACTCCTGGTATGTGTGATGCATAAAACATTTCAGGACATGTCATTTTAGGAAAGTAAGAAACAACAGGATGGGGTGACGAAGCAGATTTTACTTCATCAACTAATTTGTCAACCAGTTTATTTTTTATTTATTTCTTATCTACCTCTTATCATCTGCCAATTTTATTGATTCATCAACAATGCTTTTGAAAATTCATTAATATTAACATTAAACATTATGGAACATCCGGAAAACAAGTCAATTCCTTTTTCCTCTTATGTCCCCCCCCCCCCTTCTCTTTTATTAAATTTAAGATGAAAAGCAGCCTTACCAGCCTGACTTTTCCTACATGCTGACACTGAAGACTCCTCCCATAAAGTTGAAATTAAACTATTTTTATCTTAAAAGTTAAAGAACATCACAAGTCCCCCTGAATGAGTTGTTGCCACAGAGGCCGTAATGCATTAGAAAGGATGATGTTTCCTTTCATGTCCAAAAAGTGTCATGTGACACATGGTGAAGTTACACTGTAAGAAAACTAAATGGGGAGTAGAACTCATGGCTATGTTCAGTAGAGAAAATAAAAACACTTCCAAAAAAAAACCTCACGGGATTCGAACGAAACCGCTGTGTGTTCATAAGAATTAGTGAAAATAATCAAAATAAAAGGCTTCAGTTTGCAAGGAGGATAAAGATCAGTTCCTGGAGCGATGGGAAAAGGTCATGTGATCTCATGAGTCCGGATTGTCCCTATTCCACAGTGACAGGCTTGTAGCAATCATTCACTCTGGACACTTCAGTTGACTTCAGCAACATCACGCCGCAATAAATTGAAGTCAGCTGACGACCTGATCATCACATCAAGACGTTTTTCTTCCCTGATTCCATGTATTGGCACCACATGAGTCCCGACCTGAATCCCAGTGAATCTGTGCTGGAGAAGATTTCATTAAATACAAGATATCTAAAGCGGATCTGGATCTTGGTTCTGCCGGGCCGCGTGTGTCCTGCTTTATAAATGTGAATTGGGACACTTAGGATTTTTTGTGTGCATGTGAAAGTGGGCGCTTACAGCTCGGCAGAGGCTCTGTTCCTCCGCTGGGCATTGTTTTGTCATAAAAACGCCGTTAATTGTGCCATATGCCGCTGAGCTGGAGTGAGGACACACCGCTGTCACCCAGAACCTCGTCGTCTTCCTGGAAGAAAAGGGCGATTTTAATGACGTTCCGCTCTGAGCTGTAGAAACCTACGCATGTTTAAATCCTTTCCCCCATCTCCCTGCTGCTCCTCCGTGACTGTTCAGTGGATGAAACTGTGTGTTTACTTTGCTTTTCTAACGTTAGGGATGAGGAGGAGTTGATGGGACTCAGTAAGGGGCAGGACAGGATGCTGCTGTCAGATGCAGTGAAGCAAGCTGAGGATTTTTTCCCCCTGTTGACTGGAACCCACTGTTTTTAGCAACGGCAGCAACATACCAAGTTTACCAACTCAATAAACTTAATAAGGTTCCCTGCTTGTCTTTTTTAGCTGTAAGGATCTATAAGCACTACTACTACTGTACTACTGTATATTCATTACGTAATATAATATGATCTTAAGATGTTATACATCGTTTAAAGGACTAATATAGCAGAAAAAAATGACACACTCACCAAAATCCTGTACACACACACACACACACACACACACACACACACACACACTACAGTTTCATGACCTTTAATTATTGTGTACAAGAAACTGCAAGGGTGGCACGGTGGCACAGTGGTTTGATTCCCGGGCTCGGCGAGGGTGTATCTGTGTGGAGTTTGCATGTTCTCCACTGTGCTTGCATGTGTTTCCTCCAGGTAGTCTAGTTTCCTCCCACAGTCCAAAGACATGCACAGCAGGCTAATTGACTGTTCCAAATCGCACCTAGGTGTGAGTGTGAATGGTTGTGTGAGTGTTGGCCCTGCGATGGCAAGTTCAGGGTGTACCCCGCCCTCGCCCAGAGTCGGCTGAGATGGGCGCCAGCCTCCCCGCGACCCGAATTAGGATTAAGGGGCTTTGAAAATGAATGGATGGATGGATGAATGAAAACCACCCCACACACGCGGTGATGCAGAATGAATGTTTCAGTGTAAAGGACATTTGCGGGACATAAATACCAAACTTTGTTCATCCCTAAAACCGTCATCAGAATGAATTTAATACGACTCATAACAACAGCACGTCTTTTAAAGCCCGTCTCCTTCCAAGGGTTTACCAGATTTATTGCCTGCCATGATGGATGGTCGACATTTCAGGCTGCTAATTAGCGAAGGTACAATACGTTGACAAGACGAAGAACAGGCCGTAAACAAATCAGTGAGAAGGAGCGGGGATGGGATTTAACCCAGCGATGCTGGGATGTGAGAGTCCTTGATGACTTGATGGCGTCACCCATATGCAGCGCTGGTGAGGTGAAATTTACGGCTGTAATCAGTGTGTGTGAGGACGTGGAAAGGATTCATGGAAATACAGAAATGCCAATATAAATAAATAATGACACTGTGACATGCTGATATTTTTTAAATCATGGGTTTCTTTATTCTCATCCGCAGAAACAGTTGCTGGGTTGACACGGTGGCGTAGTGGTTAGCACATCCACCTCACAGCAAAAAGGTCACGGGTTTGATTCCCAGGCTTGAACGTTTCCAGGTGAAGTTTGTATGTTTTTTCCTGTGCATGCGTGGGTTTCCTTCCAGCACTCCGGTTTCCTCCCGCAGTCCAAAGACATGCATATTAGGCGAACTGGCTCATTTTCTGAACCGCTTAATCCTATCAGCATGGCGGGGAGGCTGAAGCCTATCTTGGCTGACTTTGGACAAAGGTGGTGTACACCCTTAACATGTGGGGGCAATTTGCAACAGCCAAATAGCCACAAGTGCATGTCTTTGGACGGTAGGAGGAAACCAGAGTACCTGGAGGAAACCCACAGGCAAACTCCACACAGAATCACCATCACTGAGCCCGAGACTCAAACCCAGGACCTTCTTGGTGTCAAGCAGGCGTGCTCACCGCCACACCACAGAGGAGCTCTTTATAATAATATCACGAAAACAGCAAAATCACTGTTCACTGTTGTTCAACACGATTGTGTTGATGAGCCTGTAATAATGCTGAAAATCAGGAAATAAATAAATAAATAAATAAACACAGGCAGCACTTTTATATGATGGACTAATTACTAGTGATGGAGATGAAGCTGGAGACGGAATTAAGGAGATTAAGAAGATTTAACATGATTAAGGAAATTCAAAGCTCCAACTGTTCTTGATAGAGATTTTTAAAATTTTTTTGCCTACAAATCTTTAATTAACTCTTTTCTGTCGTGGCACCGAGGCGGTGGAATGAGCCCTTCGCTAAATGTCCGAACAGCTGAGACACTGGGGGTGTCTTCAAACAACCTTTTTAAGAAGTACTTGGACTTGCACCATGGTTATACTATATACATATATATATATATAAATATATACATACATACACATGTGATACGTGTACGGGGTTTGAGAGTTCCCACCAAAAACATGTGGAGTAAGGGAACTCATAGGGCAGCGCCTCAAACTCTATACAGTAGAATCTGGTTAATATGCGCTTCTTTTAAATGCATTTCTGCTTAATATGCACTCACCCCTTAGACCCTAAATTTGTAACATGGGGATTATCAAAAAGCTAATTTATTGTAATTTATCACTGAAATTGACCATAGTAGAGCGATATGATGGCATTGTGCTTTGATCCATGGCAGCGTTCACCCCCGCCCACACAAACTCATTCACACCTGTATATTAGCTAAAATATATAAAATATTAGCAGAAATGCTAAAATGTGGTCTCAATATGCATTGAGGTGCATGTCGTTGGAACCCAACATTCGCATATTAATGAGACTCTAATGTGTTAGCACTTCAGTAAGTCGCTCTGGATAAGGGCGTCGACCAAATGAGGTAAATGTAAACAATGAGCCTTTAAAAGATGCCGCATCACAAATTAACAAAAACAGCAGCACTATTCCATGTTCTTTGTAAAGTATGTGCTATGAACCAGTTTATTAATTATACAAAAGTATAGCATCAAATACAGCACGATAAACTGATGACGGTTTTTAATTTCACCTGTTATATGCGAGAGAGAGAGAGAGAGAGAGAGAGAGAGAGAGAGACTCATTAAATTCAGAAATAGGATTAGGAGTGTGCTCCTCCTTGCAGTGTTATTCCCAGTGTTCCTGTTTCATTCATTAATTACTGAAGGGAGTGATTACACACCTCTCTTCACACTTCAATGCCGAGCCGCACTCACACTCCTCACACACTCATTCAATCACACCCACACTGAGTCACGGACGTGTCACACACATGACCAGATGAGTGCAGCCAATTCCATTAAGAAACTCGAGAACTCACTCGAGTTTCCCGGCAACATGAGAAAAAAAAAACATTCAGACTAAAGTCCATCATCTAGGGAGGCACGGCAGTGTAGTGGTTAGCACGTCCACTACACGGTAAGAAGGTCCTGGGTTTGTGTCTCGGGCTTGGCGAGGGTGTTTACGTATGAACGTATCCGGTTTTTCCTGTGCTTGTGTGGGTTTCCTCTGGGTACAATGGTTTCCTTTCATAGTCCAAAGACATGCACCTGAGGCTAATCAGCTGTTCCAAATTGGTCCTACATGTGCGAGTGTGTGTGTGTGTGTGGGTAAATGGTTGTGTGTGTGTTACCCTGCGATGGACTGGCGAGTTGTTCACCCTACAGTTCACCAAATGATTCATTGAATGATTACAATCTTATGGCCCAATATAGGGGGCGCTATACCAGAGAGCCTCACTGGAAATATAGACATATTTAACCTGTGATGTTCAACATTTGGTCATCTCTCTTTTACCAGACCACTTAATCCTACGAGGGTCATGGGGAGTGCATGTCTTTGGACTGTGGGAGGAAACTAGAGTACCCAGAGGAAAGCCACGCGAGCACAAGGAGGACTTGCAAACTCCACACAGAAACACTTTTGCTGAAGATTTTAAAGTATAAACGAAACTGCTGTGATTAAAATAAAGGGGAAAAAATACCAGTGACTCGCAGGCATCAGAAAGTCTCCGTACGCATACGTTAACAGAAACTTCGGATTTCTGGTGTAAACTCTCCATGAAGTTCATTTTTCTCCTGATAAACGAGCTCGGATTTAAACGATTCAAGAAAGCTACTTAGCTCTCATCTAGCAAAAAATGGTCCTGTAATAATACACATTAATACACATTTCAGATTCAAAGTCCTTCATCAGGGAAGCTCTGTGCACCCTCCATCGCTCTTTCCCGGGATTACAGCTCCATTTGAGAATCATCCACAAGATCTGTGATACGTCCCTGAAGAGAGTCTTCCCGAGCTCATCTATTCTACTTCAATTTGGAGAGATCGGTGCGCTTATCAGCGTAATTGAAGCCTCTGATTGCAATCTCATTACCACAGTAGTAGAAAAAGAAGAAGAAGAAGAAGAAGAAGGAGGAGGAGGGAGGTTGGTGTCTACATTTAGACTGTGTGTGTCCGTGAAAATTTAATTAACCTTCAGTCTTTCTGTGTATCCTAAAGATCGAATGCACTTCAAACTCTATGTAGGTCAGAGTTGCAAAAACGTACACGATGAACAGTGACACAGTCCTTGTACACGTGAACCTGATGGATAAGTAGGATGAATGGATGGATGGATGGATGGATGGATGGGAGTTCCTACCAGAGTCATATTAAGCGTTTTCAGATTATTAATAATTAGTACATACTATAAGTAAATGGCGTGAACTGATTGGTCCTATATCTCCTGATGAATAATCATTATCGCAAGTGGATAGTGCTTGAATAAAAATGGCGGGCACTCATGGTTTGTGGCGGTCACCTGGAGCAGGCGGCGTCATCATGTCACGGTCGGAAATGGAAAACAAATAAGCTGTAAAAATTTCCTTTTAGTTAGTTTTTCTTCTGCACGGTGCCTGGTTAGGTTTGGAGAGAGTGTTGCCCCCTAGCTGCATATCATGGCTTCTTCTCTGAGGACTGATCGTCAGAGCAGGCTAATAAAGTCGTGTTTGGTGAAAAAAAAACCCCTAAAAAAACCCCAGAACCCTAATTCTTAAAAACGGAAAAAAAAAAAAAAAAAACCAACCCTTTGATTCCAAAAGTTCCTGCTTATCGTGCAATAATTCTGGAATTAAAGGAAGAGATTGCCGGCTAGGGAGTCGTACTTTGGTAAGTTGGCGTACTTACATTCCATGCACACCGCTTATGATGGCTTCCTTCCCCACTACCAGCAACACGCGACTGTGATGGTTGCAGAATTTTTAACAATTCTTAAAATAAATAAATAAATAAATGATAAGGTTTTTACCATGAGATAAGGGCGGCACAGTGGTGTACAGGTTTAGCATGTCTGCCTTACAGCAAGAAGGTCCTGGATTCGATTCCTAGGATCAGCGAGGGCAAATCTTCCATGTTCTTCTTGTGCTCGTCTGGGTTTCTTCCAGGTTCTCTGGTTTCCTCCTACAGTCCAAAGACATGCACAAGAAGCTTACTGACTATTTCAAATTGCCCCTAGGTGTGAGTGTAAATGACTGTGTATTTGTTAGCTTTGTGATGGACTGGCGAGCTGTTCAGGGCCTCCAGCTGTTGGCCAGGGTCGGCTGAGATAGGCTTCGGCTTCCCCGCGACTTTAAAATTAATAAATTACCATTACATAGTTTCCTTCCAGATTTCGTGGAATAACTCCATATTAGGGTTAGCTTTGAGCCTAGCGACCGCTTACCCAGGCTCAGTCGGATCGCGCAGTACGCACCTGATCGAGGCTGTCATGGTAAAACTATGTAAAAAAAAGAAACCTTTTTATGTGTATTTTTTGTGTGCTGATGTTCCTGTGTAGTATATACTAAAACAATTATTCACCTCTGAAGTCTCTGAGACTTTCAGCAACATCCACCTCGCCGGTGGTGCATGATGGTTAAATACACACTATCTAGACCAGGGGCCCTCAAACTAGGGGGTGGGGAAAGGGCGACAACCCCATAAATGTGGCATGGGGTCATGGATCTTTCTCTGGTCCAATGAGCTAGCTTCATTTAAATTCTTTAAATAAAGGCCTGTTATTAAATAACCTGAAACAGAGGATCCGCTAGCGAAGCCGCGGTGGTGCTCACTTCATCCTGGCGAAACGTTTTGTTCAGTCGTTATAGTCGATGACCCCTGCAATAAACCGTAAGGCTGGAGCCGTGATATTTTTGCGAATGAAGAACCGAGACTGATTGTTTTAGCCTCTAGAGTCCTAATGGCGCTGAAGTGAACCATGGCCGTTTTGGAGAAGGGGACTAGCTTTAATCTTTGGTGTAAAGAAGCTCCATGAGTAACTTGTCACAGATCAAAGCACTTCTATCTATTTTTGATGGAATGCAGCTCAGCGCTGGCACGTATTCCCCTACGGTTCTGTAGTGATATTGAGCATCTCTGCTTGGCTGATCATGGGAAAGTTACTGCACTGCTCTGTTTATTCCAAAGGAACAGACCGAAAGACAAAATGGCAGCCAATATCTTTGAACTGATGATAGCAGTCTTCCCTACAGGCTACAGTTATTACTGCAAGGACAAGGAAGGACAGAGTCCTGGGTAATGTCCTGGATGACACTCCCCATGAAAAGATTTTCTGGATATGGCTCCTGGCAAGCGTCACAGATGTTTATTAGGGTTTTATATCCACTGTTCTGTGTGTAAAGTGGACTTTTTGGATGAAGTCCAGAGGAGAGGCGTGGTGAGATGAAACGAGCGGTGTGTAGCGGTGACAAACTTTTTCAGCACATCTGGGCTACACTGACTGGTGTGTACGACCGAGTGGGCTTTGATTCTGCAGGAATAACAGATACGGGGCGATTTCTGGTGCTGGCTGTTGCCACCGGGAAGTGAAGTGAAACTCGTGATAATTACAACAAGCCACATTCACATTAAAGGAGGTGGTTTTCCAAATGAGGGATCCGGAATTCTGAAAATCCACACATTCAGTCGTCCATACAGTATTCAAATGTAACTGCTGGGAATTCATTCATTCATCTACTCATCTGCCGATGTGTTTAATCCTACCAGGGCCGCTGGGAGGCCAGAACCTATCCCAGCCGACTCTGGGCGAAGGTGTACCTTAAACTGCATTTAAACTCTCACTCACACTTAATTCGGAACAACCAGTTAACCTAAAGTGCATGTCTTTGGATCATAGGAGGAAACCAGAGTACCCGCGGAAATCACACGAAAACACATGGAGAACATGGAAACTCCACACAGAAACGGCCTCGTCAGGACCTTCTTGTTGTGAGGCAGATGTGCTCACCACTACACCATCAGAATTGATTTTTATGCAGGGTTTTTTAATATTTTATTTTATTTTTTTGCGAATTGATGTTTCGCGACTCCACATGCAAATGTTTTGTGGCTTATATACGTATAACACGCAAAAGTCACACCAAAGACACGTTTTGTAGTAAGTAATTTGTGATTGGTTCGCGGATGAATCTCCTGTCGAAAATCAGTCACGTTTGGTTCACTTTTTGTTTTCAAACCATTCACTTTTTTTTGTTATTATGAATGTTGAAAAAACACACAGAATATGGCAGATACCAGCAAGTCTCAAACTTTTCTCAAACTTTCCACATGGAAGTCTCCAACTTATTGCTTTTCCTTGTGAATGAAAAAGGAATAATTTGCAAGCAAAACGACAACTTTGTAACCATCTCGCAGAAAATGTGTGGGCTGTTTGAGAAGAGTTTGAGACGAGTCCGCGTCAAAGAAAATTTCTGATTCGGTGGAACTTCAAACATGTTTTACATTTTTTGCTATGAATTCACGAAGCAGGCGACCAAAATGCGATTGCGTGAATGATTGCCATTCGTGACTGTTGCTTTTCTAATGTACCTCTAGTGTGATCACGCCCTTAATACAAAGGGTTTGGCGAGTTTGGAGAATTTTAGCGCTAATTAATTCATAAAATTCGTCCTGGACAAACTCCACAGGAGTTCGTATGAAAAGTTCGATGAGGATTGATGAATTGATGAAGTCTTTCTTGAGATATTGCCTGGAAATCGTCAAAAAAGAGAACAAAAATCACATCATGCTGAAAATTTAAACTAAATTCTGGAAATCAAAGGAGTCCTTAGCCATGTTTACTGTTAACTCTAGACTTTCTTTCTTTCTTTCTTTTTTCCAAAGGTCAGTTCAACGACCTTCAGTTCTTTCCTGAGAGAACGAAATGACACGAGAGCCTCATGAAATTCATATAAACATGATAAATATTTAAATGTTTGCATAACACACACGGGTCGGAGATGAAGAAGAAGATGTGATGGAGCAAAACACGGAAGGAAAGCAAGGATCCATTTCGGAGATATTTTTACTGGATCTTTTCATGACCTTCTGACAAGGAAGTTGTTTGACTTCACACACAACCTTGATCTGAAATCTTTTCGATAAAAGTCATGTGACCTCTGTGTATTATGCTTCACTCTTCTCTCACATTTAATGGTTGTATTTTTTAACATCTGATGTTTCCCCCCATGATTCAGGAATGTTTTTATATGTAGACCATGTTTTTATTTTTAGTGCAGCGTGGAATATATTTCACATTATTCAAATTTCTTATGTGTGTGAAGAATATATTAAATAGACTTATACACCAGAGGACACTTTGAATACATTTTGACTTCATATATTTATTTTTATGCTCAAACTCCGCCTACATTTACCCCTGAATTTTACTGGAGTAATCAGACGCTAATCAGACACACCCCAAAATCAGGGTGGCAGTGTTCCCCATCATCATGATGCGGTCTTACATTCCATCCTCTGTGGTGCTATTTCCATCTTTTTGCTCCGTCGCAATATCATCAAAATGAAAAGAATTAATATTTTTATTTCCTTAACTCACAACACAGCAAACCCAGGCATTGTTTTCACACTGTGATGATCTGTCACACTGCCACCTAGTGGAAACCTCCAGATTTACCTAAAGTATGCGGTAGCAGTATTAGGAGCATCCACTAGCATATGAGCTGCGTAAGATTACACAATTGAAGCAAGGATTGATTTAATACTGAAATAATAAACATCAATCAGTATTCAAACATATAGCCAATAAAATTCTCATCTAGCATATGCATAGTGTTGCCAGTCAACAATAAACTCCACAGCCTGTGTATGCATCTTGTTTCCAGTGCACAATAAACTCCTCATCTAGCATATGCATAGTGTTGTCAGTCCACAATAAACTCCTCATCTAGCATATGCATAGTGTTGACAGTCCACAATAAACTCCTCATCTAGCATATGCATAGTGTTAACAGTCCACAATAAACTCCTCATCTAGCATATGCATTGTGTTGCCAGTCTACAATAAACTCCTCATCTAGCATATGCATTGTGTTGCCAGTCTACAATAAACTCCTCATCTAGCTTAAGCATTGTGTTGCCAGTCCACAATAAACTCCTCATCTAGGGTATACATCCCGTCTCCACATAAATAAGGCAGACATTTTAAAATGTCATATAATAAACTGCTCATTAACCCTGTTTGCTCGGTCTGTATTAAGAAATCTAAGCCTCACTGTTACTTACTCTTCTAAAGACCTCAGGCTGAGATTTCTTTATACAGCCCTTGTGCACAGTTAATAAGCAATTTGTAAAAAGCATTATAAAGATGAAGAATATAATTTTGGGTGGACTTTTTTTTTTTTTCAAAAGAAATAGAAATAGAAAGGAACAACAGTACTGACTTTCAAGGCACCCATCATTCTGAGACTACAGGAAGTGAGGTATTGAGCTAAACTGGTGACGATTATTACAAACATCAATCTCTTTATGGCCAAAGAACCTCCTGATCCTGTCACAATGGAATTTCCTGACCATGATCATTTATCACAGGTCTACAGACATCCTTGAGAGTCATAAATGAATCCCTGACCTCCACCTACATCAGGGTGAAGCAGCAGAGCGGACAGCATGTGAGCTCTCTGTGACATTTAACGAGCTTCTCTTTAATGAAGGTTTATTAAACTTTCACCTTCATTCATTAGTGATAAGATGATTGCAGTCGTCTGGAGTTGACACAGTAAGTCCAGACACGACTTTTGAAGAATTTTGGCTGCACTGGTAAAGCGTTTAGAGTGCCCTGAATTGGTCTACACCCCCACAATCCTTCCCACACTTCTTTTTCCCATGTTACAGCAACATGGAAATGGAACTGAAGGGGACTTGGTTGTGGTTTTACTTCATTAACCTTCACAAAATAGTCAATGACACTGAAATTAAATGAAAGCCAAGTCAATCTCAGTAGTGGCACAGACCTGAAGTCAGATGGGACTGTTTATTTCCCTGAGAGAACATACAAACCTCACATGAAAATGCCCTCGCTGAGCCCGGGACTTAAACCCATGACCTTCTTGCTGTGAGGTGGACATTTTAACCACTACACCACCGTGCCATGCGATCATTATTATTACTATTATTACTATTCTTCTTCTTCTTCTTATTATTTTATTATTGTCTGTCTGTCCATCTATCTACATTATTCATGTTTACATTGTATACACTAATATTTTCATGGCTTGCATTTATCCTTGATCTCAGCATGGAATCTTTAGACAGTTTTTTCTATCTATCTAAATCATAATATTCTCCATCTTAATACTAATTAATTCCGAACAAATCACCCCCAGTGTGCCGTGTTCCATCTCTATTTCCTTTAATAAAAATACTCATTGTAAATAGGAACTCTTGGACTCAAGCTCAAGCGCTCCTGGAACTCCTGGACTAAAAGTCGAGAGATGGACAGTTCGGTGTGTGAGATGTTCAGTGGCAGTGATCGCACGTTTCCCCGGTACGCAGGTTAAAATACTGTGCAGCGAGAGTTTTGTCTCGACAGAAGTCAGAAAGTCAAGATGGAGATCAGAGGGAATCTCCTGAGATGTGATGAAAGGCAGGTGAGGACAAGACCGTCTGCTCTCGAGTACCCTGAGGGAGATTTCACACATCCGTGACATTTGGTAGATCTCTGGAAAGTGAAGGTTCCTGCTGAGGTGATCATGTGACCTTTAGACTTTCTATTATCTCCGGAAATAAAAACGCTCTGAATTCCAGCAGCTGTTTGTGAACAATTTTACTCTGACTGCTTGTTGAATGCTGGTAGATTTCTGAGAAAGTAAAACCCTTGTGCAGGCCGTCTCTCTCAAAAATATGGGAGAAGGAATCGTGAGCATCCGCGCGGCATACGTGGTACTTGCGGTAAAGCTGACATGCTAACCACTACACTGAGGACATAGTGATATAGTGACAAGGACCCTCAGATAACAGGAGGGAAAGATAGGACACTTCTGTACACGCTTTCAAACCACACAATTATCTTTGACCTTGAGTGACCTTGGAAGCTCACACTCAAGGTCACATGATACTGAACACCAATAACGTTGAAACCTTGAAATCTTTCGGTATTTTAAATGCTCATAGCTTCGAGAGGAGTACCAGTAGACATGGTGTTACTATGGAAACACTAACAGAAAACCATATTAGGACTTACATATCATAAGGCGAGCACATGGGTAATTAATTAGAACCAGTATTTACTACATCAGTGGAGGTACCTTACACCGAGTGGCGTTTGAATGGAACATAAACGCCCCATGCTGGACTGGTTTTACTTTTAGAGCTGTTATTAAAAGCATTAATATAAACCTGTTCACGCTCCAGGCACCGTCATACAAAAATAATGCACACGTTCCGACCAATCAAAGTGGAGAATTCACCAATTATTTATTTACCCCTGGATTTTGTCATATTGTTTTTTGCCGAGCAGATAAACTTTAGGGCTTTGTGTTTTGTGTGTCCTCTGTCCTCAGTGAGCCGTATCACTCTGTGCTTGTGTGCCTCCTGTCCAGGTGGAGTTTCTTCTAAAACAAAGAACTCTCCGACCAGCAATGATTATGGAGAAAAAGAGTGGCACCAATCTGTGTTTTCGGCTCATTATAAGATCAACAGGTACCTGGATGTCATCCAAAATATCCCCATATGCCTCCAAACTCTCACGGTTCCTTGAAAGTGATTTTTTAATACAGAAAGCTACAGAAGAAATGACAGGGAAACATTCATTCATTCATTCATTTTCTGAAGCGCTTAATCCTAAGGGTCGCGGGGAAGCTGGCGCCCGTCTCAGCCGACTCTGGGCGAGGGCAGAGTACACCCTGGACAGCTCGCCAGGCCATCGCAGGCGGCTATGCAGCTACTCTTGACAAAAGTCAGCAATGGCTCTTTTACATTCCTCTCACCACAGACAGGGAGACACGGCTGGCCTTTGATAACCCAGTTAGCTGCACTGGGGAGACAGCAGTGAGAACCGTTGATAGTGGGGCTTGAACCCCTGACCTTGGGATCAGTAAACCAGCACGCTACCACCGGACAGGGGAACATTCTCTTCTGATGTCATCAGTAATGACTGGCAGGTATGAGGGACGTCCTGGAGAGGGTGATGGAGTGATTTCATCATTCCTTACCTTTACCTGAACTCTCGACCCCGTTATCGGAACCCCGTACCCCGTTACCTGAACATTCAAACCAGTTAACTGAGCAATTGACTTCATTACCTGAACTACTGACCCTGTTACCTGGACACTCAACTCCATTACCTGAACATTCATTCAAACAAATCATTGATTACAGATGTTTTGTTTTCCTTTCCGTTTGTTTATGTGGCGGATTGTCCACAGTGGTATACAGAAAATTGCGAATGACTTGTTACCACAGCGACAACATCATATTAGTACAAGCGCATTAATACTGCACATAAACCTGTGATTTGTAACTGCATTCATCTTTCATCCTTTTCTTCATCGCTATTTTATTTTTCATGATGCAATCACTACGACTTGTTTTGTGCATCATTGGCTCCCATTAAACAAATTGCGCCCTTGAGGATAAACAAAAGCGCTTTTTAATTTTGCATCGGAAATAAAATATTAAGAGGGTTTTGGGCACCAGTGAAAAGGGTTCAACATTATTTCATTCATCTTGAGTGAGAGCTCGGTAGTCAGCATGACCAAAAACCACCAGGTTTGTACTGGTTATATACGGTTCATTTCAACTGTCACTTTTATAACTCCTCCAGTAAGCTTAAAACAAACAAACAAATTAGAAAAAAAAAAGGCTAATCAGCAAGGAAACCCCAGTCCTAAACGCTTAAGACCCAGGTCCTAAAAAGAAGTAAAACTTAATACCCTGGCTCTAAAGAAAACCCTTAAAATCCTGGTCCTGGAAAGAATCCTGGTTCTAAAAAGCATTAACCCTTAGTATACTGGTCCTAAAACTTACAAACAGACCCTGAAAAGCCTGGTCATTAAAATATTAACCCTTGAAGCCCTGCATCTCATGTCTGAACTGAGTTAACTCTTCTTGAGAAAATAAACAAATAAATAAAGTTTGTTAATCTGCCCTATCACCTCTCATTGCCCCACCAATCTCCTTTCACCTGCATGGAGATAGTCTTGTGTTTGGTTGCATGTGAAAAGTAAATCTCATTTAAATTTCTCCCTCACTGAACACCCAGCTCGTCGTCTCAGAGTATAAATGCTTGCTCTGATGAAGTGATTTTGTGCAAACAAACAAAGCATTTCTTTGTTATTAGGCCTCTGCATTTCTTCTTCTTTTTCTTCCACAAGCGACTGTTTCCAGGCAATATCTCGAGAAATACTTTGCAAGTTCCCATCAGACTTCACACGCGAACTCCTTTGAAGTTTATCCAGAAGTCTGTTGTTTTTAAGAATGGTACATTAAAATCCCATGGATTTTTGGGTTGATCAACTGAACCATGCGAGCTTTAAGCGTGGGGGTACGGGATGTGACAAACATAGCCTACATTCTCTCTGTATCGTATGCTCAGCTTTGACGCAGCAACACTCACTGTTTCAGTACGCAAACAATTCACACAATGGTACATTTTACAAAAAAAAAAAAAAAAAAAAAGAATATTATTGATAGTAACAAACCCAGGATGCTTCCTTCTCTAAATTGAGCTATTTGCTAAGTTGTACATTCATTCGCTCATTTCATGAACCGCTTAATCCTATAAGGATTAGCCAACTATAGACGAAGACAGGATGCACCCTGAACAGCTCGCCAGTCCACACAGGGCCAGCACACACACAACCTTTCACACTGGTACCTAGGGGCAATTTGGAACTGCCAGTTTGCCTACTGTGCATGTCTTTGGACTGTAGGAGGAAACTGGAGTACCCGAAAGAAAACTCACACAAGCAAGGGAAGAACATGCAAACTCCACCTAGAGACGCCCTCGCCGAGCCAGAGACTCGAACCCATGACCTTCATTCTGTGAGGCAGACATGCTAAGCACTACACCACCATGCTGCCCCATTTACAAGCCAATATAAACAGAATATTATTTATAATATTGCAGGTAAAATCTAACTGAATCATTTTATTAATGCACAGATGTTGGCTAATGGATTTTATGAGTTTATCACAGATGCAGGGAGAAACAAACACAAAAACAGGCTGCATGGTTTGATGAATTTGTAGTTCATTGGAAACTGGAGAATGGAAGAAGACCAGGTGGCATTTTTCCAGTCTTCAAGCCTCCCGTTTGTTCTTGGCTGAACGTAGCGGAACCTGACGTGACCTTCTGCTGTAAATAAAACATGAACACTTTTCGGTAAAAGGCACTGCCTAAAAACTGAAGGCCAACAAGCGAATTCCTTCAAACAGACATCAAACCACTTTCAAGGTTCTTCCTTCACGCCGTTATGAATTAGAGTTTGTCTATAAATGCATTTGCAAGTCTAACGAGTGTTTCCACCATCTGCATGAAGACAGAAACTCACTTGTGTCTCACGTGTTTGTAATACTTTACAGATTGTGACAGTAATAACACCAAGAGAACAAAATGTGTCCTCTACCCAGTATGCTTTGCTGTTGCATGAGACACTTTGTTCTCTGTCCTAGTGGGAGACAAACATCAAATCAAATTATTCATGAGATGGAGCTGAAAAGGAACAGGGGTGGACAATTTTTGGGTTATTTGAGTTGTTGGTGTTGAGAGGATCAAAAAAGGCACAAAAAAAAAAAGGAAAAAGAAAAGGAAAACTAGACGTGCATTCATAGCCTGCGTTGTACCCCGACCACATAGCATAGATAATCTAGTACATAGGCCATATATGGGTTCTGGTTTATGTGATCTTATCTCAAGATATGTTCTGTAGTACATGGCCATGACCAAATGGGCCAAATAACCAACTTCTTTTGAAGGATTGATGAGATGGATGGGGTTTGACCCTTCAAGGTCACTCAAGGTGAAAGGTAATTGTTTCAACTGAAAGTCCATATATGGGTTCTGGTAAGGCTTCTACAGCAAGCGCATGTCTAACAGCAAGCATTTCAAAGTTATAAGGGCTCTACCTACAAACATTCTTGACCTTGCCCTGAGGTTGACCTTTAACCCAGACATTCCAAAATCAGATCGTCTTTGGAACTCAGATAGGGTAGTGTACCCACCGAGTTTGAACGAACGACAAACAAACGCTATTGATTACTTGACTCCAATAATGGTGCTATGTTTCTTATAATTCACTGGACATAATAAAACAAGGCCTTATTGGATAAGGCTCTGGGTTACTGATCAGAAGGTTGGTAGCTCAAGCCCTGGAACAAAGCTTCCACAGCTGGGCCCTTGAGCCAGGCTCTAAATCCTTAACTGCTCAGTCGTATAAATGCGGTAAGTCGTTGTGGATGAGGGCGTCTGCCAAATTGTAATAAATGCAAAGGTCAAACAGGTACGCCACTCCTTCTGACTGTATACGACGAGCTCATATATGATCAGGGGTAATGGAATAACAATGATTATAATATAGATGTGATCAGGTGTTCCAGGAAATCACATCAGCGTTGGCACATGTTTTATTTTGTAATAAACAATCTCACTGCTTATTGTTTAGCTGAAATGTTCTGCTCACATCTTGACAGGTCAGACTCCTTCCTGATATTTATAAAAAGAAAAGAAAAAAAAAAAGAAAGCTAAAATGTATGCTTTAATTTAACCTGACCCGAATCAGATTTATTTTACATACTTGGCGTTTGAAGGGAGGACAAAAGCCCTGAGATGGGCAAATCTTTGTGATGCTAATGTCATGCTTTTGAACCATGCAAAAAAAAAAAAAAAAAAAAAAAAAAAAGAAAAGAATGTTGTGGAGCCTCATTAATTCTGGAGCTTTGCATATATCTAGCTGAGTGTTAGAAAAGATCCGGAGTTTAGCATCAAAAACCAGCAAAGCTTTATATAAACATCTTAATCACCAAACAGACGCACATTGCATCCCATATGCACAATATACAGAAACTGGGGCATGACTTCGTTCATAGTGTTGAAATGTAATTATTATTATTATTATTATTATTATTATTCATGCAGATTAAACTCTGAATCAGTCTTTTGACTGGCATCCTTGTGGCGTGCTGGTGTTAACTGAGTGGGAAATTGTTAAGTTGTTTATTGACACTGAGACTCGAGCCAAGTTCAAATGGAGCTTTACAAGTTTCCTGGCAACTGAATATCCAGGCCTTCTCTTCTGAGGTTCGCGAAGCCTCTTCTCCTTCTCCGCAGCTTGAGTACTCTTATAACCTCATGTTTTCTTCGATATTTCACTCTCAGTAAGTAGCAAAGTATTCCCGCAGGTTAACTCCACAATAAACAGCTTTACAAAGCAGGAACGCTGCAGGAAAACGTTCTGTTTATCAGCTGATGTTTTACATAATTTTCCTACTTCCTGCAATGTGCTCATGTTATGGCTGATCAGTGTATGAAATAAACACCAAACAATTTATACAACATCTACAGCAGATATTTATCACTGTATGTTATCGCCATTTGACAGACACCCCTGCCAACACAGAGAATTGCACCTTTACCAGATGGTTACTGATCATCAGTTTGTCACAGGACAACTCCCACTCGCATGAATTCAAAGCACCATGACCTTGACCTCTTATTTTTTAAGGTCAGGTTAAGGTCAGTTTGCCGAAATCAATCAGATTCGGCCCTCTCCATGTGATTGCTCATCGCCAAATTGACATCAGACCTTCATATTTAAAACAGAACACCATCTCAGCACCCTTTCATATGACTATAGAGGACCTTGACCTCGGCCTACATTCATAGGTCAAATTGAGGTCACTGTAAAAATTTGCCACTGCATTGGTGGAGGATATGAATCCATTGGATCTTCCTATTACCAAGTAATCATGGTGACAACTGACTGTTGATATCACATTATATGAATTTTGTATGTTTTCAATTGCCAGAAGGAATAAACGCCATGCGGCGTTATCTATCTATGTATTTAAGTATCTAAGTATCAATGTATCACTTAACATAAACCAATGGGAACGCTACACATAAACCGAAATCATTATTTTTGGTTTCTTGTTCATTTTTCCAATGGGACACAAGCTTTTGCACCCCACTGTATGTGCAATATTTTAGAAATGAAGCAGGCAGCAGGATTTCTCTTCTACTCCCCCAACCCCACACTGTGTATAAAAATCATTTCCCACTCACCAGCTTCAAATGTTCTTAGCGTTTTCCTCGTCCTGTGCGGATCTCGGGTGTGAGGGAACCTGGAGTGTATTAAGGAATCAATCTGATCAGTGATAAGACTCACCAAAGCAGTGGCTCTGATGGAGGACGGTGGGAAGCTCATCCCTGCTGGATTTCCTCTGCCCAGCCTTGCGATGAGTTATTTTTTTTTTTAAAGAAATGATATTTCGGATTGGAATTAATCTGGGGATTCGGAGTCTCAGAAAACTTTCAGGCTCTGAAATTGACACGCTGAGAAATATGCACCTGAAATTCTTATTCAGTATGCATTTTTAAGAAAAATACAAACAAATAGAGAGAAACAAACAATAAAACTCTGTAAACAATTACATTTTACAGTAGAATTTTACATTATATACTGTATTTTTTAAAAGGATAATAATTCAATTCAATTCAGTTTTATTTGTGTAGCGCTTTTTACAATTGCCATTGTTGCAAAGCAGCTTAAAATAGTAAAAGGAATTTAAAAAGGAATTTAAACATTT
The DNA here is from genome assembly GCA_030014195.1 of Neosilurus mollespiculum. NCBI lineage: Eukaryota > Metazoa > Chordata > Actinopteri > Siluriformes > Plotosidae > Neosilurus > Neosilurus mollespiculum. The sequence continues at coordinate 64,218,757 of JAQMYF010000001.1, forward strand.
TTCTACAACCCCCTACACATCCCTAAGTGACAAGGAAAAACTCCTTCAGTCGACAAAAGGAAGAAACCTTGAGAGGAACCAGGCTCAAGAGGGAAACCCATTCTCATTTGGGTGAAACCATAAAAAAATACAAACCATATAAGAGAAACTGCATTACAGTCCAACATGTAGTCCGGTTGGTTATACCACAACTGTAAGTCCTAAATAACTGCAGCAAGAGAGTTTATATCACCAGCAGTGAAAAGTCGTCTTCACAGTCACTGAGTGCAGATCTAAGCCCATATGGATCTTCATCAGCAGGAGCGAAGGGCTTCCGAGATGAGAACTCCAGCCAGTATCAACACAGCAGGATAGACCACAGGACTCAGAATGCAGGAGGATCAGGAGGATCAGGAACACCGGCATCCCAGAAGAAGCATGTGTACCTCAGCAAAACACAGAGGGGGAGGGGGGTGAGAGGTTGTTAGGTATGCAAGGTATGCAAGTTTTTCCGCATCATGCAGTGACATCATATTTCTTATTTTAGTAATATTCCTGAGATGAAAGAAGGCTTTCCAAGTAATATTATCTACATGAGCTTCAAATGAAAGACCAGGGTCAATAATCACTCCAAGGTTCTTCACTGCTACACACGACGAAACTGAAACACCATCCAAACTTACTACATAATCAGAAACCTTATTTCTAGCTGCCTGTGATCCGAATATTAGAACTTCTGTCTTATCAGAGTTTAGTAAGAGGAAGTTAGTAAGCATCCAGTCTCTAATGTCCTTTACACAATTCTCAACTTTATTAAACTGGTGTTTCTCATCTGGCTTTGCTAAAATATAAAACTTTATAAATATAAATCTATAAATAAACTATAACTATAGAAAATTCATAACTTCATGACATCAATTTATTGTTATTAAAAAGCTGTGTATAAGATAATTGTCAGTAAATGCTACACGGGAATGGGGCAATCTGATTGGCTCAGTATCTGGAAGATAATAATGATTATCCTGAGTGAGGAATGCTTAAATCAAATAAAATCGAATAAAAACTCACACTTTGTGATGGTCACTGATCATAAATTACAAGAAAATGAAATAGTTTTAAAACAGGTCATATTGGAGTGCACATGAGCACTGTGACGAAGAAGGTGGCGCGATCGTTTGCACACTATAAAAATGGAAATGATAGGTGATTACCTTTGTTTGGAGTTCACCTGACCTGCCTTTCATGGTTAAAATATGTAGAAATAAAGTATAGACATCTAGTTTTAGTTTATTATGTTGTTTCTGAGTAGTATATGCTAAAACAGAAATTTGTGTCAGCGTTACCAAGCTAACTGATGGCTGAGTGCTACACTGTGTCTCCAAAAAGGAATTAAATTAGCCTTTCCCAGTAGAATAAGATATTTTTCACTTTGTTCTAATACATTTCAATTGTAATTTCTAAATATCACCGAAATGTTAAAACAAAATCAGAAATAATACACAGCCCTGGGGGACACCTGATTTTATCTGTTGTTCTCTGTGGCAGACTTGTTAACATTATCTGCTATCTTTGATGGCAGGCTATTGATGATCAGATCAGGGATGCGGGTATTAAATTCTAAGCTAAAATCCATATTATAATGCACAGGTTTTGCAAAATAAATTTGAGACATGTTTACAAGATCACTTGCTTAAAAGAGAAGTTCTAGGAAAAAAAATATTGTTTTTTTAAAAATGTAGTGAGGGCACAGACCATCAGCTACATAGCATCCTACCACAGAACAAACCTGTGAAATCATATCTTGGAAAGAGCACAGGCTATCATCTGAAATTAAACTTCATTAGGTTTAAAAATGAGTTTGTAACCAGACTTGTTTTTAAATATAATTTATAATTAATCCTTAGCCTTTGTTGTGTACATTTTGATATTGTTGCATTTTGTTATGTAGCTGTACTCAGATTTAAAGTTTAATTATTTGGTTATTTTTTAAGATCTGTACTTTAATCATTTGATGGAATAAAGACTTTAAATATTTTTCCTGTTAGTGAACTGAAAGGAATCCTAGTTACATGCTTTGACTGGTTTGTCGTATCAAAGGAAACCGCTGCTATTTTATTGATTAAATTGTGGAAATCACTGTTGATATAAAGTCATTAAGGAAGTCGAGGTGACGCGAATGAAATCGAGAGTATCAGTGATTAACTGTAACACATCCTGTACGGAGAGTTTACAGTAACAGTGGATAAGCTGCGCTTTTCAGCAAGTCTGTACTGACAGAAATAAAACTGACATGAAGTGCAAATCAGACGTCCCTGACGGTTTGGAAAAAGAAATGCTACATGCCTACTTTTTGGCTCGCTGCTCCTCCTGTCCTGCTTCACTGCATCGGAATTGGCTTCATCCCGAGCTCATTATATCCGCTGAAGGCCACAAATCAGAAACATATGCTGAGTGAAGTGTGTGTGTGTGTGTGTGTGTGTGTGTGTGTGTGCCACAGCAGGACATTTACTCTCAGTTAGCCTACGAAGGTTCCTCATCCATCTGATCTCCAGTCCTCTGGCCTCATTTCCTCTCCACCTCTAGGTGTGCCTTCTCGTTTTGGTGTGTTCATTAGGAAAACAATCGGCGCTCATCTTTTAAATTTGGCAGGACTTACTGAATATCTTATGTTGTTGATAAAATAACCACCCAGCAAGTATTGCCTCTCTATCACACAACCACCACCAACCAGGGAGGGGTGTAAGCAAGCATGTTCCCCTTCTGTAACACGTGATACCACCACCCGCATCTTTATAAACTACTTGCTCATGCATATTCAGCGGCAGCCTAATACACTCGGAGGTAAACCGGTATCCGCCCCCTTGTACACATGAGCTCAGAAACACTCGTGGTTGGCTGGTGATCGCCGTCAGCGAGAGGGAAGTGAGTGTATCCCATCTCTCTCTCTCCCGTGAGAGCTCAGCCAATCAGTTCGCATGGACTTCCGGCTGCAGCATCAACCTGGATTCTAACGTGCGATCTCCAGGTTGATAGTCGTGCATCTTGTCCATGTGCTACTCGGCAGCCTTGCTAGTTTGCTTTTGAACACAATACGGACCACACACATGCATAGATTTTCACCAAACTTGGAGGGGAGAATAGCCTATCCGATTCCCAGGTGTGATTTGATTTTGGAATGTCTGGGTCAAATGTCAAGGTCAGAGCAAGGTCACAAAGTTTTGGAAAGAAAAATTCTTAACTCAGTACAATTATTTTTATAACTTTTAGGTTCTAATGTATATATTGAACTTCAACAAATCCCATTCCTTATTAACTCAATCTAGGACCTTCACCTTTGACCTTGACATTGGGTTTAAGAGGTGCATGAGGTTATGGTCCACTTCACTATGATACATGAACACGAAACATTCATCAGTGCTGAATAGATGAGAAATCCGCAGTGTGTGCTCATGTCCCTGAGGGCTTTACAGCAGTGTTAGGGTTTGATGATCTGCACGTTGCACAATCACGCTCGAGTGCACGACTCTCCAGCTATTTTATTTTGGCCCTTGACTTTTAATTCAGCCTACATTTGTACCCTTATTTCTCTTCCTCCTCTACCAGGTCAATAACATTAACTTTTATAATTCTACAGTATTGAAGTCAGACTTAATGGAATTGTGTTTGAATCTGAAGGAAATTGTGCTCTGTCACTGACCCTCCTATCATAGCCTGACAGCTGCAACTACTGTGCTTTTAATGCGTCTGATGGCAATAACGCAATGACAGAAATGATTTGATTTTTTTTCCATCAACCGGTCAGGTGGGGTCTGTGGTGTAGTGGTGAGGGTGCTGGGTTCATGATCGATAGGTTGTGGGTTTGAATCACTGTTAGACCCCCACTGTGGTATTGCATCATTGCCTTTGGATAAGTTGAATGATTATTGCACGACTGGCACAACATAGTCACGGATAGGTCTACTTTGAAAATATTTCAAAATTAATACTAAAACAATTATAGAATCTTTCCAATGATATGTGGAGCTACCCTTAACCCAATACTTCTTCATATCATACTTCGCCTTATATAATAATTGCTTATAATCTCAAGATAGTCAGCCAATCAGATCGTGCCATTCCCATGTATTGTATACTAAAGTTCATTTTTCCACCTTTATGGGTAAAACTGTAATACTGTCTCTGAGGCATTTCTTTCCAAACTACTCACTTCTTCTACCCTTTATATACAGTTGGGAAAATATTTAAAGGTCAACAAAAGAGTACATCTAGTTACCTTGAGGTCTGATAATAAACACTAGGAGGTACAACAGCGCAGGCTGGACTTTGCAGGACAGAAATGGATCCTTCTGTACAAAAATTTTGACCATGTGTTTACTTTTATATTCAACTGGTCCACTGTGGTGCAATAAAGAAGTTCAAGCTTTTAAACCCCCACAGCCAAGCTTAATATAATGTAACATTCTAGAATTCTTAGTCTTTTTACGATATATTTTAATAAGAGGATGTAAGGTTTCGGTGCATTGCAACCTTTGATAATTAGTTGTAAACCATGGCCTTTGGGTCCACACCCAGCCTGCACTACAGCTCGTGTAGAAAGTGGTTGAAAAGTTGGTCCCATATTCGTGCGGTTGTCCACTGGTTCCAGAGTGGGCCCAACCTGATTACTCTAGGGTTGTATGGGCACCAATTGGGCATGGGGCCAAAATGGACATCTTAACTGGGGCCCACTTGGGTCAAGTATGTGAGTCCAAATTAGGCAAGCTCAAATTGGTCCCCTATGTGGTTCCTGGTTGGTTTACAAATGGGGAATGAATTCATGTGGGCCACTATGAAACTTGTGAATAATCCCACATGAGACCCAAATATCAGCCCACTCACTACCCATATGGGTCCAGCATACAGGTACCGCCTGGCCAATGGGCCTCCAGGAATGATCTACAGTATGTATAGTCCTGGTATTATAGAGATACTCATTTCTATTTTACTAGATAGTTATATTTAAAAAAAAAAAAATCACTGTGTGCACAATTTACTGATCCGGATACACCAAGGTGTTACTTATTTCCAAAGCAATGAAAGTGAAAATGAGGACCAGAAAAAGTGCACTTAAAATATTCCTCATGGGGTAGATTCAAATTCTCCTTACTTAGCATATCATCCAGTGACCATGGCGTAGCTGGCTAAGCAGAAGTGAAAGTACCCAGGAAATCTTACTAATAAAATAAAAAAAGTGTTGATGTAAAAGCTCTGCACCGTTTTCCCCAACATGACCTTGTATTAGATTAGAAATACTCTGTTAGCGCCCTCAGTAATTGTAAAGATGGTAAACAAAACTAGCAAAGAGGCAAAAAGTGTTCCTATCCAAAATATAAAATAAGGACTTCTCTGATAACGTCAGGTGTGACATTCACCACCGAACACAAGAAGGCAGTAATAGTGTGGACGTTGTTCTACAAGGAAAGGTCATCTGTACAAATGAAGGCCAAGTCTTCAGAAAAAGGTCAGAGCTTGGTACATTGTGAGCTAAGTGCTCGGCTATTAAACAGAATACAGTGAGAGTGCCTGCTCAGTTTAGATTTCAATCAACTCTCTATTCTTCAGCTGTCTCCTGAAATCAATGCAATCAGTGTAATTACATTTGGAGTACAGACCGGAGTTGGTGCCGCATCGAGGTCTGTAGCATGATTTCACATACATCTGATTCCTGAAGCTAAGCACGCATCTCGTATCCCGATATCCAGAAGTGACAGCGGTGTCCATGTTTTTCAGAGTCCGGTTTGTGGAAGATGGACAGCTGTGACGTGTTCCTCTAAGATGAGAGCAAACTTCTCACTCACTTCGCTAGGACGTAGTGAGTAATTTTCTCAAGAAACAGCAGTTCCAACGTCGACGCTTTCCATCATTCCTGTCTCCATAGAATCCTAGAGGTTTGGATTTATGATCCCATATCGAGCCTGGAGATAAAACGAAGAGCTTGATGACACTGTAGCTTGAGAATCGTGCTAGATATCTTCTCTAGTTTGGGCACGTGCTCACTCAGGGGTCTCGTGGTGTTGGGCATCCAAGATTGAACCTCATTAAATTAAAGGTGCGCAGGATTGCGGGGAGGCTGGAGCCTGTCTCAGACGACACTGAGCAAAGATGGGTACACCTTGAAACCTTCCTGAGTTTGGAACAGCCAGTTAGCCTAATGTGCATGTCATTGGACTGTAGGAGGAAACTGGAGTACCCAGAGGAAATCCACAAAAGCACAGGAAGAACATGCAGACTCCACAAAAAAATGCCCTCGCCGAGCCTTGGCGACCCAGGTACTTATTTCTTTACTAGGTATATCAAATGTACACAAATACAGTGTTTCTCTGGGAAATTAAATGGTATTAAAATATTTCTGCCCTTGCATGGGCTGGTGAGCTGTCCAGGGTGTAGCCCGCACTCGCCCAGAGTTGGCTGAGATGGGGACCAGCCTCCCCGTGACCCTAATTAGGATTAAGCGGTTCAGAGAATGAATGAATGAACGATAACATATCTCCTTTTGAAAACCATTTACTTACACCTGTACGCAAGTGTCAGTGACCCACGCACGAGGTATGATGATCTGAAGAAGGTAAACATAGCACATGCGCCATCTGGTGGCAAACGCACAGAACTGTCATTGATCAAGATGGCGACCAACAATACAAACATGAACAGCAGTAGCCCGTCGCTTGCGAGACATCATAACCTACTGATTGACCTACACACTCTTTGTTGATGTCACAGAAAGGGGCACTAGCACCCTGGGACACCCCGCCTTCACAGCTTTACAAACTGCTTGTAGTTTATTTTCTGTAAAAAAAAATAATAATAATTTGCCCCGTTAAAATGAATAAAGTTCCAGAATCAAAGTCTTCCTGCTTACTCATGTTTCATCAGAAAACCACCACATTTATTATGACACCTCAGGCTCCTTCACTCACCTCCGACATGAAATCATCTCCAACCTGTACTCATCGTTTTCTTACTCTCTGTCCATCCTTTTTCGGAATCAAAGTTGCCCTTTTTCGGTCACGCTTCATCAAAACTTCATTTTATACCTCGGATCAACTCACGCAGAACCCACATCCACCCGTCATGAGCTGCACTCGTCTTTTTAAGCATTCATCACATTCACGTTTTCTGTGATTGTCATTATAACTCACAGTTAAGCCTAAGCGACTCCTCGGGTGATCCTAAAATTTTTAAGACGAGAGCTTCATCGTTCGGTGGTACGACACCATAATTGGATTTGAGATTTCTTTAAAAATAGCAGATGGTGTAATGATCATGCACTTGCAGGAGAACCGCCCCAGCACCTGTTCCACTGGAATCCACCTTTAATTTAAACTGCTTATTAATGTCGGGTTAACTTCAGGTCAACTCCGACTTTGCAGAGTAGAAGGTAGATCAATGCACGTCAGACCACATGAAAGGAACGCTTTGGTGCAACTAATTGGTAAGAAGCAAATCGCCCAAATCAAAGAACTGACAAAACATAACCATGCTGTGTTCATGTATACAGATTGTATGAGAGTATATAGCTACAATGATATGTACGAAGGTATATAAACTGTACAATGTCCACTGACCTTTCATTCATTTTCTAAGCCACTTAATCCTAATTTGGGTCGCGGGGAGGCTGGAGCCCATCTCAGCCGACTCTGGGTGAAGGCGGGGTACACCATGGACAGCTCACCAGGCCATGGCAGGGCCAACACACATACTCACACTCACACCTAGTGGCGATTCGGAACAGCCAATTAGACTACTGTGCATGCTTTCTGGACTGTAGGAGGAAACCGGAGTACCCGGAGGAAACCCACGCAAGCAGGGGGAGAACATACAAACTCCACACAGAAACGCCCATGCCAAGCCTGGGACTCAAACCCAGGACCTTCTTGCTGTGAGGCAGACAAGACAATATTATATGGAATATTTTGTATGCAAGGCAATAAACTGTACCGTGGTATGTCGACTACGATGGTATGCAGACCGTACAGTGGTCTACAGACTGTACAGTGGGACGTCCAAAGGTATGTAGATATATACGGAGATATGCAGTCTGTACGATGGGATGTACAAAGGTATAGAGGCATCACCATGACTTCCGAAGTAATATCTTTTCCAAAGGTCAAGCTTGCTGATAAATGGCAAGGTTATTCTCAGCTGAATTCTCCGGCTGCTTGTTAGTTCAGTAGGTACATACAGTAATATTGACAGATAGAGAATCTCCTGCTCTCATCAATATCCTCCCCAATCAGCAGGAAACAGCAAACAGGAACTCATACAGTTATCAAAGGGGATTTCTCACTTAAGGTCTTAAGATCGCTCCAAATCGAACGGAACACACGGTGAAGATTTATTCATATAAGTGGGTGAATTTATCGAGTGCAGCATACATCATTTCCCCGAATGTGGAGAGCATCAGTTACGGGTGGAGGAAGTGCCGAGAGAGGGAAGAGTGGATTAAAGCCGCAGGCCGGGGGGCAGATGCAGAACTCTCAGCCAGGCGTGTATGGCTCGGTTTGCGTGGGTGTAATCATTCTTTACTGTAACATATCAACATGAGGAATGCACATTTTTATATAGGATCTGAATGTATGATCATTATGTTATAGGCAAAGATCTGTAGAATGATAGACGAGAGCAGTGAGAGAATGTTTCCAGCCCTTGAATAAACCCTCATCCCTCTATTACTGCACTTTTCATTTTCCTATTGAGGTTAAATTATGACTAATTTCACATATATGCTAATAACCTGCAGGGATAGCTTTATACGTCTGGCTTTCAAGTCAGGTCTAGCAATGTAATTCCTCCCTGCCCCAATAATGAGCTGGCGGGTTTCTCTACACGACACTTCTGACAAGGTGAATGGTTGCTTTCGAGCTTTTCAGATGTTCCTCGGGTGTTTGTAATGGAGGATAAGCACCGGATGAGTAACGCATGACTTCCCTCGTCCACCCTCCGGGTTTATAGTTCCAATCAAACTCTCAGATGACATGAAGGACATCAGAACTCATCACTGTCATGCTGCCATTCAAACATCTACTGCTGAACATCCCCATAATGTCTATAATGTAGGTACAAATCAAGCATGCAGTGCACAGAAACACTAAACAACCTACAAGGGAAAAACTGATAAAAGCAACATGCAACATGCAGAGTGGAGACACGGTGGCACAGTGGTTAGCACATCTGTCTTACAGCAGGAAGGTCCTGGGTTCGATTCCCGGGATCAGGGCGTTTCTGTGTGGAGTTTGCATGTTCTCCCTGTGCATGGGTTTCCTCCGGGGACTCCAGTTTCCTCCCACAGTACAAAAACATGCACAGTAGGTTAATTGGCTGTTTCATATCTCCCCTAGGTGTGAGTGTGAATGGTTGTGTGTGTTTGGGCCCTTCACCCTGAACAGCTTGCCAGACCATTGCAGGGCTAACACATACACAACCATTCTCACTTACATACACACACACACACACACCTAGGGGCGATTTGTAACAGTGAATTACCCTAATGTGCATGTCTTTGGACTGTTTGACTACACTACGGCGCCGCCCATGGATGATTCTGTGTTTATTCGTGGCATATGATCCTAATTAAAACCCTCTCAGCTCCATGTTGTAACACTACAAAAAGTTAAATATGATAAAGACTTCTCCAGTTCGCTGTATCATGTAAGTACAGATGAATACATTTGTGAATGAATTTTTTATTCTCCCTGTTATTTATGTACATTGTAGCATCGGTGTGTGAGTGGAGACGAGGGCAATAGGTGACTATCGGTATTGTGGTAAGATTTTCTTTGCTACTTTTAACAAGTTTTATCTTGGAGACTTAGCACAGATCGCAGATCGTTGCACAGAAAATCCAAATGCAACCAAAAAACACTTCAAAGACTTTTATTGCTTTATATTTAAAACAGACTTTGATTTAAAGGAGAGAGATTAAAGGCTTTTTTAAGATAATGTCTCCTAGATGTAAGATTCAAGCGTCCTCAACAAACAGATCAGTCTTCAATTTGAAGTTTATAATTTCATTATTGCTTACATAAGGATTTCAGCAAGGATTTAGCAGCCTCAACAGTGAGGTTCAGATGTCCCTCTCCCCAGCCACTTCCTCCAGCTCTTCCCGGGGGTACACCGAGGCGTTCCCAGACCAGCCGAGAGTTCCTCCTCCTGCATGTTTTGGGTCGACCCCGTGGTCTCTTTCCGGTAGGACGTATCCGAAACTTGCTGAAAGGGCGGCATGGTGGTGCAGTGGTTAGCACTTCCACCTCACAGCAAGGAGGTCCTGGGTTCGATTCCCAGGGTCGGGGAGTTTCAGTGTGGAGCAGCATGTTCTCCCCGTGCTTGTGTGGGTTTCCTCCGGATACTCTGGTTTCTTCCCACAGTCCAAAAACATGCACAGTAGGCTAGCTGGCTGTTCCAAATCCCCCCAGAAGTGAGTGTGAGTGTGAATGGGTTGTATGTGTGTTGGCCCTGCGATGGTCTCGAAGCTGTTCAGGGTGTACCCCGACCTCGCCCAGAGTCGGCTGAGATGGGCGCCAGCATCCCCGCGACCCTAATCAGGATTAAGCGGCTTAGAAAATGAATGGATGAATAAATGCATTTCACTATTCAGCGACATCTACCTTATCTTCTGCACATAATCGTTAATGAAGCTCATCTGAGAACAGACGTTTCTGGGGAGAAATCGGCTTAGTGCAGCCGCCATACTGGCAAAGAGAACAGAGGTTTATTTAATTGACTTCATTGATGATGTTCATCGTTTTCACGTCTCTGCGCCTGCTGAGGTTACAGTAAAGGGCCCGCAGTACAACGCAGATTTAATCGCTGATCACTGGGAAACAGCTTGTCGATATAAAGATCGGAGAGGTTCCCATTCATTAAAGTTCAACAGTGTTCTGTATTTTATTACTGAGAAAATAATCAGGCTGGGTGACTTCCTGACCTGAGGGTTTATAATCCTGAAAATAATTGGCAGATTGCAGTGATTTATTGACCATGAGAAGCTGCCGGATTATTACTTACTGCCTCCCAAGTATACAGTGTGTAATAGGCCTGAAATAATAATTCCTTAAATTATTCTTGAGTTTAACATGAAGGCTTCACCAATTTAACCACTGCTGGCCATTTCAAAGAGTGAAAATGAGTGAAAGGTGAAGTCAAAAAAAAAAAAAAAAAGAAGAAGAAAGAGAGAGAGAGAGATTTGTGATGGAGAGATGTTTATAGCTGCCATAATAACTGAGAACATAAATGAACCTCCACAGACGTCCCACGTTATTAAAATTGTCACATATTATTATTAAGCTATAAAAGGAATAACACACTAAGAGAAGTGCAGCTGTAGACAAACAATCAACTGCACAGTGGTGTGACGAGGCGGAGCTGCTGTTACCACACGCCAGTTAATCATTTTCTTTAACGAACATTAAGGGTTCTATTCCTCTTACAGCACAGCAGCTTCCCAACCACCGTAATCTTCATCCATTTGTTTATCTGCCCAACCGCTTAATCCCACCAGGGTCACGAGGAGACTGGAGTCTGTCTCAGACGTCTCTGGGCGAAGGTGGGGTACATCCTGAACAGCTCACCAATCCATTGCAGGGCCAGCACACACACACAACCATTCACACTCACACTCACACTCACACCTGGGGGCGATTTGGAACAGACCCTGTGCATGGGAGGAAACCTGGAGGATACTGCTCACAGAAACGCCCTTGCTGAGACCTTCATTCCTGTGGGCGCTTGGACCATTTCACTGCCCTTCCTGTGACAGAATTGTTTCTTGGAATTAAAAATAAAACGAATTAATTCTGACACTGTACCTGTCTGTTTTGGAATTGGTGTGTGTGTGAGTCTGTGTGTGTGTGTGTGTGTGTGTGTGTGTTTGGTGAACTCGGACATTTTCTTTCTAATCCTTACTGAGATTTCTTCTTGTTCTCCTCCTCCAGTGTTTTGTTTTGTTTTTTCCTGAGATGAGGATGTTTAGGTTGTCAGCGCCGACGGTGGAAATTGCGCGTGAACTTCGTCTGAAAGAGGGTTGCATGCTCGAAGCCCCTCGCGCGCGCTCTGCGTCTCCACGCATGGACCCGACGGCACGCGCGCTGAGAAATCGCGCTTCACGTCGAGCCGACTCTTAGGTCGGGAGTCCCCATCGTTATCATCGTCGTCGCCGTCGTTGTCGTAGGGAGCAGCAGACGCGCGAGTGAGCGCAAATATTATTATCCGGTGGTGCGGTCCGTCCGGTCCGGCATGGAACCAGCAGCCCGTCTTTAACCGAGGAGGAGATTGGACCAGTTTCTCGCGTGCACAGAAAGACAAATAATCATCATCAACAACAACAGTCGGCGTCTTTATTTCTAACAAACTTAATTTCTGTTTCTCTCTCTCCCCTTCTCTCTCTCTCTCTCTCTCTCTCTCTCTCTCTCTCTCCTCTCTCTCTCTCTCCCCCCCCCCCTCCTTCTCTCTCTCT
>JAQMYF010000001.1:64262194-64275502 GCA_030014195.1 Neosilurus mollespiculum
GGGCAACCACGAAACAGGCTTGTCGGGATGAAATTGTAGTACTGTTATTTTTTCCCACATACAATATATATATATTGTTTTGGTGACTTGGCAGCCTTATTGGGTTTTGTGTGCATGGGCCCACGACAACCATCCCGCCATGTTTCATGCCTATGAGTTTTACCCAGGAGCCCAGCTAGTAATAGTTACAGTATATAGTTATACAGCTAGTATATAGTAACACTGGTAGACATAGTCCCAGATATAGTAACAGTAAAAGTAACAGTGGTACTAGTAGTGACAGTAATAGTGATACTAGTAACAGTAAAAGTAACCATACCAGTCATAGTAACAGTTACATTAGTGGTACAGAACTAACTAAAAGTAGTAATAGTAATACTGGTATTTGTAACAATAATAGCAGCAGCATGAACATGAGTGGTAATAGAAACAGTAGCAGTAATAACCGTAATACTTCTAGCAGTAGTTAATATCAGTATTTATGAATATAAGTAATAGAATCAGTTCTAGTATCAGTAGTCATCACATCAAATACTGTAAATAATTCTCCATTAATTTTCCCCATAATGGCACTAATTAGTTTTTTTAATTCTTACAGGACGAGCCAATCACTGGTCAGCCATCATTGGCTCGTCACACTCCAAGAACTACGTGTTGTGGGAATACGGCGGTTACGCAAGTGAGGGAGTCAAACAGGTAGCAGAGCTCGGTTCGCCCATCAAGATGGAGGAAGAGATTCGACAGAAGGTAAGGAAGGCTCGCCACGCTGAAAGCAGGATGGACGGATGGATGGTGTCGGTGGGTGTGTTTCTGGGGTAGTGCATACATTCCGTAACACGTAAACTAGTAAAGCAAAAGTTTACCATAACAGGTGTTTTAGTGGAAGGATCTCCATGTTGGATAAAGACTGCAGTTTAATATTCAGTGGATGAAGTTTTTCCCTGGTGAAGAGAATAACTGCTGCTCTTAACATTTCCAAGTCTAATGCTAATACAAGAAGATCGCTGCACATATTGATGACCACACAGTGGGGAAACGATTCATACTGCAGCCTAGCAAGTCGGCGTGGTGAGTTATACACCAAAGCTAGCTCACAGTCTTCACATGGCTTGGTATTTATTATCAAAAGAGGTTACTGTGTTGGAACCCGTTATTATTATTGACTGATAGTTTTCATCAAGGTATGAATGTGGTAAGAGCGTTTATGTTCTTCCAAGTATGTGGCATGGTGTTGCCTAGCCTTCTAGCGGTGACCTCACTGTGCTAATTCCTATTTTTAAGATGGACAGGTTCTACTTTGCTTCACTTCATTTGCTATAAAATGATGTCCAGATTGTTATCCTTTCGTGTCATCTGTGTTTTTAAGAAATGTGGTTCGATACACCTACATTGTGTCATACGACACATTGGATGTTGGTATCTGAGCATTTTTACCAGTATGATTAAAGAGTACAAGTAAAAGAGCTCGGCATCATCGTGAGAAGACCAAAAAGAAAGCTGTGGGCATATAAATACATTCTTATAGAGGAACTAAAGCAGCCGAGGACTTTAACCAGCGTAAACACCGCTCCAATTGAGAACACATCCAGATATATTTTAGATCTCCCAAAACAGAGATACAGATGGGTGTGTAGGCTGAATTGGAATGAGGCCACTGCAGCACTGAGTGTTCGGATTTCGCTTCTCTTTGATTGGATGATAAAGGACCGTGGATGGGGTTGAAGGGAGCTAAATTGAATTTAGCCCCAGAGAGAGCTCTGCTTAAAAGCGCTCTATGTCGTCACCTCTATCTCAGGGCCTGTTTTTACCGCCTTTCACACTTATTCCTTCCCCGTCTACCATTTTACCACATTTTCGAAAGTAGAGAATGAGCGAAGTGGTGTAGTAGACCTGGAGTCTCGGAGGAAGGATATTACTGGATATTACTCCCTGTCGATAATGTTGGCTAGACAATCACACCAGACATGACTCACTCTAATCTTCTCCTCAATTCACAGCATTTTTTTTATTCCACTGGCACAAGGAAAGCCGTGAAGGCAGCAGCGGTTGTTTTTATGTTCAGTTGTAACTCATCATCTCGAAATGTAGTCTGTATTATAATGATGGATTCTTTCATTTCTCTTCCACAAGGACCAGTAAAAAAAACACACCTCTTACTATTGAGTTTAGAGATAACGCATGGCGAGGCTCCAAAAAAACCAACACGAGACAATTCATGCGAATAAGACGCTTCCAGTAGAAGCAGTAGGAGCAGCAGTAGTAGTGGACGTGGTAACAGATTCAGTAGCAATAGTAGTAGCAAGAGCGCTAGTAATGCTAGTAGTAAAAGTAGCAATAGAAGTTGTATTAATCATCATCATCATCATCATCATTTTCTTCCGCTTGTTCCGGGGTCGGGTCGCGGGGGCAGCAGCCTAAGCAGTGGGGTCCAGATGTCCCTCTCTCAAGCCACTCCCTCCAGCTCTTCCGGGGGGATCCCGAGGTGATCCCAGACCACCTGAGAGACGTGGTCCCTCCAGCGTGTTCTGGAATGACCCTGCGGTCTCCTCCCAGTTGGACATGCCCAGAACACCACACCAGGGAGGTGTTCGGGAGGCATTCTAATCAGATGCCCAAGCCAACGCAACTGGCTCCTCTCAATGAGGAGTATTAATAATAATAAAAATGATAATATTAATAATAATAATAATAATGTTTGTAGAAGGGTGGCACAGTCATGTTGTGGTTTACTCGTCTGCCTCACAGCAAGAAGGTTCTGGGTTCAAGTCCTGGGCTCTGTGTGGAGTTCGTACGCTGTTCCTGGGCTTGTGTGGGTTTTCCTCCAGGTACTCTGGTTTCTTCCTACAGTCCTGAGATATGCACATTAGACTAAATGGCTGTTCTAGATTGCCCCTAGGTGTGAGTATGAATGGTTTTGTGTGTGTGTGTGTGTGTGTGTGTGAGAGTGTGTGTGTGTGTGTGTGTTGGCTCTGCAGTGGACAGGCAGGCAATCCATGGTGTTCCCTGTCTTCACCCAGTGTCGGCTGATGTAGACTCCAGCTTCTGGATGAACCAAATACATATTTCTAAATAAGTGTTTATTTAACGAGTTAAAAATGACTCAAAGCGCCATCTACTGGTTAAAAAGAATCCCGACCCTCGCAAAGGTCCGATACTGACGTAGAGACAACTGTTTGGTTCTTCTCTACATCATGAAGATGATGAATGTTAACAATAGCTGCTAATCATCTTCACATGTTTCTGCCACAACGAGCCAATCACTATTCAGGACTAATCAGGGTGCTGAAGGTCATGTACGCATATCATGTACATGATCGCACACTGAGCCACACTGATGCGTGCGTCCATGGGGGTGGGGGGGTGGGGGTGTTGATATTGAACGTCTGCTTGAAGATGTGGAGTAGTAGGGAGTGTAGGGAGCTCGGGGAGATGTGTTGGGATGTGTTTCTGTGATGAAACACGTTTCCCTGACTGGAATCATCCCGCTGAGACAAGGACAAATCACGGGGTGGAACAAAAGAACCTCCGTCTCTGTCAGTGAGAAGCGGGTGTTTCAGTGATAAAGCCGCCGCCGTCTCTCACGCTCCGGATTGTATGTGACACATTCGTGCAGCTTCTAAGTGGTAACGTTCTAAAGAACTCCGCATGCTCTTCAGTTCGCCAAAGTTCAGAACTCTGTCCGTCTCCATCGCTTTAATCAAAGCTACACGTGCCGGGGGTGCCTCGTACAGGAACGCTGGTGTCTTTATTTCACGAACGTCGCCTGATTACACTCGCACAAAGCTTAATCCAATAAAGAGTGAATGATAGATATCTCTCATAATATTCATTTTGGCTCCGACGTATCGATTTCCTCTCCGTGCGAGTGCGCCGCAGGGAAACGTGCTAATTGTTATAATGAAGTCATGTTCTTTATTTCCTTCCTCGGTGCATTGTGGGACCGTTTCTAAAGCTCAGGGGAAGAGTAATATGGAAATGCAAAAGGGATACTTCAGTGGGTTCATATAATCAAGCAGGGGAGTATTAAATAAATAAATGAATGAATGAATGAATGAATGAATGAATAAATAAATAAATAAATAAATGAATGAATACCCTGATAAAGTTGAAAATAAAAGTGATAATTTAAAGTCTTTAATATGAAGGAGAATATAATTTTCGTACACCTGGAAAAATAAAGTATTGTATGTCTTACCTGCGTAAAGATATTATTACTTTATACTTTCATGCAATAACGAAAAAAAAAGGATTATGAAATAGAAATAATCATGTCTAAGATTTACAATTCATTCATAAAACTATTTTAGAAATAATCATGCATGATCCTGATAACCCACAGATTTATAAAAATAAGAAAACTGAATCTGTATTCATTCATTTTCTAAGCTGCTTAATCCTAATTAGCGTTGCAGGGAGGCTGGCGCCCATCTCAGCCGACTCTGGACGTGGGCAGGGTACACCCTGAACAGCTCACCAGGCCATCGCAGGACAACACGCACAACCGTTCACACCAAGGGAACAGCCCTATCCTACTGTGCACGGTTTTTGGATCATGGAAGGAAACCAGAGTACCCGGAGAAAACCCGCACAAGCACAGGAAGAACATGCAAACTCCACACACAAACGCCGCGAGCCCAGGAATGGAACCCAGGACCCTCTTGCTGCGAGGCGGAAGCGCTAACTACTGCGCCACCGTGCCGCCTGCCCTGAGGTTGACTCTGTCACGGACTTTGTTTGGCAGAGAGAGATTCATTAGCGGAGCGTGGCAGTTCCCATCGTTCCCCTCGTCACCGTTTCTCTCCCTCCTGTCGGAGCAGCAGTCAGTAATTTGGGAATGCGGTTAGCTATTAGCTCGGCTCAGCGTGGTGCTAATGAGAAGGATGCTGTTGTAGCAGCTTTAATAGCCACCCGCACCGTGTCTCCGGCTGAACCGACGCAGGACGGTCATCTTCCTCTGATGACTCGGGAAACTCTCCGTGTCCTCTAACAGTAGGAGAGGGAAGTCTGCAACACGAGAAAACACCACGGGCTCTGCTTTGGTTCAGATAAGGCTGGTTCATGGTTACGGTGTCGGGGATGAGTGTTTGGTTCGGGTTCTAGGCACTAAGTGGAGGTGAGTGTTAAGGAAGCATCGATGACAATATTGGTACAGAAATGAGTCGCGCACTTCCTTCAGTCAGCGGAGCGTCCTGGAGCGTTAGATTGCTATATTATTACTCTCAATATTTTTACAGAGCGCAGCTTCCACACCGCTTCACTCTGAGGGTTATTATTTGTCATCAAATACCGCCAGATGTATTTTTTTTTTAAGTTTTAGTGGTTAGAAGGTGAACTGGGGTGGCATAGTGGTGTAGTGGTTAGCTCTTTCTCCCCACAGCAAGTCCGTTCTGGGCTGGAACTCTGTGGCATGCTGTGGCAAGGGTGTTTATGTGGGGTACGTGGGTTACTTTTGGGTACTCTGGTTTCCTCCCCACAGTCCAAAAAACTAGGCTAACTGGATATTCTTAATTGCACCTAGGTGTGCCTATGAATGTTTCCCTGTGTCGGCCCTGCGATGGATGGGGTATGAGCTTGAAAATTGACCACGCCCCCTCTACGTTCATAGCAACATTCAGGACACAGTGCAGTCTTCATGGTCTCTGAGGGGTGGAGGTGAAGGTGGGGTACTATCGGTGTTATTAATACGTAGATGTTCGTTAGAGTCTCAGAGCTTTTTGTTTTGAACTGTTTCTATTTTGGTTGCCGTGGTGCAATTGCTTCCTGAGATTTGGCATAAAAAAAAAGTCTTTTATTCAAAGAAATGTGAAATGATTGCATGGACGAGTCCGAACGCCCCGAATGCTTCCAGAGGGGAGAATTTCCCCTTCGCCGTAAACACTGAAGCAGATTTAAAAGCATGTAAAAGGGAGCGACAGTAAAAACTGCTGAGCCTTTGTTAGCGCTGATTGTGGCTCTTTCAGCACTTTCTGCTCCGCAGACATTCTCCAGCTTGAAAAGGGGGTTTCTTTTCAAAGCAGATGTGCTGTTCATGAATTCGCTTCCATTCTAATTCACATGTAGCGCATTTAACAGCAGATATTTTCACAAAGCGGCTTCACAGAAGACAGCGGATGGTAGGAAATGACCCACGGTGGTTCGCATAGTGCCGTTATAAACCATAACAATGCATAACGCTGGAGAAGAAGAGTAAAGACGAACAGTAACGTGTGTTAACAGGAGGTGGAGTAGGAATAGATTGGGGATTGGAGCCCCGGGATGCAGAAATCTAAACGACGGTAATGAGATAATCCACTTACTTGAGCATCAACTTTAAAACTGGGACTGTCCTGCTTAGCTTGAGAATCATTGAGAAGTGCTTACTGAACAGATGGATCCATTTCTCTTAACTATTCAGCTCCCTGCTGGCTTACGGAATAGCGTTCCGCTCCACACGATCTACATCTGAGCTTCCAGAACGCATTACCGTCTTCAGGGTCTGGTGAGCACGCCTCGTGGTTTCTCGTAACCGTATTTTATTAAACGTGTCGCATGGCGAAACATTACTATCTAAACTCCACCATCATCGAACAGCTGAACCGTATCAGCTCAAATGATTCTATAGGGTTTCGTTTGGAAACGCAGAGGAAATACTGATACGTTCTAGAAAGAACTTTTCTTCTGGGACGGTATTAGCGCTGTAATGCATCTGGAAGCCACCAGGGGTCTCACTTGTCAATTGTGAACACACGTAATATATCTGTCGGCTCCGTGGCACGGTGGCGTAGTAGTTAGCACGGTGAGGGTCGGAGAGCATTTCTGTGTGGAGTTTATATGTTCTCCCCGTGCTTGAATGGGTTTCATCCGGGTACTCTGGTTTCCTCCCACAGTCCAAAAACATGCACAGTAGGCTACCTGGCTGTTCCAAATCGCCCCTAGGCGTAAGAGTGAATGATTGTGTGTGTGTTGGCCCTGTGATGGACTGGC
The DNA here is from genome assembly GCA_030014195.1 of Neosilurus mollespiculum. Taxonomy (NCBI): domain Eukaryota; kingdom Metazoa; phylum Chordata; class Actinopteri; order Siluriformes; family Plotosidae; genus Neosilurus; species Neosilurus mollespiculum. The sequence goes on from JAQMYF010000001.1 coordinate 64,269,158, forward strand.
GAGCTGTTCACAGTCGGCTGAGATTAGGGTCGCAGCCCCCCTGCGACCCTAATTAAGATTAAACGGCTTAGAAAATGAATGAATGGATGAATAGAGGCAGCAGTAAAGCAAACGACGAAAACATTCCACCCTAATTTACACAAAGAGCTCAAGTTCTCTGACATTTAACGATTCACTGAAGGCAAAGCACCCGCCGCACCAGCGGAGTTATGATTTTTAAAAGTGTTATGCGCGCTCCCTGACAGCCTTGGACATTTTGTTTCTTTCTGAGAAGCTTCTGGACTTTTCCCTGTCGTAACACTGACCCCATCACTCTCCCCAATGTCACTGTTCTGACATCTTCTCCAGATCACGACCACAGACCGAGACCTTCACTCCAAAGCCTTATTCCTTTTCCTTTGCATCCTTTCCACTCATGTCTTGTTGGTTCTGCTTCATGTCTCAGATCGTTGGTTTGTTCCAGGCTTCACGCACATTTCATAAATGCAAAAGCGTTTTGTTTTTCCATCCAGATACCACCGGGGACACAGACTTTAGCACTCGAGTGTAGCTAAAGGTCCCAAACGGCTTTAATAATCCTCCTCTCTGAGGCAGAGTCATTAGATGGGAAGCACTTTGCAGCTTCGTAAAAAAAAAAAAAAAAAAAGGGTCTCTTTTTATCTGCGAGGCGTATCGAACGTCTGCGCAAACAAACCTGCAATGTTCAGTCAAGCAAATCTCTTAACCAGGGGCAAAAACACTTTGATCCGCTGCTTATCACGACTGCAGGCTGGTAGACCAATCGGAATCGAAGACTTCAGTCATCTCCTAAAGGAAAACACAAACACACACACACACACACACACACACACACACACAGAGTTCTAAATATTCCTTCATCCATTCATTTCCTGAGCCATTTAATCCTACTAGGGCCGCAGTGAGGGTGGAGCCTATCTCAGCCGACTCTGAGCGAAGGCGGAGTTACACTCCGAACAGGACCAACACACAAACAACCATTCACACATCTAGAGGCATCTTAGAATTCCTCCTGAACGCCTCCCTGGTGTGGTGTCTCGGGCATGTCCGACCGGGAAGAGACCCCGGGGTCGAACTAGAACACGCTGGAGGGACTATGTCTCTCGACTGGTCTGGGAACGCCTTGGTGTCCCCCCGGAAGAGCTGGAGGAAGTGGCTGGGGAGAGGAACGTCTGGACCCCAGTGGTGAAGCTGCTGCCCTCGCGACCCAACCACGGATCAAGCGGAAGAAGAAGATGATGATGATGATGATGATGATGATGATCTAGAGGCAATCTGGAACAGCCAGCATGTCTGTTGACTGTGGGAGGAATCCAGAGTACCCAGGGGAAACCCACACTAGCACATGCAAACTCCAGGACCTTCTTGCTGTGAGGCGGACGTGCTAACCACCAAACTACCTAACATGCTGTTAATAAAAAATAATCATGGTGATGACGGTAAGAGTAACTTCACTTCTGCTGCATCGTTGATTAGTTTCCTTCACCTGCACGACGCGGCGTGTTTGCATTCCTTACCTAACACAACATACGCAAAAGCAGAATAAACATCGGATCATTCCATGGCGCTCTGTTTCCTCTCCTCGCGTCTTCACATCCTCTCTGTCCCTGTAAACATTACAAAGCCGAATCATTTCTGCTGCTTCATGTTTAATTCATTAGCTCCTCTTCATAAATCTGTTTAGCGTAATAGTTCGTACCTGCTCTGTTTTCACTATGCAAATGAGCTCTCGACTATCAAGGGCTTCATCCGGTATAATCTGCGTCTGAATTATGCAGAGCTGAAGGTTCCCTCGCCGTTACATCATGTTACAGACCCGTGATAAACCTGGAAGCTGAAGACGCACGAGTGCGGCAGAAAGTAAACACACCCAGTGACTGACGGTCTCCATGGCGGATAATTAACTGACAGTTTGGAGCCTTGTTTTGTTTTCGGAGCTACAGATGTGTATAAATATTCCCCCAAGCTCAGAGATACACCACTCATTTCCATACGAGTGCGAAGAAGCGATTCCTCTTCCTCAGACGACATCATGACCTACTATATAATACAAGATACAGGGTTTATTCATTTCTCCAAGGCGCTCTCTCTCTCTCTCTCTCTCTCTCTCTCTCTCTCTCTCACACCTCTGTTTTATTTCCTCATTATATTTTTCTATGCCTTTTTTAAAAAAAATCTCCCCTCTTTTAATTACACGTGTGATTACTGCGTAAGCCTTCTGCACTTTCAATAATGACTAAGAGAAATTTCACCCTAAAGAGAAGAAAGAAAAGCAGGAGGGATTTATTTCCTATTAGAGACACAAATCCACCATGTCACTGTCTTATAGAGCATGAAAATTATCTTAGCCCCTGAGTGTCCAGAGGATAATTAATATTCTCTGGATTAAGGCAGTGTGGCTTTATGGAAAGGAAATAAAACATTCCATTATGTACTTTTTTATTTTATGTTTATTTATGATGTAATTAACCAACCAACTAACCAATTTATCAATCAACTGATGAATCATCTTGCCAATTAACCAGTTTATCAGCCAGCCATCAAGAAACCAATCAATCAATCACTCAAACAATCACTCAATCAATCATTCAAACAATCACTCAACCAACCAATCAATCAATCAATCAATCAATCAATCATTCTAAAACTCAACCAATCAATCAATTAGTCAATCAATCATTCTAAAACTCAACCAATCACTCAACCACCCACTCATTCAATCAATCACTCAATTACACCATCACTCAGTCAATTAATCACTTAACCAATCACTTAATCATTCGATCAATCTCTCACTTAATTACTCAATCAGGTAATCAATCAATCACTCAATGACTCAGTCACTTAACTAATCAATCAATAATCAACATATTAATTTACCAAACAAACAACTAACAAATTTATCAGTCAACCAATTTATCAAGTGATTAATCAGTCAATGAACTGGCGAATTAACCAGTTAATTAATTAATGTTCGCAATTATTTATTCATTTATTTGTTTATTTATTTAAGACATAAACCCCTATAATTAACTAACTACATTTTTTATTGATCCTCCCCACTGTTTTGTTTATGAAACTTTTGCACCGCTGGCCCTGAATCCTGATGCTCTGATGAGATGCTGTACATCATTTCAAGTGTTAACTTATCTTTGTAATATTCATACAAACGATTCATATGAAATCCAAATCCCCAGATACTCCACCCCACCAAAAACAACTTTATCAGTGCAACATGAAGTACCACTAATTATAGCGTTAAGCACCATGCCGTAATTCCCCGTTGATAATCAGCAGCGGCGCGGCGGAACTCTAATGAGAAACGTCTACAGAAGGACAGTGTTAAAAACAATAAGAGTTAATTAAGTCCTGACAGCATCGTCTATACGGGTCGAAACATAAAGCCATCAAAGCCCAATTAGACATCTGCAACAACACACTGAGTCTCTTTAGTGTTTCACTGATTCACTGCTATCACAATAAAACACAGATCTACTCGAACATTCAGGCTTTTGCGTGGACATTCGGGAACCGTGTCAGTCTCGTTATGTGAACGTGTTTAATTAACTTGCAAACATTTTCAGTTTTTTTTATCAGATTCTTTTTCAAAACAGACTGAAAATGAGGTTGACAGTTGAAAATGACAGTTAAACCAGGATCCCTGAATGAATGAAGGCCCACACTCACCCAGAGGTGCCAGCGTTTATAGCATCGACAGACCGTACCATTCTACGTATTTAATCCTGAACACTGCGCTTCCCTGTTCTGTTACAGACGGAGTAGAAGTGAAAAGGAACGTAAATAAAGTTCACCTTTAACAACCAATCACCGATGACTCATTTCATCTAAGAGACTATTATTTATTGTTATTGTTTCCCAACAACCAATCACTAAGCATGACTGCTCTCAACAACCAATCAAAGATCACTAATATTCCCAACAACCAATCACTAAGCATCACTGCTCTCAACAACCAATCAGTGATCACTGTTCTTCTCAACAACCAGTCACTAATTTTTTCTGACAAGCTATCATTGTTTCGCCATGGTTTCCCAATAGCTAATCACTGATCACCATTATTTCCAGCAACCAATCACTGATCACTATTGCTTCTGACAACCAATAACTAAGCATCATTGCTCGTAACAGCTAAGCACTAATTACCAACTTCATCGAGGAGGCTATTATCATTACAACCAATCACTGATCACCGTTCTTCTCAACAACCAGTCGCTGATTATTAATTTTATCTGACAATCTATCATTGTTCTGACTGTCCATGGTCCCCAATAGCCAATCACTGATCACCATTATTTCCAGCAATCAATCACTGATCACCACTGCTTCCAACAACCAATCGCTAAGCATCATTGCTTTAGCCAATCACTGATCACTAGTGTGGCCAACTGATGATCACTGTTCTTAACAACCAATCACTGATCACCACTGTTCTCAAAGACCAATCAGTGACCTTTATCGTTTCCGTGCACCATGAAACATGGCGGATATTTTGAAAAATGGTGTGTATTTGGTTTGTAACACATTTAAAAAGGTGTTTAATTACTGCCTAATAACCTGAAATAAAAATACTCAAACAACAGATGGGAAAAATAACCATTCGAGGGAAAACAGGGAGGTAAACATGAACCCTCTGTCATAAACAAATGCCTGCATTGTTCTAGTTTGCTCCAGTTCTTGTGCCACTGCCTCTCCGCTGTTCAGAAGTGAAGTGTGTCGAACGTGAAGGGAATAAGAGAAGACATCGTGTCCTTGGAGCCACCACACTGTTCCGCTTCACTCTCCATGTCTCTCACTCAGGACTGAATGAAGAGATACGATGAGGACCTTCACTTCCTGCTGGCTGTATGTAGGTTAGAAATGTGGCTTTTCCCTTTAAAGCTTGTGCTAAGTTTAGCTGCTAAGGTAGCAGATTGTGCACACACACACACACACACACACACACGCACGCACGCACGCACACACACGCACACCCACACACAAACGGTGAGAGCTGCTGTCAGGTTTGGTGCTCTTTAAGCAGATGAATGAGGCTGACATGTGAAGAAGTGACCTAATTGGAACAGAAGTGGTGACGGCGAGGACAGAAGACAGTCACAGTGAGGCTGAAGGAAGACGGCGGGAGAGAAAGCTGATCCGCATTGGCAATTTTCTAAATTAGCTTGTTGGTATCACTGTCAACCCAACATCACTGTCACTGCATGGACAACTTTGAAAAATAATAATAATGGAGGACAAAGACAGCAGTGGAATAGACTGTACCTGTGTTCCAACTAGAACCTGCCGGAATAGACCGCTGTCCATGAGGCAAAAAGGCGTCTTCTAAGAGCGGGGAGCGTGCTTTATAACTAAATGCTAAATGCTAGCTACTGGGCTATCAGATGCTTCACTTATATTTCTGTACGATCGTCCTTTTTTAGAAATTAAGTGTAGTTTGTCAAAAATTAAAGTCCTGTGACGTACCTGGGGTTTGTACGGGCCTGTACTGAGGCGTATGCATGGCGGGCGTATGATGCACTGCCACGGCGTAACTGCTTCGTCGTGCTCCAAGTGCGCTCATAAACCGCGCTTTTTTTTAACAGAGATTGCAGACATTGTGCCACAGTGTAAACAGGGTCACTGACATTGAAAATAAAACAGATTGAATTCTGTGTCGCTGCAGCCTGTAACTGTATAACAGTGACACGACTCATGAGTCACATTTATGCACATAGGCACAATTTTTTTTTCACCTCATTGGTTAAACTGCCTTTAAAGAGTAGCGGTATTGGTCATCCTTACAGCATAATCTGTGTGTACGTAATACGTAGAAACGCATATTTTAACTTAAAAGACTATAAAAAGCACAAAACTGGTCATTTTATCTTGTGGACTACTAGCAGGGGCTGAACTGGTGGGTTAGGAGCCACGTTACCCGTCGTGGAGACGGTGAGACGTCACATTCTAGTGACTCGGATGACGAGAACGCTGCCAGAGATGAGCGTGATGGTAAATCCAAAATGGTTTACGTAGCTAACGTTTTGCCGACTCGGCTTTCCTGTCGCCAGTTGGTTTACGGACACAAAATAATTTTTTTCCGTGATTTCTGCACTTACAGCGTGTTCTCGTCATTTACCACAAGTACCCTTTAAGTTACAGGATAAAGTTAGCTTAAAGTTAGAAGGAAATCTATTTTCCAGAATTTTTTATTTTTTAATTTTTTTCCCCCATTTTCCTCCCTAATTTAGTCGTATCCAATTCCCACCCATCAACTTTTGCCTTCTCTATCACACGACCACCACCGACCAGGGAGGGGCGCAAGCAAGCACA
>JAQMYF010000001.1:64297173-64321083 GCA_030014195.1 Neosilurus mollespiculum
GTGGGAGGAAACTGGAGTACCCGGAGGAAACCCACACAAGCACAGGGAGAACATGCAAACTCCACACAGAAACGCCCCGAGCCCGGGAATCGAACCCAGGACCTTCTTGCTGTGAGGCGGACATGCTAACCACTGCGCCACCGTGCCGCCCTCATCAATAATAATAATCTAATTATTTATTTAAATAATTATGTAATAAATATTCAAATAAATAAATAAAAATAAGTTTGAAAAAAAAAATGTATATTTAAAAAAAATTTTATTAAAATATTTATTATTTTTATTGTTAATATTATTATTATTGTTGTTGTTATTAAATGATTGTATTAAATGTGCATATTTGATAACAGCGTCTGTCTAATGCTGTAAATGTAAATGTATTTAAATTAGGAATGCCTCATTTGCATGAACAAATACACATTTTTGTAAAAGCTCTAATACTAAAAACTTCCTTGTAATCATCTGTCAGGGATGAAGAGTAAGAATTATTTATTTTGTAATACCCCGTGCACCTGTAGTGTCTCGTTCTAAAGGTCGCCTGTAATATCTTGAAGACTGGGGAACGCATGGATTTCCGCTGGTTTCATTTTGAAGCCTCTGTTATTTTAACTTGGATAACTGCAGGATGCTCCCCGGAGAAACAGCGACATTTACACCGTTTACTTCCTGTCGCCAGTAAGTGACAGGATTTTAGAGCCATTTCAGCGACACGGCTGGGGCTTAAATGCCATCGTTTAGTTTGGCGATTTACTTTCACTCACTTTGAACCTCCTGATACTGCTAGGGTTTCGGGTAGGCTGGAGCCCATCTCAGCCCACACCGGATGAAGGCGGGGTACACAAACACAACCATTCACTCACACTCACACACCACAGCCAATTAGCCTGATGTGCATGTCTTTGGACTGTCGGAGGAAACCAGAGTACCCAGAGGAAACCTATACAAGCCCGGGAAGAACATGCAAACTCTGTACAGAAACGCCCTCGCTGATCCCAGGACTTGTGACCTTCTTGCTGTGAGGTGGACGTGTTATCCACTACACCACCGTGCCCCCCTTCCCAACATTCCCTAAAAATGGGTAAAGTTAACCCTATAAAGGTCTCTTTATTCGCTCAATTTACAGGGTCGCGGGGAGGCTGGAGCCTATCTCAGCTGACATTAGATGAAGGTTGAATACACCCTGAACATCTTGCCAGACCAGTACAGGGCCAGCACACACACATACACACACACACACACACACACACACACATATCCACACCTAGGGGCAATTTGAAACAGCCAAAAGTCTTTGGACTGTCGGAGGAAACTGGAGTACTCGGGGGGAACCCATGTAAGCACGGGGAGATCATGCAAACTCCACCCAGAAACACAGCACTGAGCCCGGGATTCAAACCCAGAACCTTCTTGCTGTGAAGTGGACGAGCTACCCACTACACCACTGCACCATCCCTACCGACATTCTTAAGCTTGAAAATGGGAAAAAGTTGACCATATAAGTGTTTTTTTTTTTCCCAGATCACCAGGCATCCTCTTTAAAGAAATTAAATTATTCACTGAATTCAGTTATTTATTTCCTCCCTTCCCCCACAAAATGATCCGGTTCAGTCTAAATACATCCATTCAATGCATTTTTCCACCTTCCATTGAGAACGGATTTCTAATACATTCTCTTCTGATAGTGACTGTGGGACTCTCTCTATCTCTTCTTCCTCTCTAACTCTCCCTCTCTCTCCTGCACACACACACACACACACACACACACACACACACACACACACACACACACACACACACAGCTTCCCTCACAAAAATGAATTCTGGGCTCCCTCAATTAAATGAAATGGATTTTAAAGTGGCAGCACCGCGAGCTGCAGATGCTTTGAAATGTGGTTATCTGTCCAGAGTGCATTGTAGTGCAGCAGGAGTAGCTCTCTACACGGACATCCCGGGCTTCCATTTGTGTAAAATATCAAATAATGATACAGCAACCCGGGCTGCTGCTATAACGGCGCCATCTGATCTTTCAGACATTATTCTGGAGCATCACAACAGTCGCAGTCATGTATATGATGGTGGAGGTACTTGTGCAGTTCTGTGCCTTTATACTTTAAAACCATTCTCCTTCTTCAGGGGTGTCCAATCTTATCCGAAAAGGGCCGGTGCAGGTGCAGGTTTTTACTTCATCCAAGCAGTAGCCACACCTTTCACCTCTTTAAAAAAAAAAAATCTTAAAAAAATTACCATCTTGGTAAGAATTACATTCAAGATGTACATTTTTATTGCCAAAATTTCAGGTATGCAGAGCTTTCATTTATACATTTTTAATAATTTGAAATATCAGTGAAATTGTTGTTAAAATTATGTGAATTTAAGGTATTTCGACTGTCAGCAGTATAATTTTCAGGGATTTCGAGCTGTGTTGGCTTTCTACAGCTCCATTTTGAGATCTTAAAGCAAGGTGGTCTCACCAAGATGGCTGCCACCCAGCTTCAAAATGGAAACACTGATGTGCAATCTAGTCTTTTTTTTAAAAAACAAGCGGAAGGTGCTCGGTTGAAGTGAAAACCTGCACCCACAATGGCCCTTTGCAGATAAGAATGGACCCCCTGTCCTACTTGTAGCATCCTCTGTTCACAGAACACCATCTATTTCTAATACACTGGTAATATAATACTTTTGGAAATAGTGAGCCGGTCGGGCTGAAGGAGAAGAAAACAGCTGATAAAAAAATCTTTAGGAATTTCCTGCATCTGTAATTTAATAATGGTTTTATCTGTCTGTAATGAACATCTGTTTGTTTGTGTATGCAAAATATCATGTGAGATTTTCTTGTGAAATTTCTACTTGAGGCGGAACTTTGGACGAGGAATTTTTTTTATAATTTTAGAGACGATCCGGATCAAATTCTGGATATAGGAATTCTATATGCTGTGAAATAGGATGTTTTTTGGAAGGGTCACACTGTGGCAGGCCCAGCAGGGAGTGCTGTGTACAGTCTGGGATTTATTTATTTATTTGTTTGTTTGTTTGTTTGGCTTGGCAGAGGTTTTCGCTCTCCGAGTGTCCTTGTTATATAGAGAATACATAAGTATATACTACACACAGGATTCAAAACCAGGCATCAGGTACACCTTCATGATTTAAACTTCAACAGTAATATATTCATTTATTCATTCATTCATTCATTCATTTTCTAAGCCGCTTAATCCTAATCAGGGTTGCGGGGAGGCTGGCGTCCATCTCAGCCGACTCTGGGCAAGGGCAGGGTGCACCCTGAACATTTCGCCGGGCCATCACAGGGCCAATACACACACACAACCATTCACACTCACACACTTACACGTAGGGGTGATTTGGAACAGCCAGTCAGCCTACTCTGCATGTTTTTGGGCTGTGGGAGGAAACCGGGGTACCTGGAGGAAACCCACGCAAGCATGGGGAGAACATGCAAACTCGACAGAGAAGCGCCCTCACCGAACTCAGAACTCGAACCCAGGTCCTTTTTTGATGTGCTAACCGCTACACCACCGTCCCGCCCCGAGTGAAATGATCTTGAACGCTTTCAAAGCAGACGAGCATTTTTGTCTAAAATGAAGCTATTTTATCTAACAGAATAAAAGTTTAAGACATTAGATACATTTAAGATGGATTAAAGATGACTTTTACTTGATGTCAATAATTTTTCTGTGTATATCGAACTAATCCACTATAGTTTATAATTTCCTGCTTCCCCACAACACGCACTCCAGGAGACAGGCATCATTTGTCCTAGGACAGATAAAGATAAATCCATGCAGGATCTGCATTCCGATGTTCGTATAGTAAAACCAGAATAATTCTGACTGGGAGGCAGTGAGCGTGGGTAATTCTGAGTTTGTGATGCATTGCTGTTGACAGATGGCATGTTGACAGATGGCATTGCATAATAACATGAGAGAGAGAGAGAGAGAGAGAGAGAGAGAGAGAGAGAACGAACTCTCCGACTCGCTGCATGATGTCTTCTGCTGAAATCTCTCATTATATCTGTGTGTCAGGCAGAACCAGCTGAGTGCTGACAATTGAAGTAGTAGTGGAAGCAAATTCGGTTTTGATCCCCCCCCCCCCCCCCAAAACCCAGCTGAGGGACCGACTTTGAACTTGACGGCAAGCTGTTAAACTGGAGCAAATTGGAAAAGCTCCCTGTTAGAAAAGATCCCTGATTTAAACATATTTATATCAATACATGGCCTTGGGTTTTTTTTTTTCCTTTTGGCAAGTCACTGTTATTTCAAATAAATACGCAGAAAGTCATCCGCGTTCACCTACACCGTTTCAATCACTGCGCTAGCTGGCGGGAAAAGTCAATGCGTCAAAAGAACGGCGTCAAAGGCATTCGGAATCCCATGAATAATTCATTCGGCACCGGCGTCCTGTTCACTGACTTCCCATTGTGTGGCAGCGCGGTCAGCAGGAGCATGGGGAAAAATCTTAAAGCTCAGCCATTCAGAATTCAGAAGCGATTTTACTGAATTCCAGAGTGGCCGTTAAAGACGTTGAATGAGTGGTAATTTTTGAGAGAATATAGCCCCGGGAATTCAGAGTGTGTAAATCACAGTCTCTTTTCCTTAATGATGAGCCGTCCGTTCGGTTTCACTGATGTCACATGTAATTTCCCCAAACGTGACTCATCTCACTGTTACTTGGTGATTAGCATGTAGCTAACAAGCTAACATCACTTATCAGCATAATAGCGATGTTGGCGATGGTATCTTTTTTGTCGTGCTGGACTTTCCATCTCCATCTCACACGCTTCTTGCTAATGTGGATCAAGCATCACCACGAATTCTGTCGCAGTTTCGGCGGCGGTATCATTATTGCCGGTGTTTGTTTGTTTGTTTGTACAAAATCCTGACTACACCTGTACACGGATTTCCACCAAGCTTGGTGGGGACACCACCCTTCCTAAATCCCGGAGAGTATTTTATTTTTGGATGTCAAGGTCAAAGGTCAAGGTTGTAACAAGGTCATACAGTTCTGGAAATCGAGCACACACTACTTCTAAATGATTGCTGATAGACATGCTGTTACTACAGAACACTAATAGGAAATCATATACGGACTTCCAAATGAGACAATCATTTTTGACCTTGAGTGACCTTGTAAGGTGAAAATCAAGGTCACAGTATTTTGAGTGCTTATAACTTCGCAGCAAGTGCCAGTAGCCATGATGTTACTCTAGAACCCTATTCGGCACTGTTTTGTTGGTGGAAGAGTCAGTAATGTGTGTGTGTGTTATGACTGTATTGGTTAGATGTACATGTGGGTCAGTGAAACAATTCCCTATTCTGGACATTTTCTGCTCCTTCTGTGTGTCCTCATTTTTCAGTGATTATGGGATGAGAAACGTTAAATTACACTCAACAAATTGGATTACTGCTGTTGGAGTCGAGCCTCAGGAGATTCACACAGGCAGCCATGGCCCGGAGCCTGCTGCTGGTCGAGCGCACAGGGAGGGAGGGATGGCATGTGGCCCTGTCACTCAGGTGCAACACTAGCCAATCATAGGCATCTGTGAGCTACGAGGGGGCGGGTAGCACTTTTCTCTGAGTATGTTACGCCACCTCTGAAAACTGCGTTCGGAGGCATCATGTGCCTCGGAGGGAGCACATCCCTACCTTCACCCTCCGTGGTCTGTTGTGATCATGTGATAGTGAAACGTCACTTTACAGGTAGAAATTCTGATTGGTCATAAGGTCTATGTATATTATAAATGCACGTGTTCTCGAATATGTCATCTCTTTTTATAGCAACAGCTCATTCATAGAGGCTTGGACAGATTAAAAAAATATATAATAATAATAATAATAATAATAATAATAATAATAATAAATTTATGGAAGGAGTCTCCAGTGTCAGTAACATGACGACTGTCCCGCTTCCTGTCTCGCAACCATTAAAAAAAATCTTTCCCTTGTATTTTCTTTGTTTTGTTCATTCACTTTCTCACACACACACACACACACACACACACACACACACACACACACACACACTGTGACGCAACAGACCTGCACGCTTTAAGCAACTGATTAAATATTTAGATGAAATTTATGAGCCTCTCATGCTTTCATCTATTTAGCGCAGAATTAAAGGCGGCTCCATTCATCACCTTCAGCACTGAGGGAATTCAGCTCCGCCTTTCGCGCTTCGTCACCTGACGAGTACAGATGTAAGCAATGTTTCTCATGCTTTTTTTCCAATAACTCTTGTTTGTTCCTTCTCTCCTTGCAGGGTGATGAAGTGTTGACGGTCATTAAGATGAAGGCGCAGTGGCCCGCGTGGCAGCCTCTAAACGTGTAAGTTCTTCCCCTTCTCTAATTCATAAACAAATAAAATATTATCATCATCTGAACTAACAATGTGCATAAACTATTATACAATTAGATGAAGTATTGAACATTTAGGTGTTATTAATTCATGGTTTCAAATCCTGTGTATAGTATTTACATATTTACTCGATATAAAAGCAGCACTCAGAGCACACAAACCTCAGCCAAGCTAAAAATAATACAGTACACAGCACCCCCTGCTGGGCCTGCTGTAACACCACACTTCCAAAAAATCATCCTATCTCACAATGTAAAACAAAACTTTAAAAAATTTCTGGATCCAGAATTTGGATCATCCCCAATGTTTAATGGAGTCTTCCTTGTCCAAAGCCCCGCCTTTGCTGGAACTTTCATGAAAATCCACGTATGATATTTTGTGTAATCCTGCTAACAAACAACATACAGACATAACCAAAAACATAAACTCCTTGGCAAATGTATAAAATAAAATAAAATAAAAATTCAAGGTACCTCTGCTAGGCACAAATGGATTATTATAACCTGTTATTGTTTTAATGAAATGTCTCCCCCGAGTGGTTGTCGGATAAACAGTTAGGCCCGTGGTAAAGATAGGGATTGTTAGGAATGATTCCATGCATGGATCACCTCCAAAATTTAATGGATTCCGTCCAGGCCCAGGCCCCACCCCTCCACCCAGTTTAATAAATATCAGATCAGTAGGTTTTGTGTAACTCCTCTAAAAATTATTAAATTCTTGAATCCAGATGTGCTCCAAAATGTTACAGGTTCTTGGCAGTCCCATACCCCTTTCCCTCCAGTCGAGTAGTTTTTGTGTAATCTTGATAGCAGACAAACAAACAAACAGATAGACGCAGGTGAATACATAACTCCCCCAGCAAGCAGCGGTGGGGTTAAAAAAACCTTTGACTAATTAGTTTCCTCTGTGCAATTTACTTTGCTTGTTTTCTATAATTGCATCTTTAAAATTAATATTATTATTCTAATATAAGCCCATTATTACACGGCATGAATTCATTACAATGTAAATTATTAATTTAAGCTTTATATAAACCCAGAACATTCTAGAAAAGGTCAATTGGATGTACATTAATTGAGTTAAAAATAAGATAAAAGAGAGTAAATATATATGTGTGTGTGTGTGTGTGTGTGTGTGTGTGTGTGTGTGTGTGTGTGTGTGTGTGTGTGTGCTGTGTCCTGGTGATTTTTGGTACCGAGCACTTCGCACAGAGACACTGCTTTGTATTTATTTATTTATTTTTTTGAAAATGTCTTCATTTCCAAAACTTCTCATGACTCGGCCTGAAAAATCTCGTGCTCCCTTGGCAGCGTAATTAGCATAAAAAAGAGCATCAACTCGCTTCCGAGTGGCGCAGCGACACCTTGCAGTACTATCACCTGAGCGTCCGCAGGTTCATGTCGTGTTTGATGCATGAAGCCTTCCGTTTCTAGGAAAGATAACTGAGAGGGTAACATGTGAGATAATTGGCTGAGGTCTCAGGATTGGATGGTGTATGTGTTCTTCCCTGTCACTGACAGGTAGCACGAGCCAATCAGGGCATCTCTGAGCTCTGTGCATACACAGGACGGATAACGCTATCCTCCGAGCCTGTTACGCCACCCCTGGATATGCATGTATTTTTTGTACTCCTTGAAGTGAGGGAATTGAGTCGAGGAAAAAAAAAAGTGACTTCCACACTTGCCAGAACATGAGGATGACACCATCTTTTTTTTTTTTTTCTTGGATTGTTGAATCGTACGATGAATGATTTGTGCATGAAAAGACACACTGTTGGGAAATTTCACAGCCAGAAGCTTCAGTGTTTGAATTTTGCCGCTGTCAAGGCCCTTTGTGGCCTGGGTGTGATTTGCACATTGTACCCCGAGCCTGCATGGGTTTTCTTTGGGTACTCTGGTTTCCTCCAGCAGTCCAAAGACATGTCATCTGGCTACTCTATCTTACCCCAGGCGCGAACGGATTTTCACTAAACCTGACGGGAACACTCCCCCTTGTCTCAGAGGTGACTGGAGTTTGGAATGTCAAGGTCAAAGGTCAAGGGCAGAGCAAGGTCACAAAGTTTTGGAGGTGCTAACCACTGTGCCACTGTGCCGCCGTTATTCCATTCATTTTCTTTAATTAAAATAAACAATTAAATAAATAAACCTGAGACTTTTTAAGGCACTTTGCTTTAAATTGCTTTAAAGCACTGATTAACTGTAGTTGACTCTCGCCTGTCCTCTCACTCATTCCTGATCACATGGGAAAGAAACTGTTACTGAGGCGATGGAGGGAAGCGTAACATGTGACATCCGTCATCGCGTTTGTGTGGAGTTGGTGCTCTCCTGTGGCTCCGCGGTACGACATGAATTAATTAAGAAAGTGTGATCGTCCAACACTGATGCATACTTCACACTTTATCACGTCTGAAGTGTTTGACAGCTTCCTGGAATGAACTTGTGAAAGGTGAGAGTGTAGGACCGTAGGTGGGTCTAGGCAGGGAAGCAAACAGGAAGTAGTGATAAAAATACGTGGAGGTGAAAAAAAGGTTCTTCAATAATTTAAAGATCTTTTATTTTACTCGGATCTGAAGCTCTAACTCTGTAAATTCATGTTTTAACAAACCTTCACTGTATAATGCTTTCAATAACACTGTAGAATGCTTTCACTGCTTAATATTTTGCTTTTACTGTGTAAACTTTTCTTTTAGCAAGCTCTTATTGTGTAATATTTCTTTTAGCAAGCTCTTATTGTGTAATATTTCTTTTAGCAAGCTCTTATTGTGTAATATTTATTTTAGCAAGCTCTTATTGTGTAATATTTATTTTAGCAAACTCTTTTTGCGTAATAATTTGTTTTAGCAAAGGTGTTGTGGGGGTATTTTCTGTTTTAGCAAACTTTTATTATGAAAATTATCATTTTAGCAAAGTCTTATTTCACAAATGTTGATTTTAGTAAGGTCTTTATTATTTTATATTTTAAGTCAGCTTTTATTTTAGCATGCGCTTACTGCATTATGTTTTGTTTTAGCAAGATCTTATTGGGTTTACACTCTTATTGCATTTGTTAGCAAGTTATTTTTGTGCAAATTTTGGTTTTATTAAACTCCCGCTACATAATTTGTTTTTGTTTCAGCAAGCTTTTATTATATATATATATATATATATATATATATATATATATATTATAATAAATTGTCATTTTAACAAGATCCTTCTGCATAGTATTTTGGGTTAGCAAGCTCTTATTATGTAATATTTCATTGTAGCATAGTCTTAACGCGTTAACTTTGACTTAAGCTAGCTTTTATTGCATTATCTTTCATTTTTTCATAAAGTTTTTTCATCAAGCTTTGTGTTTGGCAAGTTTTATGGTGTAAATTTAAATTTCAGCCACTAATATTGTAAAACTTTATATCTTGTAGTAAATTACCTTCTTCTTTTTTTTTTTTTTTAATTGAATTTCTGGTGTTTAATATCAATTTAAGATGCAGGTTTGACAGTTAAAGGGTTAAAAGAACAGAGTGATGGTAGTTTTACAGTAATTTATGCAATTAAAAATGTTTAATACATTTATACAGTTTATTATCTTTATTGTAAACACCTGTTACAGTCAGGATGGAATAAATTATTGCTGTAGTTTATGTTACTATCCACTTTATAGCACCAAAAAAGTTCTGAGATTTGACGCAGTACCAGATACCAGATATTTCCTCGTATATTTGGAACTGGCATGAACTTCAGATATATCATGAGTTTAGCAGGAAGCAGTCGTTTAGAATCATTTCTGACTGAATAAAACTGTGCAGCGCGTCTGGCGGTTGAGTCATAAGTGCTAAATTAGCTTTTCAGAGAAGTGTTAGATGGTCTGGAGCGGGTGCTTTGCTTTTTTGCTGCTCCGTGTTAATTTAGCGGAGCAGGTCTCAGTGTGAAGAGGAACGAATCCGTACAGAGGTGACGTGCTGGAGGAAATGGCTTTGGTTCTGCTCTCAAGTCTACATCGCCAGCCTCCACGGCACGTCGGTGGGATCGTAACTGTGTGGAGTATGTATGTTCTTCCCATACTTGTGTTGGTTTCCTCCTGGCACTCAGGTTTCCTTCCACATGACACATAACTAGGGGGTGATCACACAAAAAGAAAATTCGCAAGAGAATATTTTAATAAACACGGACATCGCATGAAAGTCGCGAGAAGTTGCGATTGTTTTGCGGATGTTTGGCGAAAAAAAAAGCGAATCTCCTGCCATAAAAATCCGTCGCGTTTTGGTTGCTTTTTGTTCTCAAACCATTTGCTTGTTATTTGCGTGTTATTAGCGCTAGCAAAATGCGAACGATGACAAAATACACGGAATGTGGCGTATGGAAGCAAGTCTCAAACTTTTCGCAAACTTTCCACGTGGAGGTTTCCAACTTATTGCTATTCCTTGCGAAAAACGAATGATTTTTAATAACTTTGCCACCTTTTTGCGACAGGCGCGGACTGTTTGATGAGAATTTGAGACAGAGAGCCTCAGTTTTGCGACATTCAAGGAAATTTCAAACATGTTTAAAATTTTTTGGGATGAGATCATTTGAGATGCCGCGAATGTCGCGCAACAAATTTGGAAATGAAAAGCGACACCCGCGAATCGCCATTCATGTCACTGCACCTCCAGTGTGATCACCCCCTTAACTGGCTCTTCCTAGGGATGTGTGTGTGTGTGTGTGTGTGTGAGTATGAATGGCTCTGTGTGTGTACTGGCCTTGTGATGGACTGGCGAGTTGTTCAGTGTGTACCCCATCTTTGCTCTGATTCGGCTAAAATAGGCTCCAGCCTTCCTGCAACCCTTGCAGTGATTCAGCAAACGAATGAATGGCTGAATGAAAGATGATGTTTTGATACTGAGGAACGGTGACTGCTATTTCTCCGTAGTGATGTTCTGTAAATTCAGTGTTTGCTTCTCCTTAATCTCCTCCCTCACATGTCGGTTGCCCCCACTGGCCTCTTTTCTTGATGTTCCCCGTGACTCAGTGGAGGTATTTTTAGGTAAAAATAAAATAAATAAAATATGGCACTTGTTATTGTGCTTGGGAAAACGGTGCTGCAGGGACACCAGAACTTTCCAGAGGCTGAAGAAGATTTGGGTTTAGTTGATAAGCAGTGCGCTGACATGCAGACTGTGAAATAATGGGTTGTCAAAGCGGGAGGAGTCTCAAATTAGATGGTGTGTGTGTGTGTGTGTGTGTGTGTGTGTGTTACTAAAATAAAAGCTTTTTTGTACCCCAGAAGTATTGCCACCCTGCACTAAAGTGAGAAAAATCCAGAATAACAGAATTGATCCAAGACATGTACAGAGGAAATCTGTGTGTGTCTCTGTGTGTGTGTGTGTGTGTGTGTGTGTGTGAATGGTGACATATCTTTGTGTTAAATGTTAACTCACGTGTGCATGCACGTGTATAAACGTGCTGCGGTCCAGCCCTGTGTGTGGTTGTGCTCGGTTCAGCACTGTGGAAAGACAGCTCGGCTCACGCTAAATCCGGTTTTATTCTCAGAGATCACGGTGTATTAGCACCAGCTGGAGGACTGTCTTCACACTCCCACCCACACACACACACACACACACACACACACACACACACACAATCAGTACTAAAGGGGGATAAACACACTCGATTCTGATCCGACATCTGGAAGCTGCTCCTGCTCTGCTGGTGTTGATGTTTACAGGAACATCTGGATGAAATGATTTAATATTGAATCTAAAACATGGGCGTGGCGTCAGCGCTGCTGTCACCTCGTCGTTCTTCTGTAGCTCCAGTGAGCTTTTCTTTTCTATTATCTCTTTCTTTCAGTCTTTTTTACCTACTTTTTTCCTCTGGATTTTCTTTTCTTTATCTTTTGTTCCTTCTCTCTATCATTTTCCTTCTTTCTTTCTTTCTTTCTTTTTCTTCATTCCTTACCCCTTTGTGTTTTTTTAAGTCCTTCTGTGTTCTCCTACTCTCTCTCTCTCTCTCTCTCTCTCTCTCTCTCTCTGATGCTCTTTCTCTCTTTCATGGTCTTTCACTCTCTATCTCACTTCCTCCCTTCCTCTTTCTCTCTTATGGTTTCTTTCTTTCTCCCTCTCTCTCTCTCTCTCTCTCTCTCTCTCTCTGTCTCTGTCTCTCTCTCTCTCTCTCTCTCTCTCTCTCTCTCTATGTCTTATGCTCTCTCTCTCTGTCTCTCTCTTTCTCTATCTCACTCCCTCCCTTCTTTTTTCTCTCTTATATTTTCTCTCTCTCTCTCTCTCTCTCTCTCTCTCTCTCTCTTTTTCTTTCTCTCTCTCTGATGGTCTTTCACTCTCTTTCTCGCTCCCTCCCTTCTTCTTTCTCTCTTATGGTTTCTTTCTCTCCCTCCCTCTCTCTCCCTCCCTCCCTCCACCCCCCCCCCTCTCTCTCTCTCTCTTTCTTCTCTATTTTTTGGGTTTTCTTATTCTGCCCCTGACTCTTTGTCCCCACACATTTAATTGCTTTGCTCTCTTTTTTTCCTGGCATTTTTTTGCTTCAGGCCATCCCTCGTTCCCTGTGTACTCCTGTCCATTTACTTTTTCTCTTTTCTTTCCCCGTCATTATTCAGAGTTTGTCCTTTTGTACCCACTGTGGATGGTGAGGAGAGAAAATTCAGGGTTCTGTTTTATGTATTTGTGGTTAATTGCATTATTTCTTTATAATTCAAGTCTTAAATGATTTTGAATCCATAAACACCTCTTAAAATGGTTCACCCTGGTTCTGTCTCTGTGAGGTGAAATGTTCTATAGGAGATAACCTGCCATGACTTAAACTTTACTACATGTCAGTAATTCCATTCTCATCGTCCCAGGCGAGCCGCCCCCTCGGCGGAGTTCTCAGTGGACCGAACCCGTCACCTCATGTCCTTCCTGACCATGCTTGGTCCGAGTCCCGACTGGAACGTGGGTCTCTCGGCTGAAGATCTCTGTACGAAGGACTGCGGATGGGTGCAGAAGCTCGTCCAGGACCTGATCCCGTGGGACGCCGGGACCGACAGCGGGGTCACCTACGAGGTCAGTGACGGATGTGTGTTACGGTTCAGGCTGAGAGAAAAGTCCTGTGTGACTAAAAGTGATTTAATCCCACCAGTGTCAGTGCTGGGAATCACAGCTGTACATCCGAACATCTGGATCATCTACTTTTTAGAAAATCAGGAAAATAATAAAGAATCCCAAAACCAGTAACACCAATACATTCATCTCATTATTTGTTTGTTTACCTTTTCATTCTCCCTTCCTTACTTCCAACAACAACAACAACAACAATAATAAATCTTCATTCATTTATGTACCAAACCGCTTAATCCAATTAGGGTCACGGGGAGGCTAGGGCCTATCTCAGCCAACTCTGGGGAAGGCGGGGTACACCCTGAGCAGCTCGCCAATCAATCTCAGGGCAAACACAAACAAACACACACACACACACACACACACACACTTAGGGTCAATTGGGAAGAGCCAGGAAGCGTAATATGCATGTGTTTGGACCGTGGAAGGAAACCGGAGTACCTGAGAAAACCCAGGTAGAGAACACCTACAGAACTCCACACAGAAATACCCTCACTGAGTGTGGGACTCGAACCCAGGACCTTCTTGCTGTGAGGCGGACCGGCTTACCACTTCACCACCGTGCTGGCCTTTATTATTATTATTGCTGTTGTTGTTGTTAATTTTGTTTATTTTATTTTGTATTAGTTGTAACAGTTATATATTTTTATGCGTTGAGATTTTGGCCCGTACTTTAGAGATGATGATCTCATGATGATTCTGCCATCTGCTGGTGCTCTGGATGAGATTTAAAATAATATGAAATAAAACTAAAAGATCAGGAATCTGGGTTGTCTTTGGTTTTGCAGCCTGGGAAAGAAGTTATTAATGAATTGATGATTGATGGGATGTAATCCCTTAAATTTTTGATGGTATTTTAAATTCTCCTTCTTCTTCTCCTTCTTCGTATTATTATTATCAATATTATTATTATTATTATTATTATTATCATTATTATTATTATTAATAATAATAATAAAAAAATAAAATAAATTGTTTTTTTTTTTTTTCATCATTAGTCTCCCAACAAGCAGACGGTTCCTCAGGAGAAGATTCGTCCCCTCACGAGTTTGGATAATCCCCAGAGCCCGTTTTATGACCCAGAGGGTGGAGCTATAACTCCTGTGGCCAGGGTGGTGGTGGAGAGAATCGCTCGCAAGGTCTGTCTCTGTCCCGTCATTGCTACTGAGATGGGTTTCATTATCTTTTCATGGTGACTTTTGGAGCTTTTTGGAGTGTACGTTATGTGGGATCAGGGATTTATAAAAAAAAAAATATTAAAACAAAAAAAAAAAAAAAAAAGAAAAGAAAAGAAGAAGAAATAAAAAATTGAATTTAATTCCACAAAAAGGGTTAGCACTGACTTCCCTTACATTCACTATTAGCTAGAATTTCCTTGATTACCTTTGACGCTCTAATTTCACCTTTGGTCTCGGATACAGCCCTACATTCCAATCGCCCATTGACTCCAATTTATTTTTTAACTCTCGAGTTTAAACTTTACTCTGTACTTTAGCTTTGACCCATTTTTTCCTATATTTGTAGACTTGTGTTTGTTTTTTATTTTATACCTCAGGGTGAGCAGTGCAACATCGTGCCTGATAACGTTGATGACATCGTCGCGGACATTGCTCAGGAAGAGAAAGAGGAAGGTCTGTAAATGTATTATCGTCAACAAGAAGCTGATCTAGAAGTCCTCTTACACAGCACTGAAACTGAAGACTCCTTTCATAAATGTTAACTGACCAATCAGAATCCAAAATTTAACAGCGCTGGGTTTTAAGTTCATTTTGCGTGCTGTTTTTTTTTTTTTTTTTTTTTAGACGATACCCCAGAGACGTGTATTTACTCCAACTGGTCTCCCTGGTCGGCCTGCAGCTCATCCACCTGTGAGAAAGGAAAGCGGATGAGGCAGAGGATGCTGAAGGCGCAGCTCGACCTGAGCGTCCCTTGTCCACACACTCAGGACTTCGAGCCGTGTATGGGGCCTGGCTGCAGTGATGAGGGTAACGTCCCAACCCCCAACCACTCCCTGAACCACTCTTTCATTATCTGAGTCCCCATTTTATATCCGTATCATCAGGGAAGAAGAAGTACATTGATGTGATAACCTGCTCATTCAGATCATCCGCTGACTTCATTTTATTGCCACATTAATGTTGCTGAGCCTCGACCGGACCAACTGGCGCAACAACGCCATGGAGATCACATGCCGTGATCAAGGATAAATGCTCTCCATGAAAATTACAGTGTGTGGCCCTTTTTTTGGCTGGGCAGGGTATCTCTGAAATTTAATTCTACTTTCATACTCGGGTTAATATTCTTAGGTTTATATATAGATTCAACGTTCCTGTGTTTAATTCTATATTCTCAGGTGTGTATCTATCCTTCTGAGAGGGTTTCTCTTCTTTTTGTTTGCTTTTCTCCCTGCAGCTGATGCATCCACGTGTATGATGTCAGAGTGGATCACCTGGTCTCCATGCAGCATGTCCTGTGGAGCAGGTGTTAGGTCCAGGGAACGATACGTAAAGCAATTTCCTGAAGATGGTTTTGCTTGCACCCTCCCCACGGAGGAAACCGAGCCCTGCACGGTCAACCAGGACTGCTGTGAGTAAACAGAAAACACTTTCATACTGGTAAAATTACAATATATGGATATATAGATAGACAGATAAATAGGCACCAAACCCACAACTGCTCTCCGGGCGCTCCGATGTTTGGCAGCCCACTGCTCAGTGTGTGTGTGTGTGTGTGTGTGTGTGTGTGTGTGCTGACATTGGATGGGTTAATTGCAGAGCTGGTAGAGCGAAATTTCCCTTTTTTTCCCCCGAGACTAATACAGTATAAATAAATAATTAAGACCAAAAAAAAAAGGGGGGGGGACTATTAATACACATCTGTTTCATGGTTTCATAGATTGTACTGTAAGATGTTTTATAAATACGTGTTGTGTTGTGTAGCTCCGAGCAGTTGTCTCGTGACTGAATGGGGTGAATGGGACATCTGCAGCGCCACCTGTGGGCTGGGAATGAAACGTCGAGAGCGTATGGTTAAAATGCCTCCGTCCGATGGGACGATCTGCGGGGCCGAGGTGGTGGAGGTAGAAAAGTGCATGATGCCCGAGTGTCGTAAGTATACGAACAGAGCATGTATTATTATTTATTAACATTTTAATATTCTTTTTGTAATTTTACCATTTATTATTTTCACGGTAATCTCAAAAAAATAAGGAAAGAGAGGAAAAAATAAACAAGAACATTGAGAAAAATGGGGAGAAAAATGGGGAGAAAAAGGAGATTGTTTTAGAAAATGTTACGAATATAAGATAAAACGTGGCTAATCTACTCAGCGGTCCACTAAAATTCTAGAAAATATTTCGTTTAATTATAGATCATTTATAAATAAATTCTCAGTGGTGTAGTGGTTAATACATCCACCTCACAGCAAAAAGGTCCTGGGTTCGAGTCCCAGACTCGATGAGAGCATATCTGTGTGCTGTTTGTGTCTTCTCCCTGTACTTGCATGGGTTTCCTCTGGGTACTCTGGTTTCCTTCAGTCTGAACACATGCACATTGGGTGGACTGGCTGTTCCAAATTGTCCCTAGGTGTGTGAGTGTGAATGTGAATGGTTGTGTGTATATTGGCCTTGCGATGGCATGGTGAGCTGTTCAGGGGGTACCATTCTTGCGCCCAAAGTTGGCTAAGATAGGCTCCATCCTCCCTGCGACCCTAGTAGTAGGATTGAGCATTTGGATAAATGAATATTGTTAGTAATACATTATTATATTGTCAATAGTGTTTTATTTATGTTCACACACTTCTTGCGACATGCTGCACCTCCGTGGTTACCCTGCACTGACCAGAATAAATAAAAGATCAATATATATCACGATAAATAGATGAATAACTGAAGCTGTTTCCTGAATAAAATGTTCCGCACGTATTTCCTGCCTGGTGACACCGAAACTCCGAGGTTGGCAGTTTATTCTCATGAAAACTGTCAACCTCGGAGCTTTTTTTTTAGCTCTTTCCTGTGGTAAGGGTGGACACTGTGTTTTGACAGATACCATCCCGTGCTTGTTGTCCCCGTGGTCTGATTGGAGCGACTGCAGTGTGACATGCGGTAAAGGAACCCGCACTCGGCAGCGCATCCTGAAATCCCCGGTGGAGCTGGGAGACTGCAGCGAAGAGCTGGAACAAGTGGAGAAGTGCATGCTGCCAGAGTGCCGTGAGCGACACACACACAGAAATGATAATATGATATCGGTGTATCTACCACAGGCACTACAAGGTACCGAGTTTATTTTAATGTTTGCTGATATTTGAGTTTATTATTACTGGATACTGGAAAGTTACTGGTTTCACTAGAGTGAGTTTTATTTTGTATTATTTATAGTAGATAAGCCCTGCAATAGACTGGCTGAGTTAGGCCTCGGATCAACCCTTACTTAGACCTAAACTCTAAACTAAAGCACTTACTGGAGATAAATACATACATACATACTGTACATACCACACACACACACACACAAATAAATAAAAATAAACAAATAAATACCTTTTTGGGGACCAAAACTTGTGCCCTTTGCAGCTCCTCCATCACTCGGGAAACCCTTGCTTCAGGTAGTGGGGCGCCAGGTCAGGCATTGCATCATGGGTACACTGGAGCCAGTACTACTTTTATATCTGGGGCGGGGACATTCAAGACTTCTCAGAATCACAGTTTATAAATTAATAATAAATCATTATGATATAAAATTAAGTTTATAAAGTAGCGCAGTATCACGTTCCCTCAAACAACATGATTCTTTTTCTTCTTTAACGCCAAACGGCTACATTTTCACACTGGAAGGCGAAAGATCGTTTTATTATAACACCCTTCCTGGTTTGGTTATAAAGCAAAACAATTCAGACCCCAAATTCTCCCCCCAACGCCCTCATCCCGCATCGCCATTTCTAGAAAAACGTAAGACAGCTTTAAGCCAACATGGCGCCCAGTGCACCCGGGCCTATTTTTGAATAGCAAAAACTTCTGGAAATAGAGAAAAGTCCTGAATAGACCTCCCTGTATGTTTGGGGGTTTTGTGGGTGGGGAAAGTATCACGCCTATGGGACATGTTCATGCTTACACACATGCTCAAACCAGCACATATTTCATTAAAATACTTCTACTTCATAGTGCCTACACACTGCTTGCCCAGATAATCCCTCTTTTGAAGATGCTCTGAGCCACGATTAGCCGACGAACCTCTCCAGTAATGGATTTAACCCGAGCCTTTTCCCAACACTGTTTAATTTGCCCTAATGCCCTTCCCTATGGACCACATGCCATATGATTGAGCTGCGTCTCAGTCCAGACAGACTGGAAACCAGCTTCACAACCGGGCACAGATGTGTCTTTCCTCCGGTCCCTGACCGAGCAAACGGAGGGCAATTACACTGAAAGCACTTAATCACCGTCACCAGCGTCAAAGTCCTCGGTTCATCATTTTCATTCTCTCCCTCTTTCTCTTTCTCTGCAGCTTCAGACTGCATGATGTCTGTGTGGTCCGAGTGGTCCGAGTGTAATAAGTCATGCGGGAAGGGTCACATGATTCGGACACGGATGATACAGCTGGAGCCTCAGTTTGGTGGTGAGGCCTGCCCTGATACTGTCCAGAGGAAGAAGTGCAAGCTCAGGAAGTGTAATCAAGGCAGCACAAACAGCGAAGAGAGACAGAAACGCAAAGAAGCCAGAAAGAAGAGGAAGAACAGTCAGGGCGGGGAGGAGTGGATCGACGAGCTCGCAGGTGAGGGGCAGAAATCTCAGGTATCATTTGAAACTATTGCTCGCATCTTATTATTACTGACATCAAAACATTTTTTACTGAGGTACGCGTTCTTCTGTTTCTTTATAGATCAGCAATTCTATAGATGCAATCCCATGATTCTCTTTTCAACATGAAAGCTATATTTAAGGTCAAAATTTGAGAACTGGAAGTTCTTCCGTCCACACCGAATATTTCCAGGCAGTATCTCGAGAACGACTTCGCCAATCCTCATCAAACTTCCCATGCTTACTCCTTTGGTGTTTCTCGAGAAGTCTACCATTTTTCAGAATGCTAGATTAAGAACTCATTGATTTGTTAGCATTGCTGTCATTGATGTACGTTATGGGATTGGCCGTCTCCTAGTCGCTATCATAGCGATCATTGTATCACTCTGCACATAACTACGCCATTACTACACCTGGAATCTGACACCTTATTCAGCATTAGGTTAAACAGCAGGGGAAAAAAAATTGATGAACTTAAAAAAAAAAAAAAAGACCAGACATCATCAGGAAAGTGGGTTGTATATTATGTTGACAAACACAAACTTTTGTAGCTTTCCAAAGTTGTTATTTAGAAACATTTCTCTTTTGCTGCATATGAAAATAGGCCTCCTAGGAAGCAAAACTTCCAAAGTCCACACAGAAATGCCCTCGTCGAGCCCGGGACTAGAACCCAAGACCTTCTTGCTGTGATTCGTTCATGCTAACCACTACGCGACCATGACACCCAACTGAACGTTTAGTGAATTAATTATCAATCAAACATGGCGGCTCAAATCGGAAGTGTCTGCCCTATCAATAAGTGTAAAAGTAATAAAATTAATTTGATCTATTATGTAAGGGATTCATAAAATGTGTGAATTACACACTGACAGTTCTAACGTAACCGCTTTCCTGTTTGTAACCTATTCCTCCAGGATGTAAAATGAAGCCGTGGTCTGGATGGAGCGACTGTACCAAGTTGTGCGGCGGGGGGATCCAAGAGAGAATAATGACCGCCAAGAAGAGATTCAAGAGCACACAGTTAACCAGCTGCAAGGACAGGAAGGAGATCCGCGCCTGCAACGTTCACCCCTGCTAAGCGATGCAGGGGATTATGGGAAGGGACTCGATGCGATGTGGATTGGGGCGGGGCAGGGTTGAGTTTCGAATGCAGATTTCTTTTTATGGTTCAGTGGTCTCTTTCAACCTGCTTCGGGTTGGCAGCAGTTTGGTAATTTTTTTAAACATTTAAAGGTGATGTTAAAAAGTGCTTTTCCATTTCTAATTTGTAGTGCGTTTCTATCGGAAAGTGGCTTATCAAAGTGCCGTGAGTTCCATTCAAGTCTTAAAAATGTAATTTCAATTTCCACATAATAGTAAATCAGCTTTTTTTTTTTTAATTTATTATTCATTCAAAATATTTCCTGAATTCTGATTGGTGGAAAGCCACCAGCGAATTCTCTGTATTCTTTTCCTAGCCATCACTGACATTGGAATGAGTTGAACAAATTACGGCGTCTGACCATCAGTCATGCAATATTTCTTCTCATAGATATCATAAGATACATCAAGGCCACAGCCTGCAGCAGATTGCCGAAGCACTGCAGCCCTGGACATGGTTTAATTTTCTCATTATTTATGCTGTTGTAAGCACAGAGATAGAGGTGGAGGTGGAGGTGGAGGTGGAGGACTTCAACACTACAAATACTGAGAAAATTAAAAGAAGTTTACAGCTCAGTATTCGCCTTCATGGGGTAGAGTCCTTCTATCTTACAGAAACTTAGCGAGAAAATAGTTGCCTGCTCTCAATACTTCCTGAACATTTCAAAGTGCAGATGAAGTCGAGTTAGTTAGAAAAAGAGTAATTCTTAAAAAAAAAAAAAGAAAAAAAGAAAATAGGTTCTTTCCATCAAGCTCTTTATTGAATATCTGTTGCTTTTTGTGTTTAGGATAAATCGGAAATGGCGATAGATGTATAGCATGCTAACCTCATAGAGCTCACTAATGCTAACTAGCTAGCTAGCAACATATTAACGTGGTAGTTGACTTTGAAAAAAATGGAATGAATAATAAAACTGTTAGAGAATCTGACAGCTGTATGAGATGGAGAATTATTTGACCTCGGAGGGTATTTTCCACCTCAGCCTTCAGGCTCAGAACGCCTCTCGAGCGAATAATTCTACACTTCACACTTCGCCTCATTCAATAAATACTTATCGTCATTATTAATATAATTATTTAGTTTATTTTTTGTGCACTCAGCAAAAGAAAATAAAAATCCCTTTAATTAAAATGATTCCCCTCTTTATTTTAATTTATATATAAATAAATAGATAAATAGACAGACAGACAAATAAATAAATAAATAAACAAACAAACAAATAAATAAATAAAACTGGAGAAGTAACGTAAGTGCAAACGTTTGCGTACTCAGTAGGAGTTTACCCTCCCTTACCTTTCTGCAGTATATTTTTGTTTATATATATATTTTTGACTCTTTATTTACTCTGTCTGTTTCAGACTTAGATATCACACGTTATGGTACCGAATTAAAGGTTCGTTACGAGCTGACGTGTAACGCGTTCTTGTGATAAGCCGTAGGCTCGATGCCTGTTTCCGTTTCACTTGTAAATCAGTTTTAAAAGTCCTTGAAGTGAAT
Organism: Neosilurus mollespiculum; assembly: GCA_030014195.1. Lineage (NCBI taxonomy): Eukaryota > Metazoa > Chordata > Actinopteri > Siluriformes > Plotosidae > Neosilurus > Neosilurus mollespiculum. Next base: position 64,319,044 of record JAQMYF010000001.1, read on the forward strand.
CTGATGTAAGTTTCAGTGTATAAACAGCACAAGAAAAAAATTTAACAATAAATGGACCAAAGACAGGAACCTTGTTCTTGCCCTGTACACTTCAGAAGACTGGAACGATCGAATATGATTACTGGTAGTATATAGTACACAGGAATGGCGCAGTCTGATTGGTCTGCTATTTAGAGGATTATAGACATTAGCACGAGTGGATAATGCTTGAATCAAAATGACAGACACACGGTTTTTACATGGTGACGCTTTAAAATGGAAAATTATACCATAAAAAAAGTTTATCTTGTGTTTCTGTGTAGAATATACTAAAACTTTAAAACACGCTGTCACAGAGCGCATTTTACTTACGTTTCCGTGTAGTTGCCACGCATAGCCGTGCTCACAGTGTTTCAGGAGTTCACCTGACCCGCCTTTGTCATGGTCAAAATAACTATTTTTGTTTGCTTTTTTTTTTTTTTTTTGCAGTTATTCACCTCGGGATTGGTGGTTATTCAGCGACACCCACCTCGCCTTTGGTGAATAATTATTGATTTTGAAACATTTTTAATGGTTCAAGATAAAAAGCAGAGCCATAAGACATGCAGGGTCAAGACTTCATGTTTCACATCTGCAGCATTAGCATAGCGCTTTCATGCTAACGAGCAGCACAACAACACGAGTTCTTCTCATTCTGTGAGACTGCTTGCGTGATGTTTTTTTTAATTTTTTTTTAAAATAATTTTAATGATTGTATGATAACTGGCCACTCTGGATAGGAACGTGTTTCGTGACATTCTTATAATCAATAATTGATTTGAATCCCGTAGCATTTTATTCCTTCTCGTGTCTCTGACTGTATGTGAAAGCGAAGCACAGTTAAACAACCATTTTCTAAACCTAAGAATCTTTTTAGGAATTTTTCTTTTTTAATCCATTGTAATTTTTTTTTAATCCGGATTCGTTCACAGGTAGCGTTTTACTTGTTTTATTGTAATTGATTTTCTTTCGAGTGTATCCATGATTCCAACCAAAGTGTCGTGTCGATCTTTTCTAGTTGTTTGTTGCCATCTTTGCTTTCGGACATAAAAAAAAAAAAACAAACAAAAAAAAAAACTCGGAATATTTTGGAATATGCCACCTTTACAATAAAAGTGATTGTGATTAAGTGCCTCACTCCTTTTTTTTTTTTGATGACATGTAAAAATAAAGGCTGACACGCCAACCGCCATGACCGGGACCAAATATTTATTCATTCATTCACCAAACTGCGTAAGGGTCAAAACCTAAGGTCTTAGGGTGACTGGTAGGCAGGAGCCTATCTCAGCCAAATCTGGATGAAGGCAGTGTACACCTTGAAAACCTCACCAGGGCCAACACACACACACACACACACACACACACACAAAACCATTTCACACTCGCACCCACGCTTAGGGGCAATCTGAAACAGACACGCAAAACCCACGTAAACACTTAGAGAACATGCAGACTCCACACTGAAACTAGATTTTTGGTTTGCGAAGGAAATTCTTTCCGCTTTACAAGTTTCCTGTCTCAAAATGTTTTTGACTCCAAAGAACTGGGTGATTCTGGGCTTAAAGTTACAATGTGTAACATTTCGGAGAATTTATTGCAAGAAATTAGGAATATCATTAAAAAAAATAAAAATCTGTGCATGTGCATGTGGAGGAGGTCTTCTTTCATGTTGCACTGCCATGTTTCTATCGAGACCCATAAATATATAACTATACAGGGTTTGAAGGGGAGGGAATTAAATTTCAGTTGGCTGCAATCAGAAGGTTTACCACTAGATGTCGCTAGACACCGCTGTACATTTAGAAAAGCTGCAACAATAATTTTGTTTGATGTTTCCACTAGATGGCGCCATCAGGCTGCGTTAAAACCCTTCAAACACTAGAATAAATGTATTAATTCATAAAATCACAAGAAAATGAGTCACTTATTTCAAGTATTCATTCATTCATTCATTTTCTGAACCTCTTAATCCTAATTAGGGTCGCAGGGAGGCTGGCGCCCATCTCAGCCGACTCTGGGCGA
>JAQMYF010000001.1:64364098-64389260 GCA_030014195.1 Neosilurus mollespiculum
CTCTCTCTCTCTCTCTCTCTCTCTCTCACACACACACACACACACACACACACTCTCTCTCTCTCTCTCTCTCTCTCGCTCACTCACTTTTCAGCACCGTGGTGTTCGTGGACAGCGCAGCAAGACCGCAAGAGTCTCGCGCGCACGCGTTCACCCCACGGATTCAACCGGTGGCGCGTGCTCGGACGCAAAAATATTTCGGTTAGACGAAAGGGGGGGAAAGAAGGGGCAAAACGGGTGGGTGTAACATCGAAGAAAGGTGAGAACGGAAATGCACATTACGAATTTGATGATGCAATTCATAAATTGAAGGGTTTGTTCACGCAAAGAGGGTGGGTACAGCACACACACACACATACACACACACATACACACACACACACACACACACACACAGAGAGAGAGAGAGAGAGGTGCGGATCGGTGCCGTGGCTCGCGCCTCTTCACTCACGCGCGAGGATGCTGGTGGGAAATGCCCGTGGACAGGGAGGCCGAGATTTGCCAGAAAGCGCTGGAGCTCCTCTCGGATCTGTGCTCTAAAGGCGAGGTGCAGAACGAGAACTGCTTGGATTTCATCTATTACTTCCGGGACCTGGCCAGACCGAGGTACTCCGAATCAGGTGAGGGTCCTGGGTCTCTCTTGCGTTCTGCGACTTGTTGCGTTTTGACGCGAGCTCTGGCAGGAGTAGGCATGCACGTGACCTGAGAGACTACCTGTAGCGCGAGAATGGCCGGTTGCCGGTGCGCACTGTTCCGGTTCTCTTCGGCTCGCCTCTCAGTGCATCATTATTGTCATCACCGTTTTTATTATTATTATTATTATTAATAAAATGGAAATTTTAGGTAGTGCTTAGCACAGAAAGAAGGTCCTGGGTTCGAGTCCCGAGCTCAAGGGCGTTTCTCTGTGGAGTTTGCATGTTCTCACCATGCTTGCATGGGTTTTCTCAGGGTACTCCAGTTACCTCCTACAGTCCAAATACATGCACATTAGGCCAAATGGCTGTTCCAGATTGCCCCCAGGTGTGAGTGTGAATGGTTGTGTGAGTGTGTTGGCCCTGTGATGGACTGGTGAGCGGTTCCGGCTGTACCTGCCCTCATCCAGGGTCATCTGGCAAAGGCTCCAGCCTCCAAACAATCCGTAATATGATTAACCACTTTGGCAAACGAATGAATGAATGAATGCATGGAAGGAGTCTCCAGTGTCAGGGCTTTGAAACAGTCGTATGGTTTTTCCACTAGCGTGACATACTGAGTGGAGAGTTGGCCAACATCGGGATGTCAGTGAAAGTCTGTCCCTTTAGTTTTTTTTGGTGTGTCCAGTATGTAGACACCGGTCGAACCTCTGAAAGCTGGTTGCAGCTGATTCAGCATGTCCATCATAAGTGTGTTTCTGAGTTTGGCAGTTGGCTGTTCAGGTTAGTTAATGAGAGAAAAAAACAGAGACGGGCGATGAAAGCAAGCAAACGATGAAGTCAAGAGAATGTACACAGAAGGCACTTACTTTCGTCTTACCTTCTGCCTTCGCTTCTTCTGCAAGCAACTGAATAAGGGCTGGAAACAGCAGTGCTGACGTCCTATTAACCACATCCTCGATTACAAGTACCTACACGAAGCCCTCGGAGATGACCCTTGAGAGTCATGTGAAAATGATAATTAAACACTACTTTATTTATGGGTATGATCTTAACAGCCAGCCAGTCGCTCCTGCTTGTGTGGAGAGTAATTTCCTCACACAGGTGTATGTACTAGTTATAGTTTTTGTGGTGGTGATTTACCCCCAGACAAAGGCACCATGAGGCGGCACTGCCGATGGAAGACCCCCCATCTTCCATCATCGCTAGTTCTTGATATCTGCTTCGTGCCTTCCAGCCTTCAGCGTACAAAACATGAAATGTACAGTCATGAGGTGTTCAATGAGGTTGAAGTCAGGGCTCGCCAGATCATCACAAGGAACAAACAGACACAACCATTTACACTCACACCTAGGGGGGATTGGGAACAACTAATTAACCTAATGTACATGACTTTGGACTGTAGGAGGAAATTGGAGTACCCAGAGGAAACCCAGGGAAGCACTGCAAGAACATGCAAACTCCTCAAAGGAACGCCCTGGACTAGAACCCAGGAGCTTCTTGCTGTGAAACGGACGTGCTAACCATTACGCCACTCTTGATTACATACAGTGGAGTCTAAAAGTCTGAGAGTGTTAGTGACAAGTGCTTCTACTGAGCATTCTTTTCTAATTTAATACCAAAAAAAAAAAAAAAAAATCCAATACAGATTATATTAACAACGACTTGAGGAGAAGGTAGAATCTTTGAGTGTTTGGTTTCTCCTCTTTTTTGCTTTAGTCAATGATCTTGATATGATTGTGCTTATGAATGCACTCTCAACCTATCACACACACACACACACACACACACACACACACACACAAAAAGAGTGCCATACGGAAGTGCGTTTGACGCTTTATGCGTCACTCAAAGCACATCAGCCAATAGGATTTCGGGATCTCTGAATCCATCCAATCATGCGCAAATACTTCCTCAAATGGGCGGGGCAATAACTTATGTTCACTGAAACTGGAGACTCCTTCCATAAACGTCTCCATTCAGAAAATCTTTCTTTTAATTGTTCGTACATGTCCTGGTGAATGAACTGTTACTATAGAAACGACAGTATGATGGAATGAGTGTGTTAATGTTAACCTGAGATTGTCAGAGATGTTTTTTTTTTTTAAGAAAAAAATAAACTTTCCACCAATCAGCATCCAGATGTAATTGACTTGGTGTAATGTGGTGTGAAACGTGGTGTGTAACGTGAGTAATTGTTTGCTTGATAGTCGTTTCCACATCCTCTCACTCACTCACGCTGCTGCTGCCGCCGCGGTTAGTGCCGCTTCAGGGCTGATGATGCGCCGATAGATTGAAACCAACACTGCAGGTCACATGACCAAGCTGCTGTTTCAGTGGGAATGAGAAAGCCTGACCCAGAAAGTTCCCTCTTATTGGATTTTCCCTTCTCTCATTTCCCTTCTTTCTGCCTTTCTCATTTCTTTATTTTTCATTTTCTTCATGTTTTCCATTCTCTCTCTCATGGTTATTTAGTTCCTATTTTTTTTTTCATTCATTACATAATTTTCTTTAATTCTTTACTCTTTCTTAAGTTCTTCTTTTCCCTATTTATTCCTTCCTCCCATTTGCTTTCCTTCTTTCTTTCACTTTTTTTGCTTTCTTTGTTCTTTCTCACTTTCTTTCCCTTCATTCATTCCTTCCTTTAAATACCATTTCCCCCCATCTTTTTATACTTTTTTTGCTTTGATTTTTGGTTCATTAGTGTTAAAAGGCAGAGGGATCGTGTTAAATTTCTTGGTACACCTAAGTGGTGCCATTTTATGCACCAGGGTGGCGCCGCGTCACACACCTGTGTGGTTACACTCTACTAAAACACGGCTAGATTTCAGAAGACACTAAAGCTCTCAATGTTTTAAATGCCACTCTGTGTATCTGCTGTAGATGCGGTGTGCGTGCGCGCGCTTGATGGAGGCAGATTCTTCACAGACTTCATCGTGACTTCTCACTTCTCCTCTGTGAGAAGCTCCAGGACTATGTCTCCCTGCAGGCTTTTTTAAAAAAAAATCAAAAATCTTCAGAAACATTTTATTGGTGGCGTCACACGAACTTGGCACGTTTTCCGTTATATATAAAAGCAGGATGGAGAGGAAACCCTTGAGAACGTTCTCAGCTCGGACAGTGAAGGTGAAGAGAGAACATCACCCGCAACCCCCCCCCCCCCCCATTTTCACAACTTTAATTATTTGAACCTGCAAAAAAAGAACGATACCGACAATCCACCGGGATGGAGGACAGAGATAAGACAGGGTTTGCATAATTAAACCAGTTTAAGCTTTAATTAAACATACCACCATTTCTTTGAAGTTAAGATACATGGCGTAGAGATAATTAATATCCTGCATCCAATTAAAGTCAGAGCGTCTTAAGATTATCGGTATGAAGCGATGCTCAGTTTATATGAATAGAATATTTTTCAGCTTTAAATAAACCTTCTACAAATTTGACCAATGAATAATCATGATGTAATGATTACACTGATGGATAATATTAGCTGTGGGGCTAAAATCTAAAATCTTTTATCCATCAATAACCCAACACAAACACTATTAGGTCCTGGGTTCAAATGGTGGGCTCGAGGGCATTTCTGTGAGCAGTTTGCATGTTCTCGCCCTGCTTGTGTGGGTTTTCTCAGGGTTATCCAGTTTTTTCCCTGTAGTCCAAAAACATGAACATTATGAGTGTAGGCTATTCCAAATTGCCTCTAGGTGTGAGTGTGAATGGTTGGGCGTGTTACCCTGCAATGGACTAGCGAGCCATTTACGGTGCACCCTGTCTTCGCCCAGAGTCGGCTAAGAAAGGCGCCAACCACTCGGTGACCTTTGTAATGAAAAGTGGTTCAACAAATGAATGTATTCTTTTTTTATGATTGTGAGATCGGATGATTTCTTTTTTCTAATTGTGGTATTAGAGCAGGTCCAGCAGGTGGTGCTGTGTAACTTATTTGTTCAACTTGGCAAAGGTTTGCACTCTCTCAAATGCTTTGACGTTTTTAAGATAAAATATTATCAAAAATAGAGTATGCACTAAGAAATTGAGGCACTGTGTAATCACCTGATATGACTGTTCATAAAGTCCTGCAAGAATCTACAGTCTGGGCTAGAAAGAAATCAGCCTCTTGCTTCTTTGTAGCATCCTGGGTACTTTTCTTCCTGTTATTGGTCACTGATATGTTTTATTTTGTTCACCAGTTCAAAAACCTCCTTCTCCTACTCTGTAGATGTCTCGGTGAGCCTGCTGTCATTGGTAGTGACCGCCTGCGGACTGGCCCTGTTTGGCGTCTCACTCTTTGTCTCCTGGAAGCTATGTTGGATCCCATGGCGCGAGCGAGGTCTCTCTCCTGGAACCAAAGAGGGCCAGACAGAGCACCCTCTTCCACGTCCACCTCCACCACTTCAACCGCAGCCCATTTACACAGAAGTGGACGCCACTCTCGACCGCCGGAACCAACCACGAGGCTCGGTGGTTAAGGAGACAACTGTGCCTCCAACGCCAGTCTCACCGCCAGCACCTGGGTCTCCTCCGCCCGTCCCGGTGCCTGAGTCGGCTCTGAAAATCAGCCATACTTCACCTGATATTGCCATGGAGGCAGAGTCCAAGACTGAGGAGAATGGGATCTATGGCAGCGGTCGTATACAGAGGCAGATCACGGATCCATCCTCAACTTGTGTTCGGTCAGTCGGGTTTAAGAGTGCGATGATGTAATATTATAAAATAGGTTCTTTTAGGGTTCTATGCATGATGAGACCCTGACAGTTTGCTAAAATGTTCTGGTTGGAGGTCTGAGAGGGTTTCCTAAGGGTTCTAGAACTTCAGGGGTTTCCTAAGGGCTCTAGAACTTTTTTTTTTTTTAATGCAATTCATACAAGGTGTACAGTACAAAAGACTGAGATCCTACATCCTACTACAACCTACATACTACATTAATCCATTCATTCATTTTCTAAGCCTCTTAATCCTAATTATGGTCCTCCAGTTTCCTTCCACAATCCAAAGACATGCACATTAGGATAACTTGGCTGTTCCACATTGTCCCTACGTGTGAGTGTGAATCGTTGTGTATGTTGCCCTGTGATGGACTGGTAAGCTGTTCAGGGTGTACCCCGCCTCCACCCAGAGTGGGCTGAGACAGGCTTCAGCCTCTGTGCGACCCTAATAGAATGAAGTTGTTCAGAAAATGATTGAATAATGGTTCTTCGGGAAGGACAAACTGAAGAACCCTTTAAAGTACCCTATGGAACAGCCTTTATCTTCATTGTTAGAATAAAAAATAAATAAATAAATAATTTGTAGCCTTACTTTTAGAGAGGGGTTCAAATTAAATTCTTTTGGAAGGTTGAAATCCCTTGAAGAACTAATTTTTTTCCAATAAATGATAAGTGTTCATTGATTATATAACACCGAGCAAAGGTTCGTACTGTAAGCAAACATGGAAGTTTATACATTTTAAAATAATGTTTATACTCAGACCAGTCAAATAAGAAAATAACTCAGTAATAAATATAATAACTTTAATAATGATGGGCTTTAACTTTCATCACAAAATAAATCTGTTTCTAGGCAAAGCTCCATCCGACGCCACATGAACCAGTCCAACCCCGACTTCATGGTAGCCCAGTTCCAGAGGCAAGACTCTCTGACGGGGATGAGTCTCGGCCGACTCAAACCAGAGCTGTACAAGCAGCGTTCCTTAGACAGCGAGGAGAACCGCGGCGGTCGAGGGGGGACCTGCGGCCGCCTCCATTTCATCCTCAAATACGACTGTGATCTGGAGCAGCTCATCGTCAAGATCCACCGTGCCCAAGATCTTCCTGCCAAGGACTTTTCTGGGACCTCAGACCCCTACGTCAAGATCTACCTTCTTCCTGACCGCAAGACCAAACACCAGACCAAGGTTCATCGAAAGACTCTGAACCCGGTTTTTGACGAGGTCTTCCTCTTCCCCGTGGCATATTCCGAACTTCCCACGCGGAAGCTCCACTTCACGGTTTATGATTTTGACCGTTTTTCACGGCATGACATCATCGGACAGGTGGTAGTAGACAACTTCTTGGATCTGGTGGACTTTCCACGGGAGACCAAGCTGTGCAGGGACATTCAGTATGTCTCCTCGGTAAGTATACAGCAAATCCACTACTGATACTCTCAGTGAAAGATCTGAAGGAATTCACTAAGTGCCGTTCTTAAATTTGGCAGAGGCGCTGATTTGCAACGTCTTCAGATTTTCCCATACAGCTCTCTGGGTTATAAAATTCTAACCTGCTATAAAAATTCAAATCCAGTCTGGAACGATCCCGCCCATTTTTTAAAGGAAAACAAGCTCTTTAACGTAAAACTTGTAACCTTGTGTAAATGATGTCATGCCTTCACTGGTAATGGGGGTCTCCCAGATGGACAGCCAGCCTCTTTAGCATGCTAGTTGGAAACTTCTCTTTCTTAAAGAATGCGGTTGAGTACGCGAGGAGCACCAACTGTACAGTTATGGTTATGAAGGTGATTACTTTGTTTTTGTTTCACTTCTATTCTTTTTTTATTTCCTTTCATCATGTGTATTGTTTGTTTTCTTTTGTACGCTTAATTTCATGTGAAGATTTTTACTTTAAAGACCGTACATTACTCGAGATCGTTCTTCTACATGCATCACACCATTTCATTTAAACCTCATTTTACGCCAGTATCTCAGTAATATACAGTTTTTCAAGGCTTTGAACTGGTGAGGTGTGCTTCAGAACGGAGATAGAAAATCGTCCCAAATGGTTTTTATTGCTTCATTCTTTTTCCTCCTTTCCATCCAGAACGAATAAAGGTGTAAATGTTTCCAAGCATCGCTAATGCTGCAGTTGGCCAGACACCATGGATCAGTTCCTCTCTGGTGAACTCCAGTCTGTTCGAAATGGTTTGTTTTAAACGGAACCAGTTTTTCTACCAATCTGGATTACAAGAACAGACGGGGTTCAGAGTGAGACATTTCTGTTTAGTTTGTGTGGAAGTGAAAGGGTTAATCAGAGACTTTACTTCTTTTAATTTGACCTACTGATACTCCCCCCTGTATATGCATAGAGGTCCATCCCTCAGCTTGGAATCCCTATCGTTTTTACAGGGATTAGATATCTGCACAGATTCTAACCCCTCTCTGGGTCATCTCTTCATCATCTCCTCCACTTCATCACTCCTCCACTTCATCGTCATCTTCATTCATTTTTATCCTCACTCCCTCTTCTTCTTCTTCATCATCCTCACTCTCTCTTCTTTATCATCCATTTTCTCTATTCTTCTTCTTCTTCATCCTCGCTCTCTCTTCTTTATCATCCATTCTCTCTATTCTTCTTCTTCTTCATCCTCGCTCTCTCTTCTTTATCATCCATTCTCTCTATTCTTCTTCATCATCTTCACTCCTCATTACCATTCATACTCTTCGTTAATCTCCTTGCTTGGACCCCGGGAATCGCTGCATGCAGATATATACTATTTATTTATATAATTACTTTTACCCAGAACAATTTCTCTCACTTACTCTTTCTCTTATGTTTACCATCTCTTCCACCTCCTCCTCCTCCTCCTCCTCCTCCTCCCACTTCATCCTCTTCATTTCTCCTCCACAGAACAAACCGCTATCATTATCATTATTATTATTATTATTTATTTATTTATTTTAAATCCCATTTTCTCATTCTTGGAGCTTTTATGTGCTTCGCTTCATCAGCCTTTCTCCCATCCATTATGGCTTTCTCGCTCTCAGTTTTACTCTTCATATTCGTAGGTGTTCTCTATCTTCTTGGCTGAATGGCTTAGTTTACTGCTAAGATATAAGAATTTTGGTGAGGTTGATAACAGTGGGAGTGGGGACATGGCTGCCATCATCGAAGAAGATTGATTATTGCTTATCTATTTTGAGCTCTGTTGAGTTTTTCACCAAATTAAGTGGCACGGGCGAGGCCGCTATTCTTCAGGGTACGTACAGTGAAACATATTTCAAAGTAGATGGTTATAAGCAAAAAGACTTAGCATTGTATATAAGGTAAAAAGAATTAAATGTCAGTTTTGATCCCCCCCCCCCGGCAGTTTGCGAAGCAATCTCAGCAGAGCTGAAAACAATCTCATGAACATAAAACACACACACACACACACACACCATCTTGTCATGATGTATATGTGCTGCTCGGTGTTTATGGTCTCGGTTATTTTTCCAGTAACGGTGGGGACAAATGACCGCCTTTACTAAATGACGAAGATCAAGGGAGAACGGGATTAAAACCCAGCATGCTGTTCAACATCAGGTTGCATATCGAAGGGCATATGGCTCATCTACCAAGACCCAAGATAAAGAAAAAAAAATAAAAACAGCGTGGGTGGTGATGCAGCTCCTGTCTCGACGTCTCCAAGAGGAAATAAATAACCTCACTCTGTTTAGCTTGATTCTCAGCTCACGGTGTGGGATGTTCAAGTTTAACTTCAACTTTTCAGTAGGAAAATATAAAAACAAACACTGACCAAAATTTAGACCCAATCTCATGTTTCAGTGGTTATAATTCCAAGAATAAGAACAATTAGAGTAATGATGATGATGATGATGATGAAGTGCTCAGTTAGCATGCCTGATTTATCTCCCACTGATGACCTTTATTGAATTAACACCCAGAATGCATTATTCACGGAGTGACTCAATCATTGCTAGTTGCCGGTCGGCCAAATGACAGCATGACAAATCAATTGTGCGCTTTGTTCAAAACTATAGAAGCTTTTAAAGGAATAAGAAGATTGGGCCAAGATCACAAAAGTAACTGCCATTCTGTGCTGGAGAAAGAAATAAAAGTCTCTGAACGTTTATGAGACGGTAAAACCATAACCAGGCACGGACTTTCTTTTAATTTACTTCAGTAATTACCCATGCACGGTTTTTCACCAAACTTGGAGGGGACACTTCCCTTCCTGGAACCCAGAAATTATCTGATATTTTGGAGCAAGTTTTGTCAGCAACAATGTTTTGAAGATAGAGTGCTTACAGGTGCCGTTTTAGCTAAGATTTTTACACATGATCTATATTCCCACTTCCCAGTACATTTTTTTTCTGAGAAATGAAAACCAACGATATTATAATATATTCTAAATAATCAGGACATAAAAGCAGTTTTAAAGCAAAAAAGATCTGAAACCAATCAGGGTTTTAAAAAAAAAAAAACCCAAAAACAAACAAACAAACAAAAAAAACATTAACTGAAAGCTTAGAAACAGAGCAGGAAAGAAACTTCTTTAAATGAAAACCAGGTGTATATATAGAGTCAGGAAATAAAGCGTTAATGAGAATCAGATGAGGGTTCAGACAACTCAAGCGGCTGAGGATTTCAGTGATGGCGACCTCTAGTGGTGTGGAGTAAAACAAAAGACGATAATAAAAGAAAACTTTTCAAAAAACTGCCAAATAATTATCTCTCATCTACTCATTTGCCACACCGATTAATCTACAGGGAGGATGGAGTCTATCTCAGCCGACACTGCAAGAAGGCAGGGTACACCATAAACAGCTAGCCAGACCATCATAAGGCCAACATCCACACACCTCTTCACATTCACACTCACACTTACATCTAGGGGCAATTTGGAACAGCCAGTTAGCTTAGCGTCCATGTTTTTTGACTGTTGGAGGAAACCGGAGTACCCGGAGGAAACCCACACAAGCACTGTGAGAACATGCAAACTCCACGTAGAAACATGAGCCCGGGACTCGAACCCAGGTCCTTCTTGCTGTGAGACAGATGTGCTAACCACTACACCACCGTGCCACCCCTCTGAAGTCCTGACCAATCAGAATTAGTTTTGGGGAAAGTGAGAAAATTAAACCTGGAGATGATAAACAACGAGTCTTACTCTCGATATAAAGGTTTATATTAGGGGATTTATGGCAAAAAAGGAAAACATTTCATTACCAATATTCCGACATTGCAATATAAATGAAAATAAGTGTATGTGTTCCTGTGACGTTCGCTTGTACGTGATGAGATGCTTCCATTTCTTTTCCCTGAGTTAGACAAGCAGCTCGAATGCTCTTGATTTCCTGTCTGTATTGCAACCCGAAGACGTCTTCATCACCAGAGTAACACCAATCTGCCCTACTGATTGTAATAGCGTAGGCTAAGCTAGGCTAGTGAGTTAGTGTTGTTATTGTTACAGTGTAAGTGCTACTTTTTTAAATGAATCTTATTTATTTATTTATTTATCAAAAAGTTGCTTTGGATATGTTCGTTGTCACGGTGAGCATCCCAGACTTAAATTCTGTAATCACCCACATTCCTTTTTCCTCGCACATCTGCTCCCAACAGCGCCCTTCATGTTGCCTTGTACTACATGTACATTTCGACGTGCATTTCGACTTCTGTGCGGGTTTTGAGCAGAATGCGGCTTAATTGTGCTTGAAATGCTGCAAAAAGCTTGTTACGTCTGGCCTGAAAAGTCAGAACTAACATTAACCTCGATTCCAGTCCCATAACAGCTGCGTATTTCCAGAGCGTGAGTGCATTTCATTTCACACAGCATGCGCATTAAATCAATGTTGCGATCTCGATCTTTCATATTTCAAGCATTTCAAACGAAATCAAGACCTAATGGTGGCGTGAAATTGGGCTGAGGAGCTTGTTCGCAATCGCGGGTCCACGTTGAGTCATCTCTGCATGCAAATTGTTCAATAACAGTCTAGTCTAGAGCTTAACATTCTCGATATTCTAATAAGGTTAGTGTGAGTGAGAGCGAGAGAGAGCGAGAGAGAGAGAGAGAGAGAGAGAGAGAGAGAGAGAGGCTTGAAGCCAGAGACTGCTTCCATTAAGGTCTTATTTCATGATTATATAAAAGAGATATACAGGAACATGATACCAAAGGAAAGACACAAATGAAAGGAGGATACACATGCAGACTAGCAAATCAGAGTACGCTACTGAGTGTTCACTTAAAAATACTCCTGGCAAAAATGTCTTTTTTTCCCCAACGCTGCCTAATCTTTACTTCACCTACTAATTGTAAAAAAGACGTGGAATGAAGCATGTCCTCATAATAAAATACTAGTTATTAGTGGTGTTGTATATCCATCTTTCAGCTAGCTGGCTAAAGTGCTAATGCTAGCTACATAGCTAGATAGCTGAAAGGTACCTATCAAAAAGATAGCTAGTTAGCTAGATGAAAAATGTCCTAGCTAACCACCTTTCTGCTAACTAGATACCTAACAGTTTAGTTAACTAGCTGAAATATGGATGGGTAGCTAGCTAGATGGAAAAAAAGAAAGTTAGTAAAGTATCTATTTATTTAGATAGCTATCCACCTTTCCACTAACTAGCTACCTAACTAGCATTTACATTTTAGTAGGTAGCTGAAAGATGGATAGGTAGCTATAGCTAGATTAAAAAAAAGTCATCCAGCTATATAGTTACTTTACTGACTTTTTTTCATCTAGCTAGCTACCTGTCCATCTTTTAGCTAGCAAGCTAGATGACAAAAGTCAGTAAAGTATCTATTACTGATTAAAGTATTACTGATCTAGCTAGCTAGATATATAGACATATAGACAGATAGATAGAAAGATAGATCGATAGACAGATACTCTCAGTTTGTGATTATGAAATTATCTACAGATTTTCATGAAATTTCTACGAGAGGCGGGTCTTTGGACAAATTAAATTTTGGAGATGATCCGGAACAAATTCTGAATTCAGAAATTGTGAGACAGGATCATATGGGGTTTGATAGGCCTGGCGAAGGTTTGCACTCTCCATGAGCTCTTGTTGATACATGGCAGAAACAGGAAATAAAAACAAGTGTGAAGTAGTGTTATACTTTAAAAAATTATTTTAGCCTCGTATCATGAAGACAAAGTTAACAATCCCATAATAGTAATCCAGGTTAATTAGGGGTTGTATAATTATTTTCTACCTGTGCCACGTGGTTGTCACTGGTGGTTGCCCTTTTACAGTTGTTAAGCATGTTTTTCCTTTCTATCCGCCGCCGATCTTAGCACTCCACCACCCTGACCTTTTCCTCTCACAAATGGTAGAAGAAGTGTTACTTCGTGCTGAGAGTGACCTGAGATAAACAGCAGGGAAGTGGTTTCTAATCTCACCACATTTCCCCGACTCCGTACCTTCCTGCTGTGTAATTGTCTTGAGGGAGCATTAAAGAATTATTGGTCAGTGTCAGAATGAGATTAGCTGTCTGGGCTTCAGTGTGCAACCAGAGAATTAAAGGAGAATGCTGTGTTCCCGGAGGCTCAGATGATTGAGCTGCGCACAAATCTCATCTCTGGCAACTTTTTCAGTCTCGAGGATGACTCAGGCGAATGGTCTTTGATCGCTCTGTCTGTTAGTTAACTTTTATTACTCATGCTCATACATACAGCTCTACACTCGCACCCTTGCTTTTATTCGTGTTGTCTCAAATTACATCAGCGTCCAGCAAAAGGATTCAAAACAACCTGAAATTGCAGTGTACTTGTCTGCCACGTTGGTGTAGTGGTAGCACATCTGCCTCACAGCAAGAAGGTATGGGGTTGGAGTCCAGAGCTTCGGGAGAGTATTTCTGTGTGGAGTTTGCATGTTCTCCCGTGCTTATGTGGGATTCCTCCGGGTACTCTGGTTTCCTCCAACAGTCCAAAGATATGCACATTATGTTGGCTATTCCTAACTGTCCCTAGGTGTGAGTGTGAGGTTGCCCTGTGATGGACTGGAGAACTGTTCAGGGTGTACCCCGCTTTCACCCAGAGTCAGCTGAGATAGGCTCCAGCCTCCCTGCGACGTTCTCGGCACTTCTTTCGGAACACTTGGGAACCGGGAGAGCGTGGCTTCCATTCACGAAAAGGTCAGTCGTGTTAAAATTCGCCGTGGGTCAGGCACCGGATCAGTTCAACCATATTTTCTTTAACCATCTACCATGTCTTCATCTGCTGATCTTCTCCACTCGTATTTGTGATAAAACGCCTCCAAAATCAAAAAATTTTTGGAAAAAAATGGAATTTGAAAATTTCAAACATGTTTGAAACTATTGCCGAAGTCTGGCGACGGAGCGCATTCGACCTGTTACGTAATCACTAGTATGTTATGAACTCTGAAATGCATCTTCCCAACGTGCCACATGCGTCTTCCCAACGTGTTGGCAAAGCTCACTTCTGCACCCATTCGTCCCCTTACCCAGCCTCTTTTGTGGTGGCGAAGGGGGCATTTCCCTCATGCAGCTAATGCGATGGTTGCGAGGGAAACGTGATGGTGGCGAATGCATCGGCTGCGAAAGTGGAAAAAAATGGTGGTAAAATCGCAGATTTTCAATTCGCGCTCATTCGTCACCTTCGCCATCATTCTCCGCAAGTTGTTCGCCTAGTGAGCAAGGGGTTTTAGAAACAAGTACAAGAATTTCACACTAGTACAGACTTTTACTACCTAAAAAACCCCCATGATTAATTCTGGTTATAAATTTTGTTTTGGCTTCATTAGCATAATAAACATGTCTTTGGACTGTGAGAGGAAACCAAAGTACCCAGAGGAAACCCACGCAAGCATGTTCGCCGAGCCCGGGACTTCAACCCAGAACCTTCTTGCTGTGGGGTGGACGTGCTAACCACTACTCCACCATGCTGCCCAAAATAGTAAATAATAAAATAAAATAAATATCTTCGCAGTCCACCCCTAATATGACAACATCACACTACATAAATCTTCTAATATCCACTCATGATTTTTAACATTTATAAATCCAGGTTTGCTGTATGAGGTCTTTGTGGCTCTTATGAATGAGTTCTGAAGACCGAGTGTAGAGTAATAATCCTTTTAGTCGAGTATTAGTGTATATAATTGTGCTACAGGGTGAATATAATAACAATCAAAGACCAGTATTTCCTCCTGATACTGTATCTGTTCATATTAAAGCTCAGAAATATCCCGATATAAACCGTCCACAGTGGAAAATCTCTTTCATTATGAAAAGCAGCGCGAATAAGTGTAAGAAAACCTCGGTGTGAGTTTGCAGGCAAGGTATTTTGAGCGCATGTGTTAATATGACTGTTAGGCTCAAAAATAAAAAAGCGGTGGTGAGGTGCTGGTGAGGGAGTGAGGTGTAAAAATTCACCCCAAGGAAGCGAGTGGGTCAAATTTCACATTCGTTCTTATCACATTGTGCAATAAAAAGAATCTATTTTTAAGGGTAATATAATAAACTGAACAGACTGATCATATAGATATAGATAGATGGATAGAGAGATAAACATGGTGGAGGCACTACCCTACCTGATTCCAAAACATGATTTTTTTATTTTTACTTGTATTCTTTTTTTGGAATGTCTAGGTCAAAAGTCAAGGTTAAAGTAAGGTCACAAAATTTTGTTACTAGAACGCTAATGCTGATAAACTTCCTGTTAAACTTCCTGAGTGCTGATAAACTTCCTGTTAATATGGAACACTAATAGGAATCCATATACTGTATGAACGTTTAAGCTACGCAATTACTTTGACCTTGAGTGACCTTAAGAGGTGAAAGTCAAGGTCACAGGAATTTTAGTGCTACTGACTTTGAAAAGAGTGCAGATAGACGAATGTCGTCAACTAAAAGGAAGCCATATACGGACGTTCAGTATAACTACTTTTGACCTTGAGCGACCTTGAAAGGTCAAACCCAAGCCATCTTATAAAACCTTTAAATTAAAAGAGTCGTTTTTGCTACTTTGGTCACGTCCACATAGAACATATTGTTAAGATGAGCACACGGTTAATTAAAACAGAACCCATACAGGGCCTCTTTACTACATTATCCGTGCTACATGGTAAAAGTACCTCGCACACTATGTGCTCTAATTTATTATGGGTCCATGCATCACCTCTTAACCCTACTGTTTTTACTTGGTTCATTAAATTCGTTTGCCACTTTTTTTTTAACTTTGGCCATGAAACCAAAACCGTGCTGTGCAAAGTCAGGAAATTTGGTAGCATGGGAGTTCTCCCTGAGCCTTTGGAGGATTCCTTTGGGTACATTTCAATTTCCTCACACAGTCTATAGACCAGCACATTTGCCTAATTGACTGTTTCAAATTGCCCCTAGATGCGGATGTGAGTGTGAATGATTGTATGTGTGTGTTGCCCTGGGATGGATTGGGGAGCCTTCCCCTAGAGTCGGCTGAGATAAGCTCCAGCTGCCTCACAGCTCTAGAATTAGGCGTATTTATTAGAATTGAGTAGAATTAAGCAGTTCTGCAAATGAAGGTATAACCTGTGTCTCAGTTTCTGCAATTTTTTATTTTTATTTATTTATTTATTTGCATATTCAAGGCTCAAGGTTTATTTTTAAGGATCTTTGTTTAATACTTTAGTCTTAATGTGCTGTACTGAAGGCTAGCAGCCAGTTAACGTGGGTGGGTTCCAGATTGCTAAACTGAGACAAATTTACAAAGATGCTAAATTACTGTGATGATCACGAAGAGAGCTGTTTGTGACACTCACACCCAACCTTAATATACCTCCCAAACATTCATTTTTTTTTATTTGTTTATTTTTATTTAGAACTGGCCTACTTGTCATTTTTATTTCTTGCCCTATTTTCTAGGAGTCTATTTAAACTGTTGGATTATTATTATTATTATTATTATTATTATATTTTAATATTTTTTTAATTTATTCATTTATTTGTTTATGCGTTATTTTTTATTTTAGCTTAATCTATACACAATAATAAAGAAAAAAAAGAAAGGAAAAAAAAGAACAATGTTCTCTGAATGGCCCTGAGGAGGAAAACCCAAGTAGTTAATTGGGTCTGAAATTGTATTCTTTGTATTAAATATTAAACTACACCAATAACATGGACAAGAAGTCGTGAATAAAGCCCTGGAGGTTTGATTTTTAATAAAGTGTGATAAAAGTGGAAAGTGTGATAAAGCGCTATGTTTTGGGTGTTTGTGTGAAACTCAGTTGGTTCTGGTTCTTGCTGCTGGGCTGGAGTGAAAACACTCGGGTTAGAGAAGCTGGGAGCTCTGGGTTCAATTCCCTGCCAGTTTTACAGATGATCAGTTCTATAAGACTGCAGTGCAGGACCTGAATTTACTCATTTTTATGTATTACACCAGACCCCCATCAAATTTTGAGATCTTTTGAGTCTCCAGTGTCTGCACTTCACAGTCGGAGGTTAAGATGCAACTTTAAGTTCAGGACAGAAGACTCCATCCATAACATGACAAGCTGTATTTATTTAACAATTTTATTAATATTGTTTAGAGTAAAAAAATACTGTAGCTGGAATAATGCATGATATGATAGAAACTTATTTGTTTTGAGGAATTTCTCAACATTAAATTTATGTAAGTAGCTGTGAATGAGTTTAGTTCATTTAGGAGTAAACATTTCTAAGAATTTGCAAATTGCAAAAAATATTTCAGGTTGTTTAATTTTTTTTTATTCTTAATTATTTTTCATGTTTTTCATGTTTTAATTTTTCTATTCAATTTGAAACTAGGTATTTTGTCTTATTCTACTAGTATAGAATTTCACTAATTTGAAGCATTTTTTTAGGAAATAAAATCTTTAAATGTGTAAAATAGTGGAAAATATGTAGGTTTACTAATTTAATATTTTGTTTATTGATGAATAAATAAATAGATAGATAGATAGATAGATAGATAGATAGAGAGATAGATAGATAGATAGATAGATAGAAAGATAGATAGATAGATAGATAGAGAGATAGATAGATAGATAGATAGATAGATAGATAGATAGATAGATAGATAGATAGATAGAGAGATAGATAGATAGATCTCTATCTGGTAAGTTGTCTTTTTGCAGTATGTTGAATACTTTCAGTGATTTTTGGTGGACCTTGTGTACACTTTTAAAAAAATGAGGTCGTGTTTAACCATATTTAAACAAGCAAACAGTTCATGTGTTTAAGCTGATATACTTCAATAAAACCACAATTTATATATTTTTTTCAATCAACTGAAATATCAGTAGATGTATCAAAACAATTTCTTGCCAATATGTAGTATGGATTTATTTATTTAGGCATCACATAATTTTCCCTGGCAAATGCTGGTCAAAAGTGTCCAGTCTCTTTCCAAATGTAGGTGTATGCACTTTCACAACAACAGTTGTAGGAATTATTTGCATATCCTGTGATGGAATTCTGGGGTTCTTGGAGACCTTTTTTTTTTTCCCCCCCTCACATTAAACCATCTCCTCATGGGCTGAATTTGCTGGAGCAATCTGTCCTGGCAATAGTTTGACATCTACACCACTTGTAAATTGTTTTACTTAAATAATTTAGAGATTTTTTGAAATCCGTTGCCAGGCATAGGGGCATCCTAAACTTTTTTTTTTTCTAACACAGGGGTGCCCAATCCGGTTCCTGGTGATCTACCTTCCCAATGACTTACTCCAGGGTAGGGTTTACTGCAACCCTGATTATGCCCACCTGACTATCTGATCATCTAATCAAGACTTAAGATGATTGGATTGGATAAGTGATGATTGGATTTGTCAGATGGGCCCCATTAGGGTTGGAGTTAAAAAAGGATGTAGTATCTCGGTGTTACTGACCAACTGCCATTTGTTGGAATATTTTTCACATAACTGTACAATGTTTAAATTGGATATACATTTTTGGTAAAAGTTCTTGTTCTGGGTTCCAGTGGGATCTAAACTCATGTCCATATGGGCATCAGTGCTGAACCTTGATGACTTGGTTACCTCTCACCGTACATGTCTTCAATATACATTATTTATATTCATTTATACATTTGTATTTATGGTGTTATTTTTTTTGTTGCTCTCAGGATAACGTAGATCTGGGCGACTTGATGTTTTCGCTCTGTTACTTGCCCACTGCTGGCCGACTGACCATCACAGTGATAAAGGCACGCAACCTAAAAGCCATGGACATCACAGGAGCTTCAGGTTCGACTATACATTCAGGGTTTTATATCATTTTACATGGAGGGAAATGATCAGCAAAATGTAATTAAATGGTTAAGTGGTAGAGCGAGCAGCGCACCCCATCACATCCTGATCTATCTACAAAAAAAAAATAAAAATAAAAAATGGACGCCTTGCCTTTCCTTTCAAAGCAATCTTAAAGAAAGATATTAAATGTCTGAGTGAGTGTTGTGCAAATATAATTCAAGGCAGTAAACTTTAATTTAAATGCAGTGCAAAGAGCTTTTAACATTCATGAAGGACGGGATATTTTTCAAAACGCATAAGTGGTTAGCACGTCCACCTCAGAGCAAGAAAGTCCTGGGTTCACGTCCCAGGCTCGGCCAGGGCGTTTCTGTGTGAAGTTTACATGTTCTACCCAATGCATGGGTTTCCTCCTGGTGCTCCGGTTTCCTCTCATAGTGCAAAGACATTCACATTAGGCAATTTTGCTGTTCCAAATTGCCCCTAGGAGTGAGTGTGAACGGTTGGGAATACGTTTGCTCTGGGGTGGACTGACAAGCTGTTCAGGGTGCATTCTGCCTTGTCACAGAGTTGGCTAAGATAGGCTCCAGCTGCCCCACAACTCTAGTAAGATTGAGGGGTTTGCCAAATGAATGGATAATTTCCAATATATTTTCTTAAGGATAGTATATTTATTTATTTATTTATTACAGTAAGAGATATTACAGTGAATTTTTACCAGTTTATTGCACATATACTTACAAATATTTTTGAGTTAGATTTTATTATTGCAGAAAGTAAACAGCACCCCCTGCTGGGCCTGCTGCTATATAACACTTCCAAAAAATCACCTCTTTCACAATGTGTCATGAAAACAATTCTTGCATCCTAATGGGATCATATATGTGAGAGAGAGAGAGAGAGAGAGAGAGAGATAACAGGAGGTATAAAATATAGAACATGAATGTATTTATTTTTATATTTTTATTTATATGACCTTTAAAAGCCTTAACTGACCCTTAAATCCTTTAAAAATCCTTTAAAAATTTTTAGTTATTGTTCTTTTCTTCTTGTTGCTTTGATAATTTATTCTTACATTCTGGACAGTCGTACTAAGCATTCCACTACATATTGTACTGTGTATAATTTGTATGCGACAAATAAAAATTTGAATTGTAATTTTTGAATTTGAATTTGTTTGTTAGTT
Source organism: Neosilurus mollespiculum (assembly GCA_030014195.1). NCBI lineage: Eukaryota > Metazoa > Chordata > Actinopteri > Siluriformes > Plotosidae > Neosilurus > Neosilurus mollespiculum. The sequence continues at coordinate 64,383,823 of JAQMYF010000001.1, forward strand.
TTTTAAGGATGTAATATATATATATAAATATAGTTTTTTTTTCTGACTCTAATTTTTCCAGATCCTTATGTAAAAGTCTCTATGATGTGTGAAGGACGGAGATTAAAGAAGAGGAAGACCTCCACTAAGCGGAACACCCTGAACCCTGTTTATAATGAGGCGATTGTGTTCGACGTCCCACCGGAAAGCATTGAACAGATTAGCCTTTTAATAGCTGTGATGGATTACGATCGGTGAGCCGCAAAACTCAGTACTCTGTATAATAATCTTATAATCCTGTACCTCTCTAGAATCAGAATAATGTCAAACAGCCATGTAACAAGTTTTACAACCATAAACAACATCTCCATCACACAGTCTCTCACATTCGCTTTTAAATCAAGGAACCTGAAATTAAGTGTGTTTGTTCCTTTCACAGTGTAGGCCACAACGAGATCATCGGTGTGTGTCGGGTGGGTAATGAGGCTGAGAGTCTGGGTCGGGACCACTGGAACGAGATGTTGACGTACCCGCGGAAGCCCATTGCTCGCTGGCACCCTCTAATTGAGGTAAGTGTGTTTTGGGAACCAAAGAACCAAAATACTGTCCGTACCCCGAAATGCCGTTGTGAGAAAATCTCTCAGACGATCTCGGTGCTGACTCGGTGCTGACAACCTAAGGAACCATCACAGAAGAGAAGAACTCTCTAAAGAACCATCACCAAAGGGAGAACTCTCTAAAGAACCATCACAGGGGGGGGGGAACTCTCTAAAGAACCATCACAGAGAGGCGAACTCTCTAAAGAACCATCACCAAAGTGAGAACACTCTAAAGAACCATCAACAAGGAGAATAATTCTCTAAGGAACCATCACAGAGGGGGGAACTCTCTAAAGAACCATCACAGAGGTGAGAATTCTCTAAAGAACCATCACCAAAGGGAGAACTCTCTAAAGAACCATCAACAAGGAGAATAACTCTCTAAGGAACCATCACAGAGGGGGGAACTCTCTAAAGAACCATCACAGAGGTGAGAATTCTCTAAAGAACCATCACCAAAGGGAGAACTCTCTAAAGAACCATCAACAAGGAGAAGAACTCTCTAAAGAACCATCACAGAGAGGGGAACTCTCTAAAGAACCATCACAGAGGGGAGAACTCTAAAGAACCATCACAGAGAGGAGAACTCTCTAAAGAACCATCACAGAGAGGGGAACTCTCTAAAGAACCATCACAGAGAGGGGAACTCTCTAAAGAACCATCACAGAGGTGAGAATTCGCTAAAGAACCATCACCAAAGGGAGAACTCTCTAAAGAACCATAAACAAGGAGAACAACTCTCTAAAGAACCATCAACAAGGAGAACAACTCTCTAAAGAACCATCAACAAGGGGAAGAACTCTCTAAGGAACCATCACAGATGGAGAGAACTAAGGAAAAATCAACGAGTGGAGGAATCTTTCCAAAGAACCTTTTAAGAGGGGAAGAACCCTATTGAGAACCATCACAGAGTGGAGAATTTTCGAAATAACCATAACTGAGAGGGAGAACGCTCTAAAAAACCATCAGAGAGGAGGAACTCTCTAAAGAGCTATTACTGAAAGGGAGAACTCTTTAAAGAACCAACACAGAGAGAAAGAACTCTCTAAAGAACCATCACCAAAGGGTGAACCCTCTAATGAACAATCACCGAGGCGGAGAACCTCCTAACAATGAGCTTAGACTCAAAAACACGCGTGAAATCTCTCTTAAACCCCAGTTCCGTACAACTGGGTAAATTCCTGGGACAATTGTGGGCGTGTCATACGGACCTCACCTGTTGAGCGATTTAAAATGCCATCATATCCCTTTCTTGTGGAGCTCTGAACATGTTTTCTGTGTCGTAGGTCATTCTCTGTGTCAGGTCCATTTCCCAGGTCTGTTATAAGATGCTGTACGATGCCATACGTCTGTGTTACGAAAAACATACGGATTTCTTACGATTTTGGATTAACTGATGTGCTCAAAATCGTATGATTTTCTTAAAATCGTCCTATGATCACGCTACATTAAACAAACAGGACTTTCCTGTACCCGTTTGTGAGACACGGTCAGTGTGCTCCTCACAGGACTCATTCATATCCCAAAAATCTCACCCCCTGATGTACCACTTAGTCTTTCAGGCTTCGGAAGGAAAATACAGGAGGAAAAAAAAAAAAAAAAAAGAAAGGGAAAAATAAACCTTCAGCATATTTACTTCCCATACATTTAAATAATGATCTTTCTGGCATATTACATGTTAATGAATCTATTTTGGACTCGTTTCCCTGCGGGGAAAAAGAACAAATTGTTTCTCTCACACAGCAGATGGTTAGTGCAGTCCTGCAGGCGGGGTGGGTGCGAGTGCATTGTGTTATTCATGCACAGATTTCCTCTTCCCTAAACAAACCCTCAGCTTAAAAACCTTCACATACATCCTAAAATCACAAACCCTGGATCCTGTTTTGATCCAGTTCATTTCTCTAAATGCACACGTGTAACTGTGACATCATTACATCGGTGCATGAAGTGTGTTACGTCACCACGACTCTTACTGCAGATATTAAGTGTTAGCGTAGCATTCGGAGCTAATTCTGCTCGCCAGACTGTAAGAGATGAGAGATGAGAGTGAGAATTTTTTCTTCTTTCAGAAATTAGAGAAATATTAAATTCAAAATATCATTAGTAAAGATTAGTTTATAGGTGGCACAGTGGCGCAGTGGTCAGCCTCACAGAAAGAAGGTCTCGGGTTCGATTCCTGGGCTTGGGGCGTTTCTGTGAGGAGTTTTTATGTTCTTCTCGTGCTTGCGTGGGTTTCCTTTGGGTACTCTGGTTTCCTCCTACAGTCCAAAAACATGCACAGTAGGCTGGTTGGCTGTTCCAATCGCCCCTAAGTGTGTGTGTGTGTGTGTGTGTGTGTGTGTGTGTGTGTGTGTGTGTTGGCCCCGCCCTCGCCCAGTGTCGGCGCCAGCCTCCCCGCAACCCGGATTAGGATTAAGAGGCTTAGAAAATGAATAAATGAATGAACAGTTCATTAATTGAAATATGGTGGTGACAATAAAGATTGATTGAAAGACAGACAGACAAACCGACAGATGGATATATTAATAAAGAGACAGACAGACAGGTAGATACATACATCAGCATACAGATAGATAGATGGATAGATAGGCAGACAGAGAGAGAGATGGACAAATGGACAATTAGAAAGATAGATGGACAGCTGAATAAACCATAGATGGTTATTATGATATGAATATGAACATATTTTCACTGTCGTCTCTTCTTCAGTATCAGGGCTCCAGTGGAGGAAGTCAGACGGGTTCATGTAACTCTCTTAAGACTCCGCCCTCCCCGTAGAGCGATTCCTGCTTCTGTCCTGGGTATGCGTAACACCGGAATGCGTCCGCCTCCGTCCTGAGAAGACCCGAGAAGCCGGGCGATAGAGCTGCTGAGCTCCAGCGTGTTTCTTCTGGGAACGAGAGTCGGAAAGAGGGTTGCGTCTGAAGCCCTTCTCTGCATGGGAACACGTGATTGTTTCAGCTGCATGTTGAGTGGTTCCATAATGTCTGGTCGTTTTCTATGAAATCTGGTGATATGATGAAAATATACAAGGGGTGTTTCGATGTAATTCTTTTTTTTTTTCTTTTCCTGATGTTGTTGTAGCCCAAGTGTCATAGACCACCAATCAGGGAGGACGAAAAAGCACATGATGTTCTGATGCTGTGTATTTTTAAACCAGTACACACTGCATCACTTCTCAGATGAATGTCTGTTCATGGGCTCAGTGTTGCACTTTAATTAGTGCTGAATGAAGATGATCATAAAAATAAAAATGAAAACTTTCTACGTCACCAAGTACAATGTATGGATGTCTGTAAACCTAAAATAAATTGTCTTTTTTTTTTTTTTTAAGAATAGTGCCATTTTTATGGACATTGTAACTTCTGTTATTGCATCATACGTAGATCCTGCAGTTATCACATTATTTATTTATTTTTCTTTCTCTCTCTTTTTTTTTTTACTCAAGTGCATGAGTGTGTTCAGGATAGAGTTCAGTCTAAAGTGTTTTCATGATGAAACAATGTGAATTCTGTCTGTTCTAAAACTGTTGCTTCCATTTGCTGATGATTTCTTTACTTTGTGGGTTAAGAAAAAAAAAAAAAGAAAAATTAATTCATGTTATTCAGAACTTGTTTCTTAAAACAAAAATAAAAAAAAATATTTCTTATGTTTGTTGGAGTTTTCTTCATGTTTACATTAAAAAAAAAACGAGAAAAATTATTAAAAAAAAAAGATAGAAATAATAAGGTGGCATGGTGGTGCAGCGGTTAGCATGTCCGTCTTACAGTAAGAAGGTCCCGGGTTCGATTCCCGGTCTCGGTGAGGGCGTTTCTGTGTGGAGTTTGCATGATTTCCCTGTGCTTCTGTGGGTTTCCTTCAGGTACTCTGGTTTCCTCCCACAGTCCAAAAACAAGCACAGTAGGCTGACTGGCTGTTCCAAATCACCCCTAGGTGTGAGAGTGAGTGTGAATGGTTGTATGTGTGTTGGCCCTGAGATGGTCTGTTCAGGGTGTACCCCACCCTCGCCCAGAGTCGGCTGAGATGGGTTCCAGACTCCCCGCCTAATTAGAATTAAGTGGCTTAGAAAATGAATGAATGAATTAATGAAAACACCTAAATTAATTCTTTTTTTCAGATATATATTAAATAATTCAGAGAAATGAAATAAATGTGTTTTTTACCAGAGTGTTTACCTGTAACTTCCTAAGATATATGTTTGCACATGTACTGGTTGGCTCTATACTAAATAAAAATATTTAAAAAGATATATATTTATACTGGGAAAAAAACAACAACATCAATTTATTTATTATATTCAGATTTCAGCAACACTCGTCAAACTTTGTATTGTATAACTTTGTAACTTTGTATAAACTAAATGTATTGTAGACATGGTCAAAGTAGGACATAGTAAGAACCAAATAAGGATGTAGTAACGATGGTGTTGACTTAGTAAAACGGTGTTGACATAGTATTCACAGTGCTGAATTAGTAACAACAGTGTTGACATAGTATTGGCAGTGTTGACTTAGTAACGACGGTGTTGACGTAGTATTGACAGTGTTGACTTAGTAATGATGGTGTTGACGTAGTATTGGCAGTGTTGACTTAGTAACAACAGTGTTGACATAGTATTGACAATGTTGACTTAGTAACGATGGTGTTGACTTAGTGATGATGGTGTTGACTAAGTAACGATGGTGTTGACATAGTATTGGCAGTGTTGACTTAGTAACGATGGTGTTGACATAGTATTGGCAGTGTTGACTTAGTAACGACGGTGTTGACGTAGTATTGACAGTGTTGACTTAGTAACGATGGTGTTGACTTAGTGATGATGGTGTTGACTAAGTAACGATGGTGTTGACATAGTATTGG
>JAQMYF010000001.1:64402096-64413562 GCA_030014195.1 Neosilurus mollespiculum
CCTTAGAATGTCGTTCTCCTTGCTCAAGATAATCAAGTTTATTATCATTAATGGTGGCTGATGATTAAGACGCCATGATCACCATGCCGTGATTCTTCTGGTAATCCTGGACGTTAGAAATATTGTGTGAGGCAGTGGAGTAAAGCTAGTGTTTGGTAGAGCGGCTGTCCTTCCTCCTCCGCTCTGTCACACGCTTGAATGGTTGAGTAAAATGCCTCTGCGCTCAGGCCAAGTTCTGTAAACTTACACAGCAGGCCATCAGCTCGCTGAACAACATTTTATATTATTATTATTATTATTATTATTATTATATATTTTTTTTCTCAATTGTGATTATAATGTTGCAGCCATAATCATAATCCACCAGGCTTTGGTTTTGCTTGCCCAGGATTATCCGCTCAGACTATAGTCCACTCTTTCGAAACTCTGAAGACGTGTGATTTGGAAAACTTAGAAGATTAATACATATCGGAAAGTGTACAGATGACCAGCGAGGCAGAAGTCTAGACTAGCAGCAAACTCTATGGTACTAGTACTGAACACGGAGTCTGGTTTGTATGGTGTGATTCATGGAAGATTTATGGCTTTGAGATTAAATATGACGGTTGTGCGTGCCCTCTCTCTCTCTCTCTCTCTAACTCACTATACAAACACACAGGTGAGTGTGTTGACAGACCAGGTAGAGGCTCAAGGAGTTAAGATCAGAGATCTGGAGAATTCTCTTGAAGAACACCAGCTCAAGCTAAACTCCACCGAAGAAATGCTTCAACAGGTACATGAGTCATTCGTTTTTATCGAGCGTTCAGGTGACTGTTGGTGAAATGGGCGGGGAGAGTGAAAAAAAGAAAAGTTGAGCAATGTTTAACCATGTAAATGAACAGAAACGCCATGTGCCAGGGGTAGAGATCTGATTTATGTCTCAATGAGCCAACATCATTTATATATATATATATATATATGTGTGTGGGGGTGTAATTTGTCCTCTCAAATCTTGAACCAGTTTCATCCATTAAATATTACTGGTATTAACATTAACACACCGACTTGAGGCTCTCTCTCTTACCCCGATCGAATGTTCTACTGTATGTGCTGTATTTTTCTTCAGTATGTTTATTTTATCTTTGTTTTTAGCTGTTAGACGGATTTATGGTCATCCTGCAGTAGCTCTGGAAGCCGCTACCCAGAAAACAATTGCAGTGCTTTTTATAGAGCGATTCAATGGCCCAAAATGCTGCTGGCATGAACGCCATAACTCCAGTGCCAACAATATGGAGAGATAGCTCCGCCCCCTAACCATAGCCTTCATTTTTTTGTCATTTTTTTACATTTTAAAATAGGGTTGTGTGATCTTCTTACAAATTTAGTAATAAATCTCTTCATACCTTCATCTGTCAATCTGCACAAACCTCCATCCATAATCTCGGTCCACACCGACAGTTGGTCCATCTTTCCGTTCAGTTGGCTGTCCATCTGTCTGTCCATTTGTCCATACCATCATCTGTCCATCTATCTATCCATCTATATGTCCATCTGTCTGACAGTCTTTCCAAATCAACAGTTTGGCCATCTTTCTCTATGAATTGGTGTCCATCTGTCTTTTATACCCTCATCTATCTGACCATCCCTGTACCCGTATGTCTATCGGTCGTGTTCATTGTCCAAACCAACAGCCTTTCCCTCTTTCTCTATGATTGTATGTAAATCTCTCTGTCCATTTGTCCATAACTTTCTGTCTGTCTATCCATCTGTATCTCTACAGTATATATGTCTGACTGACTCACCAATCTGGTTGTCCATCTTTTTCTACAATTGGTTGTCCACCTGTCTCTACCATCATGTCTCTGTCCATCCATCCAACCAACCATCCATCCATCCATCCATCCACATGTCCATCTGTCTAGCAGTCTGTTCATATTTTTTTATTGATTGGGTGTCCATCGTCCATAACCTTTTTCTTTCAGTATATCCATCCATGTCCATTCATGTCTGTCCAGACCAACAGTGTGTCCATCCTTCCCTGTGATTCTATGTCTATCTGTCTTTTCAGTCATCTGTATGGTCATCCATCTGGCTGTCTCTCCAAATGGACAGTTTATTCTTCTTACTCTGCAAAAGGGTCTCAATCTGCCTGTCCTTCTTTACATCGTGTCCATTTGACTTTCCAGACTGACAGTTCATCTATCTGTCTCTCCATTTCATCAGTCTGTCTGTTTGTTCATCCATCCCTCTGTGTCCTTCTTTCAGTAACATCAGCTACATTCTTCTTCCTCACTGTTTTTGTTTTTTTTTGTTATTGGCTCTAACTCAGATTTTTAGAACCCTGTGTGAAAGAGAACCTGTCTCTTAGAGAACCTTTCAATAGCGACAAACCAAAATCTCTTTCGGTTTAAATAATTTATGAGAAAGTGAAGTGTTGAATGCTTTGTAAAGGTTTTATTCGAAAGCCTCTCTGAAAGTGAAGGACTCTGTTGTTTTGTTCTACACACTGAGAACCTTTTCACATTCACTCGAATAACGAACGGGAACCAGCAGTGTTAGTGTTTGGGGTTTTTTGCAGCTCTTGTTTAGAACACTAATGAACCTTAAAGTGAACTCTGTGAATCAGACGTTGTTTTTTGTGGTAGATTGATGTTTAGTCTGTCCGTCTGGACGCCTTTCCTCATCAACTCTTTTTTTTAAACCTGTTTTTTATTTACTTTTCTTTAACAAGTGTGTATTTTACTGCTGAGCTTCTGTTACATTCTTTGTATAACGTTATTGTTCACACTTATCTTCCCCATTATACTGTTTACGTTCCTCTTACCCCATCTGCACTTCCTTTAAAATTTTACTATTCAAATGTGTCATTGTCTTTTTTTTTTTTCTTTTTTCTTTTTTCCTAACCCAGATGTCTTTGGATGAAGGACTGTTACATGCTCTCTTGAGTTTTAAGGCTCCATAGAAGGAAATAGCATCAAACCAGGATTCACATTGCCTTGACAACACAAATATTTGAGAGAGTTTTGGGATTTGTTTGGTTTGTGCCCAGTGCGGAAGGTGTAGTCTGGCCAGGTGAACTGAGTTTCAGCTGCAGGGTTTCATCAGCCCGACTTGCCGGATATTAGAGAAGATTAATAGAAAGAACAGAAAAAATGGGTGGTGATTTGAACAGCAGTGACTTTTTTTTCTATCTTTGTAAAAAAATTGTAAAGGACCGATTAGGAAAAACATCTAAGTTTTACTCAAGGACCAAAATAAAAGCTCAGGCATGAAATGAATTATGAGATACGAGTTGATTCTGTATAGTGACACGTTTCCTTTTGAACCAGGATGTCACTGTGATGTGTATCGAAGCTGTTTAAAACACTATGTGACTTCCGTGAAAACAAATGTCATTTGAGATACGATGAATGCAAATAAATGTCATTGGGAACAGCAAATGCTTCACAGGATGAACAATGGAATCGAAAAAAAAAAAAAAAAGAACATGCCACAGTGATAGGAACATGATGTACATACAAACCTTCGCCAAGCCAAAAACAAATTACACAGCACATCCTGCTATAATACTACACCTTGGAAAAATTCTATCTCACAACGTTAAAGAATCCTTTAAAAATTCCTGAATTCCTGGACCCAGACTTTGATCTGAATCATCTCCAAATTCTAATGGAGTTTTTCTTGTACAAAGCCCCACCTCATGGACATCTACACATAACTTTTTGTGTAATTCTCTAAACAAACACACACAAACACACCCAACCAAAAATGCAACCTTGGCAGATGCATTAAATAGACAAACTAAAGGGGCAATTATACAGTGTAAGGTACTGTACCTCCACTGGGACGAAATGGATTATTATAGCTTGGCATAACTATAATGGAATGTCTCCCCCTGGTGGGGGTCTGATTACCATGTTGGCCATTTTTCAGTATTTTGAGATTTTTTTTTAACATGGCCTTGCGATGGCCTGACAAACTGTTCACCCTCACCCAGTTGGCCAGGTGGCTGAGATGGGTGCCAGCCTACCTGCAACCCTAATTAGAATTAAGTGACTTAGAAAATTAATGAGTGGATAATACTAATAATATTAATAATAATAATAATAATAATAATAATAATGAAATGGGGGTGGGGGGTACTGGGGGTATCGTCCACCCCTTCAATAAATAAAATAAAGTAAAATAATTAACCATTCAAAATAGTCATAATTTGTTAATCTATTTATGGGAATAATTTTTATTATTGCTATCACAGTGTGATGCGTTTCTGATGTCCAGGGCACGTTAACTGCACGATTTCATTCCGTTTTCAGAGAGAGTTAATTGTGTGTTTCTGTTTTATGTGTTTCTTTTCTTTTTCCTTTTCTTTAAATGACTGCGTCTGATTGAATCTACAGCTTTGGCTCCACTGATGGTAAGCATTTTGGAGATGTGGTCATTATGAGGTTTTGGCTCCCAAAAATCAATCCGCTCCCAGTGACATCGCCTTAATATTTTCCATGTGCAGTCTCGGAACCGGCACGAGACTTCCCAATCTGGGACAGCGCATATGACAAACGTACGGCTGTTAAAATCACCTTCAGGTCAGTGGGTGAAGTCAGTGTCTGCTTTCAAACAGACCAAAGTCCAACGTGTTGTTCTTGTCACTGATACTGGGTGTGTTTTTTTTCTCTGGGAGCGTGGATTGAATCTCCATTTCTTTCCTAACTTCTGTTGAGTGTTTTGGAGACACATTATTGCAGCTCTCTCTCTCTCTCTCTCTCTCTCTCTCTCTCTCCCTCTCTCCCCCTCTCTCCTGTGTCATTCAGTCATAGAGGGAAGTAAATATAGCCTTCATAGTCTGTGTATATTTAGCCAACGTGAAGCAGAAGCTCAGAGTTCAGGGGATTTTGTTTGAAGACACGTTGAGTAAAAGATTTCACATCTGGCTCTCGCATGCGTGTGTTCAGGAGCTACTGAGCACGACTGCGCTCAAGTCACAGAAACTAGATCTGATGGATGAGGTTTCCTATCTGAAACTGAAGCTGGTGAGCATGGAGGAGAGGCAGAATCACAGTGCCGAGAGACAACACAAAGCGGAGGTATTGTACTGCTCTGGACGCTGGAATAAACCACGCAGACTTGGACACGGTCATACGTTAAACTTTAGAATGAAGGGCTGTCATAGGAAAATAGTCAGTAGTTGTGGAGTATGAAGAAGTTATATTGTCTGTGTCTCTTTATTTCTCCATCATGACTTGTTTAGGTTATGTTTTCACCTGTGCTGGCTAGCTAGCTAGATAGATAGATAGATTGTCTGTCTGTCTGTTTGATTGTTTTCAAGATAACTCAAAAAGTTTTGCGTTGATTTGGATGAACTTGTTTTCTAGAATAGAGTGTGGTACAAGTAACCAAACATTGAATTTTGGAGGTAATCTGTGCATGGGATCATGTTGAAAAAAGATTCCCCCTCAAATACGCCCATTTTATAATCTGCCCCAAAATGTTAGTCAAACGCCCACCAGGGGGAGACATTTCATTATAAGGCTGCCAAGTTATAATGATACATTTGTGCATGGCAGAGGTACCTCGCACGTATGTGAGTGACATACCCCCCCCCAGTTAATAATTACCTTTGTAATTTTTTAACTATTTGTTTATAGAATCCCAGGATACTTCTTTTCCTTATGTATTTAAGGCTGATTTATACTTTTGCATCAAATCCACTTCATAGCTACGACATTCACACATATGCAGACTCAAGTATTTAAACTTGGTTGGAATGTCCTCTAGGAGGTGCTGTTGCATGAAACACAACAGAATTTAATGATTTTCCTGCACAGAAAAACGACACAACCTGAGTTTCCATGTTTAATTGTAGGAACAATACACAAAAAATAACACAGTGTTGTTTTATTCTTGTGTGATTAATTATATATGGAGTGAATGTGTATCGAAGTGTCTCTAAAATATTTTAAATCATCTCTATTTAGCAGCATAAGCCGTTTGCTCCGGAATGAGGCAGGAAAAAAATAACGCCATCATCTTTAAATACAGGATTAAACCGGTCATTATCATGAACTACAGCCACTATAGAGCCTCGCTCACTATTTATTTATGCTTACACAATATACAGAGTAGATGTCTTATTATTATTATCATTATTATTATTTATTTTTTTTCAAAAATAAAGAAGTATCTGGAAATGTGCTGGGAGGAAATGTGACGTAAGCATGTAGACCAGTCACAGCTGTTGTGGTCTGTGTATCTGCGACATGTAGTTATGTTTCTGGAAAAGCGCATATTAGACTATGGTGTAGATTAGATGTAGAATTATGAATTGATTTTTGAAGGAATGCAAATGTAATTGCAGAATTAATAATTTAAGAGAAAAATATGAAACAGCACAAAATAAAGTATATAAGAGTTCAGGTTAAAGTAGATAACAAGACTAGAATAACACAAAGCACCACACGTGACAGTCAAAGTGAGATGAGCAAGAATATACAAAGTGAGACTTAGCTGCAGGTGAATAAGGACACGTGAGTGCAGTGGCTGATGGGAAATGTGGTTCAACTTTAATGCGCTATATTTTGGCACTAAAACGACAAAAACAAGTTAATTCTTGTTAATGCTTGCATCTTATCAGCTGTCGCTATCATTTCACAGCCAAAAAAAAAACAAAAAACATTGCATAAAACTCATCTGAACTGAAAATGTCTGTAAATCATAACAGCAAATGAAAATAAACTGAAAAAAAAATGGAGAAAATTTTCGGTTGCAATCTGCTAAAGAATAGGACGTAGAAGCATCAGTTCCAATAAGGCAAGATAGTGGCAAAAATAACAGCATACAAATATTACAACAAACAATTCAGATGTAAACTAGTGAATTCTACTTCTGAATAAAATAAAACTCGGCACATCTGCACATAATACTACATTTACATACGTCACACAGGCATCTGCTCATATACGCGAGCCCATGGCATTAAAGCGCGGTGTATTTAAATGCACAACCCTTTCACGTTTACAGCTTCTTTTACATGAGTCACGTGTCACATTTCCCATCATAATCCCCCACATGTGAGAATCACGAAAAAGACTGTAATCACGATACCGCATTTTGATGTGCAATGACATATACGGTGCAAGCTTGTGTTAAATTTGGGTTTAATTCCCTTTTAAAGGCAGTTACAAAGCGCTGACACTGGAGACTCCTTCTGATACTGTTATATTAACATCTCCTGATAAAAAACTTGGTTAATCTGTTTAACTGTAGGAACGATAGCATTGTCGAACGAGCAAATTAATATAAACCTGCGATTTGGAGCTGCGGTACAGTCAGAGATGACGTTACAGCTTCTGGCCAATCAGATTTGAGAATTCGAAAGCAGCGTAGGTGTGATATGCTTAGGAACAACAGATATGGTAAACTGCCCTGCGATGGTCTGGCGAGCTGCTCTGCCCTCGTCCAGAGTCCACTGTAATGGGCGCCAGCCTCCCCGCAATACTAATTAGGATTAAATGAATGAGATGTAGTAAATTTAGGTTGTATTTGTTCTCGATATCCACCTGGGTTTGGGGTCAGATCCCATTACTCATAGCAATGATGTGACAATAAAGAAAAGGTTCATGTTTGTACTTCATTCTGCTCAAAACTGTTCTCCTGCTAACATAAAACACTGATTTAAGCTTGTTTCGAAAATCCAGTACCCCGACTTTGGGCAAATTTACATGCGTGTGTTCAAAAGACTATTTGTAACGAGTAATTTGGGGGTTTTGTCTTACACTAATTACAGTTTTGTAAAAAAAAAAAAAAAGCTGATGTGTCAGATGTAATTACAGGGTTAGCAGAGAGAGCTAGTGTTTGTTGATGTAAAATATACATTGCCTTGGGCTTTGCGGAAAGTGCGCGGAAGTGTGTGTGTTTGTGTACGTGTGTGTGTGTGTGTGTGTGTGAATATGTTGACTAACAGGACCATTTGAACAAATTAGAGCTACACCCATCTTATACTGTTACAGCAACAAACATTACATCACCGCATCCCGCACCCCTGAACTCAAACATGTGACGAGTTTTTAGTTATTTTGGTTAGTTCGAGGTTAAATACGACAACATAGCACTAAATTCACTGTAAATTCTTTTGAGGAATTACAGTTAAAGTCATATAATTTAAGAGATCTGACATAATTCAGATACGCATACACACAGAAGCTAGCAGGCTCATTAGCGAATTTTAGTGAGGCAGCTAATTAACTAAAATGATGTTTGTTTTTTCTTATGCTGTTTTTTTAATTCTAACAAAAATGCAACATTATATTAATGTCATTTTTGACCAAATAATTGTGAAAATGACAGGTTAAGACCCCGAGTCACTTGTGTTGTGACAGATTTAAGCGAATATCTGACACTTTATCTGTGTTTATTGACCCAGGAAATTTTCTTAAAGAATAAAAAGATTTTTAATTACATTTTACATTCATATCATGTAATATTATATTGGGGCGGCATGGTGGGGTGGTGATTATCACGTTCACTTCACAGGGGTCAGGTCCTGCATCCAGATGTGCATCCAAGGCTCCCCGAGTGTGGAGTTTGTATGTTCTCCCCGTTGCTTGCGTGGGTTTCCTTTGGGTCTTCTGGTTTCATTAGGCTAATTGGCAGTTTCAAATTACCCCTAGGTGTGAACGGTTGTGTGTTTGTTGCCCTGCGATCGTCCGGCGAGCTGTTTGAGGTGTAAGTCAGCTGAGATAGGCTTTCTAAACAATATAACCATTGCTGCTCACATACACGCATGAGTCCATGGATGTCCACTAGGGGGCAGCTTAGAGTCCAACGTTTCTGCCAACAGTAAAGACATCGACGTGGAGGAAACCAATATGTTAATTTTATCAACGTATTTTTTATATTAAATTCCACACAGATTATTTTAATGATTTCAAGTGACATATTTGAAGGCAGTGTTATTTACAGCTGTACAAGCTACCCGTTAGCGCGAATCTCTGTTTTAACTCGAATTAAAATGCTACACATAAGAACACAAGCTGTATCGCTCCTCAGCCAACTGCAGGGCCGACTGTCTCCAATCTGGCTCGCAACATTCCCCTGACATGCCATGCCTCCCTTGTGAGCAGTGACCCCTCCCACCCCGACCCTCTCTGCGGCACTCTATAGATAGCAATCATATGTCAGCCGTCTCATCTGCTGTGTTTTCCTGCCATGGTATCACATGATACTTCCTCCCCTTACATGCCAGGCATTGCTTTAGCGTTGTTTACGCTAGTTCGCATGCTGAACTCCTCTTTAAAGCGTTGGTTATTGTAGGCGTTTTGAATGATCATGTTTCATGTTTTCAGTTATTTCTGGCTCATTTCCTTTAAGTGTTCACGCTAAATTAAGGGTCCTATATTATAGTCCTTGCAAAGATTGGAGTTGGATGAAACTAACAAACCCTGTAGAAGCCAACAAGAACACATGGAGAAATGAAACATTTCACACAGACAGTAACGCAAGCTCAGAGTCGAAATAGGGATGGTGGAGCCATGAAGCATCATCATTACATCATCGTGACATCATTGTTAGACGCTGCACCGATGCTTCAACATGTTACGTCTTTAATTTTAAACTATTTTTAAAGTCTATATTCTTTCCTCTCACTGCAAGACAATGGACCGTTTTTTTCCAGGTTCTATGCTGAAATCTCAGTTAAATTAATTATATTTTTAAATAAATAAAATAATTGTATTTTTACTATAAAATGTGGAAATGGTTAAAAGGGGCGCTAATACGTAAGGAAGCATCCCCACCATACAATACTGTCTTGTGCTTGAACATGTGATCTGAGGCTAATTTCCGTCTGTCTTTCCTTTATCTTTACGATTCTGCTTCCTCTTTGCCAGAGCGTAGTGAATCTGATTAGCGAGCTCCAGGAGCAGATGTGTAGGATTCAGCAGGAGCTTTCGCATAAAATCCAGGAGAAAAAAGCCGCCGAGATCCAGCAGGATGAAGACACTGATACTGACGCTACGTCGAATGATTCAGCCGAGGCTGAAGAGAAGTCTGCGGAGGAGCAGAGCTCTGAGGAACTCGGTCTCTGTGGGAGAGAGAGTGTAGGCACTGAGGTCACCTGATTCAACTGTACACCTCCATTTTTTTTGACAGCTGGACTTTGGCCCAAAATGTGAACCTGCTTGTAAACCTGCCCTTTGCTCCACTGAGATCTGTTGAGTGATGTCATTGCATAACGTTTGGCGAGTCTGTAACAGTATTCACAGTGCGCCTGGCGAGTCGTGCTTGATGTGACGCCTGAACGTGTGTTGTGGGTTTTATTTCTGTGCCATTTGTTTTGGTCTGTGGGCTGGAAATATGTCTAACAGACTGCATGCATGGAGCTGATTTAATTTAAGAGATGAGTGAGCTTTTTTTTTTTTTTTTTTTTTTTAAATGCTTTTTTAATCATTCAAAGCACTAAAATGTTTCCTGACATTTTACTTTAGATTTAATACAAACTCCAAATAAACAATAAGATTAAATAAAAAGCATGGATAGGCGGTACTGTGGGGTAGCGATTAGCACGTCTGCCTCACAGCAAAAAGATCCTGGGTTCCAGTCCTGGGCTTGGATGGGTTTCCTCTGGGTACTCCGGTTTCCTCCCACAGTCCAAAGACATGCACAGTAGGCTAATTGGCTGTTCCAAATTGCCCCTAGGTGTGAGTGTGAGTGTGAGTGTGAATGTGTGTGTTGCCCCTACAGTGGACTGTCGAGCTGTTTCAGGATGTACCCATCTTTGCCTGGAATCGGCTGAGTTAGGCTCTAGGGTTAAGTGGATCAGCAAATGAGTGAGACAGCGTGGGTTTTTATTTATAATTAATGAAAAATTTAGTATGATGTAAAATGTTGAATGTTGCTTATGTGCTCATATTTACTGAGATGCACTGAATTATTAAAATTATATTAAAAATATATTGAAATTATTAAAACTAATAGATAACATAATGTAAATATATTAATAACTATTTATAATGAAATTCATAAGCTTTACACTAACAACCTGATATTAACAATAATAATTATGATATATATATATATATATATATAAAATCTGCTTAATCTTAATTAGGGTTGCGGGGAGGCTGGCGCCCATCTCAGCCGACTCCGGGTGAGGGCAGGGTACACCTTGAGCAGCTTGCTAGGCCATTGCAGGGCCAACACACATACAACCATTCACACTCACTCACACACCTACGGCGATTTGGAACAGCCTGTGTATGTTTTTAAACTGTGGGAAGAAAACCGGAGGAAACCAAAGCACAGGGAAACCCGAGAATATTAAAAGTAAATAAATAAAAAATATATTGAAATATTTTCCAAGTGTTGTGACATCATAAACAGTATTCTGTAAAAACTAATAATAGAAGCAACATTTATGAGCAAAATTACATAAATGAGTTAATTCCTATTACAGAGCACAAACCTCCCAAGCCCAGCAATCCTTCATATAAA
>JAQMYF010000001.1:64413662-64424431 GCA_030014195.1 Neosilurus mollespiculum
ACACACACACACACACACACACACACACACACACACACACACACACCTATATATATATATATATATATATATATATAAAATTATTATTATTTTTTTAAGCTTGATCAGATCATTTTTCTTTTTGCTCAAAATAGATTTATTTCCAACATTTTTTTAATTTTTACTTTATTTCAATTATTTTTCCGCAATGTATAAACACAAGCAGCAGTTTACTCCCTCATATACTACCCCATCTTTATCTTTCTCATTCTCATTTTCTCATAAAAGTATGTGAACCGTAGCACATTCTGGGACCATCGCACAGTATTCCATGTTTACAGAAGGCTGATACCCCCCTGCATTTCTGTTCCCCACTGTTTTGCTTTTACTCGTTCATTGCCTCTCTTTTCCTCCATCATTCTTCCTTTGGCTATCTAGCCTCTCTTTGGCTATCATTCAATTCCTCTTCACTCTGGTGAGGTGGGAACCATTAGAGAGAAGGCACAGAGGAATCACTTTATGAACATGAATTATGTATTGCTGATAAGAGGGTGGCAAAAGCGAGCATGAATTCAATACATCTTTCTTTTCATAACTCTCTCTGTAGCAGAATATAATGAGAATGAAAATCTAAAACAACAGACCGACTAGATGCTACGTACCTGCAGTGTAATGCTCTGACGCATTTCTGAAATCCCAGGCTAGTCATCAAGAGAGCCAAATGGAAAAGCTTTGTGACTTATGGCCCACAGGGGGTAGATTACAGTCCCAGAGCACAGTGTGTCTCTGAGAGTCTATCAGGATGTTGGTCCTCCTGTGTTACTGTTAGCCCAAAACAAGTCACTTTAGCTTGACTGCAAATCAGCAAGGATTGTAGCTTACATATAAATGATATATGCAAAGCTCTTGAGGGATTCTTCTCAGTGACATGTGGCATTTTAAAATAGATGAGAATACAAGTCTTTGTATTTAAAGCAGGCGATGTTCAGACCGATTTAAAAAAGGGCATATTTAGCATCTATGATGCAGCCAGAAAAAAAAATCAATTGCACAAATTTACATTTTTACAACAAATTTACATAGGGCATTAATGAGGGCATTAATCTATCCCTGAAAATGAGTGCTGAGTAGATTATCCTTTAAACAATATAAACATTTTCAATTAAGGAGAACACATTGATTTAATCAAAAAATAGACTTTTATCTTAGTACCTCTTTTATGGGTTTTTTGTTTTTTTACCTACTTGTTTGTTTGTCTGTTATTTTTGTGCAATAAATCAAAAATGTATGCATGAATTTTAATGAAATTTTGTTCTAGAGTAGAATGTGTTACACATAATAATTTAGATTATTAAATTAATATATTAAGTTATTAAATTTTGGAGGTGGGACAGTGGTGGCCCGGTGGTAGGGTACTTTTATCAAGGTCAGGGGTTGAAGCCCTTCTATCACCAAGTTGTCTCTGCTGTCCCCCCAGTGCAGCTAACTGGATTATCAAAGGCCGGCCATGTCTCTCACTGTCTATGGTGAGAGGCATGTAAAAGAACCATTGCTGTCTTTCGTAAAGAGTAGGCTGCATTGCCATCAGCATGTTTCTGTCCTGTCCAGAGTGTACTCTGCCCTCACCCAGAGTCGGCTGAGACGGGCGCCAGCCTCCCCTCAACCGTAATTAGGATTAAGCGGCCCAGAAAATGAATGAATGATGAAATTTTGGAGGTGATCTGTGCATGGAACCATGTTGGGGAAAAAAATCCTTTTAGGTCAATATGTGAAAATAACGTGTGGATGAATGTTCATCAGACGCCAACTAGGGGGAAACATTTCATTATAACTACTCTCTCACTCACGGGGAGGCTGGAGTCTATCTCAGCTGACACTGGGCAAAGGAGAGGTATACCATGAACAGCTTGCCAGACCATAGCATGGCCAACACAAGCAGCCATCCACAGTCATTCCTATGGGAGAATATGCAAACTCCACACTGAAATGCCTGATCCAGGACCTTATTGTGAGGGAGATGTGCTAACCTCTATGCCACGGTGCACCCTCATTATAGCTATGACTTTTTAAACGAAACCTGCAGTGTTAGGTGGATTGTTCAGGTTAATTAATGTACTTGTCACTGTAATCCATTTTGTGCCTGGTGGAGGTACCTTGCACTCTGTGAGTGCCCCTCTAGTTTTCATCTTTGTGATATTATGAATAATGTTATTACATTCTTGTAATTTCTACAGTGTTCCTGTATGAGTCTTTTTCCATATATATTTATATACTGTGAGGTTCATAAGTACTCGGGCAGTCTTGCAATTTTTGTAATTTTGTCTTCGTATACCCCTACAGTGGATTTGAAATGAAGCAGTCAATATGTGATTGAAGTGTAGATATTCCGCTTTAGTTTAAGAGGATTACCAAAAGAATTACATCAACTTTTAAGCTCTTTAGCCAGTTTACACACAGTCCCCTCATTTTCAAAGTTTATTCAAAGAAAGAACATAGTTATAAATATAAGCATAAAGTTTAATACTTGGATCCAAATCCTTTGCAGTTTCTGACCACCTGAAGTGTGTATTTTTAGTTGTTGCCTGTTAATGGGTCTTTCTCACTGTAATTTTGTTTTCAGTAACATGAAATGCACGTTCAGTTAGGTTGACTGAGCATTCTTCATAAGCAAGCATGATTGACAGGGATTGCTCCCTCGTCTATGTAAGCCATGGATACCTGGTGAATTACAGGATTCTATCTCCAAAAATCAGATGACAAGATGAACACTTTGCTGTTGAGGTACTGGGGATCCTCCATGTATCTTGTTTAAGTTGATTTTAATTGTGAAAAAATTTCTTTAATTGAGAAAAATATACTGTAGCTAGAGATAAACAAAATCTTTCAGTGCTAGAGTAGGATTACAATTTCCCAAGAAAGGCCATGATATTATTAGTTGTACTGTTGCGGGAATGCAATAAAAATTATGAATAAATCATAAAGAGCCCCAGGATGTCTATAGGCTTGACATTTGGTAAGTCTACTTACTCTGATTCTTTCACGCAGTTTCATTAAAAGTGACTGATATAAGCCTTTGAGATGCAGTGAGGTCTGGGTGTAGCTGGGTGTAGATTTACTATCTCTTTGCCCTTGCTTCTATTAATTAAATGCAGAATAAGCAACCTCAGATCAATAATCTGTCATTACACACCAATAATTAGATCTTATTCAGTATTGAACACTACTACACTGAAAATAAACAATCCACATTAGAAGGGTTGAAGTAAATTTCTCCACACATTAATGGAAAAGTCCATGTAGGCTATGTAGTGTTTTTTGTGCATTATTTTGTAATATTACATCTATAATGATCTGGAGAAGGTTGCTGCCTCAGTTGACCTCTCAGGGATCAATAAAGAGTGGGAAGTATTTATGCCATGACAGCATGTCCTTAGAGTTTAACACCACCACTTTTTTTTTAAAATGGAGTGTTCACATGGGATTTCATGGCTTATCCATTACTGCATGTCTGCAAACAGTTTCTTGAAGACTTATCACCAAAAATAAAAAATAAAATAAAAAATAGCTTGAACACAGTGGTAGTGAGCAACTATGGAAGTAGTGATACTTTAAAAATAACTATAAATAAGTATTTATCCTTATGGGCATCAGGATGGCCCAATAATATTAAATCCAGTAGGTAGTATACTTTAGATGCTGAACTTAAAGCCTAAAAGTAGGGACCAGGGCAAGGTCTGTTGCTCCTGTTCATGTTCAGAATGCAGAGTATTAAACAATATTGTGTCATAACCCATGATAGCACCTCTCTGCTCCCACATCCGTGGTTCAATCCTGAGTTTGTGTTACTGTTTGTATTGGGTTTTGCATATTCCCCCATTGATTTCTCCCAGGATTTCCTCTGCGTTCTCTTGCTAGCAGGTTTGTTTATGGTGTTTTTTCATAAACTTATGTCCTGCCCAGGGTGATGTCTCCTGCCTTGTGCCCAGTGTTCCCAGGATAGGCACATTGTGTGTGTGTGTGTGTGTGTGTGTGTGTGTGTGTGTGTGTGTGTGTGTGTATGTGTGTGCGTGTGTGTGTGTGTGTGTGTGTGTGTGTGTGTGTGTGTGTGATGTGGTGCTGTGTAGGTTTTTTGTGTGTTAATCTTTTAATCATTCACTTCGGCATGATATCACTGAATTCTTCCTCTGAGTGACTGAACTACACATTATTATTATTATTATTATTATTATTATTATTATTATTAATATTATTAATATTATTATGAATTTTTTTATGAACAGAACCTGCTCCAGGAACTGAGGCTGCTCAAGAATAAAGTGGAGGAACTTGAGGATGAAAAGCTGCAGTACGAGAAAAAACTCAAGGCTACGAAGGTACTGCTAAAGAATCCATTGTACTGTTTACACTCTTTATTTCCAAATTAGAGGGGTACTCACAGAGTGCAGGGTACAAATGGATTATTATAACTTGGTATAGCGAGAATGAATGACCTTCACATGATCATTTCACTCATTTTCATTCATCTGCCAAACCGCTTGATCCTTTTAGGGTCGCAGGGAGGCTGGAGCCTATCTCAGCCAAAACTGACAAATGCAGGGTACTCCCTGAAGAACTAGCCAGACTATCGCAGGGGCAACACACACACACATAACCATGCACACTCACACCCACACCTAGAGGCAATTTGGTACAGCCAATTAACCTAACGTGCATGTCTTGGGACTGTGGGAGGAAACTGGGGTACTCGGAGGAAACCCATGCAAGCACTGGGAGAACATGCAAACTCCATACAGAAACACGCTTGCCGAGCCCAGGACTTGAACTCAGGACCTTCTTGCCATGGGCCGGACATATTCTGCAGCACTCATTAAGTCATTAACTCCATGGTTCTACAGTTACCCTGGTAATGAGTGCCACTCCTAAAGTCTGAAGTAAAAAAATGTCCACAAATGAAAACAAACAGATCAACTGTTATAGTAATGGAAGCATGGAAATCAATGCAAACATGTGGAAAACACTTTCCATCTGCTGGAACAACCACAACCGAATTCCAACCTGCGTTTGGGTGTAACACTGGCACAAGACCTTGGCATCTGGAGCTAAATCTGAATCACCAGCCTTTCCATGGCTGAGATACTGCATTCAAACATAAGATCATAAAGTGTGAATATCAGAGTCCTGAAGGTTCGTCTTCAAGAATCATCACGATGTACTGGTTAGCACTTTGGCCTCTCAGCAAGAAGGTCCTGGGCTCGAGCCCCATGCTCAGCGAGGGTTTCCTTCAGATGCTCTGCATGGAGTTCGCATGTTCTCCCCTCTGGGTACTCTGGTTTCCTCCCACAGTCCAAAGACATGCACATGAAGCTAATCAGATATTCTCGATGAGTGTTTAATGTTCTTTCTATGATCTTTAATGTTAAATCAGAAAACTACTCGTTTCAGTACTTTTGTAGAAATACAGGATGATATGAATGTTAAATCTAATCCCCAGGCAGAAATCTCTGGGCTCCAGCACCTCCTGCAGTGTAAGAACGCGGAGATCGAGAACCTTCAGGCACAGCTCCTCACCAGATCTCCATTGTCCATTGACAATTCAGAGAAAGGTATGTCTACTCTGTTGTTTTTTTTCCTCTGATTAGCATATCAGAGTGATTAGCAATGCTGACCTGTGGTCCTGTTCGACTTTACTGAACACGTAGCTTGTCAACTAATTCATTGGTTAGTGTTGATGAACCAAGAAGCCAAAAGTCTGGTTGAACCAGATGTAAACATTTTTAGGTCAAGAACTTGTCTGGATGATGCCACCAGAATTTCAATAACAATGAGATCCGGCTGGGTACGCGGCACGGTGGTTAGTGGTTAGCATGTCCATTTCAGAGCATGTTTGAGTCAAGGGCATTTCCGTCTGGAGTGCGTATGCTCTCCCTGTGTTTTCTGGGCTTCCACTGGGTACTCCAGTTTCCTCCCACAGTCCACATCATGCGCATCATGCTGATTGTTTATTCCAAATTGCTTCTAGGTGTGAATGTAAGTGTAAATAGTTGTGTGGTTTGGCCTTGCGATGGTCACCGCCTTTGCTCGGAGTTGGATAGGATGGACTCCAGTCACCCTGTGACCCTAATAATAATAATAATAATAATAAAAACAGTTCAGAAAATGTCATGAAATTAAATAATGGTCATGTTGATGTGGCCAGAGGTGGCGAAGTGGTTAAGGCTATGGGTTACTGATCAGAACGGCATGGGTTCAAACGCCAGACCACCAAGTAAACACTGTTAGATTCTTGAACAAAGCCCTAAAACTCAACTGTTCTGTACTGTATAAATGCAAATTTTGTAATTCGTGTACAAGACTTAACCATGTATTGGAACTAGCATGGTGTGCGCAGCGTGTGGTGTTTGTATGAAACAGTATTTATATACTACAGCTTTGCATGGTGTGTACTTTAATTGTTTGTGTGGTATCTAACAATAGCTCTGTATCCTCTTTATCCTGCTCTCATCATTAGAAGAGTTGTACAGGAGAAGGCTCAACACCAAACGTAAGCTTTTAAGCATATCTGATCTCTAACACATACTGAACAGTACACACTCTCACAGAAATAGAAGATCACTCAGGAGTGCTAAGCTTCTTACAAGGCAATTCTTGTCTCATACTCCCGCTGCTCTTCTTTACTTTTTTTCACACCTGACATGCACCAAGATCATCAAGAAATGGAGGAAGGAAGGTGTGTGCTTTCGCAAATGCATGCCTACTTGAAAGCCGTTAGGAAATCTCTCACTGGAGTTCTTAAATGTTAATACGTCTCCTTCTGATTGCATCATATCCTGTAACTCATTGTCTCGTTCCGATCCTTTTAGTATTATTTGGTCGGCATTCCTTCAGTAGCAGGTGGTGTTGATCAAGATTGTCTGTGGGAGTGTTCAGGATTGGTCAGGATTCTTTTAAAAGCACTGGGTCAGAATTCCTCTGCATGGTGACAGCATTGGTTAGGATTCTTTCTGAAGACAGCAAAATTGGCCAGAATTGCTTTGTGAGGTGAGAGTATTGGACACAGTTCCTTTATAAAGTGACAGAATTGGCCAGAATGTCTTTTGAAAGTGTCGGGATTGGTCAGAATTCCTTTGCAAGGTGCCATCATTGGTCAGAACTCCTTCGACGTGGCAGAATTGGCCAGAATGCCTTTGGAAGTTAACAGCACCGGCCAGAATTCCTTTAATAGCTGATAGGACTGGTCAGAGTTCTTTTGAGATCAGGCAAGATTGGTCCCAAAATAGGAGTGTCTGGAAAAGGGGCCAGCGCTACCAACATAGTGTTTAGTGCCGTCGCTCACAGCAAGCAAGTTCTGGGTTTGCCCTGGCGGATGACTGGGGCCCTCCTATGTAGAGTCCCAAAGATGTGTGGGTTTGGTCAACTGGCTATTCTAAATTGCCCGTAGGTGTGGATGCGACTGAATGGTTGTCTTGCTCTCTGTGTTTGCCCTGTGATGGACTGATGACCTAGCCCAACTCTTGCTAAATGTTAGCTGGGATTGGTTAAAGCTTACTTGTGGCCTGTAGTGGAAAAGAGGGCTAGAACATGATGGGGAGTGGGCAAGACTGTTCAGAACACTTGGTTTGATCAGATTGGTTATGATCAGCTTTACAAAAAAGTACCACCCACAGGAATCTCTCAGAGCCCCTTCTGAATGGGTCAAAGTGACTAAATTTAGATTTATTTAAAAGAGTCATGTCCCATGCAGAAGCTTTCAGTATTCCTTGATTTCAGACCCCAAGAAACAGAGAGAGAGAGAGAGAGAGAGAGAGAGAGAGGGAGAGGAGGGCAGAGGCCGTGACTGTTTTGGCTAGTTTAAGCCCAGTGTTGGCTGAGATAGTCTCCAGCTTCTCCGGCGACCCTGGTAGAAGTCAGCAGTTTGGCAAAAGAATGAGTAATTGAATAAAAGAGTTGTGGTGGTATTCCATTTGAATCTTTATGTGGATGATCTCTAATGTCGCCCAATCTAGAGGTGTAAGTCCATGGTTTAAAATTACAAGATGCACAAATAGCATATTTCCTCAAACCCAACACAAGGGAGATGAAACAGATCACCAGACAAGGATAAGAAGAACCAGGTGGGATCTATTATCACCATGGAACAAAAACCGAGCGCAAATGTGACAGAGAGGACAAGCATGGAAATAAAATCTGAGAGGAACGAGTCTGCCCCCAAATCATTTCGCTCCACTTGTCACAACAACGCTTTGCATTTCCTGTCTTTTTCATGTGCATGTTTCTAATGAAATCCAGGTGATGGCGAAAGCACAGATTCACGTTCGTTTTTCTGCTGTTGATCTCTGAGACTTGTTATATACAGTAATGTTGTAAACATGCTTCTTTCCTTTTTTCCTCCGCAGATCAAGAGCTTCTGAAATTAAAAGCTGGAATGGAATTGTTAATTGCAGCGAATGATGAAAAGGTAAACAACATTTGTGGCATTAGGATTTAAAAAAAAAAAATGTTGTGACAAGGTCCACCACTATCAACCTGGAGATGGTGGTTCGAATCCTGGTTGATGCTGCAGCCATTCGTGACCAGGAGTTCATGGGAGCTGATTGGTCAAGCTCTCACAGGAGAGAGGGATGGCATACGTTCACTTCCTGGTCAGTCACAGCGATCTCCAGCCAATCATGGGCGTCCGTGAGCTCGTTTGCACAAGGGGGTGGATAACGCTTTCCCTCTGAGTGTGTTAGGCCGCCCCCAAATATGCATGCACAGTGATTTGTAAAGAGGCGGGTGGCAGCACTGCATGTCACGGAGGGGGCATGTGCACGCTTACACCCCACCCTGGTTGGGTGTGGCTTCCATTCCTTAAAAGTTTGGTTATGTTGAATTTCACACAGTGATGTACTGTTTAGCATGTCCGCCTCGAAGCAAGACACTCCTGGGTTTGAGTCCTGGTCTCGGCGAGTGCGTTTATGTGTGGAATTGGCATATTCGACCCGTGCTAGTGTGGGTTTCCTCCGGGTACTCTGGTTTTCTCCCACAGTCCATAGACATGCTTATTAGGTTAACTGGCTGTTCCAATTTGCCCCTGGGTGTAAGTGAGACTGGTTGCGTTTGTGTATTGGCCCTATAATGGTCTGGCAAGCTGTTCAGGGTGTAGCCCACCCTCGCCCAGTTTTGGCTGAGATAGGCTCCAGACTTTGGTTTTTATTCTTCCACAGAGTTCTCCTGAGAGCCCAGTCTGATTGGGAAGCACCCAGTTGTAGGAGTAACGTTGGTAATATTACGGGTTCCACCAAACACTGATGAGACAGACGGTTTTACTTCTATAACTACATGCAAGCAAGTACCGCTTTAGAAATCTTGAACCACTAACCATCCAAAGTATCCCTAATATTCTAAGTCTTCACATTACAGATCCAAATCTGTATCGTCTCTACTCCCTCACTCCAACTCGTTCTAGCATGTGGAAGAGTAAATAATAAAAAAAATAAAAAAAACCTTCCAGAGCACACAGGACCTCCTGTTCTCGTCTGTGGACTCAGACAGCATGAGATATTTACAGAACCCCGGCTAAAACCGTTTTCCTTCGGTCCACACTTAAAGGTGTGGGTCTGTGCCAAAACCCCATCATGTGTTAGCAGTAAGCGAGACGTGGCAGGGTCTGCTTCAGGGCATCGCTTCAAAAACACACCCAGTTCTCTGAACTCGCTGCCAAATCTCAACTCTGCAATTTAGCCAATGTTCCGTTTAAATAGGCTGCCGTGTACCGCGCGCTAAACCATCAGGGGAGTGTGTGTGTGTGTGTGTGTGTGTGTGTGTGTGTGGGGGGGGGGGGGGGGTTGTATTATTTTCAGATAGATCTTAAGGGTTGTGTAATCCTTATAAGGTTCTGGGATACTTTTCATTGCTTTTCCAGTGCTGAAAAAGAAACAGGGTGGGAGGGGAGTGGTTTAATACCTATATATGATCTTTAATATCATGCAAGAGGAGAAAAAGCAAGTGCTGCATACTTTTATTTTAGGCTGGGTGGAGGTTTGCGCTCTCTGAGTGCATTCATTTATAAGAAAAAATGTAAACAATAAAAGAAAACCACATTTCAATTTTTTATCTGTGCATTTCTTCATGTATATTTTCTTCATGCAGCTATTAACGCACATTCCATCACCAGACTCTAGAGAACTATAGAGTAATTATACCTCAGCGGATTGATATAAATCTGTCATTACTACTGCCTGGATTTGCTTTTATAAATAAATCAGGACCTTTAAATCAATCAGATAAATCTCATGTGTCATGTATATCAGTCACATTGTCTCAGCTGTCGTATTTCTTTATTTATTACTTGTTTATTCGTGTTTTTGTTTCTTTACCGCACAGGATCGGCGTATAGAAGAGCTTTCTCTTCTCCTGAGCCACTGCAGACAGTTTCGAGACGGAAAGGCCTTGTTTCATCGTGAGTCTGGTGATCAAATCTGTGAAACACTCGTTCTTATTCAGTGGTTAACCTTCACCAGCACAGCATTCAGTTAATATGAATTAATTAGGCGGAACGTTGGTGTAGCGGTTAGCGTATATACGCCTCACAGCAAGAGGGTTCTGGGTTCGAGTACCAGGCTCGGTGAGGGTATTTCTGTGTGGAGTTTGCATGGGTGAGTCAATGAGTGAGTGACTGAGTGAATGAGTGTGTGAGTGAGTGAATGAGTGAGTGAGTGATCGAGTGAGTGAGTGATCAAGTGAGTGAGTGAATGAGTGAGTGAATGAGTGAGTGAGTGATCGAGTGAGTGAGTGATCAAGTGAGTGAGTGA
>JAQMYF010000001.1:64446716-64458123 GCA_030014195.1 Neosilurus mollespiculum
CTGGCGAGCTGTCCAGGGTGTACCCCGCCCTCGCCCAGAGTCGGCTGAGATGGGCGACAGCCTCCCCGCGACCCTAAGTAGGAATAAGCGGTTCAGAAGATGAATGAATGAATGATATCCTCTTGATATGACAAAAATATATTGTAGATGAATTTATTTGCTATCTGTGACTGCTTGTGCTGCAGTCTGACCCCTGTGACAAATGTTTGCGTTTGACTGAAGTCGGAATTCCTCTTTAGGAAATCTCAGGACGGTCTCCGCAACTTGGTTCAGCAAGTGCCATCAAATTAACTTGGCATTACCCTGAATGTAGCAGAAGTCGTGGCACCATGCTGCAGACATGAGGTCAAGGGGAGCAGTTACGCATCATGTTGTGTATCTTTTCCTTCTGTAAGAGCAGTTGGTTTGTTTTTCCCTTTCGAGCAGGTCCTGATTAGAAGTGATGGAAAGTGCTCCGGGGTGACGTGCTGTGCTGCAGCTGGCATTCCTGCTGATTTCAGAGACAACTACCTGTCAGTTGTGGTTAGGAGGCAAAGATGTGACAATGCGCTGTCCTTTTCACAGCTTCTGAGACACTGTGAGAAGCAAGTACATAAAAACTAGTGAGAGCCCGTGATACACAGATGCTCACACCATAAGCTGAAGTAAGATAAGGGCTATTATCATTCAGAAATTAATAGAATGGTTCCATATTACCGTTATAACACATTAGAATAAAATCAAAAAATCCTTAAAAAAATGTATTGTTCAAACACAATGATTTTTTCGAAGCTCAACTTCATCCACATCCCACTGACGGCACAAAATGACTGTTCTTCCCTCATGATCCAAAGTTGGCTATTCATAGGTGTATAACATCAAGAGATTTGCTCCATTTTCTCTGTTGGACGTAAAAGGTCAAGGTCAAGGTAACAGGGACGTGACACTTCACTATCCCTAGATGCATTCATAAACCAAGTTTGGTAATCATAGGTGTTCTAGATCAGGAGATACGCTCAAGACAAGCATTTTCTCTGTTGGAGGTCAAAGGTCAAGGTCAATGGGAAAGGAACATAAAACATTTACATGTTACTCCACCATTCCCAGTTGTATTCACACACCGAGTCTGGTATTTATAGGTGTTCTAGATCAGGAGATATGTTCCAGACAAGCATTTCCTCTGTTGGAGGTCAAAGGTCAAGGTCAAGGTGACAGGGACGTAAACCAGGTGTGCTACACTCTGCCATTGCTAGATGTATTCACAAATCAAGTTTTGTATTCATAGGTGTTCTAGATCAAGAGATATGCTCAAGACAAGCATTTTCTCTGTTGGAGGTCAAAGGTCAAGGTCAAGGGGAAAGGAACATAAAGCAGGCACATGACACTCCACCATTCCCAGATGCAGTCACACACCAAGTTTGGTATTTATAGGTGTTCTAGATCAAGAAATATGCTCAGAACAAGCATTTTCTATGACGGAGGCCAAAGGTAAAGGTCACGGTCAAGGTGACAGGGGCATGAAACAGATGAAGGTCAAAGGTCAAGATCAAGGTGAAGGTGACATTAACCAGGTCATAAACTCTCTGCCATCCCCAGACGTATTCCCACACAAAGTTTGGCATTCATAGGTGTGGTACATGAGAAGATACGCTCCAGACGAGCATTTTCTATGATGGAGGTCAAAGGTCAAGGTGACAGGGGCATGAAACAGATATGGGTCACCAAATAACCTCCAAAACACAATTCCTGAAATCTTAAAGTCTTCTTGACTCAATCTTCGGACTTGTGGAATAATCAGCCGGGGGCAGGTCGGCTTGAGCTCGCCACCCCCCGCTGGCCTTCGGAGAGCCGTACTCATGAACACTTTCGGATGTCTGAGCGAGCTCATTTCCCACCTCAGGGCTTGTAAAAGATCCCACAGCAGGAGCGTGCAGCTGTGGAGAAAGGGGTCTTTATCACGCGTGCCAGGCTGCACGTCCCAACAGTGGGAAAGGCGCTGACAGAGCTGGCATCGAGGTGACGCGGTCCTGGATCGAGGCAGGTCAGCAAACACACACTCTGTTATGATGACCTCTCACCCATGTTTACGCAGCTGTGCCATCGCACATGACGTCTTCCCTTCCTGCTCCGAGCTCCTGGGGTGAGGGAACAGGTTTTATTTATATTTCACTCAGGCAGGCAGGTGATGAATGAAGGAATAAGGAAGTTTTGGCTGGAGATCTTATGAAGCTGGTGTTTGGATACATAATTTTTTTTTAGTTTGCAATCTGAGCGCTACATTTCGTGATATAAACCAGCGCACTGGGAAAAAGTCGTAACGTGTTGACCTCCACTCGCGTCGTGTTGCGTTATTGATTTCATTAGTCAATAAAATCACTCACAGAATTCTTATTAATGCTGCATGAGACCTACGTGAGCGCTCATGTATATACATCATAAAATATCATGATTTATTATATCCACACCCACTGCATGTGAAAATCACATGCTAGAAAATCAGCTCTGTGTTCTCAGCGTTTCTGTGCGTAGTCTGTTCACCCTGCGCTTGCATGAGTTTCCTCTGGGTACTCC
Organism: Neosilurus mollespiculum; assembly: GCA_030014195.1. Taxonomy (NCBI): domain Eukaryota; kingdom Metazoa; phylum Chordata; class Actinopteri; order Siluriformes; family Plotosidae; genus Neosilurus; species Neosilurus mollespiculum. The sequence goes on from JAQMYF010000001.1 coordinate 64,449,267, forward strand.
GGTTACCTCCTACAGTCCAGACATGCACAGTAGGCTAATCGACTATTCCAACTTGCCCCTCGGTGGGAGTGGTAATGATTGTGTGTGTGTGTTGGCCCAGCGATGGACTGGTGAGCTGTTCAGGATCTACACAGCCTTTGCTCATAGGTGGCTGAGATAGGCTCCAGCCTCCACGCGATCCAGAGAGGAGAAAGTGGCTCAGCACATAAATAGGAGAAGGAATAAAAGTACAAACATGACTCTGACCTCTTAAATTTCCCATCATGCTGACGTTGTCATTTTGAGCTCCCAGAGTCACATCTGAAATAGAAAGCAGTAAATGTGGTGTGAAAGCGACAGTCCTGTCACCTGAAGCCGTGCATCCCACTGATCCACACTGACACACGTCTTATACCAAAACTTTCCTTCACGTCCAATCAAAATGCCTCCTGTCTCCTCCTGACGGGGGAAACAAGGAGAGTGATGGACACTGTTGCAATCAGGGATCCTCGTTATATATATATATATATATATATATATCACTCGCCCACAAACTGGGGTGGCAAGGCCTTTTATTTCAGGAGGGGTGGCGGCTGCCCCTCTTTGCCACCCCTGGGAACCGCCAAATAAATGCACACGGGTGGAGGAAATGATCTCCCTTCTACCACATGCACTTTTTTAATGTAGTTAAGCATGGATCAGGGTTCTATTGGGTTCCGGCTCCAGTCATGATTTGAGTCTCTGTATTCTGAGTGCACAAAAAGCTTCCGATGTATTCTAATCTTCCCGACTTATCCGGCAAGAACAGAATAATCATCTGTGATAAACTGTACAGCGCAGAAACGACTTGATAACGCAACCACAGGAAATGTTACTAATCAACATGCTTAGGGAAATTAAAAGGCTAGAAGAAAAAAACAAATCAGCCTCCGAAGAATTGGCAATTACGGAGTCATTAGCATAACTGCACAGGCTAATAGCTTCTCTAATGAATTTCAACACTTTGGATGGAGATGAATTTATGACCGCGGTGCTCCGATACACACAACCCCCAACGTGCGGTCTTTAATCATGTGTGTAAATGCAGCTTTGAAGAAGGCTTTTTTCACCCCACAGCCAGAAGGTTCCGGGTTCTAATCTCGTCCAAGGGTGTGTCCTGTGCTTGTCGGGGTTTCATCGGGGTTCTCCTGTTTCCTCCAGTCTTCCACAGACGGACACATAGACAGATTTCTGTGAGCCTAATTAAAAATAAAGCAGTTCAGAAAATGAAAAAATAAGTAAATAAATAAAATGGCTCTTAGAAAGCACAAACCTCCATCAAGTTGAAAAAAAAAAAAAAAAATGAAAAACCCGGTAAAGCACATCGCACCCCCTACTGGAATACCACACGTCCACTCACCTTATTGAAGAATCCGTTAAAAAAAATCCTGAATTTGATCCGGATCTTTTTCAAAATCTGATGGAGTGTCACTTGGGCCGAGTTCCACTCCTCCAAAATTTTTATCAAAATACATTTATATTATTTTTGCAAACAAACAAACAAACAAAAACACAACCTTCTTAATGGAGGTGAAAATCAGAAAGAAAGAAAGAAAGAAAGAAAGAAAGAAAGAATTAAAGAAAAAGAATGACAGAAAGAAGATTGCCTGCAGTCGCTCTGTTGCTCCACTAGGAGGCATCTCAGCTCTACAGTACAGCTCTGGTGTATTTTCATGGTTTGTTCAGATGAAGACTCATGTTTCATTCATTCATTCATTCATTCATTCATTCATTCATTTATTTTCTGAACCGCTCAATCCTAATTAGGGTGGCAGGGAGGCTGGCGCACATCTCAGCCGACTCTGGGCGAGGGCGGGGTACACCCTGGACAGCTAGACGCATGTTTCATTTATTTAGATATTTATTTATCTATTTATTTATTTATTTATTTACTTACTTACTTACTGCTATCCTCTTTTTAGTAAATAGTTACCCTGATAAAGTGTTCATATCTTTTACACACTGTTCTGTACCTTACAGACAAAAACAATAGAATTCATATTTAATTTTGCACTTTTTTTTCTCTCCATAATTCAGGACCAACTTGGAAAAAAGAAATAAATGAATAAAACATTTAAAATAATAAATGAGGCACAGTGGTGTATTGGTTAGCACGTCCACCCCACTTCGAGTCTTGGGCTAGGCGAAGGTATTTCTTTGTGGAGTTTGCATGTTCTCTTTGTGTTGTGTGGGTTTCCTCCAGGTAATCTGGTTTCCTCCGACAATCCAGAGACATGCTCATTAGGCAATCTGACTGTTCCGATCTGCCCCTCGGTGTGAGTATTAATGTTTTTTTTTTTTGTGTGTGTGTGTGTGTGTTGGACTTGCGATGGTCTGGCGAGCTTGTTCACGCTGTACTCCGTCTTCGCCCAGGGTTGCCTGAGGTCAGCTACCCACGGAGGTAATAGAATTAATTAATGAATTTGTTGTTTAATTCTGCAGATCCTGAATCTCTCTGAATCCCTCGTAGAGGCCCTGGAGAGAAGATACACTTGGTATATAGAATGTAGAACCTCTCACCTGCCTAGGCCATGGTGTAAGTGTGAATGGTTTTGTGTGTGTGTGTGTGTTGCCCTGTGATGGACCCGGGAGCTGCTCAGGGTGTACACCACCTTCACCTCAGTCGGCTGAGGTAGGCTCTAGGCTTTCAGCGGCCATAGTGGCATCGAGTGGTTTGATGAATGAGTGAGTGAGAAGCATGAACGAGGTAGAGGATGATTATTTTTCTCTCTGTGTCTTTTCTTTTCTTTGCTTTATGTTTCTTTACTCTGTGTATCGACAGGTTCAGTCGACGCTCCGTCTTTTCATCCTGAGTTTTTATTGGCAGGTTCAGGAAAAGGCTTTAACGCCTCGAGGCTACAATCATCTGTATGGATCGGAGTTTCAAGGTCAGACGACCGGCCGAGATGAAATTAACAGACACCGAACAGCAGGGTTAGTTTTACATTTGTGCAAAGAAAAAAAAAAAGAAAGATAAAGAATTCAGCAACACAGGCACCGGTTGTTTCTTTGAGTTTCATGCAGTGACTTAAAGATCCAGATGTTCTGTTATAGTTATTTATGAGCACGTTTCTTATAACATACTGTACATGATGGAGAAACGTTTCTGTACCATTTGATCACATAATAATTAAAAATACGACAGCTGGTGGTGAAACTGGGCTATAAATATTGTTATCGAGTATTACTCCACGTATGACATAACGCTTTATTCACTCAGACCAGCCGTTAAAGGATGGAAAGCTATTAGCATTATTGAAGCGATGACCCTGTCACCTCAAACATGGACCATTTAACGAGGAATAAATTTATGCAAACTGCATATTGATGGACTAATGATCAATTGGCCCCTGCAGTGGTATTAATATGCAACTGTTGCAGTGTGATATGCATTAGCAATTACGCGTATGCTTGATTGCTCGAACAAGTGGCATGCATGCACGGCATTGGTCGAAACTTGTCGAGGTTTGACCCTGAGTGTGTGAGATTAGCATAGTTAGTGTAACTACAGTGTAGTCAAAAGTGTAACCCAGCGTTTAGCAGGACAGCAAGCCAGAGATACTTCTAGAATTACACTGTTTAAAAAAAGTTTGTTTGTCTGAATAGCTCTATTTTATTTTATTTTTTGCTAATCTCTCTCTCTCTCTCTCTCTCTCTCTCTCTTGTTCTAGAGAGAGATGAGAACCTGGAACCTTCTCGCTCTGTGGTGAAAGGACTTCTTTAAAGCTGCAGGAAACCCATCCCAGTAAACTCTACCCATGCGAAGCCTGGGACTCGAACTCAACACCCTATTGCTCTGAGGTAGACATGCTGAGCACTACGCCATCGTACCATCCCATGCTAATTTCTTGTGTTCGTATCTACATTCAACAAGTCCGAGCCATTCTTGACCCATGGCAGTGAAGTCACTACTAGGTTTTATCATTACTAGGTAAACTCTATCGTTACTGCATCAACACCGTCATCACTACGTCAACGCCATAGTTACCACACTAACACCATCATTACTAGATCAACACTGTCGTTACATCGACACCATAGTTACTACATCGACACCATAGTTACTAAATCAACACCGTCATTACTGCGTCAACACCGTAGTTACTACGTCAACACCGTCCTCACCACACCAACGCCATCGTTACTACATCAGCACCATCATTACAATGTCATCGCCTTAGTTTCTACATCAACACGATCGTTACTATGTCAACACTGTTGACACTACATGAATGCCGTCATTACTACATCAACAGCGTAGTTACTACGTCAACACTGCATGCTGATTCGACTACATCCTTATTACACTTTTTAACATGTCCAAAAGTTCGACCACGTCCTCCGCGTACATGGAGACCATACCACGTCCTGATCGGTTTCTACTGCGTTCCGACTGTATCACACAAGTTCTTACTACGTCCACGTGAGTTTATAAATTATATTTTACAATATAATTTTAAAAGGATTTATAGTCATTTTAACGAATCATTACTGCTAATACTTGCTACATGGCTGACATCAAGCTAGCTGGCTACCTGGACGGATATTTTAGAAAATCTCATCACGTTCAGTAAAAACACACTTTTACAGTTTGATAAAAGGTTGAATCTTTATTTTTATTTCTGCTCTGATGGGATTAGATACGGACAGCTGCCTTCATTCACCAGAACGCATGCCACATCCTGTCAGGTGGGGAGGGCTGCTGAGTCGACCGTGATCGCACTCATCGATCTGCTTGATAAAACTCATACTAGTGGCTTGGTTTAAAACTGGAATCTTTTGCTTCATTATACAGAAATGGGAAATTAACAGGCAGGAAACATGTCCGAGAAAACTAGCACCTTTCCCGTGTTTTAAACTGGCGGACGATTAGATCTGCTGTTTGTAAATAAATATTAAAAAGAGACTCTTGTCAGGGATGGCAGGCGGCATGAGGAGATCAGGAATTCTTCTCTTTCTTGCTTTCTGTGGATAGTTTGATCCTCTTTGTGCTTTCCTGCATGCATGCTTCATTCCGATCTTTTTTGTCTTCAGTATGAGTGACAGTAGAGGTTAGTGTACGTGTATGCGCGTGTTGAGGGGGGTTGCAGCATGTGGACTACATGTTATGCTTGTATGGAGTTGGCAGTCATAACAGTGAAATGCACAAAAAAGTAATTCCGTCCATCCATCCATCCATTATCTGTACCGTTTATCGGCCAGAGTCGTGTGGAAGCTGGAACCAAAGCCAGCTGACTTCAGGTAAGATCTGGGGTTACACCCTGAACACGTCATCTGTCTATTACAGGATTAACACACAACAAACAACCCCTCACACTCACATTCACACCTACGAGCAATTCGGAAAAGCGAGCTGACCTCACGCACATGTCTTTGGGCTGTTGGAAGAAAACCAGAGAACCCTGAGGAAACCCACATGTATATGGGATAACATGTAGACTTCATGCAGAAGGGTTTGCAGACATGGTGAAGCTTTGTGCTCGCCATGTGCTCTTGTTGTAGTAAATTTTATGTAATATTTAAAAAATAAAGGGCTGGGGGTGGGGGGTGGGGGTGGGGGGGGTGTTGGGGTCAGTGAGGTTCGATACCATCCAACAATGATGGCTGGTGTTAAAGATGGAAACCCTTGTTTACATCAAGTGACTGTAGTGACCCCAGTCGAAGTGACCCCAGTTCCTAGAATAGAATTAAGAGATAAATCTTATATAACTTTATTACTTTGATGTCCTTCTTCCACACTTCTAATCAAGCTATCAATGTCAGCAAGATAAAAAGCAAAAACATTATGTCATGTTTTTCTCGAGAGAGTGTATGAAAACACACACACACACACACACACACACACACACACACACACACACACACAAATTAAGAGCAAAGTTCTTTGTCAGTCAGTTTAAACAGTATTATGTAAGATATGTGCACGAACATGATAAAACATCTGGAGTTATGAATAACCGCTGGAAATACATCCTGATGCTTATATCAATCATGGAATGCATTTTTATTGTCACCTATAAAGTAGTACAATAAACTCAGTCCCGAGCTTGTGTTCAGCCTCATACTGTCTGTGTGGTGAGTTTCATGTTCTCACCGTATTTGCGTAGGTTTCCTGTGGGTTCTCTGGTTTCCTCCCACTGGTCAAAACATGCATGTAGGCAGATTGTGTATGTGTACAAGGTGCCCTGTTTAATCCTGCACTCCATCTGATATGAGTTCTTCCACACCACGTTTCTAGGGTCGAATCGGACCCACAGTGACCTCGAATTCATTTCATTTCCGTTTTATTTTTTGGTGATTTGTGGGAGGAGATTAAGAGCCATGTTAGCACGATGACATTACAGTTGCGGGTCTGCAAGTTAGTGGGAAAGTGTGTGTACAGATCACTGTCTATACCATAATCTTTCATATAGTTATCTTACTGTAAAATCAAATTGCACACAATCTGCAGTCAACCATGTTTAGGCGTACTAACATCTCCATAAATACTGCGGTATTGATTTTAAACCAGGTTCTTGTTGGTCAATTGATGCGGTCACTTTCCACTGCCACAGGAAAGCAGTGCTCCAACGATAGACCTGACCACACCCCATCCTAAACCCAATATGCCCATGGGTGATCAAATGGCCCCCAAACGCATCTGCAATTTAAGCAGGAGAAGGTGGTAGACGGGAGAATGACCACCATGCTTGTGTCAAACTAGCTAAAGGACGCATGTCTTACTCGGCATGACTTTGCACAGTGTGTAGGATAGGACCCAGGGTCTTCACATAATTTATGAGATGGTTTTGTTCCACTGCATAAGTAATAAGTGAAAGGAAGTAGGGCAAGCAGAGGATGGTATTCATCAACATCATCGGCCACTATGAATCATCGGTGATGCCGTACGGACTGCTAAGTGCCTCCTCTATAATCACATTTGGATTTTACATTAGCAGACACTGTTATCAAAAGAGCTTTAGGAGATACACCCAATCAGGATCTCAACAATGGCAGCTTGATAGTGCTGGAAATTTTGAGATCAGTAACTCAAATTCAAAACCACTGAGTCGTTCATCTCCAGTAACCACGTCTTGCCAGTTTGAGTCCATCCTATGAATATTAGGCATGTGATGGGATGGCAAACCAGTCCATTCCTAGTATCCATTCCATGCTTTTGAGATACAGGAGGAGACTGGGGACCCCAGAGGAAACCCACATGGACAAGACGATAACAGGTTTAACCTACGAAGCCGGTAACCTTTGCTCTGTCTCAAACCATGGATTTTGGAGCTGTGACTTGTTCCTCTAGACTCTTAGATGGAGCACTGGGGCATGGATACGTCACGTCAACGGACTTGGTTCTGGGCATCTCTCTCCACCGGGGCCGACATCAATCCAGCTACCTTTACCTCACTTACAGCTGATCTGCTAAAGGTCAGCTTCACATTCTTCTCTTCCTCCCGTGGATTTCAGGTGAGTGCGTACTGTGTGACGTTGTCAGCTGGTTTAAATGTTACCTAAGGTCACACTTACAGGACAATGATGGTAGACTCCCAGAAATCTAAAATAAATAAATAAATAAAATGTCTACTGTCATCAACCAGCTGTTTAATACTGAGGATTCAGGGTGTGACCAATCTACTCCCACTTCCACTGATTCATGTCTTGATTAACAGGGTTCTGGTTAGTTTTTCTCCCATAGGTTGGCGCTGGAGATCTTCCCAGGCCACCTGATGTTTAGGGTGTGTGATGAACTTTATTGGCTTTCATTTGGATGGATTCTGATTTCAGATGGAAATTAACCACTTAACTGATTATTCTAAAACATGCTACTGGATAGCACGTGTCTGTTCCTGAGATATTTCCTTATCCTCGAGTGTCTAGGTTCTTAACTTATGGTATCTTCTCCTGCTCTAGCTACCTTACAGCTTCACATGCACAATAAAAGTAAGTAAGAACTGGTGTATTTGACGAATCATTTTTGTGATATTTTTTATCACTTTAACTCCAATAAAATGAAATTGGTGCAAACTTCCACACTGTATATACACCGTATAAGGAATGCTATAACGTCTGTGCTTCCCAGTTAAATATTTCTCAATGTTCCAAAGCTTTATTTTACTGTACGCTTATAACAAGGTAGATAGCTGCACGTTAATTGACGAAAAGCAGGCCATTAAGTCATAAAAAGTACTAGCAGTCCCCAAGCATGCTGAAGGATCCGTATCTTCCCATCTATTCGATAGCCCTGATAAAACAATACTCCATAAACTTTGGACCTGGATGCAACTTGTTGGAGAGGTTTCAAAGTCACGCTTAGCTACTGAGAGTTAAGGAAGCATGGAACATACAGTCCAAGTTAGAGGTTTGGAAACACCTCCCCATTCATTTCAATTAGAAGGTGTGTCCATGCTTTTATTAATTTATTTACTTATTTATTTATTAGCTTACCTTTCTACCTACACCTACATAGTAAGATAAATGGGAAAGTCTGAATTAAAAAAAAAAAATAAAAATCTTTATAGATACTAATTAATAGTCGCAAAAAATTTGCCTACTAATTTTTTGTAAAATATTCAAGCGTTTTCATCTTATTTATCTTTCATGTCATAAATAAAAAAAATCTATTTAAAATAAGTAAATAAATAAATAAATAAGGGGGAACAGTGATGTAGTTGTTAGTATGTTGTCTTTACAGCAAGAAGGTCCTGGGATCGATTCCCGGGCTTGAACGATTCTGTGTGGACTTTGCATATTCTTGCCGTTCTTGCGTGGGTTTTCTCCACATACTCCGGTTTCCTCCCCCAGTCCAAAAACATGCACAGTAGACTAACTGGCTGTTTCAGATTGCCCCTAG
>JAQMYF010000001.1:64471477-64484898 GCA_030014195.1 Neosilurus mollespiculum
TTATTTTTAAAGTTTTTATTTTTTAAATTTTTCTTTTTTTCACTTTAAGTTTTATCTAAATGTTGCTTTTTGTGCAGTGTTTGTTTATTCATGTGCGATATTGAAGGGCTCCGAGTCCAAGAATGTCATTGCCCGTAGTGATGTTCCACTGTTTCCTCTATAAGACAATAAAAAAATGTAGAAATTAGCACTGGTTGTTTTATTATCAAGTTTTATACACTTTGTAGATTTATAGAATTACAGTCCTGCCTGCAGTAAATTTTAGTAAATACAGTAAAGAATTGAATTCAGAATGGTTGGCACCCTTCAGGAGAAACATGGTCGTATAAAATATTACTCGGGTTTATTGGTAAAATTACTGCAATCTGTAAAATATTTCAAGCTTTTTGTTTTCTTAACTGCTTTCAGTAACAATTTGCTGGTTTTAACCAATTATGGTTCTGCAAACATAATGCGTAATGCCAAAGATAAGAAGTTCATATTAAAATATAATTACCAGTCATCCCAGACGGCTGAGTCTGTACACGTGGGGATCGACGTCGGCTATCAACATATACCACGAGGTTTCTTTCATACAAACCCACTGGATTTTAAGAAATGTTGCGTTTTTATTATTTTATTCAAACTTTTTTAAAATTAAAGTTAATATATGTTGTGAACAAAAACCTAATGAAAGAGTTAGTTTGGTTGTAGTCTACAACAGGAAAGTCCGATTTTTATCCGCAAAGGGCCGGTGTGGGTGCAGGTTTTCACTTCAGCCAAGCAGTAGCCACACCTTCCACCTGTTTTAATCGCTGATATAAAATAAAAAAAGATCTGATCTAAATGATAAAAAAGGACTGGAATGCACATTGGTGTTTCAATTTTGAAGGTGGTAGCCATCTCAGTGAGACCACCTTGCTTTAAGATCTTTAAGAAGGGCTTGAAAACCAACACAGCTTGAAAACCCTGAGAATTTTACTGCTAATGGTCAGAATACCTTAAATTCATATAACTTCACCTTTAATTTCAGTGATATTTGAAATTAATTGAAAAAATACAAAAATAAAGCTTAACTGAAAAAAAAAAAGTTTTTAGATGAAATCAACATCACGCAATTATTTCTATTTTCCCTTCTTTTAATGCTATTTGAATGCTATTATATTTAACTTTCAATAGTAAGGTGGTCTCACCAAGATGGCTGCTACCCAACATTAAAATTAGAACACTACTGTGCAATCTAGAGTTTATTTTATTTCATTATTTACATGTTTTCTACATATGTGGCATCCTATATGTGGCAAATAGAATGTATTTTATACATTGTGGTAGCCTAGAAATTGATTAGCCAATCAGATTGCATGGTTGCTTAAATCCAGTTAATAGTGATAAAATATTATTTAAAAAATTCTTAATATCTAGTTTAGTGTTAAATATATTGTGCTTATCTACTTTCCTATGTTAACTACTCTGTTAACCTTTTTCTTTCTCTTTTACATTTCATATTTGGGTGACTCACATGGAGACAGGGTGTCTGGGGTCTTTGATTGACGTGTCATTACAAACGTGGTACTGTTACACATATTGAGTGATGGAATATAATGTGCACTTTGTGTATTTATTTAATTTTCGAACCCAACTGGTTTTCACTTTCTTTAATGGAAACGGTTTTAAAAAATGTTGATTTATGTTGTTTTTTTTAATGTGTTCCATCTAAATGTAAGCCTAGCTAAAAATCCTAGTCATGAATCCCGCTCCATGCTAACAGGTTGAGTGTGTGAAATTTTGTTTGGAAGATCCTGATCCTGTGGCTACCAAAATAACACAGTGACGTGTGGTTGTTATAAATGTCTTCCAAAATCAACTGTCTGAGCTTCATCGCTCACCGTGACAGCCCTAACTGCCGAGGGGGAAAAAAGAAGCCTGGAACAGGTTGCGGTTTAGGGACGAGACGTTCATGCACATGATTTTTATTTTTATTTATTTTTTTTTTCCCAATTAAAAATGCATTTAGTATAGATTTTAAGGTACAGCCTCCAAAAAGACATTACCATTGTAAATAGATTAGGACCCCAGGGAGCACAATAGTATTGAATAAGTAAATAACATGATTTATGATGATATTATAGAAAAGTAGTGTATAACATAAACATTCCCCAGGGATACACGCCTACTGTGGCTTTCCTTCAGGTCAGGACCCGCTATTTATAAATTATTGTAATTTATAACACAATGCATCTTGTGGTTTTGGTCAATTTTGTAAAAAGCATAGTTTTTTTTTGCTAGTGTTTATTCAAAGGTTGTGAACATTTATGCACTGGACACATTATGGTATTTGTGGTCATACTTTACTTTACAGTATAATAACCCAGCCAGCTCTTGTATGTAGGACCCATGTGGGTAGTAAGTGGGCTGAAACATGGGTTCAATATTCGATTGTCCACGGGTTCCACAGTGGCCCCCATATCAACTGCCGACATGAATTCATTTCCCATTAGTATCCCAACTACTACTTAGGGGGCCCATCAGGGCAAGCCAAAGTGGGACAGACTTAGCTGACCCAAGTGGGCCCTAGTTAAGGTGCTCTTTTTGGGGCCCATAACCATTTGGTGACCATGTAGCCAAGGTATAAGTCAAGTTGGGCCCACATACTGAACGCATGTAAACAGATAAAATGGGGCCACAATGGAACCCATGGACAATTCCATATGGGATCCATTTTTTTAGCCCACTTAGAAGTGCTTCCTGGGAAATACGGCGGATAAGGAAAAGAATCACCCCCTCGATGCTAGAGCATTCCAGCGCTTGAAAGTGTCACTGTAGGCAAGCAATCAACTATGGGTAGCAAGGCACTATCAAAAGATCTCAGGGATAAAGTTGTGGACAGGCACAAATCAGGAGTTGGATACCAATGTCAAAAGGCTTTAGCAATCCCTAGGACTACAGTAACGTCCATTGTTAATAAGTGATCAGGCCGTCACTCCAAGCTGGAAAGAAGAGCGAGGAAAAATGGTCAGAGGAACTGCCACGAGACCTATGGCAACTTTTAAGTAGTAACAGGGATTTTCTGCAAAGATTGGTCAAGTGTGCGTGTGACAACAAACACACAAACAAACACACAAACAATCCATAAAAGTGGCCTGTCAGGAATGGTTACGGTTTAAGAAAAAAGCCAAGTCTATGTTGAGCTTTGCAAAAATGCACCAAAAAGGTACTGAGGCCAAATGGAGGCTGTGGTCAGATAAGGCCATAATTAAACTATCGGGCCACAAAGCCAAGCAGCACATCTGGAAAGAAGCCAACAGAGCTCATTATCTGAAGAACACCAAACCTACAGAGTGTAGAAGAAACAAATAATATCTGGTGTTTCCACTCCTTCTGTGTTGCATCTCCATGGATTTAGTCCATCCACCTACAAGCCCTTTTAAACACATCCTTTACAGGAGCTACACAAGCAACAGTAAACGTTTTAGTATATACTCCACGGAAACATAAGAACGAAAAACTTCACGATGAATCTGTAGATACTCAGATGAGACTTCGGGGGTGAAGACATTAAAGAGTTGTTAACCCCTTTCTGTTCTCAAACCTTTATCATTTGTAAGTTTTCATGAGTAGCATGTTTAAATTTGCAATTATCATGAGGCTGGGTTATTGTATCACATTCTCTCTTTCTCTCTCTGTGTGTATGTGTGTGTGTGTGTGTGTGTGTGTGTGTGTGTGTGTGTGTGTTTTGGGGAAAGCCTGGTATTAGGCTTGTCGAACCCTCTCCCCATACTAAAGAGATTCCCCTCCACAGGAAGGCGCAGGACAGCAGCGTTCTCAGGGCCCACTGTTCTTAGGAAAGCCATCACATGATGAAGTGTTGAGTGAACTGACAGGTCCAATGCCTTCTCAGTGCGATGCAGAGATTTGGAGCATCACTGACTGTGACAGCACGGCTTATCTCACTAATCCCATCTGCTGTGCTGGGGGAATACACACCCCGCTTTCTCTTAAACGCGGTACATTCACACATTTATACTGTGCAATCGATGTACCTTAATTCAAGATAATTTCTGCTTTTCATCATTTTTCAGATCTAATCGTTATTCATGGTGGAATTATTAATCACATTATAATTTCTACTGTATGTAACAACAACAACAACAACAACAATTATTATTATTCAACAAATAAACATTTCTGTAATCATTGACAGGGTGATGTTTTCTGCACAGAGATGTTTATTTACCATTTATGGAATGAGTCTCCAGTGCTAGTGCAAGTTGTATTCTTTTTGTCCTCTTTGCAATAATACAGCGTGTGTATGTATTAATTGATTGATTGATTGATTGATTGATTGATTAATTAATTAATTAATTAATTGTAAAGATGGTATTGTTTACAGCTGTTCTAATGCAAAATAAAACAATAAACATCATTATGGATTTTCCACAACATTAAATGTAAGTGTAATTTATTTAAAAAGTTATTTATTAAATACTTTGTAGTTGTTGGAAAACTGCAGTGATATAAGCAGAATAAAACACTTCATAAAACAAGGCATCCTGTTATAGGGGAAAAAGCTATTTTGGGGTAGACTTTAAAGTTTTTAAGTAAATTGACAAGCGGTGTTTGTAAAGTTGTAAACTTTTTTATTTTTTTTTTTTTAGCAAAATATTATGTAGCAAAATTTTCTAGTATGTTTTGAGTTTGTTGTAAGTGTAATTTCAGTCGTGTTCTGTAAATATTTATAGGATTTTGTACAGTTGTAAAGTTGTAAAGTTTGTGTAGTGTGTTGTAAAGTTGTTAACTCTAATTATTAATAACTCTTAATCAGTTGTTAAAGAAGTTTATTACGAGAACATTTTAGGATTTTAATTACATCTTACCGTCATATTCCTTTTGTGAAGGTATCAGTGATACGTTATAAACTTATTACTGATTGCAACTACAAGTTATGTATGTACTTACTCACATTGTAGCATTGTAGCATACTAGAAAAATCGCCACTGCAATAAATTATACTTCATTATATTGCCTGTACATTTGCATTTATATATATATATATATTGTATCCTATATTTTATCTTATATGTATATTTTATTTTATTCTATATATTTTCTTATTTCTATCCTTTTGCATTTTATATTTATCTGACCTTTAAAACCTTTAAAAAATCCTTTAAAAATGTTTAGTTATTGTTCCTTTCTTCTTGTTGCTTTGATAGTTTATTCTTTACATTCTGGACAGTCGTACTAAGCGTTTCACTACATATTGTACTGTGTATAATTTGTATGTGACAAATAAAATTTAAATTTGAATTTGAAAATTTCAAAGTATAGCACCTTGTGCAATACCTCACGGGTACTTTATAATGTGGTATTTCATTATAAACTTTAAAAAAGTACCTTTTACATTAAATAAAGTTTGGTATCATGTATTTCGTAGCTGTGTTTAATGCATTAATGTGCCCTATAAAGTAGTTATTTCTATAAATTTAATATAAAATGATATATAATACAGTATAGTAGTATAAGAAAGTACATTAATACTAGGCCGACTGTTCACATGTTTAGTATGTTATAATAGTAAATAAGTCGTTCTTATTATATTGTTACCTATAATGTGTCAAGTTGTGGATATGTGGTGTGTGTAGGGTACAGGGTTAACACTCATCGTATTTACAGTGTTTATTTTACTTTAAATAAACACATACGTGTGAGTGTATACTGCAATAACACACTGAGCAAAAGTGTTTATCATTAACGGCGTAAAAAAGTTTTGTACTCGACTGAATTTGAAAGGCCGGAGCCCATTACATGTTAAACTGCAGACAAAATCAATTCATTATCTCAAAAACAGTGACCTTTGGGTCAAATCTGAGAAGAATTATCCAGAGTTCTGAGCAAAATATGCATGAATGTCGAAGCTGCTAAAGTCCGCGATCTGACCTTTCACCCTTTTTTGGTTAATTTCTCAACCTTTTGGAGAGAAAGCAGAGTTTCCTGTGCTGTAGCTGGATTTTCATCCTGGGAACAGAATCATCAGTGGAAGATAATGAATAATAGGGATTTTAAGCATCAGGTGCTCTGAAGTTCACTGGATTAACCATTTGGTTTTGGAGACAAACCTGAGAATCAGAGGAAGATCTGATCAGTTCACAGTTCATGCTAATATTATATAGAAAAGAAGGATGTTTTTAATATTTAACAATTATTTGTCCAAAGGGAGGTGAATACTGGTGTGTAGTTTAATCAGTGATATCCACAGAACCTGAAGCAGATAACTGTTATAGTATTTACTACATGGAAACATGTTATAATAAAAAAGCAAACTAAAACAAGATTTTTTTTTTTTTTTTTTTACATTTTTTAAAGCATGACAGTGCTCCCATATACTCCATCATGCCCTCTTTCACTAAACTCATCAAAAGTTTGAAAGAAGAATACATTTTTGGGATCTTAGAATTGGTGACTTTGAAAAATCACATCCATAATCACAAGCCTTTTCATTACCCGAGCGCTGAACACATCAAACCACGCCGTATTCAACCAAAACATGCACCTCCCAAAGCGGAGTCCCGTTGAAACAATGCATTGCACATGTGTGGTACCCTCGTAACAACACCTGACAATTACGCCCGCTTCCTGACAGGTAGGCCCGTCACACATCTTTTGGTTTTGCCTTATAGGAAAACATTAAATATTTATTGTTGATAATAATATTGTTGACGTGGACGTGCTAAGGCACCCATGTCTTTAAAAAAAACACTTGAAGTACCATTTTAATTTAATTTATTAATTGAATTAACATAATTCTTTAAATTGTTTCTTTAGCAATTGTACACAAAGTGTAAGTTATTATTATTATTATTATTATTATTATTATAAAAATGATAAAACATTACATAGCATTAGAAATCAATAATCGAAATGTTATCATCTTCACCCAAAATAGAGTTTCGTTGGAGGTGTTGTAATCACTGGCATTTGTTTGTCCATCCATCCGTTTGTTTGTCAACAAAATTCTGACCATACCCATATACGGATCCTTACCAAATTTGTTGGGGACACTACCCTACCTGAGTCACAGAGACGATTTGAGTTTTGGAACATCTGGTTCAAAGGTCAAGGTTGAACCTTTTAAGGTCACACAATTTTGGCGATATAGCGATTATAATGTAAAAAAGAGGGCTGATAGACCTACTGTTACTATTAACACTAATAGGAAACCAGATATGGACTGTCAAACAAGACAAGTAGCTTTGACCTTGAGTGACCTTAAAAGGTGTAATATTAGCCATCTGTAAAAAAAAAAAAAAGAGAGAGACGAAAAAAAATACTCAAATTAATTATTTATTTTTCTTTATTAATTTTTTGCTAATTTGGTCACATCCACAGACAGTGTAACATATCAAACCCAACTGTATTTGCTACATTATATGTGCTAATTAGCATGATTAGCATGATTAGCAGAGGTTATCTTGCTCTCTATGTGTTCAATTCTAGTTTTGTTTATAATGTCTTTCTGCTGGAATAATATTACCATTAATATACTATTATATTATAAAATAATAAAGAGCATTTAGGTGCATAATCAGCCATTATGTTTACACATACACACAAACACATGTTTACACAAGCTTATAACATAAGTGGAGGTGCTGGGTCAGGGATAAGAACATTGGCTACCTTTCTGATTATAAATAATACATTGCGAAAGACTAAAGGCCAGTGCCCATTGCTGCCTGCTCAGTTATTGGCTGACAATATTTTTCTTGACACCGAGGCCTAGAGGGAGAGAACAAATCCCAGTAAAAACAATCTCGTCTCCTAAAGAGCTCGAGCATTTTGTCCGTCCGTGGCCCCTCGACTCCACAGCCCCTCCGTGTCTTAATTAAAAGTCCTGTGCCAGGCTGCATGCCGTGTCTCCAGAAGGATTAGTGGATTAGGGCCTCTGGAGGGTTTCAGTTGTCATGGCATGGTTTCTGTGGTGGCCAGCATGGCTCTGTAGCCCAGAGGCACCTCAGTAAATTAAAGCTGGCTTTAGAGGAATGGAGGATAGACGGCTGTGGATGAATCTGCAGAGACTGAAAAAAAAAGAGTGTATTAAAATAAAAAGAAAAAATATCCCATGCATAGAATAGTTTTGATTTATGAAACACAATCGATGCACAACGTCTCCGGAAGACATGGCGGTTAGCACATGCATGCATGTGGAGTTTGCATGTTTTTCCCATGACTGTGTGGGTTTCCTCTGGGTTTTCCAGTTTCCTTCCACAATCCAAAGACTTGCACATTTGGCAAACTGGCTGTTCCAAATTGCCCCTAGGTTTGAGAGTGAAAGTGAATGGTTGTATTTGTGTTGTCCTGCGCTGGCCTGGTGAGCTGTCCAGGGTGTACCCCGCCCTCGCCCAGAGTCGGCTGAGATGGACGCCTAATTCAGATTAAGCGGCTTGGAAAATAAATGAATGAATGAAAGAATGAATTAGCAATCCCCTCGCTCTAGCTAGCACAAGGATTCAATCTGGGCGTGCCCTCAAGGTCCAATGGATCTGCTGTTCTTGTTCCATCACCCAGAGAAAAGTGCTACCCGCCGTGACCTCGTGATTGACAGAAGAACGAGGAACGCCATTCCTCCCATCCTGAAAGCACAGATGGTTTTTCAGACTGAGGTTGTTCTTCCTTCTGGAATCAGAGTCGATTGAACCTGGAAAGTTTGGTGCCTTGTGTGGTAGCATGATGTTGTAGTGGTTTGCATGTCCGCCTCACAGTACGAAGATCCGGGGTTTGAGTACAGGGCTCCCGCTGTGATGAGCCACTAGGCTCGGGGATAAAAATCCCAACAGACTACTTTTTGGCAGAGGTAAGCAAACCTACGCTTGTGAGCTCCACCCCAAAACAAACCCAGAATCTGGCTTGGTGTGGACAAGAGAAAATTAAGACAAAGTGCAAACTCGCCGCCACTCATTCACGATCCAAATAAACAGAGATGCTAAAGGGAACCCAAGAGTGGCAGCTGGGATTTAAACTCACGACCTTCTGAACACGCAGACTTCCAGAGGTCCCAATGCTTTTCCGCCGCACTCAGAAACCTGGCGCTGAATTTGAACCAAAACGTTCGCCCTGAAACACCTTGACAAGCACTCTGTAATTAGCTCTGTCGTCTTTGCTGTTACCGTTATACAAATTAGTACACGGCTGACATAATTCACTCTGTCCTCCTAATTAGCATACATTAATCTTCAGCATACTCGCATTTGAAGGGCAACACAGAAGAGAGATCAAATTAAATTAAGGAATAGCAGGAGATCAAATTACAGCATAGCGCTACGTATTTGCGAGTGCGATGTGTATGGACTGACACGAAGTCATGTCTCGGTTTGGAACGAAACTCAGTCAGAACATTTCTGCATGGAATAAAGCAGTGATGGGGTGTTGTGTGGGGAAGAAATCAGTGACGGCATGGTGTTAATTAGGAGAAGTGTTTAAGTTTAAAAAAAAAAAAAAAAAAAAACTTTATGGTGTAGTGGTTAGCACGTCCGCCTCACAGCAAAAAGGTCCTGGGTTCGATTCCCGGGCTCGGGGCGTTTCTGTGTGGAGTTTGCATGTTCTTCCTGTGCTTGCGTGGGTTTCCTCCAGGTACTCTGGTTTTCTCCCAAAGTCCAAAAACATGCACAGTAGGCTGATTGGCTGTTCCAAATCGCCCCTAGGTGTGAGTGTGAATGATTGTATGTGTGTTGTCCCTACGATGGTCTGGTGAGTTGTACAGGGTGTAGCCCACCTTAGCCCAGAGTCGTTGTGCAACAAACCAACTGCACTCGTCTATCAGTACAGAGAGATCTTTCTATTAAAGGTAGAAATGTACATTTCTCCATCCCAAAACTTCTCAAACAGCAAGGTACATTTACAGAAAATCCCACCATGCTAATTTCCTCCTCCATCCATTATCCATCTACTGGTGTATCCGCACCTACAGGTCACCACGTCCAGTCTAATCCAACCGTGTCCTTTCAAATCCCTTCCATCTCAACCACGCTGATCAATTCATTTATTCCTTCCAGGAATTTAAACTTCCTCCGCAGGAGGTTATAAAGCCCTCGGTCCAGGGGAGGAGACAAGGACAAAGTGTCATATATAACCCCGAACATTTCGGCTTCAGGCAGAGCTCCAGCAGGGTTCTGGTCATGAACGAGGAGGTAAAGCTGAGTTTAAACAAAGCTGATGAAGATCGTGGGATTTTACTGATCCTCCATTTCTCCAGAGGATAATCAGGATCTCGGCTGAGACATGAAACGTCGAACTGTGTTGACTTCACGCCGGAATAAAAGACAGAAGATGAGATCAGGATATGACAGATCGAGAATGTAAACATTAATGAGTTCAGCTTTAGAAGCCATTCACTCCGTGCTGAGCCGTGTAGGAAAATAATCAACGGTAAAGTGGTGTGATGAAGCCACTGTCACAAGCCTGAATTTCTGAACTATGCATGCCCTTATTTCCCTTCTTCCTCACCAGTGTGCGGTTACTATACCAGTCATTGCCTCTAACAAGAGGTCGTAGCCCCTGTCACACATTGATGATTTAACCAGCGTGTGCCGACATATGAGAAATTTGTCGAATATGCTTGTGTATGTCGAATAAGTTATGGGTAAGTTTTGTGTAGGTCAACAGCACGCTGGTATAAGTCGTAGTACGGCAAGGTCATCGTATAACAATGCCTAGCGTGCTTGCAGTGTTCACAACTTATGACCAACTTATGAGGAGTACTGGCCAGTTTCTTGCTTGATCCCCCTAAACGCTGTGGGGCCGGTGGTGTAGTGGTTAGGATGGTCAGGAGGTCATGGGTTCGAATCCCTGTTAGACCCCCACCATGCTGAGACCCAGGGGTGGGCAAGGTCTTGTCCCTCTGTCCACCCAGCAGTATAAGTGGGTACCAGTCCAAAAGGAGTTGAACTCCTAGTCTCTTCACCCTACGGAACCGACCTGATGAGCCACTAGGCGTAAAAGCCCAACAGACTTACCTTACCAAATAAATCGTTGACTGGGCACTGAGCCTCTCCAGGATGAGGTAGAGAACTTGTTGAGATGTTTAAAAGTATAAATAAAAAAACATTAAATAGGTTCTGTGTTTATTGCTATTATTGCTTGGTGCACATCTGGCCTCTAAATTAAAACAGTGAAAAACAAGCGAGTGAATTTACCTGTCACGAGTTCAAATGGGCATCGTTCCCGTTCTCGCAGCCTCACACTTTCACAAATGTGGTCCATTATTCAAGAGGTAGCAAGAGGCGGATTTGTATTACAGACACGTGGCAGGAACGCACCGTGCTCAGGCTGGTTATACCACCTCAGACATCCGGCGCCGCTTCGCTGGGAACTCCTGATCCAGGATCAGCATTCAGAGCTCTGTCTCCTGACCTGAAACAGCAAATCTGTTCTCAGATCAGCAGCAAATAGAGCTCTCTCTCTCTCTCTCTCTCTCTCTCTTTTAAACATTACCCCATTCTACACATTTATAGTGTATAATATGTTACGTTGGAGAGATAGGAGTGGATAATCACCCTGTATAGGCATGCCATTGCTCATGATGCTTTCACGTGCCACTTATACCCTGGTGTAGATGATACGGAAAGAGAGATCTCCAATCTCTCAAAGCTTTATCTGCTCAGATCCCAACTGGTAGTTACCAGAATTCATACAATTCCATAATCCTGTTTCCATAATGCTTCATATATACTTTACAAGGTGTTATATTGCATCCATTACATCTTAGAGGTTCAAACAGAGAAAGCTTAAAGCTAACTCTAACCGCTCGTCTTTATAATTTATGCTCGAGTTTATATTCATTCACAGAACCACTTAATCCTACAACTAGGAACCGACAACTGACTGTGAGAAGGCGGGGTACACACTGATTAGCTCACCAGTCCATCGCAGGGCAACACACACACACACACACACACACACACACACACATTGACATTCACACCTAGGGGCAATTAGAAACAGCCAATTACCCTAATGTGCCTGTCTTTGTACAAGTGTTCATCATTTTGATTTCATTTTGATTATTATCCACTCAAAATAATGAACGTTCATGTATGAAATTAACATAACGACTTGAATGACTAAATTCAGCGAGAAGAGTATAAAGGTTTTTTTATTTTTTTAAAGGGCTGAGTTCATCCGTAAATGAAGGCCAGAGGAAAAGTTAAGGAAGGAAAGGAAACACTGGAGCAGAACACGAGCCATGTGAAAACCATCAAGGGGCTGTCTGAGCGTTCTGCCGACGGGCCGTCTTCCCAGAGCGCATGGAGCATTAGCATGTGGTTCCAATAAGTGGATGAGCTGTCCTCAGATAGGACGCCAGTCCCACAAAGTCCTCAACTTGTACAGGGTTTATGGACACCCCCCCCCCCCCACCACCACCACTACCCCCAAAGAATAACGGGCAATGCTTTACAAACATTAGAAGCAAACCCAGCAGGCTTGCGCTCCGGGAAGACCCAGCTACCGCAGGGCACCCCGAAATCAGGCACAAACTGCAGTGACTTGAACTGACGTCATCCCTTGTTCCTCACTCCGGCTTGGATGTACCAAGTCTCTCCAAAGCCAGAGGTTTATCCCTGTCACAACGTGGTCGGGACGGCAGGAAGTCCTCACCAGAGAGACACAGATGCTCCTTAATCAGACCTCGGCACGGTGTCTGGAAAGCCAAGCCTGTCCACGACTTGCTGTGGTCCAGGAGGATTTTTTTAGCATCGTAAAACAGCATTCGCACAATTCCTGGCCGCTTCGCATCTAAGGATCGGGTTACAAGTGACAGGAGAAGATGAGCAATTCGAGGAACAACGTGGCCGTTTCCAAGGAATGATTTTCCTCTTGCATCTTAATGCTACCACAGAGGCAGACCGCAAACACAAACAAGGAGGGGGAAAAAAAAAAAGCATTTATAGAACCACAGTCGCATGCACGCATTGTTTCAGCATTATGTCATCACACACAGAGTTATACTTCTCTTACGGACGGACCTTGAGATAATACGTATCACCGCACTGTACAAACACGCTTAACCCAAATCTGATCTTACAGTAACTGTGTACTGGCTGAACTATTGTACCATTCCCATCATATCAGACCGAGCGATTAACTCCAGAATTATCCACTCACTGCTCTTGACTCTGTTTATAAACCTTTCAGAGATAGCGTCCTGCCAAGACTGAGCGAACCGAGAGAACTGAGACACTGCTGCACAAGTCTCACAAAGGGTCCTGGATGAGTGTCTCACACATGTGGAGAGTCTCACAAAGGGTCCTGGATGCTGTTCAAGTTTTACCTGAAGTATTCCAGCAATGCTAGCGGCACTGAGAATTTATTTAATGACAGAACACAGTGTTGTACTAATGTACTATTCAACAAATCATCTACTAGGCTCCTACCTGGGAATCAAACCC
>JAQMYF010000001.1:64490967-64500967 GCA_030014195.1 Neosilurus mollespiculum
GGATGGATGGATGGATGGATGGATGGATAGATAGATAGATAGATAGATAGATAGATAGATAGATAGATGGATGGATAGATGGATAGATAGATAGATAGATATTTCTTTCCCAGAAATGTATCCCTACATTAAATATGTTTGTAAAAATAATTGCTATCATTAAACGCATTGCTGTAGAACTAAGTGAGAGTAAATTCCTCACTCGAGGTTAAAACACGAGACGGTGTGAATAAATTTGTTTGGCCAGAACCACGAGGATTAACTCATCTCCTCTTAACTTATCAGATCCGGTGAGAATCATCAATAATAAATTGGGAGAGTGGAAAAGTGCTGAAGGGGGATTTTTACTTACAGGACGAACCTCTGAGGCTCCAGATCGAGAGGAACCACTCAGAATTTAAAGGATGACCCTGAGCGTCACTCCCCGTTCAGTGGATAGAGATTTCTCTGCGAAGGTTTTCTCTTTCTCTTCTCGTCAGTGTTTGACGCGACTCTCACCGTGTTATCACCTGAACGAGGACATGACGGATGTGGAGGATTTTACCATAATGTAATATTGTGTAAATAAAAAGGCGTGCAGTGAAATGAAAATTAAAGTGTAACTGAAAAATACAATCGGCGGCGCAGTGGTTCGCATGTCCGCCTCACAGCAACAAGGTCCTGGGTTCGAATCCCAAGCTCGGCCGTTTCTGTGTTGGGTTTCATTCCAGGCTGCGAGGAGGAGGAACACCCTGGAACAGACAATTAGCCTACTGTGCATGTTTTTGGACTGTGGGAGGAAACCAGAGTAGGTGAAGGAAACCCATGTAAGCACAGGGAGAACATGCAAACTCCACATAGAACCGTCCCGAGACCGGAAATCGAACCCGGGAGCTTCTTGCTGTGAGGTGGACGTGTGAAGCACTGCACCACCGAGCCGCCACATTGAATAAATATATGGAATAAATTCTATTTAATTTTAAATGATTTCATTGAATAATTATAATATTGAGGACAAAAGAAAACATACAAAGAAACAAACAAAAATTGAAAACAAAGAAATTACAGATATAAACACACTCCATATATGATCACTTTGTATTGTTATTTATCTGTATCACATATTAATAATAATAATAATAATAATAATAATAATTATTATTATTATTATATGAATTTTATGGTATTATCATTATTCTGGTTCACGGCGCTCAGCTCGGCGTCCTCACATGGCCAGTGTGTTTAGTGTGCTTGACCACAGACTGGAGCTTTATGATTGATGTCACCAGTTAGAAAGTTCCTGAATGTTCGTGGGCTTCCAGTGATCACAGCGTGGTCAGGAGAGCGGCCTGCGCAGACCAGACCGCCATGATAAAGCAACTCGGAGACGCTACTGGTTTTGGGGAAATTCCAAAAATAAATAAATAAATAAAAGAGATGGCCTCATTTATTCTTTAGGAAATGCTTTATTCCTCGAGAAAGCGTATCTTTAAGAGCTGCTATGGAGACGCCATGAGGTCCAGAACACACAGCGTAACACTCGGAAAGGAAAAAAAAAAGAAACGAAACACAAGGCATGAGGGAGCACTTAATATCTGCGGTGGAGGAAAGCTGAGCTCAGTCAGGACTAATTTTTCCTGACAATGTACTTACACACTTACTCACTTTCTGATCTAAAACAGCGTTTATTTCATCTTAAGTCTGTAAATGGAAACATATCACGACGCGTCAGGGACCGACGTGCACGCTTCCAGTTTAAGAGCCGTTATACGCGGTATTGTAATTCAATTTTATTCACATTTATTAAACTCAGATTTGGTGAAAGCTTTTTTTTTATATTTTTATAATTTTACAGCCTCCATGCTTCTGATGCCAGGCGATCCTGAGACGCGGCTCGACTTGGAACGTGGATTTTAGCATGACCGCCATTAATTGCTAGTCTTCCTCGCCATGTTTTTTTTTTTTCTTTTCTTCCTGGGATCGCTGGCACTTCCGCTGGTTTGCGGTAATAGGAAAAGAAATACTAGCCACTTAACGACCAGTGTCTGAAAGCACTGCTAATTTTTATTTCTTCTCCATATATTTATATATTTATATATATTTTTACCCAAATGTGGCTAAAAGCAGCCAAGACGATAATTTGCGTACTAAATTGTAGCTTGTAAAGTTCTTGGGTCTGAAATAATTTTTCATACGGAGCGATGGAGTAAAAAGTGAGAAGAAGAGATACATTTTATGAAATTAAAGTTTTTTTTTTTTTTTCAATTACACACAATTCTTGACTTTGATGCATGATTTTTTACAAATGATTCTTTTCAGGTGATTCATTTTATTTCCACATGACTCAGTTTTCGAGTCCCGGGTTCGAGGCCCAGGTTCGGTGAGGGCGTCTCTATATGGAGTTGGCATGTTCTCCCCATGCTCATGTAGGTTTCCTCTGGGTACTCTGGTTTCCTTCTACAGTCCAAAGACCACACTACCCATAAGTGTGAATGTGAATGGTTGAGTTTTTTTTTTTTTTTACACGAGTCATTTCAATAAATGATTCATGCATCCATATGGGTAAATAACAAATGATTCTTTTTTACCTGATTCATTTAATTTAACATGTGATTCATTTTTTTTTTGTTTTGTTTTGTTTTAGTTTTTTTTTTGTTTGTTTGTTTTTTTAATGATTCATTTAATTGAACTTTCAGACACAACTCATTTATCTCCAAATTATTCTTTCTATATAATTTATTCATATTGGCGTACATTTTGAATGTGATTCTTTAATTTGATTTGTTATTTAAACACTTGACTTTTACACATGATGCATTTAATTTCACGAAGTGAATTAATCGTATAAAAAATAAAGCATCATTAATATTATTGAGGTTATGAGTTTATATGAATTGATAAAATGTAAAAATTCACCTTTACTTTTTTTTTTTTTTTCTTTTTAAGTCATCACATATTTCTCACGTGACCTCATATGAAATGTGTGCGATATTTCCATCATCTACTCGGCTTTATGTTCAACAGCAGATGTTAAAATAAAGTCCTCCTTCAACACGTGAACTCAACCCTCACGACCCTCTCTCGCTTTTCCAGCTTTTTTTTTTAGAGAAGCCGAAATCCCCACCCGTTTCTTCCAGCCTCTCACCGCAGTGTGGCTTGAATTCCTCTGCCTTTGTGTCTCTCCCTCGGGGCAGACCTCACTTGCCACATCTCGCTGGATTGATTTACACGTGTCTCACTGCCCTACTGTCTCACTGCCCCAGTGTCTCACTCTCTCTCTTTCTCTCTCTCTCTCTCTCTCTCTCTCTCTCTCTCTCTCTCTCTCTCTCTGCTTCACAGTTTCACTGCCTCCATCTCTCAGTATCACCCTCACTAATTCTGTCTCACTCTTACAGTCTCTCTCGCAGTCTCAGTTGCTATCGGCTTCACTGCCACAGTCCCTCGCTGCCTCAGTCCATCTCTGCCTCACTGCGACTCAGTCTCTCTGTCTCACTCACTCCTAGTCTCACTTTCTCACTGCCTCATCTCATGCTGCCTCAGTTTCTTTTTCTCTCTCTCGGTCTCACTGCCTAACAATCTCACTCCCCCACTGCCTCAGTCTCACTCTCACAGTCTCACTCTCACCATTTCACTGCCTCACAGTCTCACTCCCCGACTGCCTCAGAGTCTCACTCTTGCAGTCTCACTCTCATCGCTTTACTGACTCACTTTCTCACGGTGTCTCAGTTCACAGCCTCAGAGTCTCACTTAAGTCTCTCTTATTGCCTCACGATTTCACAGTCGGATAGACTTACTGCCTCGGCCTCTCTTTTTACAGAAGTGAGAACAAAAACGAATGTTCTGATAATTATATGTTGTTGTTTTTTTCTCACCTCACAGCCAGAAGGTCCTGGGTTCGAGCCCCGAGGTCAGTGAGGATGTTAGTGTGGAGGCTCAATGCATTATGGGTGTGAGATGAGAAGAGAGTGAAAGTATAAATATAATATAATCATTTCGAGAAGGACTAGAACAGTAAGTCCATTTCATCACGGGACTCGATCACGGATTATTTTCTAATCACAGGGTGTAGCTTAATGTTTTATAGAACGAATGATATTACAGTAAATAAATATGCAATAAAATCAGATGATTGTGTGACAGTAAATGCTTACATCATCATCATCACCACACGCAGCACAGACTCTGGAATAAAAACTGACTCGACACCTGATGAAGAAATTCAATTCCCATTTTTGTGATAAGACAACATCAACACCGCCGTGTGCAAATCCTGGAAGTTCCTCGAATTGTCTGTCATTTTTTGACAATCGAAACCACTCGAATACATTCGAATCTCTCACATCCTGCCAGTGCTGTGGGATCTTTAATTTTCACCGCATGAAAGCCCACAAGGTACTTTCACTGTGGTCAGCCATGCTAGTAAATTAAAAACAACAACAAAAAAAGCAGCGACGATACACGCTCGGAGGAAAAGTAAAGCGAAAAAGACCCTGCTGATGAAAGCATTAACTTGCTCGGCGCTGGCTGATGAAAGCCATGGCTTGTCAGCTTGTCGAAAGAAACCACAGAAAGCGTTTATTGTAAGTGTGACAACACGTGTGTGTGTGTGTGTGTGTGTGTGTGTGTGTGTGTGTGTGTGTGTACTCTAGCTCGAATGCTTACATCCTGCTGTATGGTAAGTGACTTCACCAAACATGGAGTTTCTGAGGTTGGGACTTTGTTCTTTATTTTCTTTCGAATTTGTCTAGAAAGACCCAGCATTCACAAGATACACTTCACAGTTTTCATAATTCTGGTTTAAAGAGAAAAACAGTACACGCCAAACAGGAAGTTCACAAAGTGCTTCACCCAGAGCCCTGAATGAGTGAAAGTGTTAGAGATTTCTTTAAGACACTGAAGAACTTCACAAACAATTACAGGAAAATAATCCATGACGGGATGGAGATGAAGCAGAGCTACCGTACTGCAACCAAAAAAAGTTCTCCCTGTGCTTGCGTGGGTTTCGTTAGGGTACTCCGGTTTTCTCCCATATATGTTTCGGCTCTGCGATCGACAGGTGAGATGTTCAGGGTGAACTTCTTCACCCAGTGTCACTTGAGATAGTCTCCAGCCTTCCAACGACCGTAATAGGATCAAGCATTCCGGCAAATGCGTGAATAAATGAATAAATTAATGTCCTCATTTACATTATAGCAGCTATAAACACTCGTTCCCTTACCATCCTGTCTTTCTCTATTCATCCATCCATCCATCACTCTGTTATGTGTACTGCGTATGGCTCATTTACGCTTCTTTTTATCAATCAATCGATTTTAAGGACTACCCTGGATATATTAGCTACAGCGCCCCCTGTGGTACTGCTCCACTTTGTATGCAAATTGTGCACAATGTCGGAAAAAATTAACGCAAAGTACAGATAGAATGCTTATCTGTTTCAATCTTTAATCCGTCAGGGTCATGGCGAAGCTGGAGCCAATCATGGCTGACTTCAGGTGAGAGGCGGAGTTACACCCTGAATAGGTCGCCTGTCTATAACAGGACAAACACAGAGACAAACAACGCTACACACTTACATTCACAGCCATGGGTAATTTAGGGTAGCCAGTTGACCCCATGTGCATGTTTTTGAACCTCTGGAGGAAACTGGAGTACCCAGAAGGAACCCATGCAAGCACAGGGAAAACATTTAAGTCCATTTGAATAGTGGAATGAAGTATCAGAGTAGTAGAGTACATTCTAATATTTTGTGGGTGGGGTCTTTGTGGGTGGAGTCTTTGTGGGTGGAGTCTTCAACCCGCCCACATTATTGTACTTGATCTAGATATTGAAAAGTTCTCAGTAAAGGTTAAGTTTCTTGTTCAATTATAGTTTTGAACACTGGATTTCACTCGAATTCACACCGTTCTGGCCATGTTCCGCCTCCAGTTACCTCCTGCAGCAGGTCGCAATATTAAGTCTCTGCTGAAGGTTGTATGCAGGGGATTGTCTTTGGAATTATAAAGAAGTGCCAAAGAACATGACTGAAATAGTGCAGTGATGGTGTTAAGGCAGTTCTTGTTGACCCCGCTGCTCAGCGATCGTGGCTGTAATTAAGCTCCAGACCAGCAACTCGATGCCGATGTGACGCACTAACGGGTCGCCTGAAGAAGTGGAGGTCGGAAAAAGAAACAGGAGCCTCGCTGGCTTTGTGGCCACGCTCTCCATCAGCTGCCAAAGCCGAGGCCTGCCCGCTAATTCTCCCAAATGAGAGCCCTTATTCACGGCATCTTTACACACAGACACGATCATAAAAACACGTTCCGACTGTTCCACAGACCAAATAGAGGCACAGCAAAGGCTTCTCTGTGATGGAGGAGAATATCACATCATATCAGTCATTTATTGATACAAAGGCTTCTATTAGGATGTCTGTGGTGTGGACGCGGACAAGTCGTAAATCTCTCAGAGCACAAATACAGCGTAATGCCATCCGTAGCGGAACTGCCTTTTCCTCCAAGGTCAGATATAAGAACTAAAATACAAACTATGCGGAATGCTAACTTACTGGTGACTCGGGGGTTTTTCCACCGAGCATGGACCTAATTATCCACCAGAAAGGATTAACAAGATTGCATCATCATACCGATACAGCCTAATGCTTAAGTATTTCATTAATGCAGTGCTAGCTTAATGCTAACAATTCCACTCATGCTAGCGAACCTCTCTGTGATTTATTAGGACTGTGGAGGGGGAAAATCTGGAATTTAGATTCGGGATCTGAAAAGCAGTCACATCCTCGGTTTCAATGGAAAGTTTGTGAGGTAGTGAATTATTCATGACGGGTTTTTTTTTTTTTTTCAAGTAAAGATGAAAATATGAAGACGACACGTCCGCCTTGCAGCAAGAAGTCCTGGCTTTAGTATGGGAGTTTCGGTGCGGAGTTTTCATGCACTTTAGGCTAATTGGTTGTTCCAATTTGTCTCTAGGTGTGAATGTAATATCTGTGTGTGTATTGGCCTTGCAATGGACTGTTGAGCGGTTCAGGGTGTACCCCGCCTTTGACAGGATAAAACTGTTCAGGAAATAGATGATTAAATAAAAATATCTATTTTAGCTAGCAATGCTAAGCTTTAAGGCCTAGCATAAAGAGAAGTGGACATACATGATAACAATTACAAAGAAATAATTAAAGAAAGAAAGAAAGGAAAGGGGGGAAAAAGTACAACAACAGTGGGTCTAAAACAGAACCTTGTGGGACACCTTATGATAGTGAGTGTTTTATGATCCTAAAAGTTTTTTTTTCTCCCATCGATAATGCAGATTATTTTTATTTTTTACCACTGAAACAAGTAATAGGCAAATTTGATACATTAATTTAGATTTTTTTAAACAACTGCTACCACTTGCATCTAATTTAAACACTATGCTGAATATCAAACCCGAATTGCGTACACACCCTGCTATTCATTTCCCGCTCTACGTTACTGCCTCCGAGCTCCATATATCAGGACTTAAGTACTTTTCCAACACGACATTGACCTTGAGTGTTTGACATTGATTTCCTGTGGCGTCACACCAACAGGGGTCTTTGGCACTCGGCCCTCGGTGTGTCACACATCGGGAACGGATTCGAGAAATCCCGGTCCGCACTACTGATGGATCACCTTCATCTCCACCACATCCATCCTCACCTGCCTCGGAGGAGGTGGCACCTGTGCCAAATTTATCATAATGCACACGAGTGACGCATCAACCACGGGAAAAGAAGATGGCGAGGAATTCCAGAGTAAAAGAGGGTCTCAGAGGACGACATCCTGTAATCACTCACACTGGTACGGAAACGTCAACCTAAAAATATATTTATGGGCCGTATATCTATATATATGTGCATGAGCTGTGATGTTTTTTGTAGCTGTTCATCAGCATAATATAAGAAATCCTTCACATAATAGCTTGCATGGAATATTCTCCAGTTCATATTCATTTAGCTTTAGTAATGATGTGCAAGATATTTGATAAGCCTGGGATATATGAGTATATTCGTCTGCATGAAGGTCGTCAGTCTTGGAAAGAGCAAGTATGCATCGGCACGAGCTTTATAGGAAGGAAAAGAAGGTCGTGTGACATTGACTATGCACTAATTTAATTAATTGCACAAATTTCCCTGGAAAAAAGGTTTTATAGACAGTTTAAAGGAGAGAGAGAGAGAGAGAGGTCTGTTATTCTTATTGCCCTGTGGCGCGATGCCTCACACAAAGGTCCAGCTTCTCTTTTTGCCTCGAGACGAAATCGGCTGAGTGCAAAATTAACAGCCTGTGAAGAGATGTAGAGACAGAGGCGTCTGTTAAGTGTAAGAGCCTCTTACGGCGTCTATCTCTCTGTCTGTCTGCCTTTCTTTCACTTTCTCACCTGCCCTGAAGAGACTCGGTTATTGTCTTTGCAGTGACGGTGAACGATAAAAGGCCCAAGCGACAGAGCCAGGCTTCCAAACCACACAGCGAAAGAGGAGTTGGAGCCCTCCTCATCCTGCCTTCTCCTCCCTCCTGAAGCACAATGCCCTCTTTCAGTCTTTGCCCAACCCTCTGTGCACTAGAAGCAGCTCCACGTCGCCTCCCCAGTCTATTAACCCCAACCGCTAAAGAGCTTCGCACCACACAGCAGTCATGATTTTTTACAGCAACAACAGAACAGTAAAGCTTCAAAATCTCAAGCAGTGCAGTGTACTCCTGAACGACGGCGACTTCCAGGAAGTGAACTAAAGGGCGTGTTCTGAAATCCTTTATTTCTCCATTACACATAACTGAGCCTATTATTTTCTTCAGCTGCTAATAGTTTAAACCAGACATGAAACCATTAAACCAAACAGAACCTCGAGAGCAGCGTGGTGAGCCGTTTGCAGGATTTGTAGGTTGGGTCTTGTTTCGTTTGGAGAAGGAGATGTCCGTATCCCACAATGTTCCCGTCTGTTTTTTTTTTTGTTTTTGTTCTTTTAAGCCCTCTCTGGATTTTGCCCTCAGACACTTAGATCTGCCGAGTGGACGGCATCGAGGACCACACACAGGTCACTAAGTGCAGAATTTCCTGCTCATACTTTTTTACTCAAATATACAGTTCTGCTTCTTTATACATTAATATGAAAGAAATAAAAACCTATAGAAGTGCTGGTGAAATATAATCATAAGCTATATCTATCTATCTATCTATCTATCTATCTATATATCTATCTATCTATCTATCTATCTATCTAAAATATAACATATATTTTAATGCTTTTTACAAAATAAAATTATTTTATGCATGTTTATGAAATAATAACTACATTATAAATTAATAATTGATTTAATATTAAATAATTTATTTAAAGTTATTTAAATAATGTATATTTTTTTTTTGTTAAGGATTAATAAAGGTATTTTAAATGCACTTATTTAAATCATGTTTATTTGTTTATTTATTATTTTTTCATTATTTTAGTTTGTAAATAAATTCTGCAATTCCAGAAAATCACATTCATAAAAATACAAATAAATAAATAAATAAATAAATAAATAAATAAATAAATAATGTTTTTATTTTATTTTATATGCTTATTTTTTAAATTAATTTTATTTATAATAGTTATAAATAATAAAAATTAATTTTGCAATTAAATCAATATTTAACTAAATTGTATTTATTAGTATTTACACTTAATATTTATTTGATTTCATTAATTAAAAATATATTTTAAACAACAATTATTATATAGCTTCTTTTTTTCTTTCTATTTTGTTTTCTGAATTTTGGAGGAGGAAGTTAGCTTCTTTTTTTCACTACTTAGTG
The DNA here is from genome assembly GCA_030014195.1 of Neosilurus mollespiculum. NCBI lineage: Eukaryota > Metazoa > Chordata > Actinopteri > Siluriformes > Plotosidae > Neosilurus > Neosilurus mollespiculum. The sequence continues at coordinate 64,500,748 of JAQMYF010000001.1, forward strand.
TGTTACAGGTCTCGAGTCCTGACTACTGCAGGAACCAGGCCCATTAACTTCGAAGTTTCTCTCGTATAATTTAGATAGAGTTCGTTAGTGAGTCTGAGATGATGTGGGGTGGGGGGGTGGGGGTTTAATTTGACTTTGTGATTTATTTGTTGAATAGGTGTTCTTCTTTAATAATTTATAGTTTAAGAAAGTATTAATTTCTAACCTTCAGTAAGTGTGA
>JAQMYF010000001.1:64511510-64521810 GCA_030014195.1 Neosilurus mollespiculum
AATCCTAATTAGGGTCGCGGGGAGGCTGGCGCCCATCTCAGCCAACTCTGGGCGAGGGCGGAGTACACCCTGGACAGTTCCCCAGGCCATCGCAGGGCAGAAACAAGCTGATGGCTATGCAGCTACTCTTGACGAAAGTCAGCAGTGGTTCTTTTACATTCCTCTCATCACAGACAGTGAGAGACACGGCCGGCCTTTGATAACCCAGTTAGCTGCACTTGGGGGACAGCAGTGACAACCTGTTGATAGTGGGGCTTGAACTTCCGACCTTGGGATCAGTAATCTTATTTTCATTTTTATTATTATTATTATTACAAATATTATTATTACACACACACACACACACACACACACACACACACACATGCTTTAAGCATCTACCTTGAGCTTCCATGATAAGCATTAACTCATGATTGAAGTCAAATCTCCATCTCTATCGAAATCTACATTGCTAGCTGTGATGTAACGTTCTAAACCCCGTGGACAGCCGGTGCAGAAGTTCACATCTGTGGTGTTTGCTGTTGAAATGTGCGCACCAGTGCAGAAGTGTCTGAATGTCGGCCGTCTCAGCAGTCTTCCCGAGGAGAGACTAATTGACTGTATTGTCTTAGGCCAAGTCCCATCAGACTATCTGTAGATTGATGGTGATGGCTTGCACTCTCTCATCAGTCCATCCTGTACTAATGAGAAAGTGTTTAATGGAGGGCCAGGAGGGGTTTGACACGGAGGCGGAGGGGGCGGCAACAGACATTGATGAGTCCCAAACTGGACAGGAGAAGCGCCAGGACTCAGGAATGTCGGATACTGATGGATGTTCAGCCTGGGTAAAAAATGTTGACTGTTGACGGTGAGATAGAGAGAGATATAATTTATAAAGAAAGATTTTTTAATAAGAATTTAAATAAAGAATTAAAATAAAGAGAATTTTGACTATATACACATACATTCATATTTTGTTTTTTTTTCCTGGCAAGTAAAGTTTTTTTTTTTTTGTTTGTTTGTTTGTTTGTTTGTTTGTTTTTTTTTTTGGGGGGGGGGTGTTTCATCCTGCTTACATTTATAAATTACTTATGCAATATTTATTTATTTATTTATTTAATTGATTATTTCTTTCTTTCTTTCTTTCTTTCATTCATTCATTCATTTATTCATTTATTTATTTCATTTATTTATCCAGGGTGGCGCACTGGTTAGCACGTCCACCTCACAGCAAGAATGTCCCGGGTTCGATTCCCAGTCTCGGGCGTTTTTGTGTGGACTTTGCCTGTTTTTTCCCTGCTTTCATGTGTTTCCTCTGGACACTCCGGTTCCTCCCACAGTCCAAAAACATGCACAGTAAGCAGATTGGCTGTTCCAAATCGCGTGTGAGTTTGTGAGTGTGAGTGTAAATGGTTGTGTGTGTGTGTGTGTGTGTGTGTGTGTGTTGTGCGACGGCCTGACGAGCTGTTCAGGGTGTACCCCGCCGTCACCCAGAGTCGGCTGAGATGGGCGCCAATCTCCAGGGTCAACACAAACAGGAGTAATTTGGACCAACCAATCAGCCTTCTGTGCATGTTTTTGGACTGTAGGAGGAAACCGGAGTACCCGGAAGAAACCCACGTAAGCACAGAGAAAACATGTAAAGTCCGCACAGAAATGCCCGTGCCTGGGACTTGAACCCAGAACCTTCTTGCTGCGAGGCAGAGGTGGTAACCACTCTGCCACCCTTTATCTGTCTATCTTTTTTTTACGACCTTGCTGAAATATTTCTTGTGAAATTGTATAAATTGTAATATACCTGTGCTGTGTAATACATGCGTTATTAATATTTAACTTATTGTTTACTACATATTTACTCTTAAAACTACATTCACGAGAAACTTTATTTAAAAAAAGGATTAATAGAAGTTTGGCCGATTATTGCAGTATTTCTATTGCATGATAATTTATTCTTTATTAAACGCTTTAAAATCTTTTTTTCTTTTTCCACCTCAATCCTGAGATCATAAACAGTTCACCAGATGAAATGTCATTGACCTGCAGTGGCGCCGTAATAAAATTTATTCATAATGGACTCTGGGAATGTTGAGTTGCCTTCCCTCGACACCCATACAATATATTCTCTGCCAACAAGGAAGCATTCTGTGTCCTCTGTTGTGTGAGAGAACGTCCAGCATGGTGGCCTCTCTCTCGGCTGTGAGAGTCTCGCGTCTCTGTGTTCTCTTTGTCCTCCGACTGCAGCATTCCCAGGATGCCCGCATGCCACGGATGCCTACTTCTTCCTTGTTTTCTCAATTACATATCTGTTTACTTTCAAAGGGGGCATTTTTCCTGTGCATCTTTGCCCTCGGCTCCCACGGCCCTCGTAGGTTGAGATCGGACCTGATTTATTGTTACTTTTTTTACTGCTTCAGGTCCGATCGCATTGTTTAAACCTTCGGCAGTGTGTAAAAAGGGGGGAAAAAACAAGTTTCTTTCCTCTAGTATCCATATTTAAGTGTTTATTCCTTTTTAAAAACATCTGCAACTCACCATAACCTTGTGAGAAAGTAAATACATCCTAATCATTGTTCATGTTAGCTGGTGAGCTTTTTTTATTTTTCATTTTGCCGTTTTCACTCGAAAAAGGCGTAACTCCGAGTTCAGACTTCCCACTTCCCCAAAGTTAAAATTAACACCAATTGCATTTTACACTGATGTTTGCTGTATGTTTAAAGTAAAGTTATCATCATCATTTTCTTCTGCTTGGCCTGGGATCGGGTTTGGGGGGTGGGGGGTGGTGGTGGTGGTGGGGGGGTTTCAACAGACTAAGCAGTGAGGTCCAGACGTCCCTCCAATGGACCCACCATCTGTGGAAGGGGCTGTAGGGTTTGGGTGCAGTTTGAACTGGGTGGCAGCGGAAGGCGTGGTTAAAATGGGGTTCCAAAATTTTTGGAATACTCCACCCAGGGTACAATATTCTATATGGTGTCTCAGTAAAAATTAAGATTCTGTTTTTCTTATTATTATCATTATTATTTTCATGTTTCCATGACCTTGATCTTTGACCTCTAACATAGAAATTGCCTGTATTTGTAGCTGACAGTCTTTGTATCTGATCAATACATTTTTAAAGGATTGTTGGATCTGATTCTAATCTATTACAGTGGGAATACATACCGGTATCCATTCTATTATTTCCTTTAATATTTATAATTTAGCTTATGGCAGGGACATCTGTGTACCACGAACACACTCCAGTTGAAGTTTATTTTTTTCTAAGCTGTCTTTCCAAAATAGATGTATAGAATTCCCTGTAGAATTTATAAACAGATCCATCTTTAAACAAGAAGGAACTTAGTTTTAAGATTATTTTCCCTCAATCTTAAACACCAGCTCCTTATTTTGCTTACTGTTAAACTCTTTCTGTAAAATTCGAGATTCAAACCAAACTTCATACAGCTTCCTGTTGAAAAAGGGGGAGAAAAAAAAATTGAGTCATGGTGATCTATCCTAAAGCAGTCATGTGTCTTATCTTCACAGTGTATAGAGATGAACAAACTCAGAAGCTGACTCCATATCACACCATGAGGATCTAGAGAGCTGATTGGCTGGAGGGACTTCCTGTGGAAGGAAGTGATTGAGAAGAGAGGAAGGTGCAAGCATCCGTAGCGAAGCCACAGCAAGCCACCCTGACACAGCTTATCGCCTTTTCACTAATAAACACATCGGAAGTGAAACTGAACCCTGTAGCAGCACTCAGCACTGTGTACGTCGAGGTGTGAAGGGCGTAGATGGAATGAAATGAAGACGGCGTTTCAAAGAAAGGTCGTCAAGGTGCCGATATCACAGAGATATAAACCGAAGTCGCTGAAGGTTCTTGAGAAGTTTCGGTGGTGGGTTAGGTGTGATTGGTGAATGTGATCCCCCACTCTCACTTTCTATTTATTACGCTGCAGTTTTCTCAGGCTTCAGAAGAAACCAAACAAAAGCAACTCTCACAGACTCAGTGTTGGTGAATGGTTGCGTATTGTAGGAAATGTGAACACGCCGAGTGTAGACTGGACTGTAAAATGTCTGGCTCTAAAAGAAAATGATTTCATTCTCATTTGTAACATGACAAAAAAAAAAAAAAAAAAGCCTGGAGAGGAAATTAATGAAGCCTCCTGGCGAGCGTCAGTGTTCTTTGGACGTTTGACAAGAGAAACTTCAAATTTACAAGGATACTCTCTGAGAGCACGGACGTGTGCTTGAGAAAAAAAAAAAAAAAAAAAAACGGCTCACCTGCCGAATGTAGTCAGTGTGTGCACTATAGAGGTGTGATGCTGGATTTCCTCTGTGCTGTTTATTTCATTTGCTTTTATTCCTCCACCACAAAATGGAGTTCTGGCAGAGTTACGTGTTGTAATCACCGGTGTTTGGTGTCCATCCAAAATCCTGACCACACCCATGCATGGATTCTCACCAAACTTGGTGGGTCCAATACTCTACCTAAATCCCAGATATGATTTGATTTAGCAATGTCTGGGTCAAAGGTCAAGGTCAGACCAAGGTCATAAAGTTTTGGAGACAGATTTAATATAAAATAATAATAAATGCTGATAGACATGCCGTTACTATGGAACACTAATAGGAAACCATATATAAACCTTCAAATGAGACCTTTGACCTTTGACCTTGAGTGACTCTTAAAAGGTCAAACCCTCTGGTATATCAGGACCCTGCACACATTCACACTCATTTAAACAGAGTAATCATGCTTCCATTTATCTCAAAAGCTTCTAATATCATCACACCTGGGCTGGTCATGTTCCATTATAAAGGTAAAAAAAATCAACACCAGATATTGTTTGCCAGGTTGTGCCAACCTGCTTAATCCTACTAGTGTAGCAGGGAGGCTGGAGCCTATCTCAGCTGACTCTGGGCAAAGGCAATGTACACCCTGAACACCCTGAACTAGTCCATTGCAGGGCCAATACACGCACACAACAATTTACACATGCACTAACACCTAGGGGCAATTTGAAACAGCCAATTAGCCTAGCATGCATGTCCTTAGACTGTAGGAGGAAACCAGAGTACCTGGAAGAAGCCCACACAAGAACGGGGAGAACATGCAAATTCCACACAGGAATGCCCCCAGTAAGGGAACCCAGGGCCTTCTTGCTGTGAGGTAGTCATGCTAACTCCTACGTCACTGTAGAAGGGAGGAAACTGGAGAAGAACATGTGGAACTCCAAGAGGAGCTCAAGATCAAACTTTGCCTATGTTTGCTTTCCAATATTTAGCATCATTAAAAATGGTCTTTTTGGCACTTTGAGAAACCCACCACAGCCACAGGGGCTCCAGAGTCATGCCATGACCATAAAGTGAGCTTTGTGCTGAACGCCCACCCTCCGGCTATACCAACAAGCTGTAGGTCGGATATGGATGCGCTTGCCTCGACTCGGCCTCCTTGTTTACTTTTATATTCTCTTCCATAGACGGCGCTCCCAGAGGCGCCCTGAGTATGATCAGTCAGAACATGTTGTGGGGTAACGGCACTTGGCTGCGCATAAAAGTAGTCATGTCAGTTAGGCGTAACCTTGCAGGCAGAAGGACCATTAAAACTCTTTAGATCCCTAAAGTGTGGCTCCTGCAAGACCATTACTTTTATGGTCAGTTCATAGACTTCCTATATAACGTACTTAGGAGCGTTCGCTCGTGGTTATTTTTTACTGTTGTGAGCTGCTGAAGCCTGAGATGGTTGTTAAAAATCCTTTCCATGATGCATATGTCTCTGTTTAGCCACATCACGAGGAATGGATGGAAATCAGGCTCATTTTCACCAACTCACGCCAACGTCATCGCCGCTGTTTGAACATAATAACATGATTGATATAGAAATTTGTTAGAATTTGCAAAAGACTGAGAAAAACAGGTTTAAATTACAAAGGATTACAAATTGTTGCATAGCAAGAATATAGTAGTTATATAAGGTCGTATAGCAGGAATGATAACTAATGATGTATAATGGGAGTATTAGTTATATATCTGTTCGCATAGGTCTGTCGGCAGTGTGACTTACTATGCGTCACAGGGTGTCCTCATGTCTGTCCTCATGCCTGAGTCATGCCGGAGTCCCTGTGTACACTCAGCACTAATAAACTCTCTTTTTTAACCATTACACAGTTAAGAGATACCCGAACCTCTTGTGTGTTTTTGTTGAGGTACAGATGCTACTTCTCAGATCCCAGTGATGCTGATCCTTCTGCTTTCTGAATTCTGTGATCCGTATAAATGTGCTACAACTGGCTGGAGTTCTGATCTCTCCTCGCTCCTGCTGATGATGATCCATATGGAGCTAAATATACACTCAGAAATGGTGAAGACGACTTTTCGCTGTTGGTGATATAAACTCTTTTACTGAAATGATTTAGGACTATCCCTGTGACCCTAATTAGGATTAAGCGGTTCAGAAAATGAATGAATGAATGAATGAATGAATGAATGAATGAATGATTTAGGACTACAATTCCCATTACAGTTATAAGATAACCAGCTCGACCTCATGTTAAACTATAGTGAAGTTTCTGCTACATGGTTTGTATTTGTATCTGGTTTCATCCAAATGACGATGGGTTTCCCTCTGGAGTCTGGTTCCTCTCAAGGTTTCTTCCTCATGTCGACTGTGGAAGTTTTTCCTTCCACCGTCGCTGCGGGCCTGCTCATTAGGGATGTGTAGGGTTAATAGAGAAATCTTTAAAAAAATACAAAGTTTTTACTTTGTAAAGCTGCTTTGTGATTATAAAAAGCGCTATACAAATAAAACTTATTTGAATTGAATTGAATTTTTCTGTGTAACGGTGGTGTGTCGGTGGTTAAGGCTCTGGGTAATTGATTGGAAGGTCAGGGTTCAAGCTCCAGTCCCACTAATCTGCCACTGTTGGGCCCCTGATCAAGGCCTTTAACCCTCATCTGCTAAGCAGTATAAATACAATAAAATTTAAGTTGCTCGGGATAAAACCGTCTGACAAATGCCGTGAATGTAAATGAGAAAGCTGTGTATGGTTGTGAAACCTTATTTCATGAAAATCTCATGAATATGAATCTTTATCAGAAAATGCTGAATGGTGATTTAGTTATATTATGGAAAGGTTACAATTGGTCATGTGACATTACATAACGGAAATGAACAATTTGTTTTATTACAAATTATTTTTTTACTTTTTATTTTATAAAAATATTTTATTACTGGTAACCGTGCATTCTGATTGGCTCCCCTACTACTAGTATATCAGCTCATATACCGGGAGGTGCGTACAACAAAAATGGTGGCGCAAATTTGCCGAACTAGTACTGCCTGAAAACAAAACTCGAGAAATATAAAAAAGATAAAAATGCATTCGGAATATAAGAATTTTATTAGAATGTAGATTTTTAATGTTAAAAAAATATAGAACTTTTTACAAAAGAAAGTCATGTACGACTCGATTTCATGGAATAATCGTTTGACGTTACATGATACTTTTTGGTGAAATCCAAAGCGTGGAACACTCATTACCCTGTGAACGTTCGATCTGATTGGATACCAACGTATCACAGATAAGCACATGACTATCAAAGTCATATCTGAATAATATTTTTCTTCTGAAATTATCACAATAAAAAAATAACCGTGTACGCAGTCACACCTCCTTCCATGACCAGACCGCTCTGCTCGTTTTTATTTATTTATTTATGTTTACATGAAGTTATAATCTGCAGGTCAGAGCAACCAAACTTCTGTTTGAGGAAAAAAATTATAGAATCCACTCAGAGTTATTTAGCAAGGGGACTTCCAGGGTCCACAACTTTAGGGTGATGACATCATCCTGGTTAGGATCGCATGTAGAAGTCGTATTAGCAGGAACCAGCGTTGGTTCCGAGTCACAGCGTTTCTATCTCACTGGAATGAACGAGTGTACTGATGAAACCTTTCTTTTTTTTAAAGATTGGTTTGCAATAACAAATCAAATCAAAATATTTTATCTTCACATTGCTAACCTAATTAATGCAATAATTATATTCATGCTCGTGATAATAATGGGATTGGTACCAAATGCTGTAAAGCCACAGAACATATACAAAAGAGCCAAAAAAAAAAAAAAAATCAGTTGAATGGTGACTCTTAAGCTTCTCCAGAGGTGTTCTTGTTAAGTTGGAGAGCTCAGGCGTGCTGGCTCGAGCCCACGTCGACGGCTCAGGAGGAGACGTGTTAATTAATCATTTGTGACTGCGAGTGTGCCAGCGCGGGCCAACTGCAGCCAAACAGGCCCGCGGCTACCTCCAACAAAAACATATGCTCCTCTGGATGTACATGCCTCGTCGACGTGCTGTAGAGAAGTGTATTTCTTTTTCATTTGTTGTTTGGTAAAGATGAGAGAGGAGGTGTGACACGGAAAGTCCCACAGCACGACATAAGTCCGGGATCGAGCTCTGATCTATAGACCACCATAAAAGGGTTAAAAATTATACGAATACTGAAAAAGGAATTTCGTAAGCAATATTTTTTAATAATGAATTAATAAATCTCATGCACTATGAAGTAATCCTGTGATTTTGGTTAAAATAATTAACTAAATAAGTAAATAAATAAATAAATACTTGAAAAAGGTGTAATATTCTCGACTTTAAAATATTTTGGAAGACACTTAGAGCGAGAAAGAGAGAGAGAGGAAGTATGTTTGTGTGCGTGTGTGAGAGAGAGAGAGAGAGAGAGAGAATGTGTGTGTATGTGTGTGTGTGAGAGAGCGAGTGTGTGTCTGTGGGTGTGTGGGTGGGTGAGTGAGAGAGAGAGAGAGAGAGAGAGAGAGAGAGAGAGAGAGAGAGAGACTGAAAGAGAGAGTGTGTGTGTCTGTATGTGTGTGTGTAGGTGGGTGAGTGAGAGAGAGCAGGGGGGGAGAGAGAGAATGAGAGAGAGAGAGAGAGAGAGAGAGAGAGAGAGAGAGAGTGTGTGTGTGGGGGGGGGGGTGAGAGGGAGAGAGAGCATAAGAGAGAGAGAGAGAGAGAGAGAGAGAGAGAGAGAGTGCGAGAGAGTATGTGTCTCTGTGTGTGTGAGAGCACATGAGAGAGAGAGGAAGTGTGTGAGAAAGTTCAGCCAAGTTGGACCAGCGCAAAATTTGGTGCAAAATTAACATTTTTCACAATCGCCAATATGATAGTTGTAGATATTTAAATAGACCGAACCAACCGAAAACGACGTCGCAAAATTTCGTGGATATGTCGCTTACATGTGAGTCAGCTTTACGTCTGTGATGTACTGAACATACGACGTTCAACCCGACCTTAATATGAACTGTAGAAAGTGGAATGGTCCAACTGCACTCTTGTCATTGTTGGTGTTAGACCCATAATGGGCGCCAGAACAGTGGATCCTTTTAGTGCAGCAGTGGGATAACGGTTGTCTAGTTCCATTCCATGTAGAATAAAAAAGAGTGAAAGGAGGATTTTATATAATATATATATATGTTTGTCTGTGATGGCCTGGCGAGCTGTCCGGGGTGTACTCTGCCCTCGCCCAGAGTCGGCTGAGATGGGCGCCAGCCTCCCCGCGACCCTAATTAGGATTAAGCGGTTCAGAAAATGGCATGACATATATATGTTTGTAATTCAGTAAAAAACGGAGTTAGACCACTTTTGCTCTGAGGGGCCCAATTACAATAAAAGTAGGTAACCACTCCGGTGTCACATGACCCCATGAGGAAAAACATCCATCGTGACGGTGAAGGACCTTCAAGGGTGACATGAGATCAGAGTTTCTTTCTTATTTAAATAACAGAGTGCAGTAAACGTCCAGTAGGTGCTGCAGTTCAGTCGCAGGCGAATCCTTTAACCCCAAACCGCTCGGTTCATCATCACACCTCACCGTGACTCGAAAAGCCTATTGGATATCGATCCCCACTCGACCCCCTGTATTGAATTCTCAATCAGATACCCAAGAATCCAGAGTCCTTTTTATTCAAATATAGAGTAAACAATCAGCTGTGAAACGTTCCGACTGATAACAGCTCCGCTGGAACGTTTAGACGATAACTTCTGATCAAACACACTGGAGACAAACAGGCCAAAAAAAAACAAAAAAAACACCATGATGGATTCTCTGAAAAAAGTAAAAGGCTGTTTGCGTGAGAGCCTCAGTCTGGAGGAGAGGAGGTGGAGCAGCTCGAACAGACGTTAGTGGATCCGTGGCTATCTTCCAGATAAGTGTGAGACAGACGCTGGTACTGAACGACACAGAGATCCTGCAGCACAGATACACACACACACACACACACACACACACACACACACACACACACACACAGAGAGAGAGAGAGAGCGA
>JAQMYF010000001.1:64580793-64592634 GCA_030014195.1 Neosilurus mollespiculum
TTATTATAATAATTATTATTATTATTATTATTATTATTATTGATATTATGAGAAAAAGCCAGTGTATGCACCGGTCATCTCAATAATCTGAACGAGGTGCATGGCAGATGCTCCCATGCGTAAATAGCGAGCGATGCATGTATTGATAGTCACGTATCGTATCGCTCCAGCTTATGGCCGGCGTTTGTGTTTGTCCTCGCGGCGGAGGGAGGAAGATTGCTCTAGAGGCTGCAGCGGGGGGTTTGGAGCCTGTGTGTCTAGCTTATGGGTTTCCCACTCTAGACATAACTGCTGTGTTTACAAGGCTCACTGGCTCGCTGTTAAATGATTGGAGTAAAGCAAGCGAGAGAGCGAGAGCACGCGAGAGAGAGAGAGAGAGAGAGAGAGAGAGAGAGAGAGAGAGAGAGAGATGGGGGGGATAAGTTGTTCTCTCTCACCCCGGTTTTGTTTCATAGTTCTGGTTAACCAGCTAAAAGAATGTTTAATTACAGGCCAGGCTTACTGTCACACTGGAAAGGCCATTACTCGAGGGAATCGGCTCGAAAGAATAGAGTCTAAAAGAAAAAGGTCGAGCTTGCGATGGGCCTCGTCATGTTTTTTTTTTTTTTTTTTTTAACGCCGGACTTAAATTTGACCGGAGAGACGCGGGGACGAAAGGAGACGTCTGCTTTGAAAGGATCCCTCTGCTGGAGCCGTTTAATGGGACTCGCTGTATGTCGGCTAGCCGCAGTTTGGACCGTGGGCCTCTTAGTCATGCGGAGTGTAAATTCTGAGGTTGTGTGTTTTCTGGCGTGTACTCAGTCAGGGTCAGGACCTCCAGGCTGCTGGGAAAACAAGCTAAGCAGCTAAAACACACAAGCAAGAGTGCACTTCAACTCACCATGCATGAGGGACAGAAACAAATAACGCACACTACAGTAGGGTGCAAAAGTAACAGTGCCCTCATGAAATGATAATGATACGAATATTTAATGTTATATATGTATATAAGATATTCTGTTTCCTCTGGGTACTTCGGTTTCCTCCCACAGTCCAAAAACATGCGCAGTAGCTGATCGGCTGTTCCAAATTAGGTGTGAGTGTGAATGGTTGTGTGTGTGGGTGGATGTGTGTGTGTGTGTGTGTGTGTGTGTGTGTGTGTGTGTGTGTGTTGGCCCCGCATAGTTTTTTTTGTTTGTTTTTCTTAATTTCTGGGGTTAGTACAGCTCTTTAAACACATACAGCTTCACCTTGAATAAATTACCACCAACACAAGAACATGTCACTTTTTGCGCGAACCGCATGGCTAATGAACCTGAGAAACAGCGCACTCTCAAATCCGTACCTCCTCCAGTGCGATGAGGTTCCGTTGACCCTGGAGGCGAACCGATCCAATCCGATCCGAAGCGTCCACTCTGTCACCGTCTTAACCCGCAGACAGGAAGTGTTCAATATTCAGCTGCTAAATATGCACGTGATGTCCGTCTCTTCACCTTGAGTCAAATCCGTCTCTTTCTCTAACTCGCACGCGCATAAACACCTGCTTAATGAATCGAATGAGCTCATGCATTTTGGGAGAATGATCTGGTGGGGGTGGGGGTGGGGTGGGGTGGTGGGTAGGGTGTTGGAGGTGTGTTTTAGATTTTGGATATATTTTAAATGCAAAAAGCATAATGTATACCCTCGTCCTTTCCATGCCTACACTTTTCAATACCATCCATGGTTGCTGGTGGGTGTGGCCTATTTACTGTTCACTGCTAGCATCTAATGGTTCATTGGTCGCGCCAGGCTAGTGCGATATCCACCTGAGCTAACTAACCAATGTGTATAAAAACACAATTTAACCACAGATCAGACATCTTTAGCTACTTGATGCACCTCATAACCAGCCGGCTCTGAGTGAGGGCGGGGTACGCCCTGAACAGCTCACCAGACCATCACGGGGCAACACACACTCAACCATTCACACTTACACTCACACCTAGGGGCAATTTGGAAAAACCAATTAGCTTAATGTGCATGTCTCTAAACTGTGAGAGAAGACCTGAGTACCCGGAGGAAACCCATTTAACAGACACACGCTCGCCGAGCCAGGGACTTGAACCCGGGACCTTTTTGGCCTGAGGCAGATGAGCTAATCACTATGCCACCGTGCCACCATAAACTTTAATTATTTAAATTATTCCAAAAACAAATAATAATAATACTTTTTGTCAGAAGAGTCTGTCGTATTGCCAAATCTCTTCGCTTCTCATTAACATAAAGCCAAACTTTGCCCCGCCCACTTCACCTCACTAGCTGTCAGCTAAAATAACAAACTCCAAACTTCTCCATTAGGTCTCCTTTAGAAAACACTGTGACGTCCTTTAAACTGTTCCGCTACATTACCTCGGATGCCCATGTGTTAGCATGTAGCTCATTAATAGCGCTACTCTCGGGACTCATCCCTCGATGAGATCTCTTACAGCAGTGAGTACAGGTGACAGGATCTCCCTTGTGTACGGTCCCTTTAAACTCGACCTAACAAAAAACAAAAAACAAAAAAAAAACGGTCCTAAATCTGACATCTGCACTACCTCTACGCCCCCTGGAGTGCACTGGAGTGTCGAAAAGGCGCCACTTGCTCAGCTGTGTAGTGCACTTAAAGCACTCGCATGCCACCAGTGTTTACAAATCCCCTGTAACCCCAGGCGAATAGCTGCACAGAGAAGCAGAGCGAGATGTGTTTCAGGCTCGCTGTGAAAGGCATGTCACGCTTCACTGGGGGAGAAAGAGAGGAAAAACAAACGAGCGAGAGAGCATGAGAGAGAGAGAGAGAGAGAGAGAGAGAGAGAGAGAGAGAGAGAGAGAGAGAGGACCCTCGGGATATAGAGATAGCTGTTGAGCAAAGAGTATTTTAGTGAAGAGGGCAGTCGGAGCCCCTCAAACACTCTCTGAACTGTTTATTACCGGAACGTTCTGCTATTCATAAACTTTTTATGACTGCCGTGCTGTTCCTGAGTGGTTCCCAAACATTACAGTCGATTCTCTGCTGTTCCTGAACTCTTCTGAATCATGCTGTTCATTAACTGTTCAGCGTCCGGTCATTCTGCACTGTTCATTGGCTCTTTACAAAGTTCATTTACTGTTTATAAACAGAAGCTGGTGTACTGAATGTGAACTGTTCAACTGCATTGATCATGAACTGTTCACGATTTAAAAAAAAAAAGGCACATGGCTGCTCATGAGCTGTTCACAAGATTGTGTTGCCCATGTGCCCTACACAAGCAGTAATGGTTTGGCTGTTCATAAACAATTTGCAAACAAAAAGTGTCATATTGTTTATGAACTGTTCACAGGATTGTGTCAATCATGAACTGTTCATAAAGAGAAGCTGCTGTGCTAAATGTTACCTGTTCACTTGTCTTGACCATGAACTGTTTACAAAGAGAAGGTACTACACTACCCCTGAACTTTTCACATGAATGTGTTGATCACGAGGTGTTCACAAAGTGTAGCATTGGCGCTAAAAGTTAACTGTTTGGTTAATTTGATAATAAGCTCTTCACCAACAGAAGACACTGCACAGATAATGAACTTTTTACAACCGTGAGTTGTTCGCATATACAAGCTACTGTGTTAAATGCTCTCTGTTCAGTTGGTTTGATCATGAACTGTTCACAAACAGAAGGTGCAACCCTGTTTATCAACTGTCCAGATGGTCGCAGTGCCCATGAACTGTTCACAAACACAAGACGCTGTGTTAAATGTTGCGTTTATTTGCTTTGTTTATGAACTGTTCACAAACAAAAGGTGCTAAACTTTTCATGAACTGTTCACAGGATTGTGCTGTTCATGAACTGTTCGCCGAACAGAAGCTGCTCAATGTTTACTGTTCAGACGCTTTGTTCCTGAATTGTTTTCACATAGACGCTGTTGTGATTTCCGATGAGCTGTTCATCACAGGAATGGTTCATCTGTTCAAAACAAAAGCACAAACTGAAAATACTACAGTGCCATTCATGAACTGTTCACAGCTTTTCATCGTTCATCAGCTGCTTGAAAGCGAGATACTGTTATCATGCAGAGTCACATTATTCATTAAGAAAAAGAAAGAGACACATTTTTAACAATATGTTCACAGGTACTGTTTTTTTTGCACGTTCACACAGAAAGTGGTGAGCTGTTCCTCAGCTGTTCATAAAAGAAGTGCAGTTCGGCTGTTGAAACAGAAGCTGCCGTATGTTTCATGAACTGTTCACTGTTGTGTTGTGCGAGCTGTCGGCTAACAGAAGCTGCCTCATTGTTTAGAAACTTTGTAGGAAAGATAAGGTGGTGTTCTCCTCATGAACTGTTCGTGTTATGATTTTGTTCATGAACTGTTCACGAACTGCTTCGAGCCAAAGAGGCTTTGAGTTCTTTTAAGTTGAGTTTATAAACTGCCGCGAATTATAAAATCACAAAAACGTGTTTTGCATTTGAAACACATTTTTCGAATTGTTGTATTAGACGCTCTGGCCATCTCTGCGCATCCGTGTGTGTGTGTGTGTGTGTGTGTGTGTGTGTATGTGTGTGTGTGTGTATGTGTCTGAAGTTCGCTGTGCTTTTCAGATGCCCTACTGTAACAGAACACTCCAGGGGTCAGAACAAGTCTGATCTGCATTCCACTCTGATAAAGAGCCGAGACGAAGAGGAAGGAAAGATGGAAGGATGGAGTCTTTACACTCGTTTTTTTTTTTTTTTTTTTTTTTTTTTTTTTTTTTTTTCAGAGGAATGATGAGCAATCTCCCTTTTATGTACAGCTTAAATCATTTCCGATTAATATGGAGTGACTTCCTCTTCTGGAGACCAAATGTGACAATTTAATTATTTAAATAATAATTAAAAAAAAGTTACGATGAGAAGAACAGCATGCAGAGGGACTGCTTACGGTACGGGTCAGCATTCTGTAGCTGTGCAGATGTTTTCGTGAAATGTGGCGAAGTCGTGTATGTGTGTGTGTGTGTGTGTGTGTGTGTGTGTGTGTGTGTGTGTGTGTTTGAAACTGGCACTGACTGTCACGGGTATGGCGGCGTCTCAGTCTGCGGCTTGTTTGCAGAAATTGCTGGAATCGTTGGTGTAAGATTGATGTGTTCGTGGTCAACACCTTTGCCGCTCTTACATGGCACTGACCAACACTGTCGAGTGATGAACACTGCATTTACTCTCCACACACACACACACACACACACACACACACACACACACACACACACACACACACAAGTTCCTGTCATTAGTTACATCACACAGCAGTAATAATCATTCATTCCTTTACTGATTATTCATTTGACAAACCACTTTATCCAACTATGGTTGCAGGGAGGCTGGAGCCTATCTGTGCCAATTCTGGGAAAAGATGGGGTGCACCCTGAACCGCTCACCAGACCATCACATTGCCAAACACAAACACACACACACAATCATTCACACTCACACTCACATCAATAGGCAATTTGGAACAGCCAATTAGTCTAATGTGCATGTTTGCCGGAGGAAACCGGAGCACCTGGAGGAAACCAACACAAGTGTGTGGAGAACATGCAAACTACACACCTGGCCCGGGACTCGAACCTAGGACCTGCTTGCTGTGAGGCGGACATGCTAACCACTACACCACCAAACCGCCCACTTAAAGTAATAATGCAGAGAATAAATAAATTTAAAAAACATAAAAAAAATCAATGAAAAGATTTATAGATAGATAGTAAACTATGCTATTTATTTATTTGTTTGTTTGTTTGTTTGAATTCATTTTATGTATGTATTTATTTATTTTGTAAAATTAAATATATTATTTAAAATGCAATTGCTTGTTTAAATTTGGGGGCGGCGTGGTGGTGTAGTAATTAGCACGTCTGCATTACAGCAAGAAGGTCCTGGGTTCGATTCCCGAGCTCAGCAAGGGTGTTTCTGTGTGGAAGGTTTCTCCCACAGTCGAAAGACACAGTGGACTAATTGGCTGCTCCAAATTGCCCCTAGGTGTGAGTGTGAGTGTGAATGGCTGTGTGTGTGTGTGTATGTTGGCCCTATGATGGCCTGGTGAGCTGTTCAGGGTGTACCCCGCCTTCGCTCAGTATCAGCTGAGATAGGCTTCAGCCTCCCTAATAGGATTGACCTGGTGGGAAGGGGAGGGGGGGGGGGTGCAATCTGTTGCACTCGAGTCTAAGAAAGCATCTCAGGAGCACTGAGCAGAGTCAGCGTGTATCAGCAGCACCGTGTGGGGAAAGTCCTGAAAATGTGAGCGTTTGGGTGTCAGAGACAGAAGCAGGACACCATGTCCTTCAACACTTCCTGTGCTGATCCTTGGATCTGGAACAGAAAAGCTGTGAGAAACGTGTGTGTGTGTGTGTCTTTATGATGTACTTCCTGAGAACGGTGGAATGACACGCCATAATATTCATTCGTTAATCAGTTTTCTCTGGCCTCACCTTTGACCCACATCCTTCTAGGTCATTAATAAGAGCATGAAGCATATACGTGGTCCACCTCCACCTCGCCCCTCCACCTTGTGTAAGGGAGAATAATCGCCTCGCATCTTCTTGGCCCGCCGTGTGTACACACAGTGTGTGTGATCTGTAAATAGCCGAGCCTGAAAGGCTCTCCGCTGTGCGCGTGTCTATTTTAGCCCTCACACAGGAAATCAGGCCACAATCCTATTTCCCCCAGCCCAAAGCTGAAAACATGAGCCCCGATCACATGGATGCGAACATCCAAATATACCGTAGAACCGAGCGTCCCACATCCACTTCCAGCAACGTGGGCGGATGAGCGGCGCTGACACCGAGACCACGTCCGGCGGGCGCATCAAGGTCGCTGGTGACTACAGAGCGGGAAACCACTCGGCTAAAAATGATTCAAATGGAGATGATTATGGGGAGAAAATCGATTTAGGTAAATATGATTCATTTGAAAAAAAAAGATTCGGATTTAAATGATTCAGTTGAAAAAGATTCAAATTAAAATGATTCGATTTAAAAAAAGATTCAGATTTAAATGATTCAGCTACAAATAATTTTCTTAAAACAGTTTTGATAAAAGATAATTTATCTTAAATCAAGTCAGATAAAAATGATTAATTATTTAATTAATTTGCTGGACCAACAATCCTACTAGAGTCATGCGGGAGGCTGAAGACTATCTCAGCTGACTCTGCGCGAAGGTGGGGTACACCCTGGACAGCTAACCAGACCATCGCAGGCCAACACACACCTTTAATCAGTCAAACTCACAATCACACCTACGAGCAATTTGGAACAGCCAATTATCCTAATGTGCATGTCTTTGGACTGTCGGAGGAAACCGGAGTACCCAGAGGAAACCAATGCAACCACAGGGAGAACATACTAACCACTACACCACTCTGCCGCCCTAATAATTATTTACCAAAACCAATTTAAGGGCGGCACGGTGATGTAGTGGTTAGCATGTCCGCCTTACAGCGAGAAGACCCTGGGTTCGAGCCCTGGGTTCGGCGAGGGCGTTTCTGTGTACAGTTTGCATGTTCTTCTCGTAGTTGCATGGGTTTCCTCTTTGTACTCCGGTTTCCTCCTACAGTCCAAAGATATGAACATTAGGCTAACTGGCTGTTCCAAATTGCCCCTAGGTGTGAGTGTGAGCGTGAATGGTTGTGTGTGTGTGTGTGTGTGTGTGTGTGTTGCCCTCCGATGGACTGGTATCCTACCTTCACCTAGTGTTGGCTGAGATAGGCTCCAGCCTCCCTGCGACCCAAGTAGGGTTAGGCGGTTTGATGTTCTAAGTACACTGTTAAAGGTTGTCTCATCAGAATGATGACGTGTCGAGCTGACGGACGCAGCGGCGTTGGTATACACAGCTGTTCAGAGTGAACCGGATCCTGAGCGTCGCTTGGCTCTCGGCGGCCTCGTAATATCATCTGCGCGAGAGATAAATTTGCCTCTGCGCTGCTGCCTGCGACTTTAATTACACTCGCAGCGATGTGTTTTTACAGGCTGCTTAACTGAGGGAAATTATCTGCCTAAACCCGAACACAATTAATGATGTCACTTCGCCAGAGGACTCGAAAAAACAAATAAATAAATAAATGAATGAAAACACTGTAATGACATTTAATGGGAAATTGCCTCCTGTTGTAACGTAAGAGAGACTGAGGTTAGGGAACGTGTCGGCCTCAGTGCCTCTGTGTGAGTGAGTGTGTGTGTGTGTGTGTGTGTGTGTGTGTGTGTGTGTGTGTGTGTGTGCAGACATCACACTGCCGGTGTTTATAAGTGTTTTAAGTGCCTTTTTAAATGAAGACTGTATCATATCACCTCGTTATATCTTCTCTTATTGTTCAACATGCTGATGACGTGGAACCGCCGGCGCAGTCGCACGTTTGGAGTCGGCATTTTCCGTAAGATAATCCATGGTGAAGGGAAGTGATGCATGAAATGGTAGAAGTGGGATACGGTTCGAGGAAGAAAGATACGGGGATCTTAGACGCTGTAGAGGGAGATGTTTGAATTCGTGCTGAGCCGAAAAGAAGAACATCAACACCAAAAACCGCAAACCTCCATCCTGTCCTGTCTCACCCTCTTTGGTCCCATCCTGTCCTGTTCTGATCCATCCTGTCCTGTCTCACCCTCTTCTGTCCCATTCTGTCTTGTCCCATTCCATCCAGTCCAATCCTGTCCTGTCCTGTATTGTCCTACCCCATCCCACCCTGTCCAATAAGGATCCTGTTGTGTCCCATCCCTTCCTGTCCTGTACTCTCCCTTTCTATTCAATGCCATCCTGTTCCGTCCCATCCTCTCCAGTCCTTTCCTTTCCTGTCCCTTTCTACTCAATCCCATCCTGTCCTGTCCTGTTCCATCCTGTCATTTCCCATCCTGCCATGTCCAGCCCCATCCCACACTGTCCTGTTCTGTCCCAGACACTGTCCTGCACTGTCCTGTTCTGTCCCAGACCATCATGTCCTGTCCCACCCTGTCCTGTCCCATCCTGTACCCTCTCATCCTGTTGTATTCTATCCTGTTCCTTCCCATGCTCCCCTGTCCTTCCCTGTCCCAGCCCATTTTGTCCTCTTCAGTCCTGTCCTGTCTTGTTGTGTCCCGTCCTGTCCAATTCTGTTCTGACGTGTCCTTTCCTATCTCCTGGTGTCCCATCCCATCCTGTCCCGTGTTTAGAAGTTTGTGTAAAATGGGTTCTTGAAAGAAGAAAAGAAGAACCACAGCCTGAAATCTCAGTCTTACATCAGTGTTGAATCTCAGTGATTTCGGTAAACGTATTCTTTAAAAGCTGCCGCAGTGATCAGTAACGCTCATTTGTCCACTTGCTCATCTCATATCAGTGTCCAGACTCGGGGATATTCCGGCATACAGGCTGGAGAAACTTCTGCGTATTTTTCTTCCTGAGAAAATAAAAGTATTATAACCCTGAGGATGGACGCACACTGGTGCCATCTTTGGGTTTGTTACGGTGGGTTTTTTTTTTTTTTTTTACCCCACAAAACCCCGAGAGCTCCGTTATAAAACCCTGCCACCTTTCATGGTGTGTTTCAGAAACCGACGTGTGTCACGTCCCAGTTTCACAGATGTGACATCTGCATTTCGGCAAATCAGTGCTCTGAGGCTTGAGATGTCATCCATCATGGCTGCGCCCCTCACTGACTACATCGGTATTTATTTTCACCAACAAAATTTATAAAACAATAAAACATGGAACATTTCTGTGATCGTAATGAACAGGTGACTTTATCGAAATTCAGAAATTATGCTAAATTCGGACAGCGGCACGGTGATGTACTGGTTAGCATGTCGGGCTCACAGCAATAAGGTCCTGGGTTCGAGTCCCGGCCTTGGTGAGGGTGTTTCTATGTGGAGTTGGCATGTACTTCCTGTGCTTGTGTGGGTTTCCTCTGGGTACGCCGGTTTCCTCCTACAGTCCAAATGCATGCACATTAGGCTAACTGGCAGTTCCAGATTGCGTGTGAATGGTTGTGGGTGTTGCCCTCTGATGGTACGGCAAGCTGTTCAGGCTGTACATTCGCCCAGAGTTAGCTGAGATCCGGCTCCAGCTTCCCCGTGACCCTAATAAAGAATAAAACAGTACAGCAAATTTATAAATAAATTATTTCATAAATGTGTAGTTGTGTTTTTTGGCTAAACAAACAAAATCCAAACAAATCAACAAACGAATGAATAAATAAATCAAATGTAAATTTGTATGTGTTTACGCCCAAAACAAACAAACAGAAAATAAATAAATAAATATTGTTGGGTTGTCTGGTTTTGTTTGTACTTTTGTTTTAATAAAGTTAGAATTTATTTGTTATTTGACGCTAATGCATAAACAAACAAAGGAACAAATGAAATTAATTTGAAAACTCTATACTAAGGTCGCACCGCTGCTACAGGGAAAAAAAAAAACGATAAATAAAATTAAATAAAAATAAAACATATTTTGTCCACTTGTGTTTCTCAGCTCACTCAAATCCTAACACATTAGCATTAGCATTAGCATTAGCATGGTTCGCCGTTACACCAGCGAGCCGCGGTAGAGCCGTTTCCATGCTGCTGGATGTGAAATGGCAGAGGAACGGAGATTTCAGCTTTCAGGCAGAACGACGGTTTGGCAGTCAGTGGCTGCGCTGTTAGCCAGTGCTAACAGCTTTATCGCAGAGAGATAAACGGCGCAGTGCCCACGAATGAGTGGTATTAGCACCGGACCGCCGACACATCCGATAGCTGCGAGCCAAACCTCTGAGAGCACTGAGCTCTATCTCGTTAAGCCGTGATAATGATAGTTACTAGCGATGACGACACGTCGCGACCACAGAGTTATAACCCAGATTACTTGGTTATGACAACTCATTTGTTACCATGGCAACCGTGCGAAACTATTCAGTCCATGTTTTTTTCAAATTCAGCTCTGGACACTGGAACCATGCTAGGCTAATTCCTTGTCTTGGCTTGAGGGGATTTTTTAAATGATTATTATTTTATTTTTTTTGAACCCGAGCCATCGGTCTGTTGCTCTGATGTTTGGTTCGCCTCCGTTCTGGTCTGCGTGCCCACGCTGAGCTCTGTGATTCAGCAATTAGAAAAGAAACTCCAGCAGCAAAACCACAACAAATGATCACTTAGTTCCCACTGAAATTTACATCTGTTCCCGTTTACTCGCCTCAAAAGCCAGAAAGGATCGAGAGCGCTCAGTAAAACAGATTTACAAAAGAAAAGCAACATGGGAAAATATTGCGTCTTTCAGCCCATAAAAACGCTCTGTGGTCCCAAGCGTTTTATACGAGATGGTCTAGTTTGACATTTGATAGATTTTTTTTTTTTTTTTGTGGTATGAATCATTACGTCGCGTTATGAATGTTCGTGACCCAAAATAGACCAAACGGAGGCTCGGGACATCTCAAGAGATTTCTCCGGTGGCATTCGGTTTGAGTCGATCGTGTCCTGCGAGGCGTTTTGGGGAAATCCCTCCTGACGGTATGGCGTCATACTGACATCCTTATCAAATACCGTAGTGCTGTTTGAATCTGAAATCTGATTGGTCCGAAGAACATGATGAATAATTTTCTATATCAGTAGCTCTGAGAGTCGCACAGCTCCACATCGCAGGTTTATCGCGATACGTTACAGTATGTTTCCATAGTAACGGCAATCTCATTCACACGTGGGTGCTACGGATTATCGATAGAAATGTTTCCTGTAAGGAAATGTTTCTTTAATGTATTTATGGATGGAGTCTCTGGTATCAGAACTAAACACCCGGGACAGCTCACCAAACCATCACAGGGCCAACACACACACACACACACACACACACACACACACAAACACACACACACACACACACACACACACACACACACACATA
>JAQMYF010000001.1:64669799-64682514 GCA_030014195.1 Neosilurus mollespiculum
TGTTTCTCACTACATCTCTCTCTCTCTCTCTCTCTCTCTCTCTCTCTCTCTCTCTCTTTCTCTCTCTCTCTCTCTCTCTCTCTCTCGGCTGTGGTCCCACCCCCCCCTCTCTGTCTCTCTCCCCTTCTCTGCCACCCCTCTCTCAAACTGTAACATTCATTATAATCGCTCTTACAAAAACATCTACACACTGAACGACGTCTTTTCCTCTTTAAGTAATTTATCTTCATGAACACTTATGAGAACATTTGTTCTACCAACAGTGCAATTAAAACTTTATCCTATTTAACCCCACACGGGGGTTTTGATGGTGGTTCACTCCTAAAACCGTGGACCGCAGTAACACCATGACAGTGCTCGCCGTTAACCAGCACGATTTTATTTAAAGCATTCTTTAACATTGTAAGAGAGGACGATTTTTGACATCTTGGTTCATATGAGGGATTGCTAGGATTGGTGGAGGTTTGCGCTCACTGTTATTAATTTTTAAGAGCAGTGTAGTGTGCAGGTAATTACAGGACCGGAACGCTAAGCATCATCGGAGGATGGTGACGTATTAAGTACATATAAAGAGCAGACATGAAATCCTGCACTTAAAGTCTATTTCATGAGACATGGGGTGTTAGAGGAAATGTGTGTGTGTGTGTGTGGTATCATTTGATTGATTCACAAGATATTTAGTTAACTTAGCAGTGAGCTTATTTTCCTTCAGTAGTAATAACTGTAGAATCCAGGCAGGGGTTTGCGTGTTTGTGTAATGGACCACCCGTGAGAAGATGAGGTCTGAACTGCAGGAATCATTCATCAGCTGATGTCTATTCCATTCTGTCTGTGGGGTAGAAATGAAAACTGGGCAATAAAACAGTTCTCCCAGCTGCCCTTTTCACTAGAGAACCTGTAAACGCCAATCAAACTGCAAGGACAGATAAACTTCCTCTATCACTAACAGCCCAAACAGCAATCACCCAAACAAACTGATATCATCTGAACTAATGTTTGTTTTTTGTTTTTTGAGAGGATTTTCCCCTATTTACCTCCTTCCTAAGTAGCCAATTCCCACCCATCAAGTATTGCCTCCGCATCACATGCAATCACCCTTTACCAGGGAGGGGCATAAACATGAGGGTGCCCTCTCCTTTACACATAATGTTGCCACCCGCATCTTTACATACTGCTGTGCATGCGCATTCGGGGCGGCCTAACACACTCAGAGGGAATACGATAGGCTTAAGCTTAAGGCTAAGTGATATATCCACGAAATAGTGCGACATCGTTTTCGGTTGGTTTCGGCCGAAAATACTCCAAATACCGCCGTTATGCTCGAAATGCAGTCTCTTCGAAAGCCTTTGAATATCTAAAAATAATATCTATTCATTCTAATTTCGCACAAGAAATTTGCGCAGATACAAAATCTTTCACCACGACCGCAAATACGGATCATTTACCTCGGAATTCGACCGACTATTTCCGAAGATATTTGAATTTATTCCGTTTCCTTAGAAATAAAATCCGCTTGTACTTCCAGACAAGATCGCTTACATGTGAGTCAGGTCTTAGTATGAATGAGCTTACAGACACCTATGATTGGCTGGTGGTCGCTGTTAGCGACAGTGAGGCGAGCCTATGCCACCCCTCCTTCCCTCCCTCATGTGAATCATTTACCAAATCGCTGTATCCTATAGGGTAGCAGGGAGACTGGAGCCTATCTCAACCAACACTGGGCAAAGGTGGGGTACACCCTGAACAGCTTGACAGACCATCACAGGGCCAACACACACACACACACACACACACACAAACACACACAACCCTCCACACTCACACTCGCACTCACACCTATGTCCAGCTCACCTAATGTGCATGTTTTTTCGACTGTAGGAGGAAACTGGAGTATGTGGAGAAAACCCTTCCAAGTATAGGGAGAACATGCAAACTCCACTCAGAATGGATGGGTTCTCTCTGGGTACTACGGTTTCTTCCTACAGTCCAAAGACATGCACGGTACGCTAATTGGTTGTTCCAGATTGCCCCTGCGATGGACTGGAGATCTGTTCAGGGTGTGCTTCACCTTCACCCAGTGTGGGTTGCGAAAGGCTCCAGAGTCAGTTATGAACCCAGAGATGGTTGAGATAAAGCAACATGGATACAGAGCTGCTAGTAAAATTATAAAATGTTAAACTTTAACCCTATTTAATTATAAAGTCTGTAAGTAGCAGGGATGTTCAGCAAGACTGAGGTTTGGGTCGTAACTCTAAAGCACCCGTACCTCAGTGGGATCATTTTGCGAGCAGGAAGTGAATCAGAACTTTCCGAGCAGGAGAAAGGAGGAGGTTGTTTTGGAGATGATTGTGGTACACAGTGGATGTTCTCCAGTGGTGTGGAGGTCGAGTCACAAAAACAAGTGCTTCTGTCACTCCTGATCTGAGTGTCTCCGAAAAGCTTGAGACACTAACCGTGTGGCCATGTCTTCAGGGCTTGGGAAAGTAAGAAAGTACCCTGGGATAGAGATGAGTCACTCGACATCGTCATCAGGTGTCATTAAAAGTCCCCTCACACCAGCAGGGCATCAAGGGGCCCTTCAGAAAAGTTTCCAGCTGAGCACCGGATTGAGTCATGTCTCTTTACTCTTTATCTTTTTGTCTTCCTGAACACTCAATTCTTCTTCCCATCTTTCCGTCTTGTTTGTGTTGCAGATAGCACGGCAAACCCAAGCGGTGAGCGCTGAGACTCGTGGCCCGGGGCTTCCCGAAAAAAAGCACAACTGCGCCCGTGTAGATGCTCCTCCTTCACGTCCCTCACCCACGGCTCTACTCTTTGATGCCTTGTTCTACCTCCAGGCTTCCCTCCTTTATTACACCTACAGCTTCTTTTTTCTATCAGCGGAGAAAGCGCGACTCGGGGAGCCAGAGATGCTTGAGGTCATGTTTTCTCATTCAGGTGGAAAATAAACAGCATGTTATCGTAATTAGCACGGCCGTCTTCCAATAGGGGCGTCGGTCACGATGTCGCTCGGACGCCATTGTAATTACCACCAGTTTTTTTTTTTTTTTTTCATAAGGTCTTCCTTCGATATATATAGATATAGATATACACCTGTATATATGTCATGTACAAGCGCATGGACAGAGACCAGCTGCATCCTGATGGATCATTTGGATTAAATTTAAGATATATTTTTTAAATCTTCCTTATTGTAGACTGAAAATGTTTTTTTTTTTTTTTTTTTTTTTTTTTTTTTTTTTTTTTTGCTAGATACATTCTGAATCATAACACTGATGAAGTCGCAACTGTGAAAGTCTTCAGCTATCCCAACGGAGAAGGAACGCGGATTAAAAAAACAGAAACGATTTCGAAAGCGAACTGAATCATCTCGAGTCATTTCATTCTTCCTTCTCGAGCAACATTCAAACTCGAACGTTACACTTAATACATTTATTCCAAATATACACACAAGTTCTGCTTTCTTTTCCTTCGTCCTGTCTTTAATTTGGTAAGCGGCTGACGGGACGTTATTTGACCATTCATGCCGGACATGCTCGTCTCCCTGGCCTTTGGTTCTTCCTCTATGGGAAATGCTACTGACCTGAAGAACATGTACAGGATTGCAATACAGGGGCACTTGTTTTCCAATCTGCAATTTGCTAATTGTTAGAGTGCAAACTGGGCAGGGACACGGATTGGGTAGCACTGACGTTGCCTGATCTGTTGTACTTAATTTTAAAATCTTAATCATTAAAGTCAATTCCGTATCCATATCCAGTTTTTGATCCATAACCGTGACTATATACTATAGCTTCTTCTTCTGGAAGGAGTAGAGCGAGCTCCAGTTGTTATGTCATTTGGGGCAGCGTGGTGGTGTAGCGGAAAGCATTCTCCCTTGACAGTAAGAAGGTCTGGCTTTGATCCCATGTTATGTTTGGATGTTCTCCCCTGCTGTCCTTGTGTGGGTTTCCTCCAGGTACTCTGGTTTCCTCATACATTCCAAAGACATGAACTTCATGCTAATTGGATGTTTCAAATTGCCCTAGGAAAAAAAAAAAAAAAACATGCCCTCTCACCTTGATGAGTTCACCTGGAACCGCTTGCGCCCTGGAGCCCACTTTCACACGTGTTTTTACGATCACTTTCAAATCGGGGGAAGCTAGAGGGACAGCACACAAACAAACCACTAGAGGAAAAAACGCTCACCTGCTGCGAAAGCCCATGAAATGAACCCAGATGGACGCTACTGTGCACATGTAAACCCTCCTACTTGACACCGATTGTGTTCAGACAGCAAGTTGTGCCTGGA
This sequence comes from Neosilurus mollespiculum, assembly GCA_030014195.1. Classification (NCBI taxonomy): domain Eukaryota; kingdom Metazoa; phylum Chordata; class Actinopteri; order Siluriformes; family Plotosidae; genus Neosilurus; species Neosilurus mollespiculum. Next base: position 64,674,091 of record JAQMYF010000001.1, read on the forward strand.
ACAAAATGTTCTGGAACAACCTGTGCCATAACAACCACTTAACCAGCCACTTGTGCCACTTGTGTGAACTGCTTAATCCTACCAGAGTCGCATCAAGGCAGGAGCCTATCTCAGCCAACTCTGGGAGAAGGCAGGTTACACCCTTGGGCCAACACACCCAACCATTCACACTAGGGGCAATTCATAACAGCCAATTACCCTAATGGACATGTCTTTGGACTGTTGAAGGAAACCAGAGTACCTTGAGGAAACTCGGACATGCAAACATCACTCAAAATGCCCTCACCAGTCATGGATTCAAACCCAGGTCCTGTGAGGTGGACATGTGAACCACTACGTCACTAAAAGATTCATCATTATCTGTGCTAATTACCGTTATTTCTAACATCAGGATATCAATCAGGTGCCTAATCCAGATCAGGCAGCATCATAAAAATAATGGTCATGACGAAGTGAAGCACATCCACGGACCAGAACGGAGCTTCAGACGTGACAAAAATTATTCAAATAGACACATTGCTACTTATAGACGTGCTGTCATGACAGGGTTGAAGGAACTTCATCACCTCTTCAACATCCAGCTCACAAAAAAATCATCATCCAGCGCAACACTTCAGCCTTCAGCATGGGCCGGGAGCGACACACGCGAGGACACGGACGGAGACAAAACCATAAATAAAGAGACATGGAAGCACGCGGCTTGGTTTTGTACATAATGTAAATTTAGTGTTTATAGAAAATCTGCATGCTGCCGCTTAGATACGAGGACACTACGGTACTAAGGATTTCAGTTCAAGTAAAGAGGGACCCAGTTTTACCATCACTATGTTTTAGCTCTCTTTTCTTCTCTTCTCTTTTTTTCCCTTTCTTTACTAAAGATCAAGTAAGGAATCATCAGAGGTGGAATAGATAACTATTATTCACTGAATGTAACACTAGGTTTATACTGGGGCTCGATGTCCACGATTTATGATCATGGTTGGAGCATCCAAGAGATGAAACTTGAAGGAATCATGTTTCCAAGTTCATTAGGATCGCCGACGATGGGGCATCAAGGTCTGTCACGCTGCACTGTGCTCTGCTGCACTTCCTATGTTCGATCGCAATTGGCATCAAATCGTAATACATCATAATAATCGTGGGGAAATTTTTGAGAGTCAAACATTTTGCCACTGTTCGATCCCACGACCCCCCCCCCCCCACGCACACACACACACTCATCAAGATACTCTCAAGTCGGGGAGATCGCGGACATCGTGCCATAGTGTAAACCCAGGGTAAGGTGGATATCGCTGAATATCTAATAAGTCGAAGGTGAATAATAGGTTTAGTATTTACTACACAAAAACAATAAAAAATAAACTAAAACAATATTTTCCTGGTTTATTTTTTTTACATTTTCAATTGATTCAACGATTATCCTCCGTAATATATTCCTGTGTAATATATACTAAACTTATGTATGAGTTTATATGATTAGGACTAAATAAAAAACCAATTAATTAATTAATTTAAAAAAATAATATTTTTTGAGGTGGTAAAAGAAATCCAAAAGGTAACTTCCTACAATTTAGATTTTCAGAGATTATTACTCTATCTATCTGTCCATCTATCTATCTATCTATCTATCTATCTATCTATCTATCCACCTGTCTATCTGTCTATCTATCACTTTTTCAGCTACTGTCTTGTGCATGTTAACTACATTTTCTTTTTTTTGTTTCCTTCTTTATGTAAAATTAATCAACAAACCAATAATGATCACTAAAGACCCATTATTGTTTCCACCCCAAACGTCCCTCACTCATTCGCTGAGCCGCTTAATCCTACTAGGGTTACGGGGAAGCTGGAACCTATCTTAGGTAACACTGGGTGAAAGCAGGGTACACCCTGATCAGCTCACCAGACCATCACAGGGCAACAGAGACACACAACCATCCACACACTCACACCTAGGGTCAATTTGGAACTGCTAATTAGCCAAAAGTGTACGTCTTTGGACTGTCCGTACCTTTGAAACACGTGTACCTGGAGGAAACCCATGTAACCCAGAAACACCCCTGGGACTCAAACGTAGGACCTTGTTGTTCTGAGACGGTTGTGCTAAGCACTACACCACCATGCCGGGCTTTTTTTTTTTTTTTTTTCTTGACATCATGGAAAAAAACGCTACTTTAGCTTGTTTTTGTAGTGCCCTTACACAGCTGTGAAAAAGGCTAATACGTGACTAATGCATTACAGGCTGATTGGGTAAAGCAAACAGGGGCTTCAGCGGCAGGCAGGAGCCGAGAGCATGCCTTGGGTTATGGAATCACTTTTTTCCCTCATGGCCTCATGACACAAAGGCATCGAACTATCCTGGGTTAATATAAAGAGCCAGCATGTTTTTTTTTTTTTTTACTGTCTGGATTGAATAACTTGGTTAACCAGGTGAAATTTCTTCTTCTGCATTGCTTCCTGGTGATTCTCAGGAGATTTTCTACATCCTAAACATGCTCGAATGTACACGATGTTTATTTCAAGCCAGCGCTGTGGCAGAGTCTGTGATATAAAGACGAGGAGATTCTGTGAAGCAGATGTTTTGAGAAAGGGATTGGCAAGTCATGGGGATTAGAGAAGATCTCCGTCTGTTTTTCCAGCCTTCTCATTTGTGCAGATCTTTTCCTGGGACTGGAAATTTTTCAGTTGGTAAAAATGGTGAAGAAAGTTGTGCGCAAGCTTACGGACGTACTATTAGGATCATGTGACTTGTGATCAAGTTCAATATATACACCCGCAAGCCCTACAATGAGCACCTTGACTAAAATCTAGAATTTGGAATCCTTGTAGGGTGGACCTCCGAGCTGTTGAGGGTGAACCCCGACACTCGCCCAGAGTCGGCTGGGATTGGCTCCGGCCGCCCTGCAACCCTTAACAGGATGAGCGATATGTCTTCTGAATCAATGAATGAACGGGTGGCACTGTGGTGTAGTGGTTAGCATGTCCACCTCACAGCAAGAAGGTCCTGGGTTCGAGTCCTGGGCGCTTGTGTACAGAGTGCTCATGTTCTCTCCATGCTTGCGTGGATTTCCTGCAAGTACACTAGTTTCCTCCAACAGTCCAATGATGCACGTTAGGCAAGCTGGCAAGCTGTCCCGAGTGTACCCTGCCTTTGCCTGTAGTTGACTTGGATAGACTCCAGCAATCCCAGTATGAATAAGCAATTCGGCAAAGACTTTTACACCCTAATGTAAGTTCCCCGATGACTGTAGTGCTTGGAACGTTTTCATTTTGCTTTGGTTGTTTTCAAATCAAGGTTCTTGCCCTTCTGTGGCAGGTGGTACTACTTCATATGCCTTATGTCCTGATGAGTAGAGGTCAACGTGTCACGATTAAGTTAAGCTTTAAGTAGAGCTAATTGCTCAGCTAAGACCACGCCAACTTTGGCTCCCTCAAAGATGAGATCAGGTCTGAAGGAGATCTACTACCCTTGGGATTAACCTTGCCTTTCAACATACTACTAATTGCTTAGCCTTGACCTTCTGGTGAACTCTCAGAGTTATTGGTTGTACTGGTATATGCACAAAGAGCAGTATGGGAGCATCGTGGTTTGCATGTCTGCCTCAAAGCACAGAGGTCCTACGCTTGAGCAGTGAAAGCCTGTCACTGTGTGGAGTTTGCATGTTTTTGCCCTGCACGCATGGGTTTCCTCCGGGTACTCTGGTTTCCTCCCACAGTCCAAAGACATGCACATGAGGCTGTTACAAATTTCCCCTTGGTGTAAGAGTGAATGGTTGTATGTGTGTGTGTGTGTGTGTGTGTGTGTGTTGGCCCTGCAATGGACTGGCGAGCTGCCCTGTTTTCACCCAGCGTTGGATGGGATAGGCTCCAGCCTTCCTGTATCCGCGGTTGGATAAAGTGGTTCGTTAAATGGATAAATGAATGAATGGTATATCCACTTGCCATCTTTTCACAGTCCTCTCAATATAATGATATCTTGCTGTGAGAAGATGGTCAAGAAGATTTAATGCCTAAGCTGGTGAAGGATGAGGACCGCGCTCAGGGACCCAGCAGAGTAAAATCCAGGATGCAATCTGTATTCAAGAGCCTGTACTGCTGAGCCACCACGGCCCTTTTGTTGCCAAAAATCAGATCATATTCAAAGGGTTCATACCAGGTTAGATCTTCTCTTTTCTTCTCTTCTCTTGAGTGTTTGTCATACAGACTTGAAGATCTGATGAGGCAGCAGAGTCGGGAGACTTCAGAGACAGGTTTGACAACCTGTCTGTCTTCTGACGGCATGATTTGGGTTTGGTGCACCAGCTGAAAGCTCTGAGAAAACAGAGTTATGGAAAAGCTAATGCTATAGAAGGTGCCCGTTCCTCTCATGCCAAAGTAAAATGTGTTAAATGCACTGATGCTCACGTACGGTTAACATCGGATCAGTGCGTTCAGGCGCAATAAGTACGTTTATCCAGTGAGGCGCATGTTTGGTTCCTGAGGCTTATAATGGCGTTCGGCCACAACAAAAGCCACCTGTGACAAGCCCAAGAGTATTCCCGAGTTCCAGCCGGGCGGTGTGGTTTCCTAACCGGACTGACTCACTGGAATCCAGAAGAGATGCGTCAGACCTGGAACAATAGAAGCTTGGTCCATGGTGGACATCAAGATGAGCAGCACAGCAGGTGGCCCTCTAAATGCCCCCCAATGGGAGTGTGGCAGTAATCTGCTTTAAATTAGAGCTTGGAAACAACACTGTCCAGAAAATCCCCAAGAACAAAGAAGGCAAAGAGGGGGAAAGAAGAAATCTCGTTTCTTTAGAATGTATCTCAGCAGCGTGGCCATTAGAACCTGACTGGAAGCATCAGGACCTAACAGGACTCTGTCGCTTCTCATTTTCCTCATTCCTGGCTCTCTAACAAGAAACCTAGCTATTATTAAACACCTCTACACCCAGTGTTTCTGTGTGGAGTTCTCACTTCTTCCCTGTGCTTGCGGGGGTTTCACTTGGGTACTCCAGTTTTCTCCCACAGCCCAAAGACATGCACATTAGGCTAACTGGCTCTTCCAAATTTCCCCTAGGTGTATATCTGAGTGTAAATGGCTGTGTGTGAGTGTGTGTGTGTGTGTGTGTATGTGTGTGTGTGTGTGTGTGTATGTGTGTGTGTGTTTGCCCTGCGATAGACTGGCAAGTTGTTTAGGGTGTACCCCGCAATCGCCCACTGTTGGTTCAGATAGGTTCCAGCCTCCCCGCAGCCTTAAAGATGAAACGGTTGACGGTGATGACCTTATCACCGCACTGATGGAGAAACTGTCTCAAGTGTTTCATACTATTTGTTGTTAGCTTGGACGGCGTGTGTCTCGTCTTGGGGTGGCATTGAAGACACCCGGGTGTAGCTGTGTATACCCAGGGTGGATAGCCAATATGCTCTTTACACCCAGGGGGGTATACAGCGCCACCCAGAGACAAGACAAGCACTCAGATATCTGTAAACAACAATTCTAAACACTTTAAACTTAACTGCTTATAAATAAACAAATAATCCACTTGTTCAATAATAAATAGCTGCTGTATGATTATTCCCACCATGGTGCAAGTGGACACAACCTTTCCTTCAGTCAGGATCTTCCAATTTTTGTATAATTTGTTTTAAATATAACTACAGTAAATTTGTACATTCTGCTCACTATTTTATGATGTCTTTCATTATAATGCCGATGGTGTTTTTTAGTTTTTTTTTTTTTTTACTACTTTTTTTTTTTTTTTATTTTTTTACAAATATTTGTATAAAATGTTGCCACTTTTTTGAAAACTATTATTATTATTATTATTATTATTATTATTTTTCATGTAGATTATTTACTTCTAAAGTTATTTTTAATATCGCTTTAATAATTTTGTGTTAATATTCTTTTTTTTGATGCCCTTCATTAGATGATACTAATATCATAATAATAAATGATCAAAAAAAAAAAAGGAAAAAGAAAAGATCTCCTCTATGATGGTGTTTTATATATATATATATATATATATATATATATATATATATATATTATCCAGCATTTAAATTCAATCATCTTCCTATTTTTAAATATATTCCTTATGACTTGATTTTTCCTTCATTATAAAGGCTGATCACACTAAAGAAAGCCTATTTTAATGTCTTCCATGATGGTGGTCACTTTCTTTATTTCTCAAGCAAGCTTTAGCTACAAAATCAAAAAAAGAGGAAAAATAATAATTTCACAATTTTCTGAAGTTCTTCCATTTTATACAATATTGTTAAAAAATGCTAATATATGTATGTATGTATTTATTTACCTTGTTTTATCTTGTACATTTGTTTGTTGACTTGTTTGTTTGGACATTCTGATTCATGTTTCAAGTCTTCCATGATGGCTGCTGTTTCCTTTATGTGTGAATTTGCGGCAAGAGGGGATTTTTTTTAAGTGTATGATATGATCTTTCCTTTTCCACAAGATATTCATTTTATTATTATTATGATTATTATTATTATTATTATTATTATTATTATTATTATTATTATTATTATTATTATTATTATTATATTTCACATGTATATTGTCTATGTTTTTAAAACTGTACCTGAGAGCCTCTTCCACCTCAAAGGAAAAAAAAAACAAAACTTTATTTTTCTTCCATTTGCTTGTTTGTATGTTAAAATATTTATTTATTTGGGTTTTTGTTTTTTGTTTTTTGTTTATTTGTTTGTTTGGGGTTTTTTTTTGGTCCAGTACCTCAGTACCTGTAAATATGTTGTAAATGTGATGCAGCTATGCATGCTAATACACTAGCAGATTGTTCAGGTAATTTTGTAATCAAACGTTCTCGTATGGCATGTATAGAACAGAAACAATCAAGTTAAATAAATAACTAAATAAATAACAAAAATTGAATAAAAATTTATGACTTTTATGACTAGTTTTTGTTTTGGTTATATTTTGCTGTTTGCTTGCTAATAATGACTGGGATTTAGAAGGTGATGCCTCTGAGGTGACAGAAAGGTTAATTCTTATTTATTTGTTTGTTTGTTTGTTTGTTTGTTTGTTTGTTTGTTTGTTATACACAACTTATTATTTATACACAATTTCCTCCGGGATCAATAAAGTATTCTGATTCTGATGATGATTATTTATCTATTTATTCATGAATGTAAGTCATAGACAAAAAATGAACATGAAAGATCATGGGCGGGGCAGTGCTTGTGAATTTTGCACATTCCAATTTTATATCTGGGTATATTTATTTATTTCATTTAGAAATCATTTTCCATTTTACGATAAGTACACAACTAATGATAATGTTATTTAGAAAAATGTCCCACAGTCTGATCTTTACTGTTATACATACAGTATATAAAACACTACATTCACTACACCTGATAACATTACACATAATCCATTTGTATATATATATATGTGTGTGTGTGTGTGTGTGTGTGTGTGTGTGTGTGTGTGTGTGTGTGTGTGTGTGTGTGTGTGTAAAGGTGGGTGTTTCCTTGACTGATGAATGTTGGGATAAAAATGTGAATGGATCTCCAACCCGACGTTCACATCATCAATAAATTTAACTCACAATGAATGTTTACTTTGTTTTATTTATAAAATTGTACAAAATACAGGTGACATTTCAGCAACCGAATTTTCGACATCTGAATATTTGAACTATGCAAATTTGTCTCAGAGGAATAAAGCTAGGAATTTACACTTGAAATGGCTCAAATGATTCATCAGATTAAACCCAAGAAGAATAAGAAGAATATTAACCATGAAGTGCAGATACATCTCAAGTAATGCATTTCATTTCCCCAATATGGTCATTAATTATCACTTAGGTACCAGCTTTGGTGTTTGTTTTGGTTTGTTTTGTTCTGTTCTGTTCTGTTCTGTTCTGTTCTGTTCTGTTCTGTTCTGTTCTGTTCTGTTTTGGTTTGGTTTGGTTTGTTTTGTTTTGGTCTGGTCTGGTTCGGTTTGGTTTGGTTTGGTTTGGTTTGTTCTGTTCTGTTCTGTTCTGTTCTGTTCTGTTCTGTTCTGTTCTGTTTTGTTTTGTTTTGTTTTGTTTTGTTTTGGTCTGGTTCGGTTTGTTCTGTTCTGTTTTGTTTTGTTTTGTTTTGTTTTGTTTTGTTTTGTTTTGTTTTGTTCTGTTCTGTTCTGTTCTGTTCTGTTCTGTTCTGTTCTGTTCTGTTCTGTTCTGTTCTGTTCTGTTCTGTTCTGGTTTGGTTTGGTTTGTTCTGGTTTGGTTTGGTTTGTTTTGTTTTGTTCTGTTCTGTTCTGTTTTGTTTTGTTTTGTTCTGTTCTGTTCTGTTCTGTTCTGTTCTGTTCTGTTTTGTTCTGTTCTGTCCTGTCCTGTTTTGTTTTGTTTTGTTTTGTTTTGTTTTGTTTTGTTTTGTTTTGTTTTGTTTTGTTTTGTTTTGTTTTGTTTTG
>JAQMYF010000001.1:64711285-64727027 GCA_030014195.1 Neosilurus mollespiculum
AATAATAATAATAATAATTATTATTATTATTATTATTATTATTATTATTATTATTATTATTATTATTATTATTTATGGTGCAGCAACAATGCTTGCTGTTATAAAAACCAAAAGAGGCAGAAATACTAAATACTGAATGTCTGTATAATTTAGGAATATTTTAAATATTTCAAAATAAATGTAATTAATTTGAATTGAATTACATGTAAACTAATTAAAATACATTTCTCAAGTAGTGTGCACCCAGTGTATGGCACCGCCCCTAAGTGCAATGCTTCACTCTGTAAATGAATATAGAAATAAGTATAGAAATATTACATACATATATATGTATATAAATATAATATGTATTATTTGTTTTCCTTCATTCAGCTCTGTGTTCTTTTTACATATTGAGAGTGAAACAGATGACAGGTACTTAGGTGTGTGTGTTATTTGACACGTGAGCACACTGTGAGTTTATTACACACTTCTGCTTGTTTGACAGCTTCAGCTCCGGGAGCGTGATTACGTTATCTCTGTAAAGATAAAGGTCAAAGGTCAGAATATGGCAACATGCCAAACTAAAGGTTTGTAGATATGATCAGTATCTGTATAGATATGAAAAAACGGCTGCAGAAAAGTATACATGAAAAAAATTTAAATATGGCAGATCTGAGGATATTTTCAGATATCCTGTATGCCAGCGTTACATGGTGACGCCCCTCTTTTTCATTTTTATCTTGCGTTTCTCCATGCAAGTCTCTGGCCTCTTTTTTTTCCATCCTCAGGCCAGGACAGGCTGAATTTACACTGACATTAAAATATGACAAGGTCATCATCTCATACACTCACACTCCGACACATGATTTATGGAGCCCTGCTGGTGCTCCTCGCTTTTTAACAATACGTGAATTCCCTCTGGCCTCGCAGTGCTTTCAGCTCAGCCCTGCAAACATGAACACGTCTCTTCTTTAAATCAGGGATGGGATAGAGAGGGGTAAAATGGGATGGGTGGATGGGGGGGTTATTTAGTGTCTCTCTCTTTCTCTCTCTCTCTCTCTCTCTGTGTGTGTGTGTGTGTGTGTGTGTGTGTGTGTGATACAGATACTCATTACATTGTAATTCTGTGTATACAGTCACTGTCCTTATGGGGACAAAACACAAGTCCCCATAATGTACAGCATTAAAATTAAAGGTGAAGATATTTTAAGATTAAGGTTAGGTAAGGGTAAGGTTTAAGTTTAAGGTTAGGACTAGGGTTAGGGTTAGGTTTAAGATTAGGATTAGGTGTGGGTAAGGTTTAAGGTTAGGTAAGGGTAAGGTTTAAGGTTAAAGTTAGGGCTAGGGTTAGTGTTAGGGTTAGGTTTAAGATTAGGATTAGGTGAGGGTAAGGTTAGGTAAGGGTAAGGTTTAAGGTTTAGGGTTAGGGTTAGGGTTAGGGTTAGGGTTAGTGTTAGGGTTAGTTTTAAGGTTAGGGTTAGGTAAGGGTAAGGGTAAGGTTAAGGTTTAGGGTTAGGGTTGGGTTTAAGGTTAGGATTAGGTGAGGGTAAGGTTTAAGGTTAGGGTTAGGTAAGGGTAAGGGTAAGGTTAAGGTTAGGGCTAGGGTTAGTGTTAGGGTTAGGTTTAAGGTTAGGATTTGGTGAGGGTAAGGTTTAAGGTTAGGGTTATGTAAGCGCTCTTTATGAATAGGGTTAGGCTAAGACTCCAGAAAATAATGCAAGTTTATGTATTGTCCCCAGAAATAACGGAAACCAGACACTGTGTGTGTGTGTGTGTGTTTGTGTGTGTGTGTGTGTGTGTGTGTGTGTGTGTGTGTGTGTGTGTGTGTTTTATCCAGGTATTCATTACATTGTAATTCTGTGTATGCAGTCACATTATGGGGACATGCTGTCCTTATGGGGACAAAACACAAGTCCCGTTGATGTGCATCATTAAAATTAAAGCTGAAGATGTTTTATGATTAGCCAGCATGGTGGTGCAGTGGTTAGCACGTTTGTCTCACAGCAAGAAGGTCCTGTATTTGATTCCCGGGCTCAGGGTATTGTTGTGTGGAGTTTGCATGTTCTCCCTGTGCTGGAGTGGGTTTCCTCCTGGTATTCTGGTTTTCTCCTACAATCCAAAAACATGCACAGTAGGCTGACTGGCTGTCAGGTGTGAGTACACCCCTAGGTGTGAGTGTGAGTGTGAGTGTGAATGATTGTATGTGTGTTAGCCCTGCGATGGCCTGGTAAGCTGTTCAGGGTGTACCCCACCATCACAGAGAGTCAGCTGAGATGGGCACCAGCCTCTTCGCGACCCTAATTAAGATTAAGCTGTTCAGAAAAGGAATGAATGAATGAATGATTATTTTAAGATTAGGGATACATTAAGGTAAGGATTAAGGTAAGGGTTAGGTAAGTACTGTTTATGATTATGATTAAGGTTAGTCTCCAGGAAATTAACATAAGTCATTGTATTGTCCCCGGAAATAATAGAAACCACACAATATAGCTAGTGTGTGTGTGTGTGTGTGTGTGTGTGTGTGTGTGTGTGTGGTGGTATAAGCATACAGAAATCTCACTCCATGCAGGACTCAAAGGGTCACAAGATCCCTTTTTTTTAATTCAACAAAATATTTAAAATGCTTGTGGTCAGACGAGGCTTGAGTGGTCCTCTTGCACCTGAAACAACACCATCTGTCTGTTTGCGCTACAGCCCACCATTCAGTCCAGCTTGAACAGAAAGACACTGCATTTATAGAACTTAAAAAAAGAAAACTGGATAATTAAAACACATCAAATGCGGCCAATGATGCGTCCGATCACAATATGTAAGAGCAGCCCTGACCATTTCATCCGAAGCAAAACCAAATGCTAAAGATTTTCTGGCCAGCCTCCAGTTTCTAAGTCATTACACCAAACCAGCAGCGCTGAACAAATCTAACAGTCTGTTGTCTGTCACACACTCCCACACACACACTCGCTCCTGGCAGGCCTGCTGCATCTGTTCTGTGCTCATGTGAAAGGCCTTGAGAAAACAAATACTGCAATCGCCAGACCGAGGTCACAGCAAGTGCTGACCAAACCAAAGACACTGTGGGACGTCCCTGATATCCGTCTTCTCCTCACTTTCTGCCGTTCTGCATCTCTCTCCATCTCTGCACCGATTACGTACCGAGTGTGAGTACAAATACATACAGTACATCTACACTCATCTCACATGGTTCTACAACTGGAACTGAATCAAATTAATTCTATTTAATGTTGCTTCAGATGGCACGGTGGTGTAGCATGTCCACCTCACAGTGAGAAGGTCCTGGGTCTGAGTCCCGGGCTTGGCAAGTGTGTTTCTGTGTGGAGTTTCTCTCCATGCTTGCGTGGGTTTCCTCTGTTTACTCCGGTTTCCTCCAACAGTCCAAATTGCCCCTAAGTGTATGAAAATGAATTAATAATTGTTTCCAGTGTGTCCGTTCAGTAGTCAGTGTGATGATGCAATATTAAACTCACAGCAACAAGGTTTTGGATTTTAAGCTGTCTTTCAACAGGGGCTTTTCAGCAAAGGTTTCCTTAGGGTTCTCTGGTTTCCTCCCACAATCCAAAGACATGCACATTAGGTCAACTGGTTACTCATAATCCCCCATAGGCTTAAGATTGGTTGTTGGTGTCTGCATTAGTCTTACGAAAGGCAGGCAACATGGTCAGGGTGTAGCCCCGCCTCCTGTCCAATCAAAGCTGGGAGTGGCTGCCTGGGAATGGAATGGCGGAATTAAAAATGAATGAAGGAGTGAATAATTGTTTCCTCAATTTAAACAGGTTTTTTTTTTAACTATTTAAATTGTTTAAATAAAGTTTAAATAAGTTTAAATTTAAATAGTTAAATAGTTCTTTTTAAAACAGCACTTATTATTTCAGATCCACTTTTCCACTATCGCGCCACAGTTCAGTGGGCTAAGCATTACCATTTCCATTTCCACTGGTGGGTTAGCATGTCCCTTACCATTTCCACTGGCACTTCTGGGGTTTGATCGTACCTTCTCAGGGCTACTTAGAGGCTAAAAGACTGATTTTGACCTAGTGATTTCCCATGGGCCAGGTGTAAGACAATATTAAGGTAGGAGGCGGGGCTTATCACGTTTAGTCTTTTAGACACTCTGATCTAACAATTTAGCTTCATGGGGTCTTTGTAATTTGTGTACAAATATTTATTTATTTATTTATTAAACAACTAGTGCAGAAAAGATGCTATGCACTAGCCTGCTATGCTAGTTGACCAAAACAAGCCAATATGCTAATTATAATCCACATGAAGTGGAATTAAATTGTTTAGATTGGTGTTTATAGCAAAGCAGTATGTTATGGGTGGGAAAACTAGGTTGTATGCCTAATAATAGAAACTCACATGGGTTTTTAGGCTTAAAGTCCCAGATTACAAGCCTCAGGTAGTCTTGAGATAACCCTGGCTCACTTGGCACGATAGTGGGATAGCGTCTATTGTGAGGGAATTGATGGTAGGACGTATTTCTCTACAGCAGCAAGTGAACCATGTAACATGGTTTTTCACTGGATTTAAGAGACAGGTCATATACTTAGCCAGAAGTCTTCAGTATTTTTTTGGGTTGCTGTCTGGAGCTAGCTTGTAGTGTTTTATCGGGTTATTCTTACTGTAGTACGACACTGTAGTTTATTCCATGAGTACAGTTTGCAGGCTGTGTTTGCTTTGTATGCAGTACAGCATCATATTATATCAGATGTATGATGTGATGAGATTCTGAGTAAATAAGAAAATCAGAGGTTAAGATAAAGATGGATGCCTGTTGATTGTGTTAGCACTGATGCAGCTGGGTAAAAAGACTGAATAAGGGGCATAATTAGCAATCTCTTATGTTTTGATAGTATAGTGCTTTAATAGTGTGGTGAAAAAGTAATAATATTATGCCTCGGTAAATCTTTAACCGTGTTGTTAATTTTCATAATTACCCAAATTTGAAAGCAATTGACTTGACCATTTGGATGAGCAAGAGCTTGGAAAACCCCTACGCTCCACTATGCTGTTTGCTAATATAGCTAGCGTGTGTGTGTGTGTGTGTGTGTGTGTGTGTGTGTGTGTGTGTGTGTGTGTGTAATTGAGGTGTGTGACCATGGCCAGTGGCCAGTGCTTAGTCGACGCCATGGATGTTCCAGTGGCTCCCGGCCAGTGTGTTGATTCACTGCTGCCATTTCCATTGGAACCTTCTTCTCTTTTTTTTCCCCCTCTAGATCCATCTCATCGCCTCCCCCCACCCTACACTCCTACGTAATTCTCTCTCTGGATGACCGACCAAATTGAAGCATTCTCATAAACCTAGTTGTTCCTCTGCCTTTCAAATCACAGCTCAAACTCCAAATGAAATCCTTTATGGCCTCGATTCTTGTTCGATTTCACTTTACGCTACGCTGAGAAATATGATATTTTGTCCCATTCCTGCTAAAGCTAAACGAATCTGATGTGGACCTTGTGATCAAAAAGAGACGTCCTCTGTTGCTGGAACGTGCTCACGAACATCGATGAGAAGGAGCGTTATGGTGGAGCGAAAGGACGGGTCTGGCCAAGCGGATGGATTCGCGTGTTAATGCTCGAGTGCGCTGGGGGAGTAATGAGGTGTAGCGTATCAGGCTTAGCAGCTAATGGGCTGTGAAGTCGTTAGTGCCCTGCCTTTCTCACTTTCTTCATCTCTTTCTATCTCACTCCTTTCCGCATTTTCTTATTTTTAGAATTGTTGGTCACCGCACTGTATGTTCTCTTGTGATACCTTTAAAGGTGCTTCTCCTTGGAACCTTCTCTGAAAGTGAAACCTTCTGTTGTAGGATTCTACCAAAAGGTTCCCCAGACTGAGAAACTGTTCTTGTCATTTAGCTACAGATGTTGGTATGCATTCCGACTCTTGGTTTCTGTTTCTGTTCTTGTTTTCCTGGGTGAACCTGGGGGCGGCACGGTGGCTAGCAGTGGTTAGCATGTCCGCAGTCTGGGCTTGGCGAGGATGTTTTTGGTGGATTTTTTATGTTCTTCCCATGTTTGTGTGGGTTTCCTTTGGGTAATCAAGTTTCCTCTTACAGTCCAAAAACATGCATATTCAGCTAATTGACTGTTCCAAATTGCCCCTAGGTGTGAGTGTACATGGTTATGTGTGTACCCCACTTTCGCCCAGCAATGGCTGAGGATTAAGCGGTTCGGCAAATAAATAAATGAATGGATGAACAGTGGAACTTGGCTAGCATGATACACCCTGACAAACTACCTACAGAACCCAGAAGTCAAATGTCTCCTAGATCACCACCCATCCATCCATCCATCCATTTGCTGAACTGCTTAATCCTACTATGGTACGGGGAGGGTGGAGCCTATCTCAGCTGACTCTGGGTGAAAGCGGGGTACACCCTAAACAGCCCACAAAGTCCGTCACAGGGCCAACACTCACAACCATTTACACTCACACTCACACATAAGGGGAATCTAAAACAGCCAATCAACCTAATGTGTATTTCTTTAGACTGTGGGAGGAAACAGGAGAACTGGGGGGAAGCATGGGGAGAAGATGGAAACTCCACACCTTCAAAGCACCCTCACCTAGCCCGGGATTCAAACCCAGGACCTGTCGAGGATACGTGAGAGCAACCTTCTCACAAAATTTGTACCCTGCACTTCAGGGTATAAATAACCCGCCCCTCATATGATGTCGGACACTTTCACACAGCAGGTAAGCTGTGTCATCATCATCAGCAGCGGACGTCAGTCAGAATGACGCTTCAGAGAAAATGACGTCTCATTTTATATTAATGGCAACAGATTTCACATCACTTCTGTCATCACGTCTCTCCATGTTTCCTCTGTGTGAGGGATTAAGATGCAAAGATAAGATGCTAGTAAAGGAAACAAGGAGGCAATTTGATGTGTGCATGCGTTAACAGGCATGCATCCTTTTCAGTTGATCCTGGCCTTCCCCTACTTTCAACTCTTTTTTTTCTTACTTACTTTAGTCACCTCTTTATTTTAACTTACTTTAGTAACTTAATTTTAGACTAATATTTATTTATTTATTTATTTATTTATTTATTTATTTATTGATTGATTGATTGATTGATTGATTGATTGATTGATTGATTGATTGATTGATTAATTAATTAATTTTCCCCTGTGGGTGTATATCTATATATATGTGTGTGTGTGTGTAATTTTTCTTATTGAGACTTTTATCTTTTTCTTTTTCTTTACTTGGTATGGAGCAACTGTGTGCACACAATTTTCTCCAGGATCAATAAAGTATTCTGATTCTGATTCTGAATTTACAGGTTCCCAAAAGCACAGCAACGACAAAGAGACAGAACGTCAGAGGGACATGGAGTCCAGCCCTCCGGTTTAGGATCGCTAAGTGGTTACATGGGACATCCTACAATAAACACTATGAATCTTGTTTTATTACTTGAGAATAACATCACTTGATAGACATGGAGGACCACCTTTTTTGCAGAGAAGGCACCTGATTGGTTAATAAAGCATTAACAAACATGTGAATAGTTATTTAATATAAATCCATGTTTTGTTTTTGTTTTTTTTTAACGAGACATCCCCCAGAGTGATATAAGCGAATAAATATGGTATACAGTCGCATTACTGATGCTTGGTAGAGTATTAAACCACATTTTGGAAGCTGCTAATGAATAAATAATTACTAATGTATACATTTGTTTTTCTATATGTAGTGTTTGTACTTATATTTCCTAGAAGACAATATTTTTTGTCCATTTCAATGTCGCTGTAAGTGTCACAACCTGCACACCCACTTTCTCTTAACCACACTAGCACTGTGGGTGTTATAGCAAAGAGGAAGCACAGCCGCTCGTGACTGAGGAACCTGAGCTGTAATAATTACACATGTCTTTATCCGTAGCGTAAAAATGTTGAATAATTATGACCAAATGAATCGTCGTTGTTAAATGTTTAACAGTGAAAAAAACCAAGACATTGTTCAGATGTTATATCATCGGTGGGTCGAGTTGAATCAGCGTGGCGATCCTTCCTGCTTTGCATAAAGACTTGTTTTGCAGAAAATGTCTCTCAAGAAGGGATTTTTTTCTATGAGTAAAGATATGAGTGTGAAATATTATCAGATGAAAGAGAAAGAGACAGAGACACAGATAGGTCGCTTCAACCTACACCAATTATGCAAATACCGTGACTCAATATTCTGTGTATTATTTCTCTAATAAGATTAAAATAGTATTCCATTCGGTTTGGTAGTGGGTCGCAATGTTTTTGTTTTTTTTGTTGTTTTTTTGTTTTTTTTAAGTTGTTTTGTTTCGGGGGTTTTTTGGGGGGGTCCCTTGGTATTAAAGTGCAGGACGTATTATATTTATATCTTGATCTTAATTTGCTGATGATATACGCTAGTCTCAGTCTCAACCCAGATTAAAAAAACTAAATCAAAACAGAAGTCCTATACTAGTTACCCGAGATTAAGTACTCTCCACTTAATCCTCATCAGTTTATTTCAATTCCTTGATGCTGGAATAGAAATTATTGATGGTTCCTAATGACTGCATGGCTTCTTTCCCCATTTTTTTCATCCTGTTAGTCTTGCCAGAGCATTAAAGATAATGATCTCACTTCATACAAAATAGATCTGTCTCTTCTACACAACTGTAACTAACTGAATCCTGGAGTGCCAACCCCATGGCCTACAAACTTTAACTCCTGCCATCTTGAAGCTAACAAACTCCTGCTCCCGTCATACTCTGGGCTTCCTGACATACCAGAGCTCCCTCTGGGCTTCCTGATATCCCACTCGAATCTAGATTCTTTTGTCATCCTGAAGCCCACAAGCTTTTCCTGTTGCCCAGATCCTAATCTCGCCATCCTGGTATCTCCAACTTCCCACTCCTGCCTCCCTAAACCCTTACAGCTCTGACCATCCTGAGGCTTACAATCTCCATTGGCCATTTGGGAAATTTCTCCTATCATTCCAAGGTATAACAGCTATTACATGTATTTGCCATTGCGTGGCATACAAGCTTCAACACCTATCATTTTAAAACAATCTCCAGCTGCCATTCAAATCCTAGTCCTGCCATTCAGACTCCTGCAAGATCCTTCTTCATCCATCCTGAGGCCCACAAGCTGCTACTCCTGACATCCAAAAGTTATTCCTGCCATCCCTAATACCCACAAAATCCTGCTACTTCCCAGATTCTATTCCTGCCATCTTGAGTCCTACAAGCACCTACTCCTGCCATCATGTGGCCCCCAGGATTACAGACCCATGTCACTGACTTTGCATGTCATGAAGACCCCCATGACGTATGGCCCCCCTTCAGTTCGCTTACCAGCCTCACCACGGAGTTGAGGACGCCATCATCTACCTGCTTAACCGTGTCTACACCCACCCGGACCAACCGGCGAGGACTGTGAGGGTCATGTTTTTTACTTTTCCAGTGCATTCCACCCATCATACCATCAGGCAGACCCTTCTGGGTGAGAAGCTGAGAGCAATGCAGATGGATGCTCTTTTGTGTCCCGGATTGTGGACTACCTGACCAAAACACCACAGTATGTGTGCCTGCAGCACTGTGTGTCAGACACAGTGGTCAGAAACACCGGAGCACCACAAGGGACCGTCCTCTTCACAACTGACTTCAGCTACTGCACAGACTTCTGATGACTCTTCTGTAGTTGCTGTGGACTCCTTCGCCACATGGTGTGAGCAGAATCATCTGCAGCTTAATGCGACAAAGACTGATTGTAGATTTTAGGAGATCCAAAACACCAGTGGCCCCTGTTTCCATCCAGGGTGTCAATGTGGAAATGGTGGAGGATTACAAATACCTCAGAGTTCATATTGACAATAAACTGGACAAAGTTAAGAACACTACCGCACTTTACAAAAGGGGGCAGATCCGTCTCTATTTTTTAAGGAGGCTAAGGTCGTTTAATATCTGCCGAACACTGCTCAGGATGTTTTATGAGTCTGTTGTGGCCAGCGCCATCCTGTATGCTGTTGCATGCTGGGGCAGCAGGCTGAGGATTGCAGATGCAAACAGACCAAACAAACTGATCCGCATGGCCAGTAACGTTGTGAGGATGGAGCTGGACTCTCTGACGGTAGTGTCGGAGACACGAATGTTGTCCAAAATAAAGACAATATTGAACAAAACCTTCCACTCGATTCACAACCTGCTGATCAGTCACAGAAGCACGTTCAGTGAGAGACGGACACCACCTAAATGTACCACTGAGCCACACAGGAAATCATTCCTACCTGTGAACATTAAACTGCACAACTCCTCCGTATAGCAACAACATCCACCGTTATACATTTACATATATATGTATGTAGATTTCCGTATGTCTATTGTATATACACAGACATTTGCAATTTTTTTTATCTTATCTTTTATTTACTTGGTTTCCTTCTGGATCAATAAAGTATTCTGACTCTGATTCTGATGAGGCACATACGCACCTACTCCTGGAATTCATATCCAAGTCCATATCCTGGCATCTCGATCCAAGAACCTGGTACAACCCAGATCCTTTTTTCTGCTATCCTGAGGCCAACAAGCTCCTACTCCTGCCATCCAGATCATGCTGACATCACAACATTTTGGTATAACCCAGATCTTTCTCCTGCCATCCTGGGGCCTACAAGCTCCTACTCCTAATATACTGAGATCCACACTTCCCTACTCTGACACTGATGAGGCCCACAATGCTGAGGTCTATGTGTTCCAACTCCTGCTATTTTGAGATCCATGATTTCCTACTCCTGCTATCTTGAGGTATACAGGTACCTACTCCTTCCATATTGACACCCACTCTGTCCCACTCTGAGCATTACGAGACCTATAACTTTCTCCTGTCACCTTGACATCTATGAGTTTCTACTCCTACCATCATGAAACCCATAAGATCATGAAGATCCTACTCCTACTATTTCAAGAACCAAAGCTCCTGGTACCCTTTACATATTACATCTCTTGCTATCCAGCTGAGTAGAATCTCCAACATCTACCAACCTGTCACATCTAAGTCAATGCTCCAATTTCACAGACTGACTGTTAACTATAACCAGCTGTTCAAAATCATTACAGTTCAGTAAAAGGCTCATAAATGCCGTTATACTGATCTAATGAGATGTATCACATATTATTTAGATTTTTTTTGGTTATTTGATGCAAAAATAACTGTTTTCCAGTAATCCATCAGACGAGGATGGATTAGATCTGAGTCTCAGTTTCTTTCTTCTTTGTGCGATTTTAAGATTCCATATGGCTTGTTTGCTTGTTATGGGAGGATTACAGCATAGGTCTCAAATAGCCAGCTGATATGCAAGATCCATGACTCGGACGGGCACAGCCGTTCCGTGACCATTCTGGTGGATTTTGGAGGCCGTCTTACGCACTTGCCTGAAAAGTGTGAGCATCAGCGATGCATACATGGCAGCCATCATTACTACCAGCAGTAACTGCAATGCATACCAGGCAGTTGCGATTGCGCGTACATTTTTACAGCGATGAAAATCTATGGTGACATCTGGCAGGCCATGTACGCCTCACAGATGCCTTCACGATTGAATTAATCCGGTTCTGTTCTCAAGCTTAATTTTAACACAACCAAACTTTCTGGAAGCCACGCCTCCTGGAAGCCACGCCTCCTGGAAGCAATGCCTCCTGGAAACCACGCCTCCTGAAAAGAAGGATCTCTCCCTTGGTCTCATGAAAGTGTGCAGGACAGCCAAGATATAACGCTGGTTGACCCCCAAAAGGCTAAAAATCATGGAACCTGGTGTACTGTGAAGTCATTCAGGCAATATGAGAGCAAAGTTTTAGGAAGTGATGTAGAGACCTGCTGTGCTGTAAAATAAAATCTGTTCTATTAAATTCTAGAACTTTAACATTAGTCCATGCATCATTCTTAAGAATATGACCAGTGTGAGTATGACAATGCACAGAGAAGATTTCTGAACTGATCTAAAAGGTGTGTGACCTATTTTAGTTGGCAGACAGTGGTTTTAGTATGCACTTTAGAAGCCCATATGCTACATGAGGTACAAAGCAGAGCTGCCTGCAGGACCCCGGCGTCCAACAGCTCTCATTAAACTATCGACATTTTAATACTTCCTACTGCTCTTAAGATCTCGGTGTGCCCACCCCCTCAGGCCTTCCAAGCTTTTAATGGCTTCTGTCTTACACAAGCCAAGGATGAACCCATCTCCTACAGTAGCCACGTCCTCAAAGCACTTAACCTGCTCCTTTGCCCAAAGACGGTGAAACGCCACAACTATATGTTTTAATATTGATCGGGGAAGATGGCCAAATCCATATAATCTGGGGTTTGTTAATTTTTTTTAACGCCATTCTCCTTAAGAGCCATTATGAAAGCTTATCGTGCCCTCATTTCAAGCTCTAGATAAAAATTTCGGTCACGTAGCAGCCTGTCAACGTTGTTCTGAAATACTGTAGGCTGAGGATCATGTTTCAATCATTTGACACACGTGAGCGACAAGATTTTCAGATGATATGACCTCAACTTTCCAATCAGTTAGTCACCCATGGGAGACTCTTGACTTTTTGACAAAAGTGGACTTTTCTTCACAACCTGTCGTGACTCTCTGTTTCTCTCTCTCTCTCTCTCTCTCTTTCTCTCTCTCTCTCTCTCTCTCTCTCTGTCTCTTACTTATTTCCTCACACCCCCACATTTTCCTCCAGAGACCTCACTTTACCTTCAACTTTCATGCCGCCCAGCTCACGCTTGATCTTTCTCACTGATACCACATACAATGTAGGGGTAGAGCGGTTATACATAGTAACTGGTCTAATTTACAGGAAACCACTACCAGTGTTTCCGCAACAGGTCAACAGAGTGAGAGTTAATCTGCACCCATAAAAAGAGAGACCTTTGAACAGAAAAGAGGGAACTTTCAGTTAAAAGGGTATGTGAATGTTTGAAATTAAGTTGCTAAACCCCCATTGTTACACAGCAACCCACATATATGTGGCCTCCTGGAAGAACACTTCATGTACTGAGATGTTCACACTTTCTTCTCTACAAAGTCCTGAGAACTCCAGACCTTTCAGTTCTGCACAATTACAAGTAAAATCCCCAGAATTTATAAAATCAGAATAATCACAATGTGTTGAAATGTGTTAAAGAAGAAAAACATATTCTGATGAAGAGTTCGTCCACCATTTTTGGCTGTTTGACCAAATTTAACCTCAGGAACATGTGAAAGGATCTTCAAGGCCACAGTTTCCAGTCCACAGTTCTCAAAGTGGGATCCGAGGGCCACCAGAGGTCGACGAGGCGTGCTCAGTCCACTCCAGTGTCTCCCTTAAAAAAATTACTAAGGGTACTGGTTTTAATTAACCATCTGCCCATCTTACAGTATCTTTTATAACACAAAGACATGACCAGATAAGTGAAGAAGCTCTCTTGTTTGAAGGATTTCAGAAAAGGCTGAGGTTTGACCTTTCAGGATCACTCAAGGTCAAAGGTAATAGTTTCATATGAAAGTCCATATTATCACCATCCGCCTCACACTAAGAAGGTTTCGGGTTCGATTCCTGGGCCTGGGCCGTTCCTGTATGGAGTTTGCATTTTCTCCCTGTGCTTGCCTGGGTTTCCTCTGGGTACTTCGTTTCCTCCTACATTCCAAAAAACATGCACAGTAGGCTAATTGGCTGTTTCAAATCACCTCTTGGTGTGAGTGTGAGTGTAAATAGTTGTGTCTGTGATGGCCCTGCAATGGACTAGTGAGCTGTCCAGGGTGTACCCCGCCTTCTCCCAGAGATGGCTGAGATGGGCGCCAGTCTCCCCGCAACGCTAATTCGGATTAATTGGCTGACAAAATGAATGAATCAGTTAATGGAAGTCCATATATGGTTTGCTATCAGTGTTTCATAGTAGCGGTAGAATAGTAGTATCTGCACTCAGTTATGATAACGCAAGTCATAAACTCTCTATCTCCAAAATTTGTGACCTTGGTCTGACCTTCACCTTTGACCTTGACATTCTAAAATCAAGTCATCTTTGGAACTTTCATCTTTGGGACATCTTTTGGTAGTGTCCCCACCAAGTTTGGTGAAAATCTGTGAATGGGTGCGGACAGGATTTTGTTCACAAACAAACTAAACAAACAAACAAAAGTCTTATCTTATTGTCAATTATCATAAATATTGTTTTGGTTACCAGTTTGAAGTCATAGTTACATGCCTGTGGGACTAATCGGAAGTTCTATAAACAATGTTCACTTCAGATAGCACAGTGGCCTAGCAGTTAGCATGTCCACCCCATAGCAACCAGGTCCTGGGTTCGAGTCTGTGGCTCGGCGAGGGCGTTGCTGTGTGGAGTTTGCATGTTCTCCCCTTAGTTGCAGCTGTTTTCTGCAGGTACCCAGGTTTCCTCCTACAGTCCAAAGGTACACACATCAGACATATTGGCTTTTCTAAATTGCCCCCAGGTGTGACTGTGATTTTTTATGTGTGTGTTGCCCTGTGATTGTCTCGCAAGCTGTTCATGGTGTTCCCTGCCTTTGCCCAGAGTCGGCTGAGATAGGTTCCGGCCTCCCTGCGACCCTAGTAGGATAAATGGGTTCAGCAAATGAATAATTGATTAATGGATGAATTTCATAACTATTTTTTTCAAAATTATATTAAAATCAATATTTTACTCCATCTACACCTTTTATCCCTTTAAAAAGTGTCCTATATCCCGCAGGGTTCTCTCAGGGATCGCTCATGTAATCTGATCAATGCTCACATTCGACTGTTTAACTTTTCAATATGAAAAGATTAAAAGTACCCCAAAGGATTAGTGATTAATTTGAGAGTGCGGCAGTGTGCGGTCACTGGCCATGAAAGGATTAGAAAAACTAATTAGCCGGAATTTGAATAATTGGGATGGGGGCAGGTCTGTTACAGGAGGGAGGTTTCATGGTTTTACCTAGCATTTTGTTTCATCTCCAGATCCCCACAATTAGAGCTTAATACCCCCCAGCTAGGTTTCCTGAATATCAGCATGGTGGATTTATAAAATATTCTGTGCATGGAAGACGGTTTTAATGAAATTATCAACAAGCGCTCCATGTAAAGAAAAAATAACGATGTTTAAATTTTTATCTTTGTGTGCGATGTGTGAGTCCGGAAGAGAAATATGGAAGTGAGGTTACTGATTAAAGCCTGTAAATGTGTGTGTGTGTGTGTGTGTGTGTGTGTGTGTGTGCACGCAATAATACAAAACCCCTTTCCATAAAGGATGCACTGATACCACTTTTCCTTTCAATAGAGTACCATTACGAGTACTGCTACAGTTTCAGTGTCACTGCTACTCTCTCTCTCTCTCTCTCTCTCTCTCTCTCTCACTCCCACTCACACTCTCTCTCTCTCTCTCTCGCTCTCTGTCTCTCTCTCTCTCTCTCTCTCTCTCACTCTCTTACTCCCTCTCTCTCTCTCTCTCTCTCTCTCTCTCTCTCTCACACACTCACACACACACTCTCTCTCTCTCTCCCACACACACTCTCACATACACACACACACTCTCTCTCTCTCTCTCTCCCTCACACACACACTCACTCTCACACACACACACACACACACACACACACACACTCTCTCTCTCTCTCTCTCTCTCTCTCTCTCTCTCCCACACACACACACACACACACACACACACACACACTCTCTCTCTCTCTCTCTCTCTCTCTCTCTCTCTCTCTCACGCACTCTCTCTCTCTCTCTCTCTATCACACACACTC
>JAQMYF010000001.1:64835387-64842887 GCA_030014195.1 Neosilurus mollespiculum
AGAGAAGAAGAGAGAAGGGGGGCGGGGGCATTTCTAGTTTTAAAGGCAGAATGTTTTATTTGGAAATAAATCAAAAGTTGTAAGAACTCCGAGCCAAAAACAATCCACTGTGGAGTGCTGTGTGTTATTCCTTACACGAGTAAATTCACTTTAAATTATGTTCTATAATAATAATAATAATAATAATAATAACAATAACAATGATAATAAAAATAATAATTATATTGATAATAATAATATTGCTGTTGTTATTATTATTATTATTATTATTATTATATAAAAAGCAGTATACATGTGTACATTTTGTAGATATTATAAATCTTAAGTTTAGCTGTCATTGTATTTATAAATCTGGGCAACAAACGACTTCATCAGTAAAAACTTTTAAAACAGAACCACAATGAAAGGATTGGAGAAACTGAAAGAAAGTAAAATTATTGTATTTTTTTTTTTCTATTTTCTGTTTAAGAGAAACCCGGACCACATCAAACAGGGAGAGAAGAGGAAGTGATGCGTAGTGCAGCTCCGATATGACAAAACACCTCACGGTTTCAGGGCTTTTATTTTAACACACTGAAGATCAAAGCTGGATGTGGAAGTTTTGGTCCACTTTGTGGGTCAAACACACACACACACACACACACACACACACACACACACATCGGAAATCCCTTTTTTACACACACACACACTCAGGGTGAAGTGATGACACACAGCACTGTTTGACTGTACAGTGACAGGACTTTTATCTAATGGCCTTCAAACACAAATTAAAAATGACTGGTGGAGCGAACACAGGCGTTCACTGACCTTTCGCGTGGCACCAACTGGCGTATATAATATCAGATCCTTATTGCTGTATAATAGGGACTAACGGTAGGTTACTTTACGTTACCTGAATGACGTGGAATACTACTAATAACATTACTACTGTCAGGATTTAAATCAGAATCAGAATCAGAATACTTTACTGATCCCAGACGAGATTGTGTGCACACAGTTGTTCCATCGCACTCACACTCACACCTGGGGCAATCTGGAACAGTCAGTTAGCCTACTGTGCATGTCTTTGGACTGTTGGAGAAAACAGGAGTACCCAGAGAAAACCCATGCAAGCACGGGGAGAAACACCGGAGCCGAGTCTGGGACTCGAACCCAGGACCTTCCTGCTGTGAGGTGGACGTGCTAACCACCGTATATTTAATGCTTATTATTATTAGTGGTATTACTATAAGTAATAATAATAATAATAATAATAATAATAAAAGAGCTAACAAACATGTCTATAGTTTGCATCATATATAAGGAAGAATATAAATACTGAAACCATCCAAATTAAATGATCAATTATTGAACATTATATCTGATATTATTAGAAATATTATATTAAATGCCACATTTTGTTCATTTATTATGATTCAATAATAGGATATAAATAAAATAATATGATACGTAATACATATATATAGATAGATAGATCTATGAATAAGCTGTGAATGATAATAAATTAAAAACAGTATGGAGTAAGTGAATGTAACGGTGATTAGACTGCAGGAACTGGATATTAACTCGAGGACTCTCAGGAACCCTGTTTGTGTTGGAAGTCTCTGGAAAGAGCTCGAAGGATCTTTATCAGCAGGTGGAATTAAAGGCAAGTGGAAGAAAGGAACGTGCGGACGTGTACGGTGCAACTCCATTAAAAGGGTGCGAGTCTGGTGAAAAGGACCTCGTGGAAAGGACACCTTGAGGAAGAGGAGGAAGATCGAGAGCCGTGCTGAACAAGCAACTCCTCAGCACAGAAAAGATCACAATCACACGACGGCACGCGCAATTACCTTCCAAATAAAGGTCACTCCGACTCATCCCTCCTGCACATACAGCGAAAAAGACAAGAAAAAAGAAAAAAAAAACATACAATGTGTTTACACTGGAGCGCTTCGGCTCATCAGAGGAGTTCAGATGGTTTATTAATTCATTTATTTATAAAGAGCTGCAGTGTTTTCAAAAAGAAAGAAGAGAAAATGTTAAGGTGCACATTAAATAATGCGTGCAGTCCACTCCACTCTAATTATTGGCCCCCAACAAAAAAATAAAGATAGAGAAAATAATAATAATAAGAATTATTATTATTATTATTATTATTATTATTATTATTATAATTATTATTATTATTATTATTATTACAATTTATTACATGCACTTCCACACCATTAACTGAGCCTTCTGTGATGAGTCACAGGTGCGCTGTAGTTCTTCCGCCTTGTAAACCCTGAATAGGTGAGAATGAGGCTTGAGTGGTGCTGATAACAATAAACAAATAAACAAACGAACAAACAAGTAGATAAATAATACTGGCATAGCGGTTTGCATTTCTACCTAACAGTAAGAAGGTCCTGAGTTCGATTCCCTTGCTGAGGGTGTTTCTGTGTGGAGTTTGCATGTTCTCCCTGTGCTTGCGTGGGTTTCCTCCAGGTACTCTGGTTTCCTCCCACAGTCCAAAGACATGCACATTACAGTAACAAGGACTTAAAACTGGAAGATTGATTATATTTTATTTAGAGGTGATAGATAGACAGACAGACAGATAGATAGATCGATAGATAGATAGACAAATAGATAGATAGATAGATAGATAGATAGATAGATAGATAGATAGATAGATAGATAGAAAGGTGATTTGAGATGTCTGATTGACCTGAACATCACTATGTATTGTAATAAACTCAGCAAAGAAAGAGTGAGAAATAGAGAGAGAGAGAGAGAGAGAGAGAGAGAGAGAGAATGAAGTTAAATGAGGGAGCTGGATGTTGATTATGATAAAAAGTCTGCTGACTCCAGCAATAAACACAGCAACAGCTTGGAGAAGGGGATGCGGGTATTGAAATTTGAGAGTATTTTTATTTCTCTCTCTCTCTCTCTCTCTCTCTCTCTCATATTTAATTCCTGTAATTCTTTCACAAAATCATGCTCTCTATCTTACAAAAACCACAATGATCATTAAAAGAGTGATTAAAATATACAAAGTTACATTAAATAACATTCACTTTAATAAAACGCAAAGCAAAGATCTTATAAGCAGAGATCGATGCTGATTGGTCGGCAGCTTTGGCTGTTAAGTCTTACGGTTAAAGAATAAACTTAGGTTTAAGGCTAGGGCTAAGGTGAAGTTTATTATCTGCTGACGGTAGCATTGCACGACAAGGTAGCACAGACTGAGCTGCACTTCAGGGATGTAATTCCAGGCAGCATTTCCCAGAGTACAACACAGCATACTCACATGACAAGAGAGCACGCCCATATTTAGGCACACCTGGGGCACATTCCGTGACGCTGTCACTCCCTAATATTAGTTTAAGGCCTCTTTTACATGAGCAGCCACTCTCATATGTGTTTACATGCTCACTGTGAAATCAGGGGCAAGCAGGAAGCTGGAGGGGCAACTGCTAATTCAACAACAACAACAACTGTCATGCTTGTACTTCGCTAATGAATTCCCTACTAGGTTTTAGCTATGTTGTAACCATGTCAACGAGGTTGTTACCACGTCAGCCCCATAATCACCATGTCAACACCGTGATTACCACATCAACACCGTTTCAACATTGTCGTTGCCAAGTCCACACTTTTGTCACCATGTCAACACCGTCATCACCATGTCAACATTGGTCATTACCACGTAAACACTCTCGTTACCATGACAACACCATTGTTATCACATTAACACTGTCATTACGGTGTCAACATCATCGTTACCACGTCAACACTCTCATTACCGTGTCAACACCATCGTTATCATATCAACACCGTCATTACCGTGTCAACATCATCATTACCACATCAACACTCTCATTACCATGTCAACACCATCGTTATCATATCAACACCGTCATTACCATGTCAACATCATCGTTATCACATCAACACTCTCATTACCATGTCAACACCATCGTTATCATATCAACACCGTCATTACCGTGTCAACATCATCGTTACCACATCAACACTCTCATTACCATGTCAACACCATCGTTATCATATCAACACCGTCATTACCGTGTCAACATCATTGTTACCACATCAACACTCTCGTTACCATGTCAACACCATTGTTACCACATCAACACTGTCATAACCATGTCAACACCATCGTTACTATGTCAACACGGTTGTTACCATGTAAACACTGTCGTCCCCATGTCAACACCGTCGTGTTTTTACTGTGTCCTGAGTTCCCCCTCGACACTTTTTGAACACGATCAAAGTACGGCCACGTCCTCCAGGTCCATGAAGACCACCTCCTTACTACCTCCTTTTTGGGTTCTAACTGCGTTCCTTCTACACTGAACTTGTCCTGACTGCGTAGACACAATTTTTCTGAGGATGTCGTGGGAACGTGGCTAAATGTGACGGGGGTTTCATAGTTATCTTCGTTTCACCTTTGAGTCACTCCTTGCTCCGTGTATTATGTTTCTCTGAACTCGCTCATCACCGTTTCCTGGTTCCACTCCAGCACCAATCAACGCTTTTGGAAATGTTGTGGAATGTTGTAAAAAAAATGATGTGATTTCTTGCCCAAATCTCTCGCTGCATTTAAAGAAAAACTTCTTAGGTTCACATCTTCATCTTCTTCCTCTGAGCAAACGACCCAATATGTCTAATAATAATTAGCAGCAAAGTGTTTGAAGACATGAAGTTAACGATGCTCCTACAGTCACACTGACGCCTGATACCTTTTATATGTGAATCTGTTCATCAGTGTGTCATGTTTAACTCTGAATGAAAGTGCTCCATAATGAACAATATCACACACACACACACACACACACACACACATTTCCATATCTCTAAAGCAGCAAAAAGGCCGACAGGGAAAAAAGAAAGAGCTCATAAATAAATGACGGCGTCTGACCTGGAAATCAAATAAATAAACAAATAAATATATACCCAGAAATTTCTTCTGTTTGCCTTTTGTTCAGACGGAATGAAAAACAATTTCATTTTAATATCGCTGCGAAAAATAAACATTAAATCTGCAACCTCATAAGAATCGATTTTTGGCTAATGGGAAAGAAAGGAGCCTATGAGCGCTAATATTCTGCTGAACTACAAACAGATTCACACAGAAATCTAAACGCTTCAGGAATCTAAAAAATTGAGGACGAAGTCTCCAGTGTCTGGGCAACAGAGGTAACAGTGAGGAACGGGGTAGCGGGGGTATGCAAACAAGTTGGCCCTGCATGCAGTGTTGCCCTGTCCCGTCCTACCGTCATTCCATCATAACGTTTGTCTGGAGCAACACCCTGGTAGAGTACACGCTGAACAGCTCGCCACGCCATCACAGCGCCAAAACACACAAGCATTCACACCCACACTCACACCTAGGGGTGATCTGGAACAGCCAGTTAGCCTACTGTCCATGCTTTTGGACTGTGGGAGGAAACCCGGAGGAAACCCAGTCAAGCATGGGGAGAACGTGCAAACTCCAGGGGTGGATGTAATTAATCCACTAAATACTAAAAGTGACATTTTGGACATACAGGATGAAAACTGTATCACTGTCCAAATATTTATGAACCTAACTGTAGAATATTTGAAACTATTAATATTATCGGGGGTTTTTTTTCTGACTTGAAGAATTAAACTTGTGTTTTTTTCCCCCCTAATGTGAAAGCAGCCCGTCTCCAGACCAGCTCGGAGCGCGTCCAGATTAATCGCTGAGGCCGATAAACCAATCCTCTACGGACGCGAACCGCAAGTATGCGCGCCTTCTCGGCCTGTGATTATTTATTCATTTTGTTTGATTCGGGGCCGTGTTCCTCCGCTGGACCGCATCATCTTTCGTCTCTGGCAAACATGCTGGCAACATGCCCTTAGTTTAAGATATCAAAGAGCTCCCTGCACACTTCCTGTTCTTCAGGGAGTTTCACAAAACAAAATTAAGAATATGAAAAAAAACACAGATTCATTCATATATATATATATATATATATATATATATATAAAGAGAGAGAGAGAGAGAGAGAGAGAGAGACAGAGATGCTTCTGTGATCTCAGCATGAACGTCTCAGGGGGACGGCGCTTAGGGAAACAGGCTATGAAATTTCCATGTAGAAGACGATGGACTCTGTGGACAGCTTCATTACGTCCACCATACTGAAGTGTTACCGTCCGTAGACATTACTGAGTCCATGCGTGTGCACCGCACGTGTTAAGTCACGTACGTCCTGTGACCTTCTAACCGATAACGCCTTAATGACCCTCTAAACTTCCTTTCCAATCTATAGTCATCACAACGCGCATCAGCAGACGTATTAATGGAAAATAAAGCCACTGAGAGCAGACGGTGTAAACCGCCATGGCTGCTAACCCCAAGGCGATACCACATTGCCTCTCTGATTTCCCCACTAAACCGGAAAATAACACTTTCCTGTCTTCCAATAGATTACCTGTCCGGACATTAAGACCACATTACGACCACAAGAGGCAGCCAGTCCACCTCTTAAAACCTGCCCCGTCCCCTGACCCTGCAAAACCACAGTGCAGTTACACCTGCCTGCTAAAAGCCTGCGATGAAGATGAACTGCAGACAGGAGGATGGATAGAGATCACCAGCCGAAAATGTTGACGATCCAGAAAAATAGAAACGCAGTCGCTATCACCAGAGCGGTGACGTATTTATGCTGCTTATGTTTGCTCATATTTTCTACAATGACTAAAGTAGAATGTATTTTTTTCACTGACGGCAGAGTTTCAAATGTTTTCATCCCTTCATTCACTCATCTGCTGCATAACTGCTTAATTATATTAGGGTCTCGGGGAGGCTGGAGCCCATCTCAGCCGACACTGGGCGAAGGCGGGGCACACCCAGAACAGCTCGCCAGACCATCAAAGGGCCAACACACACAATCATTCACGATGGTGTTGACATAGAAATGATGGTGACATAGTAATGACAGAGTTGACATAGTAATGACGGTACTGACATAGTAATGATGGTGTTGACATAATGATGGTGTTGATACAGTAACAATGGTGTCGGTATAGTAACAACGGTGTTGACATAGTAACGAAAGTGTTGACACAGTAATGATGGTGTTGACACAGTAGCGATGGTATTATCGTAGTATCGATGTAACTAAAACGGAGTGGAGACTTCATTGGCGCAGAACAAGCGTGGACTTGTTGCACGTAGATGTGACCACAAGAACCTTATAAAATGAATGAAAAAGCACAGCACGCGGCGCAGAATTTATACGGACTGGACAGACGCAGTAAAAACATGACAAGCGCATGGTGCAGTCTGATTGGTGCATACGAACATCTTCGAATCTGGCATAGACGGAGTAAGGACGTGGTATGAACTTGAAAACTGCAGCTCGACCACGCCCCCCACTGCGTTCGGCGAAATGTTCAGGATGCATTTCTGTTTTACTTTTCCAAAGGGATCTACTTTGAGCGATCTATGCTGGTCCCTCGGTGGAGCAACTGAAGTACCGTGAC
>JAQMYF010000001.1:64874365-64903575 GCA_030014195.1 Neosilurus mollespiculum
GTCTCTCTCTCCCCGCCCTCTCTCTCTCTCTCTCTCTCTCTCTCTCTCTCTCTCTCTCTCTCTCTCTCTCTGATAGCACACCAGCCTCACAGCCTCACAGCAAGAAGGTCCGGGGTTCGACTCCTGGGCTCGGCGAGGGCGTTTCTGTGTGGAGTTCGTATGTTCTCCCCATACTTACCCCATAAGTGGGTTTCCACCTTGCACTCCGGTTTCCTCCTACAGTCCTAAAACGTGCAGTGGGCTGATTGGCTGTTCCAAATCGCCCCTAGGCGTGAGTGTGATTGCGAATAGCTGCATGCGTGTTGGCCCTGCAATGGTCCGGCGAGCTGAGGTGGGCGCCAGCCTCCACACGACCCAAATTATGATTAAGCGGCTTAGAAAATGAATGAATGGATGAATTGTTGTAGCTTCAAAAACGTGAAGGCCACATCGTGTAGCTTCCTTTAATATTTATATAATAATCCTTTACTGAACGTCGAGGATTTTAGAATCAGTAATCGTCTCAAACTCTGAGTTTTTGTCCAGTATTTTAATTCAAGTATTATTCCAAGTTTGCAAAGTATCAATAATAATTATCCTAAAAGAGCAAACCAATCAGATCGCTTCATTCCTGTGTAGTATACACCAATGGTTCTTAAGTCCAAAAAAAAAAAAAAATTATGAAATGACACCATGGCCCAAAGATTTGCACCCAGAGGTCTTTATACCACAACAAAAGATTCCAAGAATTAAACTTTTAATTCATGAAAAAAATAAAACAATAAAATCCATGTAAAGGGGAACAAGGTCACAGCTTTACCTCTGACTCTTACACGCAGAACCCTGCACACTGGAGACTCCTTCAGCAAACCTTAAATATTTCACACACGTCTGTCCATCCGTCATCTGTAGCGCTTCTGCATCATGGAGCCAATCCCAGTTATTCTAGTTTGCATATATTGGAGGAAACCAGTGTACCCAGATGAAACCCACACAATCATAAGAAGAACATGCAAACCCAACACAGGACGACCCTTGACCGAGATCCGAACCCAGAATTCAACACTTTTCGCTGTGGCGAACGGATGCACATCAGAGCAAGAACGCGCCGTTGATTACTGATCCGTAACATAAGAACTGAACAAAGTGCCCGTAAAACTCTTCTGTAATCATCCCTTCCTCGTTTCTCCTCTCATTTAGCATCAGGAGAGATTTTAGACTCAGTTTTTAAACCCTCCGAAAAGTGTCTCGGTGGTCTCCTGATTTCCGTTCACTAACAACTCCCAACAGCGCGACTGTTTTCAAGAGCATTTTTCAAAGGCTTGGCGTCGAAGCGCGACAGCTTGTTCACCATCTTTCTCCAGCTCTTTATTTTCTCTTTCCTCTCCGAGCTTTTTTGAAAGCACGCACCGTATGGACACACAGATGAAAGGCATGCGGCAGAGCATGAAAATGACTTAATTAGCGCTAATCGCTTTTGATGGAACACATTTCCACTATTTGCCTCAATTAGGTATGGTTAATTTCTTTCTTTTTCTTTTTTTTTCTTTCCCTGGCAACTGTAGAGCAATCTGTGGCAGGTGGGATTATTGACATGTTGTGTGTGTGTGTGTGTGTGTGTGTGTGTGTGTGTGTGTGTGTGTGTGTGTGTGTGTGTTGGTCTTGGTGTGTGAGCTGGAGACTTTTAATTGTTCCCTAAAGATCCCTAAAGAAATATGTGCACATGCTTAAGTCTTTAAGAAATACTTCAACCTGAATCATTGCTGTAACCACACCTACTTCAGGAGTGGGTCGGGGTGAGGGTAGGTTGTGGACCCTCCCCTCCCCTTCCCACCCATGGAAAATACCCATCTGCCCCCCCATCTGCCCCCTCCAGTCCCTGTTGTATGAACCCTGTCAACAGATCTGTCTTTTGTGATTTCTTATTTATTTTTAATTTCTCCCCATCTGTTGAGGAAATGAATGAAACCCCGCCCCCTTTCCCCAACTGTAAACTTGGTTGCACCCAGCTAGAACACTCTATCCCTGCCTTTAGCGACTGTGTGCATCTTTCACAAGTAGCAGTTCACGGAAATTGAATTATATTGAACCCGAGACTGATTTGTGGTCATTGTCTCCTCGTCGCTTAATATTTATGAAATGCATACGGAAGCACTCGTCCTCGC
The DNA here is from genome assembly GCA_030014195.1 of Neosilurus mollespiculum. Lineage (NCBI taxonomy): Eukaryota > Metazoa > Chordata > Actinopteri > Siluriformes > Plotosidae > Neosilurus > Neosilurus mollespiculum. The sequence continues at coordinate 64,876,510 of JAQMYF010000001.1, forward strand.
TGGTTAGAATTCCGTATGAGACCAGGATCATTAATACATCATCAATCTTACACCGGCACCAATATTTAACCTTCTGGATCTGAAACTAATAATTTACAGGTCATGATAACACTCCAGGCATAAATTTAAAAGGAAAAAATTGGAGCCTTTAAACCATGAAGGAAAAACACCTGCATTCACGCTGGCGTCTATAAGCATCCGCAGTGTGACGAGAGCAGAAGAGGATAGGACACTGTATCCAGGGTCATTATAGGCTTCCAGTGAAATACATACTCCGTCAATGTCGTTACCGAAATAGTGAATCGATAGTATTAACAAATCATTAATCCCCCACTCAATTGAAAAGTGATGGTCATTCATGAGGCATCAATGTGATTTACAGCAGCTATTCCTGCTCTGTCAAGTCCATTCACTATAAGGCCAGCAAATCAATGGGGGCAGTTAGTAGTACGAACATTCTTCACATTTATTTCCAACAAATGTTTTAAAGACAGGGAGGGAAGGCAGAGATGCACTTCAGACAAATACACACTAAATAGTTTATACAATACAGATGTGCTTCAATACTAAAATTATTCAATGCCAGATTTTAGAATCAAATGAATAATGCCCTGGTCAGGTTGTAGGAAAGGGCTTACATTGTTTACTACCTCATTAAAAAAAAAATTAAGCCTTTTACAGTCTAATAAACTTGCGTTCATCAGGTATGTGGATTGTTTGTTGATATGTATGAAGGTTGGTTGACCATTCGGTGATATGTACATAAGCATGTAGACAACAGTGGCATGTACGAAGGTTTGTACACTGCACGGAGGCTTGTATGAAGTTATGTAGCCTGTATGATGGTATGCACAAAGATGTGGAGACTGTACAATGGTAAGTACGAAGGTACGTAGAATGTACATTGGTATGTACAAACACAGTAGGAGGGTATGTACAAGGATAAATAGACTGTACGATGGTATGTGCAAAGGTATGTAAACTGTACAATGGTATGTACAAAGGTGCAAAGACTCTACGGTGGTATGTACAAAGGTACTGTATGTAGACCGTATGGAGATATGTAAGAAAGTGTAGAGACTGCGTAATGGTATGTACGAAGGTATGTAGACTGTACAGTGGTCTGAACGAAGACTATAGGATAGTATGTGCAAAGGTATGTAAACTGTACAATGCTATGTGTGAAGATACAAAGACTGTACGGTGGTATGTGTGAAGGTAAGTAGACTGCATGATGGAATGTGCAAAAATACAAAGACTGTATGATGGTATGTTCGAACGTACAAAGACCGTACAGCGGTATGTGCAACGGTACAACAACTATATGACTGAGTGTACAAAGGTACAAAGACTGTACGGTGGTATGTGCGAAGGTAAGTAGACTATATGATGGTATGCGCGAAGGTATGTAGACTGTATGAATGTATGTGTGAAGATACAGTATGTAGACTGCATGACTGCATGTACGAAGTAGCATAGACTGTACAGGGGTATGTATGCAGCATGTAGACTGCACAGTGGTATGTACGAAGGTATATGGACTGTACTTTGGTATGTACCAAGGTGTGTAGATGGTACAGAGATGACACCTATTGAATCATAGGCTAAAGCTCTTCCTATCAGCAAGTTACAACATTGAAATAATTAACCTCCAACTTACCATGTGGAGAAGAGGCCTAGATGGAGTCTGATGTCTGAGCAAGATTCGCAGCCTCCGTCCTCCGTTACTGAGAAAGGAGGGCAGATGGAGTCACAGGCCAGTGAGTTACAGGACATCAACCATGTTTCATCGCTTGTTTGCGCTGCAGAAAAGACAATTCCCTTATGCTAATATTGGTACAACATGAATTTCCCCCAAGGCTACACGGCGGCTTTTTAGTTTTATTACCTGAGTGTTCCAGGGGCCCCAAAGGCTAAGGCGGAGAGTCATTTGCAGGTGGGCGCACTGAATATATTGCCTCGTAAAAGTCAGTCTGCCATGCCCGCATAAGCGCAATTACAAATGGCATTATGTAAACTGATGTGTGTCCCTAAAGGAATGGCATTACCTTTTTACTTTACCTCTTATAACGCTCGTTGCACAACTCAAATAGACTTGCCTTACAACCAAACTGCTCGTCCAGCCGTAACAAATCGTGCCATTTCTTGATACACTCATGTATGACGCAAGGAACGAGGTACTCATTAACATAGGCTATCCATAGTATTCAGCAGGCTGTATATCAGGCTGTAGTCTGCCGTTGTTTAAAGTGTGAGCCCACGTGTATTGAAATATAATGCTAATTAAGCGTGCTCATACACACCGGATGAAGACACGATCTCCTTAAGCCAACCGGGATGTAAAAGGATGGCTTTACGTCAATAACAGAGGACAGTATGTGCTGAATAGGCGTTACATCATGTGAGCAGAGAAAAGGACAATTGCACAACGTGCAAATGCGTGACATGGTTTAATATCGACATTACGCACTGCTGTGTTTTATATCTACATATAACTCTACACAGCCAACACTCAGTTAACACACTGAGATGCATTCATTCCTGGCTTCTGTCCAAACGTCCTCTTATTCGTCTATACGTTCTATGTATAACCATCCACCCCCCCACCCCCCGCCCCTTTCTCCAGCGCTCATTTACATCCAGCCTGGTCACCGTGCATTTGAAATTCATTAGCGCCCCACGTAGTATTGAGTAAGTCTCAAGGTTTGGCTGGAAAACTGATGAAATATCAGGTGGGCTGCCGAGGGCCAAGATATAAGTATGTGGAGAGGGTCAGAGGTTAATCCTCATTGATTTTTCTCTGTCTACATACAAGTGCTCTTAAAACAGCGGGTGTGAGAGTATAGGCTCAATTCAAAAGCTTTTTCAAGCCTGTGAGTGTACACAAAGTGGAGCGGAGCCGTTTTAATCAGGGGTGGGAAACGTGTCTGTAGTTTGGGAGACACAAAGATACAAATAAACGAGCTGCACCCTGTCTGTCAGACTAATTGTGTAAATGTAACACAATAGCGACGATGCGAAATTGTTTTTATCTTCTAAGAATGACGTGACTTCTGAATACCAAAGGTTCACCTTGTGACCATGTTTCATAGCCACCGATGATCAATAATTATCAGACTGAATGGAAATCAAATCTAAGGGGTGTGTCTGAATCAGCTCTGATTGACAGCCTTTTTGAATGTACAGTCTGGGCTTGAAAGAAATCAGCCGCAGTCTGCCTTTCACTTCTATATACCGTAGTGTGTATTTAAGGTGTTTTAAAAAACAGACAGTTGTGGGCGTCTCAAGCGTATGATTGATTATATACCAATGTGTATTGTATGGGGTTTTTATAACAGTTCGGTTGTACGGCAGTCGTACTTCAGCTGAGTATCACAGAAATATGTTTTGTTTTTTTTTTGTCTTGCAGCAATCGTATCACTTTTGTAAGAACTTTGTTTGATCTGACTTACAGACCTGATGGATTTTCCCCACGACAGACATACAACACATATTTTATATGTGAGAGCAACTACGCAGCCTTCAAATTCACCCAAACCCAAGTCAGTCCCTTCAGTCATAGCGCCGGCAGACTGTATGTGAAAGGGGCTAAAGGTTCAGCCATTGGTGGTGCAGTAAAGAAACATTTACTTAAACAAAAATATCAACATCATCAACATCTTCTTACACTTGTTCCGGGGCCGGGTTGCGGGGGCAGCAGCCTAAGCAGTGAGGTCCAGACGTCCCTCTCCCCAGCCACTGCCTCCAGCTCTTCCAGGTGGACACCGAGGCGTTCCCAGACCAGCCGAGAGACGTAGTCTCTCCAAAGTGTTCTGGGTCGGCCCCGGGGACTGTTCCCGGTCAGACATGCCCAAAGCACCAGACCAGGGAGGCGTTCAGGAGGCATTCTAATCAGATGCCCGAGCCACCTCAACTGGCTCCTCTCAACACGGAGGAGCAGCGGTTCTATTCCGAGTCCCTCCCGGATGGACGAGCTTCTCTCCCTAAAACAAAAACCAAGATAATAAAATAAGTTCATTGAATTTTAATTCAATAAAAAAAAAAAATATGTAATTTCTTTGAAGTCACATGTTGTTACATTTCCAAGACTTGTTTCATGCCATAATAAATCATTATCTCCAGCTTGTATTTTTAATTAATTTCCTAATTCATTCCTGTTTTTTTCCCCCCACATATAAAAAGAAGAATGTTGATGAAGAGAAGGACGAGCTTTCCCACTGATGAGCGCTGGTGTGTTTTATTGATAGGGCGTGATGGAAAATGCCAGCGTGCTATGGATTCTCCTCATGAGAAAATTCAATAGGAACCTTGTGAAATAAAGCTCCTTCGCAAGCGAACGGAAACAGTGATCAATGAGCAGCAATTGGGCCATCGATCAGTCATTATATCATTGGCCTAATCTAAACAAGTGATATCTAATCAACAAAATAGCTCAGCGCTAACAGGTGAGTCGGGTGCGGTGGGAAATGAGGTGAAACTTTCCCACACCTGATCTACGTTTATTATTTGAGTGCCAAGAAGCTGCACAAGAAGACAAATTACTATTTTTTTTAGATATATGTCTAGTACATTTAAATGTAAATACCATCATGGAATAGAAATGATTTTTACATCCAGTGAATGCTCGACATGAGAGGCAGCAATTTTTCGCTAAGTGTTATTATATGCAAAGTGCTCCGAGGCAAAAATAATTTAGAAAATTAATTTTCATGCCCGTGCTCTCTCTCTCTCTCTCTCTCTCTCTCTCTCTCTATTTACCTCCTTCATTCCTTTTTGCACTTCTCTTAATCCCATCATGCAGGGCAATAAAGGTATGCGACATGAGCACATTTAATTTCCCCCCATTAGTCCTGGGCAAGCCCAGAGGTGTGCTTTAATAAGGATCAATGGCACTTTATGTGGGACAGGACCTACTTCACTGCATGCAAATTAAACCCCAACACTTAAAGCAAAAAAAGCAAAAAAAAAAAAAAAAAGCACTGGATTTAATTAAAAAGAAAACGTAAGACCGCGGGCTCTGGAAATTCAATTAGAGGGTTTATGCAAAGGACGGCTTGCTTGCCTTTTTTGTGTTGCCTTTACCGTTTGTGTAATGGGGTTTTCATATTAAAAATCAATAAGAGGTCTGAATTGGACGAATCGCCTGTCTTTATGCGTGTGTTTGAATCAATTTGAGGACGAGTCCATCAGCCGATGCTGTTACAAAAATTAGAGCTGGGGAAGAGGGCCGTCATTCTGATAAGAAATGGCAGTTCTCAATGAACAAATTTGGCATGTCGAAGATAAAGAATGGGTGCTTTCATGGAACAGCTTGTTCATAGCACGACTCAAATGATCCTCACTGTTAGTTACGATGACTGTTTCTCTGACAATGTAGTGCATCGATGGTAGGGTCATTATTCAGAAGAAATCCTTCTGCCCGATAGAATAAGCATGGGTGATAAGTGAATAATTCAAGCTCTGTTAGCATCTTTGATACTGTAGCATGTTGTGAGACGCAGAGTGCAGGTACATAACTCGATGCTTTGCTGTCTATTACAGATAAAACTCATGCAGTTGATTAAGCCATGGAATCCACGTTAAAAAACAAGGGAAAGAAAGAACAATGAAACAGAATACCTTCATAACAATACGGGGCCTCATTTAGCAGCAGTTAGCAACTTAGCATAGCACTGGTTAGGGCGAATCCAGGAATACCTTGGCACAAATCCATCCATTCATTTTTTATCCAAACCACCCATCCATCAGGGATGCAAGAGGAACTGTAGCCAATCCCAGCTGATCATCTGCAGGAGGTAGGATACATCCTGAACATGTCACCAATCTATCGCAGGGCTAACAAAAAAACAAAACAATCATTCTGCCAATGCCAGTGTATGGGTATTTAGTCCACCTAATTGGCATGTCTTTGGACTGTGTGAGGAAACCGAAAGGCTCCAGTTGGCCATGAGGTTCAAATCCAGAAACCTCTTGCTGTGAGGCAACAGCGTTAATCACTGCACCACTGTGCTGCCCCAGGCAAATCCAGTAACTATTATTACCATACCAGGCATTAAAGCACAGGCAGACAGCAAGAAACTGGGCTAGGGCAAGGGTCCAAACCAGCAAGAGCAACCACAAACAAGGAAACAAGGAACATGGAAAACTCACATTAATAATGAACATGACTTCACCAAGATACAAAGGAACATAAGGGAATAAATAAATGCACTAAAGTAGGCCTGAACTCAGACAAGATAGAGACAGGATCTAAATATTAGTAAAGGGTAATGCAAACAATAAGCTTGTCAGGCATATTAACAAGACGGTGAGAATTTGTGACTGCACACATAAACCAAGTAGTCAATGGCTAACCCAAAACAGGTGACCACAAACGGATAACCAACCAGTGACACGACATGGTCAGGGACAGGATTAAAGCAGAAAATTAAGCAAACTCCACATTCAAGGGTACCTCTGCCATGCAACATGGATAATGTAGTAACTAGGCCCTATATGAGTACTGTTTTCTTTTATTTCGCCATTTTCCTCCTAATTTTAATCATATCCAATAACCACCCATCAAGTAATTCTTTCCCTATCACATGGGGATTAGTACGATCACCACCAACCGGGAGGGGTGTAAGCATGGACATGCCTCCTCCGTGACATTCATTGCTGGCCTCCCGCCTCTTTACGAACTGCTGCGCATGCATATTTGAGGGCAGACTAAGACACTCGGAGGCAAAGCGCTATCGCCCCTTCATACGAATGAGCTCACAGATGCCCATGATTGGCTACTAGGGGAAGGGAAGTGAGCAAATGCCATCCCTCCCTCCCGGTAGAGCTCGGACAATTAGCTTCCATGGGTCACATATGGCTGCGGAATCAACCTGGATCCGAGCTTGAGATCTCCGGGGTTGATAGTCACGCACCCTGTCGATGCTGCCCTCAGGATTTCGTGAGTACTAGTTTTAATTACCTATCCTATAGTACATGATAGCGTGACCAAATTTGCGACAAGACTTCTTAAGCTGAAGGATGTATGAGATGCTTGGGGTTTGACCTTTTAAATTCTTTCAGTGTCAAAAGAAGTATGAATTATTTGGTTTCCTATCAGTGTTTTATACTAATAATATGTCTATTTGCACTCATTTTGAAGGTGTAGGCACTCTGACCTTGCTCTGACCTTCACCACTGACCTTGACATTCCAAAATCAAATTATCCCCAGTGTCCCTACCAAGTGTGGTGAAAATCCATGCATGGGTGTAGTCAAGATTACAAATCCTGCAAGTGATTCTAATCTAAGTCTTCATTCTAATAGAAGCAATAAAAAATCCCTTTGGTAAAAGCAATATCTCCGCCAGAACTTCATTCTACTCTACTACAGGATACCCCAGAAAAAAATCTTGATTTTTCTCTCCAAACATTCATTCAGCCCTGGTATTGACTCCCGAGCTCTCCTAACTACATTCAATTCCCAGTAAACTGTCTGCACAATGCTACGGGGCTAAAGAGCATTGGACTTTATGTTTGGAGCACCAACCCTGCAGCGCTGTGTGCTTTAGCCTAATAGTCCAGTATCTGTGTAGACTATAATCTCTATTACAGGAATGAAATGGAACACTCTTATCAATACAAGCAAATTGAATTTCTAGTTCTTTCCCATCTGGGAACACATAGAACTCGGGAATGGTCTATTTTTGAACCTCCTTTCAAATACATACATTCGAGCCATCTTCTGTTCAGTTCGAGAGCCTCTTGTTTTCTGGTGGAAAGTTTGGGGCTCCTGAGTGGCACAGCACTGAGTGGCACAACACCACTATTACTCGAGGTTCACGCCTCGGGTTGGTGCATGCAGTCATCCACATATGGGACACCATGAGAGCCAACTGGCCGAGCTCCCCGGGAGGAAGGGATGGCATACGATGTGATTCAACTGAGAGAGACAACCCTAATAGGATTAAGTGGTTCAGCAAATGGCTGAACGAATGAATGAATGAATGATCCATACCTTCTGTGATGATGTTACAGAGGGGGCGCCATCACCCTGGGACACCGCAGAGCTTTACGCGCTACCGCTAGAGTTTTTGTATAAATATTAAAATGCTAATTGGTTAAGATCCCAAGATCTTCAAAATGCAAGATGTCCCATCGCTCGAGGTTTCACTCTTCTGGAAGAAAACCATGGCATCATCCGTAGAGGTCCTGATGTTCAGCAAACCTTACAACGCCGTGTAAAATTTCCAAGTCGCAATTTAGTTTCAAAGTGAACAAAGAAAAAACACTCAGCTCCACTACCCATGATTTATCTTGTGAGTCAATCCCTTGTCACAAAAGGGTGCCATGAACCCAAGCGCGAGAGAGGACTAAAATGACCGGCTGTCTGAAAGGTGAGACAGGACAAGCCTATTCACATCCTGCGCTCTCTAAAAATAACCTAATGCACAGGATTAGCATCAGAACAGGAAGCAGACAGGGGAAAAAAAAGCAGTCATCGCTGTGTGCAGACGTCATCTTATCTGCCCGACGCATTATCCACTTCAAACCTTGACTCATTCACAAAACCCAATCCCGCCATCCGTCCGTCTTTCCAAGTGCAATACATAGTCCATAGTGAGGCTCCTGTTCCACTGCATTCAGCAAGCATGTATCAGTCAACACCGGGCTTTAAGCAGAACTCACTACAGGAGGACAAGAGCCAAGAATTATCCGAGGAACCACTGAATCGTACAGCGTGAATTGTATATCTAAATTTTTACACCATAAGAATCCTGATTTTGGTTTTCAGCCACTTGTTGTCTTGTATGACATCAGCCTGGACGAGGAGCAGCATTAAATCTGGAACCGTTCATTTCCCGGCTCAAAATAGTGAATTAAAAGTGTGATAAAGTTTCAGGACGCATTTGAGATTTCTCGACATTGATGTAGTATCTTATGTCTTTGTTACCTGCGCGATATCACTGACTAACCCACTCATTCATTTGATGAACCTCTTTATCCTTCTACCAGGGTTGTGGGGAGGCTGGAAACTCTCACAGTGGACACTGGGGGAAGTTGGGGTACACCCTGAACAGCTTGCCAGACCATCGCAGGGCAAACAAACACACACACACACACACACACACACACAACCATTCACACTCACCTTCACACCAAGGGACAATTTGGAACAGCCAATTAGTGCATGTCTTTGGACTGTTGGAGGAAACCAGACAACCAGGAGGAAACCTACACAAGTACAGGGAGAAGATGCGAACGATAGAGGCAACCTTAGAGCCATTTTTTGTATGATAATAATCATATTCTTAAGCATGTGCATAACAGGAGAATACAGAATACAAGGAACTTTTCCACTGTAGATATCTGCATAAATATTGGACTTTGTGTCAAAGTGTTTACTCCAGGAATAAAGAATAAAAGGAACAAATAAAACCTTGCACAGAAATACTGTTTCTCCAACCCTGAGTTCCCGAATGCCACAAGGTGCTATTTAAGGTACACTGCCTTACACACCTTCTTTGGGCCTAATCACCAATTATGACTCCATTAGATAGACCTGGCAGCTCATTTGCTCTGGAGGCAGTGTAGATGCCCTAGGGCACCAAACCTTTGGCTCACAAACGTTCTGCCTCGCTGCTCACACCTCCATGGCGCCATCATCGTCCGTCTCACTAACCCTTTCCACAAGAGTCTCGTTTGCACAAAAAAAAACAAAAAAAACCCAGCAACTTACCCCTGTAGAGTTGGAGAATGGGAGAAACCTCTGCCCAAGATGGCAGCCTTGACACCAAGACTCTCTGAACATGGGATGTGTAAATGATGAGTCTGTTGAGGGGGGTGTTAGACAGTTCATTAAACGTTTGTCTCTGCAGTAAGCAGAGCCCAGACGGTAAAGCACAGACCTTGTTAGCTGAACTGGAAAATATCCATCGGGGGGTGAATGCCTTTACTGCTGAGAAGATGTGTGTGTGTGTGTGTGTGTGTGTGTGGGAGATAGAGATCCTCTTGAACGTAGGCTCAGTATTGCCCCTTCAATTGTCTGATGTGAAGCCCCAATGCACAGAGGAACTTGTTATAATCCACTCCTTCACCTCTTATTAATAAGACCAGATTGTCTGGTCATGGTCAAAAGTTCACGGTATGCGAACGTCGCCAGGTGCCGAAAACATAAGGAATAACAAAGCCATAAGACGAGGTGGAGGGTTAAAACAACATCTGCCTCAATTAGCAAAAACAAACCAGATGTCATCTTATCTGCCTGACGCATTATCTGCTTCAGGCTGAGACTCTTTCACAAACCCCTAATCCCTCCATTTATCTCTTTATTCAAATGCACTTATGGGGTACATAACGAGGTTCCTGTTCCACAGCTGACATTTAAAGACGATGTACAAACAGGCAGGGAAGATATTTTGGGCTTGTATGGTACAGATGGACAGCACAGTGGTGTAGTGAATAGAACCCCCATCTCACAATAAGAAGGTTCTTGGCTTGAGTCCTGGGCTCGCCAAAGGTGTATCTTTGTGGCGTCCACATTTTCTCCGTGTGCTTGCGTGGGTTTCTTCCGTATGCTCCGGTTTCCTCCCACATTCCAAGGACATGCAAATTACGCTGTCTGTAGCTGTTCCAGATTGACCCTACAGTAAATGTGAGTGTAAATGGTTGTGTGTGTGTGTTTAACCCTGTTAATGACTGGTGAGCTCTTCAGGCTATACCCCACCTTTGCCCAGAATTGCAACCCTGGTAGGATTAAACGGTCCTGAAAATGAATGAATAAATTAACGCAGAACTCTCAAGAAGCATAAGGACACAAGGAGGAGAACCTGGAGGAACCCGACACGGACACCTGGAGAACACGCATTTAGACAGTCACCCAAGGTCAGGGTTGAACATTGGAGCTGACTTGCTATGCCCTTCTTCACACTCAGACGAAGCCCATTAAGACCAGGACATCCTGAAAATTGATGAATGCAGTGGTTCATTCTACGTCATTACTACGTCTATGCCAGGTTCTCACTGTGCCCATCCACTCTTTCATTAATTCTGCAAGCTTTCTGGAGTCCACATCTACGTTCAACAAGTCCATGACACACTGCTACTGTGCCGACGAAGCCCCTACTAGGTTTTACTTACCTTGTTTGTACTTCAACACCACTGTTACTGCTTCCACACTGTCGATACTACGTCAACACCATCATTACTACGTCCACACCGGCATTACTGCGTCAACCCTACTGTTACTACGTCCATACCATCGATACTACATTAGCACTGTCGTTACTGCCTCCACACCGTCGATACTGCGTTAACACCGTAGTTACTACGTCACCACTGTTGTTACTACGTCCACACCGCCATTACTACGTCAACACCGTCGATACCATATTAACACTGTCGATACTACGTCCACACGATATTACATCAACACCGTCGGTACTACTTCAACACCGTCGGTAATAAGTCATTCTTAAGATTTTACTGTGTCCTGATTTCACCATGTCCACACTGCATTTTTTAACATGTCCATAGTTCAACCCCGTCCTCCACGTCCAGAGACCACATGCACCTATAGGGTTCTACTGCATTCCTACTACATTGTAAAAGCTTTTCCTTTGTCCACGCAATTGTCCGAGGACGTACTGGGAACGGTGCTGAGTGTGACCACAGTTGAATCACTAACTAACCTATAGAATATATACATCGCCATGTCTCAAAGATACAACATATTTCTTTACAATTATCTGTTATATTACATGCTAACAATGCTAGCATATGTTGTACACTTTCTAATTAAAATCCTTAAATTGAATTATCAAAGAAAGCATCCTTAAGCACATGCATGAAACCCAGAACTGTGTATGCGTATACTTATATTTCTTTAGCATCTGGACTTCTTCTGTTCACAGTTCACTTATTTTTGCAGCTCTGGTTAATCCCCATGAATCCCAGGAGCAAGTCCCACCAATTAAAACAACAGCATTATGTTTTTCCTGCTCCCAGTAAACAAGCAAATGTCATTCTCGTGCACAGACGCTTATTATAAAGTTCCGCTAATATTTATACTGTACTGCTATCGGAGGTTGAAGAGAAGTGCTTTTTAACTTACGGGACTGGGCAGGATATGAAAGTGGACATGGGCAGCAAATTGACTTGACATACTACAGCAAATACAATAAACAAAAAAGGTCTGCGGAGTGCATGTACATTTCTGAAGTGCACGTGTAGTACTGCGTGTTCCTGCCACAAAGCTAATGAAACATGAAGCCTGAGGGAGACGTTTGAGATTTCAGTTAGACGTTTGTTCCTTTGCACTTATGAAACGATGGGATTTTATTTTTTTTAGAGGTTAATGTAAGGTTATTAACATAAGTCACATCCAGGTTGCTGGTTTTCTGACCCTGGGTTAAGAGCCCAGACTGGGTGGTGAGGGTGGAGGCGTGCCAGGGGATCTCCAGGCCAGAGTCTCGGTGACCAGGTTCAACCACAGGTGCAGTGTGCAGTTCTTCCCACACTGTAAGACTAAAAACAGTCGCTGAGCCGAGTACAAAGCTTTATGTTCTTATCATTATCAAGTTCCCACAGAAAGATGATGACAAATGGGGTTTAATTTTTTCATTACACAAAAATTTGCAGAAGTGTTAATTTTACCAAATGGCAAATTCATGGTGGTAAAAGTGAGATTCGGGGGGAACGTCCCTGTGAACCATAAAGTACAACCAGAGGGTTGTAACTCTCTCTCTCTCTCTCTCTCTCTCTCTCTCTCTCTCTCTGTCTGTCCGTCTTTCTTTTTTCTCACTTTTTTAATTTATTTTTTCTCTGTTTTTTTCTTTCTCTCTTTTTCTCGTTCTTTCATTCTTTCTCTTTCTTTGTTTCTTTCTTTTTCTTTTTCTCACTCTCTTTTTTCTTTTTTTTCTTTCTTTCTCTCTTTTTTGTTTCTTTCTCTCTTTCTTTCTTTTTCTTTTCTCTCTCTCTTTCTTTCTTCAATTAATGCTTGTTTTTAATTATTTTTTTATTATTATTTTACAAAAGCAATTTAAGAATTTTTATCAAACTGGACTGCAGTTGCCATTTTGTCATCAGATAGCAGATGTAGAACTAAGAATTCCAACTTTTGTGGAACACAAAAATTATATTTTAGCTTTTGTTTATTTATCTGACATTTTAAGGGATGTTTAAATTATTTTGTTTTTATAAAACTGTGGGGTTTGAGGGTTTTTTTGTTTGTTTGGTTGTTGTTGTTTTTTTTTTGGGGGGGGTGTTTTTGCTTGTTTGTTTGTTTGTTTAAATATATTTGTGGAATTTCCTAGTACTATCAGTATTATAATTTAAAATTACATTTTTAAAAATCCTTACCTTACATATTTAAATAAAAAAGATAATAATAATAATAATAATAATAATAATAATAATTATTATTATTATTATTATTATTATTAATATTATTATTATTATTATTATTATTATTATTATTAAATATTATGGAACAATATCACATTTTTTGGGACCTTTCATTTATTTATAATATTATATTTTATTTATTTATGTTTTGTTATATTTGTGGAATGCTAAAGGAAGTATTAAGCAGAGAGTAAGTGAGATTTGACCTTGAAGGTAAAATGGTAAGATCATAAGAACAATAGTAAGTAAGATGTGTAAGAAAAAAAGTATCAGAGTTTGGGGTTGATTTAAATTATTTAAAGATATAGTTTTATAGAAATAAGAACTAAGATATATGTTAAAATCAAAGCTATAGTGGTTCTGATAAAAATTAAACCTGATGGGTAAAACAGGAGGTCCATTTCTTGGTAATGAACAGAACCTGCGGGTTAATAAGTTACAGAGAAATAGACGAAGAAAGAAATATGTAGCACTGCGTGGAAACACCCCTGCCAGACTGAGAGGGACTCGTTCTCAGGTTCCTCATGCTGGTGCTTTCTTTGGAGCTCCACCAAAGCTTCAACCGCGACGTCTTTTCACAGAGCCGAGCCCTCCTGCTTCCTGTTTCTCTGCTAGGCCTTGGCGTTGCCCCGTTTACCTAGGTTTTTTTTTCATTCCTTCACTTTTCCTTCTTTTCTGAAGAGATTTTCCTTGATAGTTCAGGTAAATAAGCCGAGCAGCTGAGCAAACAGAACGGAGCAGCTCAGTGAGTGTGGAGAGAAACAGCGAGAGAAGGAAAGAGGAATCACAGCGGAGGGGGGAAAAAATCGATCGGAACAGCAGGGGAGAGGGGTTTTTCTGAGAGAGTGAGAGGAACCAGGTTAGGACTGACGGGTTCAGGAGTTGCCCCGGAGCTGGATTTGATTGACATGTGCTTGGACCTGGTAGATATGACTCCTGATGATGCCGTGAGAGGCAAATAGAAATGAGAACACTTCTCCTCGACTCTTCTCCAAAAACAAAGAAGTCTGAGTGCTTGGAATCTTTATTTATTTATTTTTTAAATAATATATAATATAATCAGTCGCTCCACCATCAGCCTCGCTCTTCTTTCTCGCTGCTTGTCATGTGACTGAGAAACCGCAAATCGTAAAAAGATGCTCCGAGAAAAAGTACAGCCTTACCGCCGACAGTTAAACAGCCCTGACACTGGAGACTCCTTCCATAAACTTGAAATAAACATCCTACAGAAAACTTCATTACATCAATAAATGTCGATTTTTAAAAATATTTTATTAAAATCGGTAACTCCTGAGTTGCGCAGCGGCAAGGTGCGACACTGTCATCCTGGAGATCGTGATTTCAAACCCCGGTTGATACACACATCTAATCACGAACAGGAGCCAGTGGGAGCTAATTGGCCGAGCTCTCAGTGAGGGAGGGATGCTATACGCTCTCTTTCCTGTCACTCAGAGCGAACCGCTGGTCAATCATGGCCGTCTGCTGCATACAACGGGCGTATCTTTCTTTTCCGCCGCAGTGTGTGAGGTGTGTCCCAAAATATGCAAGCACAGCAGTACTTGTATTTTTCTTGCATGTGGCTGGTATCACGTGTCCCAAAAAATCTCACCCTTCCTGTGTGGCCATATAATAAAGGAGCATTGACCTACTTGATTGACCTACTTGATTGGAGGTTTGATTTGGCTTTGACTATATTGGGACAGGGCAGCTTAGTGGTGTAGCTGTCAGAACCCCCGCCTCACAGCAAGAAAGTCCTGGGTTCGAGTCACGGGCTCAGCAAAGGCGTTTTGGTGTGGAGTTTGCATGTTCTTACTGTGCCGTTCCTTCGAGTGCACCCATAGCAGGAAGGTCTTGGGTTTGAGTTTCGGGCTCAGCAATGCCATTTCTGTGTGGAGCTCTGTGTATGGGTTTCCTCAGGGTACTCTGGTTTCCTTCCACAGTCTAAAGACAGGCTCATTAAGCAAAGTGACTGTTCCAAGTTGCCCTAGGTGAGAGTGTGAGTGTGATTGGTTGTGTGTATGTGTGGACCCTGTGATGGACTGTCGGGCTATTCAGGGTGTACCCAAGGTGCACACCCGGCTGAGATAGGCTACAGCTTCCACGTGACCCTAGTAGGATTAAGCAATTTGGGAAATAAACGAATGTATTAGGACTATGACAAAAAAGCTGTTATAAATAATAATAATAATAATCAGGGGCGGCACAGTGGCACAGTGTTTAGCACGTCCGCCTCACAGCAAGACGGTCCTGGGTTCGATTCCCAGGCTCGGGGCGTTTCTGTGTGGAGTTTGCATGCCCATGCTTGCGTGGGTTTCCTCTGGGTGCTCCAGTTTCCTTCCACAGTCCAAAAACATGCACGGTAGGTTGATTTGCTGGTCCAAATCGTGAGTGTGAATGGTTGTGTGTGTTGGCCCTGCGATGGTCTGGCGAGCTGTTCAGGGTACACCCCGCCCTCGCCCAGAGTCGGCTGAGATGGGCGCCAGCATCTCTGTGATCCTAATTTGGATTAAAAGGCTTAGAAAATGAATGAATGAATAATTATAATAATAATCATCATCATCATCATCATCATCACCATCAACTCCTTCTAACCAATCACAATTCAGACTTCAAAATCCAGAAAACGAAAGTTTTTTAAATGTTCTTTTGGACCTGTTCTGTGGTGCATCTTGTGATGGCGTGAAAGTGTCTCGAACACTGTATCCACATCTTCACCCTCCAGATGTTTCCGGTTCGTGATTCTTCCTACTCGTTTATCATCCCATTGTCTCTCCTGCTCAGCCTCCACCTCATCATTCTCTCTCTTTCTCCCATCCTAAAGTGAAGGGACGTGTCCCATCTATCAATAAATGTGCAAGAGGAGACCATGAGGCCCTGTGATACATAACCTCTCTTCTTCTTCTTCTTCTTCTTCTTGTCCAGCGTGGACGGAGCAATCCGGAACGAACATGTGTTAGGAAACACGTAACTAAATATCTTCTTTCTTTCCCAGAGCCCTGACCTTCATCTGGGAGTGATCTAGATCATGAGGGGGTAGAAAATGAAGAGTAAAAGATAAAGTGAGAGGAGATAGAGTGAGACATGTGGCTTGGTAACAGCTCGTTGTCGATATCCACAACGATATTAATTCAAATCAAAGGGAAACTTAATACGGAAGCAAAATGGTTGGAAATGTTATTTACTGGATTGCAGGAATGAACTCGGACTCTTGTCCGTCTCAAAATATTTCAGAAAAAGGCAGCACAGCTTCGGTTACTCCACATTGCAGCATTTCTAATGGGCTTCACATGCACCGAAAACGCCTCCTGCACCCTCCAGGTTTCCGTCAGTATTAATGCTCGGTAGAGGCAAGAAGGCCATTCAGGGGTTACCGCATGGTCAACCCTCCTGTGATATCTCATCTGATTTAATCAATCTCCACTCAATCCTTGGCCAAAATCAATCTCCCTCCACTGGCGTAGCCAGCATGGGATGCTTGGTTAAACCGCGGGGACGCAAGCACGGCTGCCCTGTGCCCGCTGAGCGGCGGAGCAGTCTGGCCAAACACACACCCTGCGAGATGGAGGCGTCCACCACACGCCACCTCTGGATAAATGATGTTGATGAGCTCATCAATCAACGCTGGGCTTGTCTTCAGCTTCCCTCCCTCCCTCCTATGTTGATTTGGAAACAGACCTCTGGGGAAGGGAATTGTGGAATGTGGCTGCTTGCCCCAAATGGTGTGTAATTTCTCTGTCCGCCTTTTGTTTAGTATGTACTCTCACTGTGAGGTCCCTAATGGTTGCCCACTTTGGAACCGAAAGACCCGAAAATGAGTATAAACGCTAATCTTGTTTGATAAGCATTAATAATGGTTCCATTCGGCCTCTCTCTCTCTCTCTCTCTCTCTCTCTCTCTCTCTCTCTCCAGGCACTTCAGGCTCACTTTAAGAGCAGTAGGTACCACCTGAGAAAATAACACCACACTAACTGAGTGCTTTAAGAGGGCTGTAAGTAGCTACACTAGCATGGCCCATCTACACCCAGCTATGAGTAACCTCCCTCCATGGTTTTTTTCTTCTCAAGCTGGAACCTACAGTACAGGAACTCACATGAGAAGAACTGACGATGAAAACAAGGAACGGTGGCTTACTGGTTAGCACATCTGCCTTAAAGCAAGAAGGTCTTGGGGTCGCGTCCCAGGCTCGGCAGTGGTGTTTCTGTTTGGAGTTTGCATGTTCTTTTTAGGCTTGCATGGGTTTCCTCCGGGTACTCCGGTTTCTTTGGACAGTCTAAACACATGCACATTAGATTAAGTGGTTGTTCTAAATTGCCCTTAAGTGTGGGCGAAAGTCTTAATGCTTGCTTTAGGCTTATCCCTTTAGGGTCGTGGGGAGGCTGGAGCCTATCTCAGCCAACACGGAGAAAAAGTGGGGTACACCCTGAACAAGTCACCAAACCTTCACAGGGAGAACACACACACACACACACACACACACACACACACACACACTAGAGTGAACGTGCACACATCCGACAGAGCAGTAACCGAACCCAACCCAAGCCCGACAGGCATTGGGATATTTATGTCCGAGCCCGACCCGATTCCGACGCAGTTAAAATCATCAAGTGAAACAGGCCCATTGGCTACCTACATAATAAGCTGTATTAAAATTAAAATGCTCAATACCGTATGGCGCTGATGTGACCGAGCCCGACCTGAACCCGAGCATCCATCCATCCATCCATCCATTTTCTGACCCGCTTAATCCTAATTAGGGTCGCGGGGAGGCTGGCGCCCATCTCAGCCGACTCTGGGCGAGGGCAGAGTACACCCTGGACAGCTCGCCAGGCTATCGCAGAACCGAGCATCATTTTTCTAATTATCTGTCCGAAGTTCCAAACCTGGCCCGGCCCGTTGGGTACTGTTGGGCTCAGGTCGGGTATCCACTTACTGACACACACATGACTATTCACAGTAACACCTGGGGGCAATTTGGACCAACCAGTTAGCCTAATGCGCATGTCTTTTGACTGTGGGAGGAAACTAAAGTACCCAGAGGAAACCAATGCAAGCACAGAGAGAACATGCTAACGCCTCACAGTGCCGGGACCTTCTTGCTGTGCAGCCACCGTGCCGCCTTTATTTTACTGGACGCTGGAGAAACTATTTTCAAATGTTTCTATAATATGCAAACAATTATGCAGAAATGTGGGAGGGGAAACGTGTACACGGGAGATTTTCACTGAAACATGATGTCCGGGTCGTTTTAACTGACGTCCACAGAGCTTTTAAAATGTGTTTTGGACGTGAAGCAGACATCTGGGTGAAGTGGGTGTGTCCATGCATACAGCTGTGAGGGGATTAATGGAGTGCCGGTGTGTGTGTGTGTGTGTGTGTGTGTGTGTTTGAAAGCTCTTGTCAGAAATGGTGAGAAAGGAATATGTAAAGAACTCGGGGTTACAGGATACCTGAAGAGAGATTTGGCGTTTCAAGTCGCCCATCTTGCTGGAGAGTGTGTTTTTACCCTCAAGCAAGTTCCATCCTGGGCTTCTGTTCTTTTCCAAGAACTTGGAAAAGGTTCTGGAGAGCGAAAGACATCTCAAGACATTAAAAAATAACAAGCATTACCATTTATCACGTTCGACGGGTCGCGGGTTGGCTGGAGCCTATTTCCGCCTGTACCGGACGAAGGTGGATTACACCCTGACCACGGCGGGGCCAACTCACACAACCAGTCACACTCACACCGAGGGGCAATTTGAAACAGCCAATTAGAATAATGCGCATGTCTTTGGACCGTGGGATGAAACTGGTGTACCCGGAGGAAACCCATGCACAGAACTCCACATAGAAACGCCCCTGTTACCGAGCCCAAGAACTCGAACCCAGGACTTTCTTGCTGTAAGAGAGACATGCTAAGCTCTACACCACGGTGCATAAAGATGCAAACCCCACACAGACACACCCGTGCCTGGGACTCGAACCTAAGGCCTTCTTCATGTGAGACAGACCTGCTTTCAGGTCTGAAATACTGAAGTGCTTGCTAGTACTAATATTTTTATCATTATGAGCTCTAGATGTTTGTATTCCACGTATTAATAGCGCCGGAAAATATCCACGGATTTAATAAAGCGCCCTGAAACAAACCCTTTATAATTGATTTAATTCAGCAGGACAATTTGTGAGGCAGCGCAGGAGATTATCTTCACGGCACATTACATAAAAATCATATCCAGTATCAACGCCAAAGGTCCAGCCAACCTCGTTAGACACAATTCGCCGTGATTTTTACCATCGAACTCAGCGCCAAGAATTGTTCTTGGCAGGCGGGACGATTCCCTCTCGAAAGGTAGAGATAAACAGAATTAAACCGAATCTGTAGAAACTTCAGCAAACATAATCACTCATTTGTAACATGAGCTCAGATCTTCAGAAGAGAACCGTACGCTCGGCTGCCGCCGTGTGTCTCTCTGTGACTGCAGGCCAAAAAAAAAAAAAAAGGAAAAAAACCCCTCTGACTGCGTTTCCAAGATAATTCACGCAATTTGCGGCGTGACCTTGAGGGAGCCACGTTCCTGTGCCCTCCTCGAGGGACCCGGCAGGTGCACTTGCTGCCAAGCCGCCATCAAGGAACATTCTTCACAGGGCAAGACATTTAAAGGATGGGATGGGAAAGTCGGACTGACATTCATCAAGTTCTGACTCTTCTTTTTTTTTCCCCTCTAATCTCTTGTCGTACTCTTCACTCCATCCTCATCCTCGCCCTCATCTTCATCCTCATCCTCATCCTCGCCGTCCTGCTTTCCGTTTTAAAGAGATCTGGAGCGTTACGGCTACGGGTGTATCTCGGATGATGACGTGTTCGTGTGTGATCGATTATAGGCACATTTTAACACTATACAGCTGGTGAATAACTTAATTTTAATTTCTTTTTTTAGTTTTATTTCAGGTTGAAGGTTTTATTCCATACTTCTCACATGGCTCATTTCAGTACTCGATTCTGATTGATCATTTACAGTATTCAGTAGTTTGTTATTTCTTTATGAGTCCATTTCTACGGATTCACAGTAAAAAAAAAAAAACATTTTTTAAAGAATAAAAAAAAATTGTAAAACATTTTTTAAAAAATATTTTCATTAAAAAAAAACAAAAAAAAATTAAATTGCTTTTAATTTGACTGCTCTTCGGAAGATAAATCAAATTATTAAATTCGATTAAATTAAAATTTGAATGCATCCTGACCACTAACTTATTTATTTATTTGTTTGCTTGTTTGTTTGTTTTTTCCCCACCTAAATGTAGTCCTATTCAATTTCCACTCGTCAAGTGTTGCCTCCTCTATCACACGACCACCACCAACCAGGGAAGGGCGTTAGCATGCACACGCCCCCTTCGTGACATGCCATGCTGCCACCCGCCTCTTTACGAACTGCTATGCATGCTCATTTGGAGGCGGCCCAACACATTCGGAAGGAAAATGCTACCCGCCCCCTTTTATAAGAATGAGCTCACAGACGCCCATGGATTGGCTGGTGATTGCTGTGAGTGACAGGGAAGCGAATGCCATCCCTCACTCGCGTGAGAGCTCGGCCAGTCAGCTCCCATGGACTCCCGGCCGTGAATGGCTGCAACATCGACCTGGATTAGAACTACAGGTTGATAGTCATGCACCTTGTTGATGCGCCACTTGGGAGCCCAACTTTTTTCTTCAGTTTTGTTAATATGAAGTGTGTCATGAGGGGAAACAACAAAATAATTTTGAAATAAATATTTTGTAATAATTTGATGAACATACAGTAAACTGGTCACTGTTGCGAAGTATGACTGTTAAGGGTAATTTAAGATTCCTCAACTCCACCTCAGGGTCCTGATCGCCCTGACGGTGTTATAAAGACCATCACGCTGACCAATATTCATCCCTTAGAAAAACAACTCACTGCATAAACTACATGTTTTTTATTAATGTAGCTGCTGTACTGTATTTTTTTTTTATGTTTTACATTTCTTTAATGATGTAAAATTTATCCTACATAAACTCAAGACATATTTTACAAATTTTATATAATAATTTTTTGGATTTTTAAAAAAATAAATAAATTAAAAACATACATTTCAAACAACAATTTATTATTATTAGTTTTCAAGCTTAGATCTCCACTACAGTTAAACCTAAAACGCGTGCAAGACGTCTGCAGATGGAAGTCGAAGTCAAGGAGTAAATGTTGGTCCCCGTCAGTCAGCCTTCGGTTAATAAACCCCAGAACCCTGAAGTGTGCCCTCCCGGTGCACTTTAAACAGAACATCCAGTGTTCAGTACTCTTTCTATTTCTTTAGGCGCTGCTGTTTTTCAGGCTTCTGGTCTAATCTTGGATGGAGAGCACATTCCTGACCCTGACCAAGGTCACGAGGGACCACCGTGTTCCAAGGGCAACAGGAACAGGGCAGGAACAGGTGTGGTGGAGAAGAGGGATGTGAGACGAGGTGAGCGTGGTGTTTAGCACACATTTGGACTCCTGCCAGCTCCATATGCACCATTCAGAAAAAGAAATGGAGAAACAGTGGATTTTTTTTTTTTTTTTTTTAGAGGTCTGGAGAAGTTTTGTACTTTTGTTTTTGTACTTTTGACAAAGTTGGGAATGTTGAGAGCAGAATGTTAGTGTAAGTTCTACAGATGTTTCACTCAGAAATGTTTTCATACAGTTGATATAAAAACTCTTTTACACACAGCTTACATTTCCGTCACAGCAACGTACTGTCTTCATTTTTCAGTTAAATCTCATTTAACATCAATAATGGGGCCGCACGGTGGCATAGTAGTTACCAAATCCGCCTCACAGCAGAAAGGTCCTGGGTTCAATTCCCGGGTTCAGGCGTTTCTGTGTGGTGTTTATGTTTATGTTTTTCCTGTGATTGCGTGGGTTTCCTCCGGGGACTCCGGTTTCCTCCAACAGTCCAAACGCATGCACAGTAAGCTGCCCCTGTGATAGTGAAAGGTTGTGTGTGTGTTGCTCTGTGATGGTCTGTCAAACTGTTCAAGATGTACCTCGCCTTTGCCCAGAGTCCGCTGATATAGGCTCCATCCTCCCCGCGACCCTCATTAAGATTAAGTGGTTCGGCAAATGAAGGAATTAACGAATGAATGAATAATTCAACAGTGGGAATTCCAAGCTAAGTACTGATGCCGCACATGGCGGGGGAATCTCTGAGCATGTCATAATGTTGGCTGATGAGTTCAAGGAAGGCACTGGGTTTGGGTCCCGGGCTCGGGGCGTTTCTGTGTGGAGTTTGCATGTTCTCTCAATGCTTGTGTGGGTTTCCTCATTGTTCAAAGTCCAAAAACATGCACAGTAGGCTGATTGGCTGTTCCAGTTGCCCCTAGGTGTGAGTGTGATTGTGAATGGTTGTGTGTATGTTGGCCCTGTGATGGTCTGGCGAGCTGTTCAGGGTGTAACTCGCCCTTGCCTCTCACTGTCAGCTTAGATGGGCGCTAGAAAGTTAAAATGTTTCACCCTCGTATGCATTAATCTCAAACACGGCCCTGCGACTCCAGACTGGAGGATCACATCCTGTAGTTTGAGAACTTACACTTTCAGTATATTTTATTCTCTAACTGGCTCCAGTATTACGGACTCACCCTTCAATCGTATGTAATTCCCAATCCGCGTCTTGAACTGTCTCGGAAGTGCAAAAGCCCACTTTAAAAAACTTCACAGTGTCCAAAATAAGTACTGACGTCTATCTTATCCATATTTGCACACACTTTTAATTCATAAACACATGAAACGCTTTTTCTTTGGCGAGTCTGGTAAGTGCATTAAGTGGTGCGGAGGCGTCCGAGCTCTAGATAAACATGAGGAATTGGAAAATTAGAGAACGGAAAGACGAAATAAAACACGATGACAAAATGATCAAGGAAGAGAGGAATCCTTGTGGACAGCTTTTATGTATCCTGAATTTCATATAACAGACTTTTAGGCTTGTCATGGCTTTTAACGACCGTTATTTGAAAGAGAAGAGGGAAAAAAGCAGGCGGGGGGGGTTTGGGGTGCAGAGGCGGAGCTGGATGGGGGGTAGAAGAGTGGAAGGGTGGAAGGGTAAGGGGGTGGGGGCTTGGACAGGATCTCTGGCTTGTAGCTTCATCCCTGATCCTTCCATGGAACAAACTGCATTAATTAACAGCTTGTCTGTGCAGCGAAGTTTCTGGCAGCCCTGCGGAGTGGAGTGAAAACCTTAACGAATGGTTTTAATAGCCAAGCAAAAGCTCATATTATCTTCTGTTTCCCGTCTGGTCTTCAGGGAGCGCTCAGCGTCACTACCACTGTGCAGATATGAGCAATTTGTATATGTTTCTATCGGGAACCAGAACAACCTCACAGGGAGAAATTATTACGCATAATTACTAAAAGAAAGAGAAAGAGAGAGAGAGAGAGAGAGAGAGAGAAGGCAGATGTACGTACTGGGTCAGGCTGCATGGAAAGCTTTGTGTTTAGAGGAAAAGTGATTGATTGGAACTGCCCGAGTCCAAGCTTTCGTGGTCGCAGCCTGCCGTGAATTGTCTTTGAGGCGATTACAAGTTGGCGAGCGAGTTTCACTTTGTGGAAAATTACAAGTTTAGTTGGACAAAAGAAAGTGCGTCTTCGCGTCTTAAGAAAAAATACAAACAACTTCTTCGAGAAAAGTTTTGTACATAAAACCAAATCAATACTAACAACAACAACAACAACAAATAATAATAATAATAATAATAATAATAATAATAATAATAATAACAACACTTTCATTACTGCATGCGGCAAGGAATGTGCAGGCCAGGTTAGTTACAATGCATTCATCTGCGCAGGCACCGCTAGTTATAAAGCTTTCATCTGCACATTCATAACTAGTTACTAAGCTTTCATCTGTGCCTGCACAGCTAGTTACAAAGCGTTTATCTGCACAGGCAGGGCTAGTTACAATGCTTTTATCTGCACAGGCAGGGCTAGTTACAATGCTTTTATCTGCACAGGCAGGGCTAGTTACAAAGTGTTTATCTGCACAGGCAGGGCTAGTTACAATGCTTTTGTCTGCACAGGCAAAGCTAGATCCAAAGCATTCATCTGCATCTGCATGGCTGGTTACAATGTATTTATATGCACAGTTACAAAGGGATCATTTGCGCAGGCACAGATAGTTACAATGCTTCCATCTGCACAGGCATGGCTAGTTACAATACTTCCCTCTGTGAAGGCATGGCTGGTTACAACGCGTTTATATGCACAGGCATGGCTAGTGACATTTATGCATTTTGCATTTATGCATTATGCATTTATTGGCAGAGGCGTGGTTAGTTACAAAATGTTCATCTGCACCAGTGTAGCTAGCTACAAAGCATTGCTCTGCGCAGATACAGCTAGTTACAAAGCATTAATTTACTCAGGCACAGCTGGTTACAAACTGTTCATTTGCGCATGGCTAGTTAAAAGCGTTCATCTGCACAGCCGCGGCTAGTTAGAACCTGTGAAAGGTTTATTACTACTACGGGAGATTAATGTAATAATAATGCAGACTCTTAGTAAAGATGATACAAATAATGCAATGCTTATCCCTGTGCTCCTTCCAGGTACCGTACCTCCACAGCATCCCGTTAGATAGCTGTCACGGCTCGTGCGAAACGGAAAAGGCGAGGCAAAGTCAGCGCACTTTAAAAGGGCGACGCTTTCTGATGAGAGAAAACGTCTTTGCGTCGGCAGGCACTCGGTGACAGCGGTTGTGTGTGTGAATGTGCCGAATGATGTATGAGCTGTTTTAAGGTTGAGAGAGTCCCATCGACAGCTGCTTGCTGCCATTCACACCTGAGAGCGCCTGGGTTCTGATGAGAATTAATGTACTCTGACATCCACAGGGACTTCCCTCCCTGCCCCCAGCCCACTGAGAGCTCCAAACGCCACTACAACCAAAGGAGAAGAAGAAAAAGAGATGGAGTTCAACTCGGAAGTTAGAGACGGAGAAAATAATTACCTGTTTAATGCAGCACGATTTTAAAGGTCTCATGTGATTGAATTGGAAAAATTAGCAAAATAAAAAGAGATACTTGAACAGTCCAACCAAAATCAACATCATTATAATAAAAATGAGCTCTTGATTCATGATATAAATGTTTTTAACAGTTAATTGATAGGTAGGTCCTCAGATATGAATACATACAATCATTCATCGACAGTAACTACATGCACAACTATACCCGCGTTCATCATTGTTTATTCTATGCTTGCTCACTAGATACGAGGAATCGCATCGTCCGATTGGCTAATTTACTACTAGAATATCAGCTTATATTCCATTATCTGAAACATTACTAGAGAAAAAAAAATGGAAACAGTCATGACTTTATAAGCTAAAGCCAGCCAGCCTCCGCCCCCCTCCCCCCACCCCCCATTCATTCAAAGGAACCACATTTGATGCATTTTTTTTGTTTTTGTTTGTTTGCATGTTTGTTTGTTTTAATTTTCCATAAATCTTAATTGATCCTGACAAATGCAACGTTATCGGTTGGCTGCACGGAATAAGCCTTCAGTCTTTGATATAGCCTAATGCCAGTGTCTGGAGGAGAGCGCGCTGTACCTGGTGTGATCTACTTCGCTACTTAGCTTACTAGCTACCTGAAAGCTACTGTTCCGCTGCCGCCGGTTCCTTCAGTCTTGACTGAGTCCATAAAAGGGACAAAGTATAGAATGAAAGTATTTAATGGTAAGAACTTCTTATCTTTAGGAGTTTTTAAAGGTTTTTCTTCACCAAATGTAACTTTATCTTCTTGCTGCAAAGAACAGGCCTCTGGTTATCAAAAGCCGTGCGGGCTATGAGATTATATCTGATTCTAGGAACAACTGTCAAATATGCTCAATACCTGCAGTAAGATTATAACGATAACATTCCAATTCTGTTATGCGCTGTATTTTTTTGTTTTATCATGGAAATGCAGTAGTATGAATTAGAATTATACCTTAGGGGCACTGGGAGAGCGCAAACCTCTGCCAAGGTGGGGGAAAAAAATAACAGAATGTACACAGCACTTCCTTCTGGGACTGCTGTCATATCATACTTCAGGTCTTATCGCACAATGTTAAAGAATCTTTCAAAGGTTCCCGGATCCAGAACTCGACCCGGATCATCTCTAAACTCCACCCATCCAAAAACATGAATCCAAATCCAAACAGACAGAAAAATAAACCAACACTGACACACTTAACCTTCTTGGCATTACATTACCACCCCCCCCCCCCCAAAACCCCGGTTAAATTAGTGCACGTAGTTATTTTTGGCTTTGGTAAATGTTTAAATGTGGACCTTTTCCCCCCTTTGCACATGCCAGTATGAAAATTTGGAAAGCCTGAACGAAAATATATAAATTTTTCTGATGGATGAAAATTATAACTTTTTTTACAAACAGCAAGTGTTACACGGATTCTTGGAATAATTTATTCATAATTTAGCCCATGTGTTTTAAACTCAAGGCTCCCGGCTCAGGTATTTACACTTTCTAGTATAAAAGTCATGATCTTCATCAGTTTCATCAGAATTATCAACCAGGCCCAGTTTACATACAAATAAATATCAATCTTCTGTTTTCCTGAAATGTTTTCATTCATACATTCATTCTCTGAACCGCTTATTCCTAATTAGGGTCGCGGGGAGGCTGGCGCCCATCTCAGCCGACTCTGGGCGAG
>JAQMYF010000001.1:64923654-64946586 GCA_030014195.1 Neosilurus mollespiculum
TCTTGAAGGAACTTGGTTGAACTGTGATGTTCTTGAGGGAACTTGGTGGAATCGTGTTGATCTTGAAGGAACTTGGTTGAACTGTGATGTTCTTGAGGGAACTTGGTGGAATCGTGATGATCTTGAAGGAACTTGGTTGAACTGTGATGTTCTTGAGGGAACTTGGTGGAATCGTGTTGATCTTGAAGGAACTTGGTTGAACTGTGATGTTCTTGAGGGAACTTGGTGGAATCGTGATGATCTTGAAGGAACTTGGTTGAACTGTGATGTTCTTGAGGGAACTTGGTGGAATCGTGTTGATCTTGAAGGAACTTGGTGGAAATGTGATGGTCTTGAGGGAACTTGGTGGAATCGTGAGATCTTGAAGGAACTTGGTGGAATTGTGATGATCTTGAAGGAACTTGGTGGAATCGTGAGATCTTGAAGGAACTTGGTGGAATTGTGATGATCTTAAGGAAACTTGGTGGAATCGTGAGATCTTGAAGGAACTTGGTGGAATCGTGGCGATCTTGAAGGAACTTGGTGGATTTGTGATGATCACACTAATCATGGCAAAATTTTTGCCACAATTATGACGCTGTATTACAATTTGTCGCCAATCGTGATAGAACTGGGAAGTGCGGTAGAGCGAAGTAAAGCTTAACAGACCTTAACAGAGAGTAACAGACCTGAATGCACCATCATACACGATTGCTTTATGTTTCATCTCTTGGATGCTCCTTGCCTCGTTTTTTTCCACCCCAATCGTGCTCCCAGCATGCTCCTAAACCATGGAGCTCCACACTTTTTTGAATCACAAAGATCGCGGACATCGTGCCCCATAAAAAGCCAGGGTTGGGTTTGGTATGAGAACACTGGCCTGAATAAGTGAATATTGACGTGGATCTCTAATAGCACACCACAAAACAACACAATTTCCTCATTAACTTCTAGGTATAAGTGCGTCAAAGCATGAAATTGCCACATTGGCTACATCTAGAAACAAGCTAATTTGCAAATGAATGATCCGTGTGGCAAAGAAAAAAATGCTGATTAGGAGCTAATGGGAAGATTATAGGGCTTTTTCTTTCAAGCATACCATCATGAAACCAACATACGCCATCAAACAGAGCTGCTGTGATTTTAAAACTGTCATGATAATAATAATAATAATAATAATAATAATAATAATAATAATAACTCATCACTCATCACTCATTTCCTACTAGGGTTACGGTAAGGCTGAAGCCTCTCTCAGCTGAAACTTGCTACTTCATCTCAGGGCAACACACACAACCCTTCACATGCACAATCACACCTAGCAGTAATTTGGAACAGCCAATTAGTCTAACGTTCATGTCTATGGACTGTAGAAGGAAACCAGAGTACCCGGAGGAAACCCACACAAGCACGTGGAGAACATCCAAACTCCACACAGAAACAAGCCAGGACCTTCTTGAAGTGAGGCAGACATGCTAACCACTACACCACCCTGCCATTCAATACTACTAATAATAATACAAAGAAGAAGAAGAAGAAGAAGAAGAAGAAGGAGAAGAATTGGTGGCATGGTGCAGTACTGCTTAGCACGTCTGCTTCAGAGCAAGAGGGCCCTGGGTTCAAGTCCCAGGCTCGATGAGGGTGTTTTTGTGTAGAGGCTTTTGTGTGCTCCGCATGCTTGTGTGGGTTTCCTCTGGGTACGCCGGTTTCCTCCTACAGTCCAAAGACATTCTCTTTAGGCTAATTGGCTGTTACAAATTGCCCGCGAGTGTGAATGGTTATGTGTGTGTGTGTGTGTGTGTGTGTGTGTGTGTGTTGTCCTGTGCTGGTCTGGCGAACTGTTTAGGATGTATCCTGCCTTTGCCAAGTGTCGGCTGAGATAGGCTCCAGTCTAGGGAGAATGGAGTATGCAGTTGGGCAAATAAGAGAGTGAGTGAGAGATAAGAAGCAGAAGAAGAAGAAGAAGAAAATTGTAAGAATTCTGAAATTAAGTAGAATAATCAGACTCCGCTTTTGTAATTTATGATCTAATTCTAACAATCTTCCATACAACAGATCTTTAAACATGTTAAAATAAGTTTTCTAAGTTTAAAAACAAAAACATGCGATATTTGCACATTTTTTTCCCCATTTTTCGCTTTCTTTCTGATGGATATCATTCTGTCTCCATAAAAAAAAGAAAAGGCCATGACGTTCTGAACCAGGGTGATGCTGGAATATTAGAGACCGTCTCCCCATCCTCCTTTTCCTCTTCTTTTTCCTTTTCCACCCCTCTTTGTTCTCCCACAATAAGCAGGCGTATCATATGAGAGACAGAAGCAATAAGGGGAAGCCCTTCTCACACCTGCCCCGACGTGACCAAATGCAGAAAAATGACAGGGGCGTGACACGAAACCAGGAATTATTTTTGAGTTATCCGGACAATTTGCAATTCAAAGTGGACTCGTGGAGTGCTGACCACACCAAGTAGGGCGTAAGGCGCTATAAGTGCTGGTCCCTGGGGTAATCAGGTGCAGGGGTAATTTGCAGAGATCCTTAGAAGGTTTATTCCAGTTATTTTATGATAAACAACAACAGAAAAGAAAAGAAAGGGGGAAAAATGGAGAAAAATTGTTTTCTCAGTGGTAGAAAGAAAAAAGTTCTAGTGAATTCTGTTATAAATGCAGCGTCATCTTTAAACGATTTCAAAAAAACACGTCACGTGGCTAAAGATATGATGAATAACTCTCCTCACTCATTTTCTGAACTGTTCTGGCTGGAGCCTATCTCGGCCAATTCTGTGCGAAAGTGGGATACACCCTGATCAGCTCGCTATTCCATCACGGGACCAACACACACATAAACATTCGCACTCACACTCACACTCACACCTAGGGGCAATTTGGAACAGCCAATTAGCCTACTGTGCATGTTTTTCCCTCGTCGATTCAAGACGTCGGTGAGAAATGAACCCGACACTGGATGGCAATAAGTGTCATGCTGCTTAAGTTTGGTGAAACAATGGCACGACAATTACGTGCTGTAAGCGAGGATAGAGACGGAACAACAACATGTTCGTGTGTGTGTGTGTGTGTGTGTGTGTGTGTGTGTGTGTGTGTGGCTTTTTTATGGGCAGTGTAGCTAAATAACATTCCTCACTGACTTTAATGATACATTCATTCATCCATTCATTCATTTCCTGACCTGCTTAATCCTAATTAGGGTCACGGGAGGGCTGGCACCCATCACAGCCGACTCAGGGCGAGGGCACAGTACACCCTGGACCCCTCGCCAGACTATCGCAGGGCAGAAACACACTGACGGCAATCCAAAGGCCTGTTCTTTTACATGCCAAATACAGTGAGAGACGTGTCTGGCCTTTAATAACCCAGTTAGCTGCACTGGGGGGTGAAGCAGTGACCTTGGGATCAGTAATCCAGCACCCTACCACCGGGCCACCACTTCCCCTTCAATGGCACATGCTAATGTATCGAATCAGTAAATTACCTTTAATGATTTTTTTTTTCTGCCGAATTATTCACATGGAACTCAAATGACTCGAGCCTCGAAAGGTTTCAGCCCCTAATAATAAAAATAAAGAAACATCCCTGACATGCTTTAATCAGACAGTGACAAAGTGCGTCACTGCGGATCTTCACTTCAATGTTAATAACAGAAAACACTCTTTAAATAGATCAACACCAGTTATTTCTAACATATGTCTCAGATCACGTTCGCTAACAGATCCTGTGTGTGTGTGTGTGTGTGTGTGTGTGTGTGTGTGTGTGTCATCGTTACAAAATCATTCATCAAATTCCTGCACAACCAGATGGAAAAGATGCAAACTTGCTGATCCACTGCAACAGAACTCAATTAATTCAGCCTCACATTTCACGCAGTGGGGAACCGAATCATGTACAGCTGGTGGAAAAAAAGAGCAGAACAAAACAACGGAGCGGATTTGTAAAGAAATGATAATGAAGTTCATTTTCAACAGGTTAATACCAGAAATGAACTGATCCTGAAGGGTGCCAATAATTCTACTGTGTGCTGTCGTTCCGTCTTTACCCTCGCTCTCAGCACGAACCCGTCATGCCATTGTTTCAACAAACTTAAGCAACAGAACATTGATTTCCATCCGGTGTCGGGTTCATTTCTTACCGACGTCTTGAATCGATGAGGGAAAAATTGAACCCCTCCATAAAGTCTTCTCCAGCACATCCCCAAAACTTTCAGTAGGGTTAAGATCAGGACTCTGGGGGGCCGATACATATGTGAAAATGATCCCTCGTGCTCCCTGAACCACTTTATTCATTATTCGAGTCCCCGTTTTATATCCGCGCCATCAGGGAAGAAAACGTGCACTGATGCGATAACCTGCTCATTCACTACATTCAGATCATCAGCCGACTTCATTTTATTGCCACATTAATGTTGCTGAGCCTCGACCGGACCAACTGGAGCAACAACACCATGGAGATCACACTCTGAGATCAAGGATAAATGCAAACCATGAAAATATTACAGTGTGCCACTTTTTTGATTTGTTTTGGAGCGAGCAGTGTGTATAGGTTACACTGTAGCTAACAGCGCTTAGCACACACTCTGTGTTGCTTCCTACCAGGGATTATCAATCCTTTTGTTTTTCATATCTCATTTCTGTACTGAGCAGCCCAGTGGCGTTGTGGTTAGCACGTCCACCTCACACCAAGAAGGTCCTGGGATCGGGATTTCTACTTGGAGTTTGCATGTTCTTCGTGCTTGTGTGGGTTTCTTCTGGGTGCTCTGGTTTCCTCCCACAGTCCAGCAGCACATTAGGCTAATTGGCTGTTTCAAATTGCTTCTAGGTGGGAATGTGAATGGTTGTGTGTGTGTTGGCCCTGCAGTGGACCCAGCCTTCACCCAGAGTCGGCTGACATAGACTTTAGCCTACTTCAGACCCTAACAAAGGATAAAGCGGATCAGCAAATTAATTAATTATGAGGTTAAACATACTACACAGATTTAACAAGTACAAAAAAGCGCAGATATATAAAAATGTAAAAAAAAAAGTAAAAAATGTAAAAAATAATGATAATAATAATTGAGGGCGGCTATGGTCTAATGGTTATTAAAAACATACATCAAAACCAAAATAAAAAATAAATTAATACATAAATAAAACTAATAATAGTAATAATAATTATATATATAATAAAAGAGTAAAAATAATAATGAATTGTAATAATTGTTTTGTAGAAAAAAAAAATAAAGGAAATAAAAAAGTACATCCTTACAGCATCACTCTTAGCACATGTTAAGAGTGATGTCATACGCATCATTCAAAACATTTTACGGTAAAAAATAACCGTAGCATTAGCGTCATGTTCTTATGATACGAACCTCATCACAAACAGCGAATAATCCCAGCAGGCGTTCACAACATTCGCCGATTTAGCGTTTAATTACAGCCAGGAGCTTAAAGTTACTCTGATTGTGTTTGACTTCAGCAGTAAGTGAAGTTATTGGAGTGGATTGTCTCTGCACTCGTCTGTAACCGAAACCGTCGTTGCCTGGGTTTGGACGCAGCATCTGGCTTTCACATCACATTTTAAACCTGCCTTTTTCTTTTGAGTAACCTGTGAAATGTGTTGGATTTAAATTAAAACCTGCCTCCTCCTGTGCAGCCAAATGGATCGTTTCCAAGAGTACATTTCACACGCCATAAACACTACATGAAATGTTTAAATGTGTCGTAACTAAAACAGGAGCCACTGCAGGGCGTTTATGCAGATCTGTGAGCCAAAATGTACGACAAACCCCCCCAGATTACATCCATATATATAAATATATAGATAATACTTTCTATGAGGGTCATATGTATAGTGACCAATTAATAGATTCATAAATAAATATTATATAAATAAATTAGCAAGAAGACAAGTGACACATGGTTATAAAAATACTATTAACTTATTATGATGGTTATAATGCATTATGAATTGTTAGATATTTTAGAAGCACTAGCATGATGTCATAGCATGATTAACACTAAAAATTTTATACCACTTTCTTTGTATAATTTATAGTTATTCCATCGGATATGAGGTAATAGCCTTATGAGGCCGTAGCCGAGCGGACTGTTAGTCATATCCAACGAGGGGGAGTGGAATAATAACTGTTTTATTCCATCCACTGGACTGGGATTGTGGACCAAACTTTACAGACACTTGACCATCAGACCCATATGGAACTTCTTACCAAAGTCGGTGCCACAAAGTTGAAAGCACATAATTGTACAGAATGTCCTCATCTGCTGCTGGGTTACAATTTCCCTTCACTAGAACCAAGAGGCTGAGACCGGTTCTAGCACGACCGTCCACCCTGGGCACACAGCGAGCTCTATGAAGACATCCTTTAACAAGGGTAGGCTAGGAGAATGTGTGTCACTTACACAGAACACTGACCGCAAATCCACTGATGACGTCTCGGACGAACTAGAATGCCAACTGGCCCCGGTGTCCCCGTCTGACTACAGTGCCTGACCTTCGTAATGCTCCTGAGGATCAATGAGCACACGACCCCACAGCGACACTCCAAAATCTAGTGGAGGGACTTCACAGAGAGGAACGCAACCTGGAGTCCAACCATCAAGAAACACATGAGTGTTATGGTTAGGGGTCTATAAACTTTTGTACATATACTGTATGTTCTTACCATAAAAACTTTACAGGAGAGCTGGTTAACTCGGAGATAGCTGGTTAGCTGGAGGCCGGTTCTGGTATCAACCCGATAAGGTCGTGTCTGGTGGATAAAACTGTCTAAAGTTAAAAATACAAAAACAATCTTACTATCAGATACTTTCATTTCATATTTTGCTGCTTTTCATGGAATTAGTCTTGAATGAACAAACCGGTAGGAAACAAATAGCTAGCGACACGTCCACCTTCTTAAACCGGGTACGATGCGTTTTCCTCCAGGCATCGTCATCGGGCCGTACCAGAGATTAAATACCTGTACCTACCAGCATGCCGGTGAAGTCATACATAACTGTCTAATTCTTGCAAATAAATTATATACAGCTTTGTTTTTCCTTTTTAATTTTACAATAATTACGCAGTGGGGGGGGGGGGGGGTTTGCTCCAAGAAAAAGGCATGCTATCATCAAAGACTCTTGTTGCCGGTGGTGAGAGAAGAAGCCGTCCTTAGCGCTGTACACCAACTGTAATTGCGCCAAGGCTCTTCTGTCCAAGCTGCTTAACCTTAGACTCACGTTAGCATGCTAAAGCTTGCTGGCTGGCTGTTCTATTTATTTATTAATTTATTTATTATTTAAAGTTACTCAGTCGTTTTATTACACTATATAAATCTAACTTCCCCAGTGCCTCAGGTAAATAAGAAGGGGCGTATACTTTTGCACGCAGAGCCCGTGTATGAATATATGACTGTAAATGATACCTGCGATGATTAAAACGTACAGCAGCGACTCTAAAAAGTAATAGAGATGTAAATATCTATAGCATTTTCAATTTGCGCCGGAGATATCCCCTCTCACGTCCCGGCTCGGGACATGAGCTCTAATCTGCCGCTTCAATTATCATGGCTGTGAGCGAGACACCCGAAACACACATGATTACATTTTCAGATGGTTGATGAAAAGCACGGACATACAACGCACGACACAGCTCGGAAAGCTTCTTAGCCAACTTCTTTTTTTTCTCTTTCTTCCTTTTTTTTTATCACTCCATCATCCGTCGTTGTATAGAAATACAAATATTTGTAAATGATTTCCACAATTTATTCATGAACTCTGAAAGCAGCATTAAAAACACCGCAGTCAGCGTGTAAATCCCGGCGTAATACCACCACGCTATTGCTCAAAACTTTCAAAAACAATCCAGCGGTGGTTCAAATCCACCCCGAATCCATCCTCGAGGTGTTTTACTGTAAAAGCGGCTGTTCTCCGCCACATAGCATCACATCATAATATTATAATACCAGTAACAAACCCAGCTCGAGGTCCATCCTATCTCAAAAGGCACATTCAGAGCTGTGACCTTGTGCTGATTTTCCTTCCTGTAGTTAATCCAGTCAGATAATAAACGACGTACCGTAACTCGGCCTAACAGGATTAGGAGCTGGATAAATATGTCCGCTCACAGACCAGGAAGATTACAGTGTTTGCTTTTACAGACGAAACACATTCCAGGAGAAAAAAAAGATAAAATATTGTTACAACTAAGATTTGATTTATTAAAGATTTCTGCACTCTGGTGTGAAACATTGTAAAATATTTTATAATTTTCGCTGATCAAAGTGTTTCATTCTGATGTAACGCAGTTTTTCATTCTGTAATAACTTCAATTTAGTATCGCTCAGATTTACATCGTCATTTAAACATTAACTAAAAACTACAAAGGATTTTACCCGGCCCAGCCGAAAACAGAAATCTGGCACACTGTAATAGAGCATTTATCCTTGAACGCAGCATGTGATCTCCATGGCACTGTTGCTCCAATTGGTCCGGTCGAGGCTCAGCAACATTAATGTGGCAATAAAATGAAGTCGGCTGATGATCTGAATGTAGTGAATCAGCAGGTTATCACATCAATGCACTTTTTCTTCCCTGATGACGCGGATATAAAATGGGGACTTGAATAATGAGCGAGTGGTTCAGGGAGCACGAGGAGTCATTTTTACATAAGTATCGGCACCCCAGAGACCCCATTGAAAGTTTTCAATATAAATATTGAAAGATTTAAATAAATTTGTTAAGTATTATTTATTATTTATATATAATGCATGTATTGAGTACTGTTCTACGGAAAATCGACTCAGGATTTTATATATATATATATATATATTATTGGGTTTTATCTTTTGTTACCTTTACTTTGTGTGCAATATAATTCAATAATCAAAAGTAGGCTGTGGAACAAATAACAAACCAATACATTTTTGAAGTGATCTGTGCAGGGGGTTATGTAGTCTTGGGCAGATTCAGGGTGAATCAGTGCACTTGTCACCATAATCTATTTGTGCCTGGTGGAGGTGCTTTGCACTTTGAGTGCCCCTCTCATTTCTCAGGGTGCATCGGTCTCCAAGTCCATTTTACCGTCTGTTTTTTGTTGGAATTTTGCCAGGAATCCCTAGCCAATTTAGCCATTGTTAGCAATACCTGGTCATAGCGGTGCACATGAACATGGTCCTGAAGGTCCTCAACTAACAGTTTGACAGTCCTTTGTGTACGACTGATTTAATGAGATATAAATATGACCGAAGTGCTAATAAACATTCTTTTACTACAGCTTTCACTCTGTTGGTGCACGGGGCAGCCATCTTGTACTTTGAGATCGGGGTTAGTGAGGTTCTTCTTACATTCCGGGATGGAAATTTGACTTCATGGGGTGTTCCAGTTGGTATTTCCACACTGGAGTAGGGACTCAAAGGGAACGCACCATAAGTTTCGTGTTGTCGGTGGTATTTGGATGGAAGTTGAAGCTGAGTGAAAGCAGATGCTGCATTCAAATGACGCCGGAAGTCACACCTGAGAATGACATCACACCTGAGCTGACCAGAGTTGGAAAGTCGGAGATCCCGTATCAGAAATCTTTGCCAGGGCTGCCGTTGTTAGCAGTTCCAGCTAATGGTGGCGTTTCGTGTATACAAACAGTTCCAGTTGATATTTCTGAGTACTGACTTGGAAAGTCCTACACTGGCATGGCATTATGGGTAAAGTAGAAACCTGTTAACCGAAGTAAAAATGAAAATTTAAAAACGCCAAGTTAGAATTTATTAACAAATTTAATATGAAGGTCACGTGTTAAGAGTGAAGTTGTTTAGGGTGCATTTTTTCCTTAAAGGGCTCATAAAGTGCTTTTTAATATTGTCCGGGATTCAATCCCACAACCTTCTGATCCAGCATCAAACCCTAAATAGTGAGTTTTCCTTATACAGTATACGTATCCATTAAGTCTTCTCCATCTTTTTAGTACCTACAGTAAACTACATGCAGTAAATAGCGGATGCTTCAGCCATAAAGCATCTCTAGCCTATGTCATTAGCATTAATGGTCCTTTGCTATTAACAGTCACACACTTTTTTTCCCCTGTATTTGCCTTGGCAGAAGTGCTGCGCTTCCCTGAGTGCTTACGGCCCTCAACTGAGCGGCCTGGAACTGCTGACGGCCAGAAATCTACAGCTCCTATGGAGATATTACCAGCACTTGGCAAAGAAACGAGACCCTATGCTGTAAAGAGAGCGAACTGAGGGAAAGAAAGAACGTGACCATAATTTTGACTGTCACTTTACATTACAGGGAATATTATTTCAGTGCCAGTGCGCACGCACACACCCACGCACTCTCTCGCACACTCATACGACTCATTTTACCAGACTTCATATCCCACCAGGTCTGAAACATTGATGCGATGGTCACATGGGTGGCAGCGCTGGACCAGA
Organism: Neosilurus mollespiculum; assembly: GCA_030014195.1. NCBI lineage: Eukaryota > Metazoa > Chordata > Actinopteri > Siluriformes > Plotosidae > Neosilurus > Neosilurus mollespiculum. The sequence continues at coordinate 64,934,053 of JAQMYF010000001.1, forward strand.
CCACCAGGCCTGTGTGGACCAGAGAGATCACGGTCATGGAAGCGATCCAATCATCACTAACAGGTGAGGCGTCCTGGCACTGGGTGAAATTCAAAAACTCCCACAAAGTCATAAAAAATGCCTCCAGGATGGATGAAAGCGTTACACTTGGAAGTGTGATGTATGAAGTTATAGTGCGGCTGGACGCTAAGTCCACCTCTACACTGATTTATTAATAATTAAATACTTTCCGCCTGATTTTAAAACTTAGGCCATAATTTGCTACGAAGACATTCATAACATGTTATAACACATTAATAATGCATTGTACATAGTAGTAATGTAAAGGTGTTACCATGTGTGGAAATGTTTATTAAATATTTAATAATGCAATACTATAATAATGCAATAATAGTAATATTTATAAGACTTTATAATCACCAGTGCCAAAGAAATTCTAATGAAAGGAAGTATTTTGTAGAAAAAAATAATTTGTAAGTCAGGTTGGATCTATCTGTCTTTCTTTCATTAAAAAAAAAAAATCAGTGAATAGACAATAAATAAAATAAAAGTGTTAAAAGAGTAATGATGATGATGAAGTTTTTTAAAAATTTATAATTAATACATTTGGATAAAATAAATATTAAAAGATGTAAGTTAATATTCCAACTTAATTCAACTATTTACCATTACAGTTTCTATTTAATTACAGAATATCATAAAAAAGTGATTATTAACATTTTAATTAAAAAAAAATTGTATTAATTTTCGATTCATTTTAAGAAGAAAATTTGTAAAAAACAAACAAACAAACAAACAAACAAACAAATAATTAAATAAATAATGATGATGATAATAATAATACACAGCAAAAATACTGTATAATAAACTAATAATTATTAATTTTTTCATTTAGTAAAATATTACATTCAAGTTATTAACCCAACATGAGGTCAGTACAGGGAAATTCCAGACGGAGACGTTGATGTACTGAGTGAGTGATAGCGAGGGTGGAGCTTCTCTGTAGTGACCAAATTAATGAGGTTAACAAGTTATTTATCAAACAGCTATTTTTTAATTTCCATCCCCATTATTTTAAAAGGAAAGCAGATGTTTAGATCCAGCTGCAATTTCCATTTGACATGAGAGTAAAAAGTCACACCTCTCAACTTTTGGGATTTATTTTGTCGAGAGTAAGGACCAAAAAAGAGAGAAAGAAAAGATTTATTTAATTTTATGTGTGCTTTTTTTGTGAAGTGCTTGCAGGATGACAAAATAATGATTAACCCGTCTGAAATACCAGACGGATCAACAGCCAATCACGTTGGGAATACTATTGTTGCCATATAATAAGAAAGAGTACTTGAATATTTAGTAGTAGTGGTAGTAGTGGTAGTGATAGTAATTATTAGGTTAATTATTTTTTATTTAGTAATGTAATAAAAATCAAAAATAACTTATCCAAAAATGTTTTGATTGCTGAGTTTATTTGTTTATTGATTGATTGATTAATTTATTCATTCATTCATTTTCTGAACCGCTTAATCCTAATTAGGGTCGCGGGGAGGCTGATGCCCATCTCAGCCGACTCTGGGCGAGGGCAAAGTACACCCTGGACCCCTCGCCAGGCCATGATTAATTGATTGATTGATTGATTGATTTGGCATGTTTAAGATAACTGAATATATAATGAACGAATCAAGTTTATTTTGCACTATGATGACATATATAACGTATATAATACCAAGCGGTACCTCATGAGTACTTTATGACATAAATGTGTTCACTGTTTATTATAAATATGATCTTTAAAATTAAAAGCACTACTATTTTTTCTATCTCTGTTGAATTCAAAGAACCTTAAAGAATGTTTTCCCCTAATACCACACACACACACACACACACACACACATGCACACAGTAAGGAATAACTTTGCTCCAAATTTACTGTGCACAATTATGTCTTTCCTCCCTCATGGCTCATTTCTTTCTTCCTTTTCGCCCCCACTTTTTTTTCCACTCAGCTGCAACATGTACGTGAGATTTCCGCGATTCCCGAGCGCTCGCATGGCTGGAAATCATCCCAGTGGGTTGCACACATGACGGCTCAGGCTGCGCTATCCGTAACCAATGCTCAGTGCGTGTGTTTGAATATTTGCGTGTGAATGTTATACAGGATGTGAGGCGGTTTACCAAAAAAAAAAAAATATCGTATACTGATCTTCATGGAAAACTAATAAATAGTACTCATAGCATGAGAAATAAAAATGTTACAGTACATCTGAGTTACTTGAATAATGTACTACAACTCTGGGGATAATTTCCAGTTCCTGCAGCATCCCATGATGCAATGCCAGCTAGCCAAAACTTTCAACAAACATGGAGGACAGTGGAAGTGGCTTGGACTCCAGTTCCGAAAACACCCTGTTAATGTTCCATAGTACAAGATAAATACCATGACCTTGACTTTGACATTTCAAGGTCACTGAAGGTCAAAGGTTACTGTGCCATTTGATAGCATGTACAGTATATGACTTTCTATCTGTCTTTAATTGCATATATTGGAGTATGGTAATTTTATGTTCGGAAATATAAGCAATTTTAACTTTAACATGACAAATGACTATCTTTAAAAGTTTGTGAGTTTGCTCCAATCTTGATCTTCATCTCAGGGACTCAGGTGGGCTAGTGTCCCCACAAAGTTTGCTGAAAATCCAGGATTCTGTTCACAAAAAAACTGACAAGCAACCAAACAAATAAGAACAATGCTAGCTAACTAGCTATACGTTAGCACGGTTGCTAACTAGCATTAGGGTATCCAGCCCACATGTTAGCAAATACTAGCTAGCTCTCTAATGTAGTTGAATGGCATACTTGCTCGCTAAGCAAGATTACATTTATAGATCATACATTAGTGAGGTTGCTAGCTAGCAGTTGCTTGTAGCTAGGAAATACTGAGAGAATACTACATGGAAGGTGCTATCGCTGCATGTCACGTGTACAGTGTACTAGGGTGGGGAGTAGTGTGCAACACATAGTATATTGGGCCAGTATTTAGTGTTTAACTCACCAATATGGAGTTTTAAACCCAGCCAATGACTCGTTATCCATTTGACCATGGGAAAGGTTGTCTCCGGCCACCGCAAGCATTAATTTATCTCCGTAAATACCGTTTGGATATTCTCACCTACAGCAGTCTTACATCTTGTGCTGCAGTACTATTTGTTAGCACCTCGGGCTTCTTAAGCACCACCCAAGAGTCCCATAGCCCTACCACCCACCCCCACCCCCCACCTGCTCCATTAATTATGACTTCTCATACACGATCGAAAGTATCCCTGACCATGAATATGTAATGCTTTTAAATGAGTCATTAGCATAAATGACGTCCCGCAGTGAACAAATACTACCGATCCATCACAGGCAGCGAGGTCTGTGAAAATCTAATGAGGGACCGCGGGGACGGCTCAGTCAGCGCGGCCCGAGAGATCAGAGCCGAGAGATCCGGCTGAAGTGGATGATCAGGGTGCGGGGATGCTTAAAGATTAGACACAACACCAGGAAAAATAATCCAGTTAAAGTGAGTCCTAAGAAACCGCTTGATATGATTTATCACGGAAAGGAAAAACGTGTCTTATTATTACGTTTCCGTCATTAGCTTAGCGGCGACCACTTCGTTAGATTATGCACGTGTGAAGGTGTGTATGGGAGTAATTAGATCAGGCGCAGCAATGTGGCTCGTCAAAACACTGGAAGTAGAAAGTGCTTAAATTTCCAAGGAAATTAAGTTGTTGTTTTTTTTTCTGTCATGCTAACATGATGAGTTAAGGGTTTAAAATTGTTGTGAAAATTAGCAAGTTTTTTTTTTTTTCTTATTTTTAATCCTCTGCTGTTATGCTAACATTTTGAATCTGACTTTTATTGGCAGGTCTACTATAAAGTAGTATATACTGCCCCCTTCATAAGATTAATATTATTATAGGATGCTGGATTACTGATTCCAAGTTCGGGGGTTCAAGCCCCACTATCACCAGGTTGTCACTGCTGTCCCTCCAGTGCAGCTAACTGGGTTATCAAAGGCCAACCATGTCTCTCACTGTCTGCGGTGAGAGGAATGTAAAAGAACCATTGCTGACTTTCGTAAAGAGGAGGTTGCATCGCCGCCAGCGTGTTTCTGCCCTGCAATGGCCTGGTGAGCTGTACAGGGTGTACTCTGCCCTAGCCCAGAGTCGGCTGATGATGATGATGATTATTATTATTATTATTATTATTATTATTATTATTATTATAAAAAGTTTTGTTTATAGATACCTCTTAAAGACTAAACAGGGCTGTAGATGTTCCACAACTTCTTTGATAATTAAAATAATATTATAGTGCTTGTAAATTGCTGTGGTATACGCTACTAAAAAAAAGAAAGAAAGAAAAAAATTCTGGACATACCGTCATTGAAAAATAATCAACTTTGGGGTATTAGTAGTAACTCTGCATTTTGATTATTTTCCTACAACCGCATGACACGGAATCTTCTTTGACACTTTCCTCAAGACATACCCCGACACACCACAGCATCAGGAGTCAGGATAACCACAATCTGGAAAAGTTTAACAGTCTTTACCCGTGATTATGGCCGACAGAATTACATTTCACATTGAAAATCTGCCATGTTTACCGATTATGTAAACTCCAATCATGTTTAATTTCAGATATGTCCTCTGTCCGAGTGCCGCATGCCCACCACACCGCCTCAACTGCGGCTAATCCGTCCGATAATTCAAAGGAATCAAGCAGCCGTTGGTGTGTACACTCATCCCGCCAACAGCTAGCCAGCGTTCAGATCCGGTGATACATTTATTTAGCAGGAAGGAATCCTGGGATAAAAGGAAATCCTGTTCGACTGGAGCGAACTGTGTCTCTGCGTTTAAAAGAAGATAGGCATCTATGTTTACATACTGTAGATAAAGCACAGGACTCGGGTTCCTGTTCCGTAGTGTGGTATCAGAATGTGGTTCCAATTTTTTTTTTTTTTTTTTTTTTGCTTTTCCCCTCTCCGTTTTATGATCAGATGAGAAACCACAAACCACGATGACTTATTTTCAGAGAAACCATATCGTGACTGGAATAATAACACAATGATTCGACTTAAATAACACACCAGCTCGATGTTTTTACACTGTTATAGTTATCTTTCAAAACAAAGTCGCGAGGTTAAGTTTGTTAAAAATCTGCCTCTATGGTCAAAATATTGAACCAGTTTAAGACTGTTGTCTCGAACGCACACAGATACGTGCATGTACTGAGGATGTTCTGGTGTGGACTGTTTTCATTATGGATAGAAGTTATTATAATATTAATCGATAAGAGAACAATACAGTGGTGTATTGCTGACACACCGATATTTAATTCTCAAATCTAATTGGTCAGAAGGTGCTGTGCCCATCATACAAGTAGGCTGTCGTGCCCAAATTAGCAGAAAAAACTCTTTCGTTTTAAGGATTTACAAGATGACTGCGGTCTGACCTTTCAAGGTCACTCAAGGTCAAAGGTAATTGTCTTTTTGAAAGTCCATATATGGTTTCCTATTAGTGTTCCATGGTAACGGCGTGTCTTTCAGGACTCATTTCAAAAATTATAAGCCAGGGGTGTCAAACTCATTTTCACTGAGGGCCACATCACAAAATTTCTACGTCATCCATGGACGAATAATCACTGATCATCCATTTTAAAAGAGCATTTGTCCTCCTTCCATTTTTTTTTCTGACAACACTTGACAGCGATAAACTAGCATGAATGACTAGCCGTGTACTTGAAATAGGTTTGCTGCCACCTAGTGGAAGGAAGATGAATAATGTGTCGTGGTAAAGGTTGATGCAAAGAATGAACGATAACCATATTCTTTTAAAGCTCTCAAGGGCCACCTAAAATGAGTTGGCGTGCGGGATTTGGCCCACAGGCCTTGGGTTTTGACACCTGTGTTATAAGTGCTAAGTGTCAAAATGTTTGTGACCTTGTTCTGATCTTTACCTTTGAACTTGAGACTCAAAAAATACTCTAATAATCTCTTATAGCCTAAAAACTTTAATAGCCTAATGTGCATGTCTTTTGACTGCAGGAGGTATCCAGAGTGCCTGGAGGAAACCCATACAGGCACCGCCAAACCCGGAACTCGAACCCACAACCTTTTTGCTGTGGGTCGGTTGTGATAACCACTACACCACTGTGCCCCACTTTAAATAAATATCATTTTTTAGCAGTGGTTAGCATGTTCAACTCACAGCAAGAAGGTCCTTGCGTTTGATTCCCAGGCTCTGGGCATTTCTGTGTGGACTTTGAATGTTCTTACGGTGCTTGTGTGGGTTTCCTCCAGATACTCTGGTTTCCTCCCACAGTAAAAAAACATGCACAGTAGGCTAATTGGCGGTTTCAGATCAACCCTAGGTTGTGTGTGTTGCCCTGCGATGGCCTGGCGAGCTGTCCAGGGTGTACCACGCCTTCACCAGAGTCGGCTGAGATGGGCACCGGCTTCCCTGCGACCCTAATTAAGATTAAGCGGCTAAGAAAATGGAATGAATGAATGAACTATTGCACTCATTTTTATTTTCTCAGTTCCAGGTGAATTATTTGATGCTAGAGAAAGTGAAAGGTTTGTGGCGTTGCGGAATGGAGCCGTACTGTTGTTATTAATCCTATATATTTTTGTTTGTTTGATTATTTTTTTAATTAATTCACTGTTGAAATGTGGATAGGTCTCAGTGCTGGAGTGGAGCATTCTGTTCTTGGTCGTAAATCGAATCAGGGGGTCCAAAGTGACTAAAAATCTCATCTGTCAGCCACAATGATGTTGTTTAAGATCCGCAGGAATAAAACCTGGCAATGCACTGACTACACGGCTCCAGAGCTGTCAAGATCGAAGCCGAGCTGCTCTTGCAAAACAATCCACTCTCTGTTCTGTCTGTCTCTCAACCACAGGGTGGGTCTCTCTCTCTCTCCCCCACCCCCCCCACCCCCCTCTCTCTCTCGCTCTCTCTCTCTCTCTCACTTCTCAGACGAGTTCTGTAAAAAAACACCTCCACACCCTCCTGCTCATCAGCAGGTCCAGTGCTGGGCGACAGGACGCTGCAGGGATCCCAACCTCAGGCCTGCCACTTACAATTAAACCCCCAGCCGCTCAGATTTATTGGAAACACCTGGACTGGTGCATGTGTGAGAAGGAAAAAGAGAAAATCAGGAATGTGTAATAATGAAACGTTGAGCTATACAGTGTCAGAGAGCACGGATCAGAAAGCATTTCTGCTTCATAACAAATTAAAAACACTTCCGTTAAATTATAATTTACACAAACAACATTCGGCAGAAGAGTGGTGCAGTGATAAGCACGTCTGCCTCACAGCAAGAAGGTCCTGGGTTCGAGTCTCGGGCTCAGTGAGGGCATTTTGGTGTGTTCTATACATGTTCTTCCCCTGCTTGCAAGGGCTCCCTCTGGGCACTCTGCTTTCCTCCAATGATAAAAAGACATGCACATTAGGCTAATAGGTAGTTCCAAATTGCCCCTAGGTGTGAATGGGAGTATGTGTGCATGTGTGTGTGTGTGTGTGTGTGTGTGTGTGTGTGTGTTGGCCCTGTGATGGACTGGCGAGATCTTCAACGCTTACCACGTCTTCGTCCAGAGCTGGCTGAGATAGGTTCCATCTTCCCTCCAACCCAAGTAGGATTAAGCGTTTCATCAGAAGTGTTTATTATATAGTGTTTATAAACCTGCATAAACTCTTCATGACTCCAAACATACACAAATAATAATAAGGTCTAATGAAAATGTTTATAACATTATATACACATACATACTATACACAGAGATCATGTATACGGAATAATTCATTCATAAGGCATTATATCATTATTATGTCTTGTCAAAGGGCTCCAAAGGCTTAGTGATGTAGTAAACACAACATAAAATCCATTGGTAAGGCATAATAATGCCAGCTATAAAGTGTAACACAATTCCATCATTAATAACAATAATAATAACGTGGGTAATGTCTGCATAATGAATACATTATAATAGGATAAGTTATGATTTGAATGTGTCCATAGTGGGTAATGTTCATAACAGTACCTCTGGTGAGTCAGTATACCTCATGACATCATGATGTCAGCATTACGCATTGGGTTGTTTTTTTTTTTTGCGCATTTGAGACCAGCTGCTGAGACCCTTGAAATGCTTCTGCATGCCTCTGGCATTAAAGCAATGAGTGACATTTACAGGGTGTATTCAAGAGGTACAGGAAGTCATAGGAGGATGACGCTCCACCCTTTCAAAGCATGAATGCTACCTAAACACACTGCCAATTTAGTTTGATCCAAATTTGATGAATTTGCTTACACATGTGCATGTTGTCTCAAAAACACAAGTAATACGGTTCCTGATTTTGATAGGGCAACGTCAAATGAGACAATGGCTTCCGAAAAGTACCACTTGCTCCAGTTTGCCGCAAGTTAACATGCCATGATCTGTTTGTTTGCTACAGAAGCAGTAAATTTACAGTATAATAACAATTAACTCACTCATTTGCTGAACCGCTTAATCCTATTAGGGTCACGGGTAGGCCGGAGCCTATCTCAGCCAACACTGGGTGAAGGCTGAACAGCAAGGCAACACACACACAACCATTCACACTCACACCTTGTGGCAATTTGGAACAGCCAGTTCACCTTATATGCATGTCTTTGGAATGTGGGAGGAAACCGGGGTGCCCAGAGGAAACCTACCCATGTATGGGGAGAAGATGAAAACACCACACAGAAACACCCTCACCGAGCCCCGGACTCGAACAGGACTCAAGGACTTTCTTACTGTGAGGCGGACGTGCTAACCACTACGCCACCATACCGCCCAATTATCAGTGCATTATAAATGTTTTTGTTTATATTTAAAGAACATTAAAACTTATAAGTTATTAAGCTTGTATGGCATTATAACTTCATCACTTTCGAATATTTTTTATCAGGACACTTTTAAGCTTTCATAGCTCATTATTAAAGTTTACAAAGAATCATGTTAAAAGCAGTATTGATGGTTATAACGATTTATGAATACGGGCGGCACAGGGAAGCGTTGGGAATCCCTGCTTTCTTTGACTTGCCGTTCGGAGAGTGTCGTGTGGAAGTGTTTCCAACAAAGAACGGCGCCCGTTTTTAACGACCAATAATCATGGTGCCGCCGCCATGGAGTCCATAAGCTCCCGGTCATTTATCTTATAAGGAGGCGCCGTTACTGCGGTATAAGCCATAATTGTTTGAACGGCGTGAGTATTACTGTGTAAGAAAGTGCTTCCACCTTGAAAGGGGGACGTGCAGGAGAAGGAGGAAGATGATGATGATGATGCAGAAGATGTTTGTGTTAACACGGCCCAGACAGTGTGGGAGCCTCAATGGGCAACATATGTTTCTGTGAATTGCACGTGACATTGACATATTGCGAACTGGGCTTGAACAGGACCCAAGTCAGAGAGAGAGAGAGAGAGAGAGAGAGAGAGAGACGAGCACAACCACTTACACCATAGATCATCACAGACAGGGTATTTTTCCATCTCGGTGTGTTGAAGGTCTCTCTGCATGGGCTCCGTTGCTCTCTGAGAGAAAATAGGAAAATGTAGAGACATGCGTACATCGAGGTAAAACAGGAAGGTGGTGTAAAACCAATCTAGGTGGCTTGAACCTCGGGGTGGGCTTAAAGGGCTTTTAACTTGGACCACACACGTCTTTGCACACCTACACACTTAACCATGTACACGTATATACAAACACAAAACCAGGCACACGCCAGAACACACACACACACACACACACACGCACACACACGCACACACGCACACATGCACGCACACACACAGCCATGGTTTTCCTCTCTGCAAGGCAGAGTGCGAGGCCTCAGAAAGGTGGCGTATCTTTGCTTAGCCGTAGTGCACCTCTTCGCATTAGGAAATATATCAATGCTCAGAGGAGATCGAGATCGAGGCCCTCTTCTGGTGGAGTTCAATCTAAATAAGGAGATCTTGTTTCTCCTGGAGACTTATAATAAGGAACCGAGACAAGCGGGAGAATTGCCAGAGCTCTCCTCCCTTTCCCCTTTTCTACACGCACACTTTTGCGCTCCTGCACTAAAGTGGACTTCCTGTTAACATTCCTGGCACAAAACAAGCGTATCAGTGCGTTTGAGGTTTCGCCCGAGTTTTCTCTGCGCTCACCACGAGAACAGGGGAGTGCTTTGTGTCACCCAGTGCATACCAGACGCTCTGGACGCAGCGACACCCTCCGTCTGCGCACATACACTCAGCCGTGGCGCTTTGATCAAGCTAACCGCTAATGCATCATAACCAGCCTCACTCGCCACAAGCCAACACCTAAACTAACAGCCGCCAGGGATTGGGTTTCTACACATCACAGGTATGCGGCTTTGAGTGGGGCCTGAAGTCCAAATAAGCAAGAACCTGGAAAGCCTGAAGGGTGTTGGAATATTTCAGTCATATTTCAATCACCGTGAAATGAACGGTTTCTGTTTTTTTAACTTAATTTATTAAAAAAGTGATATAATGTTGTTAAAAAACTGTATATTTCTCAAATGAGAATAAATTTGGTAACATTTTCCTTAAGAGTGATGCTCATAATGTCACAGCTATTTATAAAACTTATACAGCTGTCGTTACAGTACTATGGACATTTATAACAATGTTATAAATGCTTCATTAAACATCACGGTAAATATATATATATATGCATGTATGTATATATTATGAAATTGTTAAATTATACTCAGTGGATAAAATGAAATCATTTTAGTAACACGTCACTTAAGGGTGGTGTTCATACGGCTACAACCGTCCTCTATAACACTTGATGTAAAATAAATACATAAATTTTTTTTTTCCCGTGGCGTACTGGTTAGCACGTCCGCTCTAGGAAGGTCCTGGGTTCGAGTCCTGAGCTCAGCGATGCCTGTGCTTGCGTGGGTTTCGTCCAGGTACATCAGTTTCCTCCCACAGTCCAAAAACGTGCACATTAGGCTAACTGGCTGTTCCAAATTGTCCCTAGGTGTAAATGTGAGTGGTTTTGTGTGTGTGTGTGTGGGGGGGGGGGGGGGTTTGGCCCGGGGTTGGACTGGCACGCGGTTCAGGGTTTACCCCAGCTTTGCCAAGAGTCGGCTGGGATAGGCTCCAGCCTCCCTGTGACCCTAGTTAGGATTAATCGGTTTGGAAAATGTATAAACAGAAACCAACAAACAAAATTACATCACCTGGTAACGTTACGTCACTTGGCCATTTCCATGTGGGGTTTGCATATTCTCCACGTGCTTGCATGGGTTTCCTCAGGGTACACCAGTTTTCTCCCATTTCCCAAAGACATGCACATTAGGCTAACTTTTGGCTGTTTCAAATTGCCCCTGGGTGTAATTGTGAGTGTGTGAGTGTGTGTGTGTGTGTGTGTGTTGCCCTGCGATGGTCTGGCGAACTGTTCAGGGTGTACCCCGCCTTCGCCCAGTTTAGGCTGAGATAGGCTTATTTTCATGAATGAAACATAAGCGCATTATTAATGCTTTTATAGTCTATACAGTGTGATTTCAATAACATGCATGCATTTGGACTGTAGGAGGAAACCCAGGTACCCAGAGGAAACCCACGCAAGCAATGAAGCCAACATGTAAACGTGACGCAGAAAGGTGACCGTATTGACCGCTACGCCACCACCAGTAACATTAGGTTATATTAAATAAAGAATAGTCTATAGTGTAGCGTGATCTGAAAAAAAATAATAAATAAATAAATAAATGTGTACACTATATATATTGACATTCACCGGTGGCCACAATTCACCACGGCACATCGTTTGCATCTCTGATACGGTCAGCTCCCCACTGATCAGACACCTGAATACATAACGGCTGCTCTTGGATCCGATCCTGTTTATATTAATGTTTTATTTAGTGTTTCGCATTATCATAATCAAAATGGCAATAAAAAATAACAAAGTGGAATAAAATATACATATCAAGTGACAGCCTGGTTCGGTAACCTGTCCCGCGTGGAATCTTGATGTTATGTTAGCAAACAAATTAGCATTTAAATGAGTCCGGAGTTGTATTCTTCAAGGTTATGTTGTTATGAATATTAAATTATGGTGTATGGGGGATGGAAGGGGGAGGAGGGGGTGTATTAATATTGGTATTGGGAGCAGGGGGATAGAACAGAATGGGGGTAACATCGCTGATGAATGGCGTTCATGGCGATGAGTTGCACGCTGAACGTGCGCGCGGAGACATTGACTTCCTGTCCTCAGTAACACACCTTGATAAATAATGATGAATAAATGATAAATGAGGCAATACTTGCAAAGCATTCACATTTACAAGGCCACAAGAAGTTAAGAAGCCTTTACTTGACATGTGTACAATACAGTACAGTGAAATTTCTCAAAATCTCTCTCAAAATTTTGTGAAGAACATGAGCTAAATTTTAAAAATAGGAGTGATGCAGTGAGTAGCATTGCTGCCTAGGGTCCAGG
>JAQMYF010000001.1:64947554-64970608 GCA_030014195.1 Neosilurus mollespiculum
CGTGTTCCCCATGTTTACGAAAGACAAAAACTTACTCCGAAACATCACACCGTTATAGGTATCCCGATCAAGTGATGTTCACCAACATCTCTGACATCACAATGTCAATGATAGACACCTGACTAACAGTCATACATCTGCCGAACCTGGGCGAGGGCGGGGTACAGCCTGAACAGCGGTCAACACACACACAACCATTCAGACTCACACTCACACCTAGGGGCAACCTTTGGAACAGCCACTTAGCCTACTGGGCATGTCTTTGGACTGTTGGAGGAAACCAGAGTACCTGGAGAAAACTCACGCAAGCATAGGGAGGACGTGCAAACTCCACACAGAAACACCCCGAGCCTGGGAATCGAACCCAGGACCTTCTTGCCATGAGGCGAATATGTTAACCACTGCGCCACCGTGCTGCCAGATATCATTCAGAAAATTCATTCATTTTCCGCTAATATTTTACTTGTTGTTGGACAGAAGTAGATTCGGCGATACCCGATCGTTTTGATCCACTCTGAGCTTCACTGATGTGCTTCTGAAGCACTTCTTTTTTATCATTTCTGTTTTCCTAAATATACATCAGAAGGTCTGCACTAATCTGCAAAGCAAACTAATCTCTTCGCTTTAATAAACTTGATTCATGAACCTGCAGAAGAAAATATCATGTTGTTTTTAATCTCCTCCGATCCAGCTGTGCGGCAATAATAAAACGAGGATTAACTGGTAAGTCGTATGATATGTAGATTCTGGGGTTTTTTTTTTCCCCTCTTGGATCCTTCTCAACGACACACTCCACACTTTCCTCCGCTTTATCAGACGAAATGTGTATGCTAATACATTAGCTCATAAAGTTGTCAGAACTGCTCTGTGAATTAAAAGGAGCGTTTTTTGGTTCAGGCCCAGAGACGACGATTTTGGTCCAAGATGCAGCTTTAATAGATTGTTCTTATTTATTTTAAATTTGCTCCATCACTTTTAAATCCTTTTAAAACAACAGCTAGTGGGAAAAAACCTTCAGTGAAACAGTGCCATCTTCTTGCTTTGCCTTTCCTTCAGGAAAAAAAGATGCTAGATACATCTTACATACGGCTTTTATTAGTAAGATCAAACTACTTTCACCCATAATCTTTTAAATCAAGCCACATGTTGTTACGTCACAAAATTTAAAAGCCAATCATGTTACAGTATGCAAATGAAGGCCAAATACAGGTCAAGTAGACAGGGTATGTGATGCTCCTGGATGAAATGTTAGTCACCATGTACATTATTGTTGCGTATCACTGGACAGTTGTGGCTCAGTGGTTAGGGCTCTGGGTTAGTGATCCAAGGGTTGGGGGTTCAAGCCCCGGTACCACTATGCTGCTATCAATTGTGTAACAATTAATACGTGCAAGTCGTTCTGGAGGGGCGGCACGGTCGTGCAGTGGTTAGCACGTTCGCCTCACAGCAAGAAGGCCAAGGGATCGATTCCTGGGCTCGGGGCGTTTCTATGTGGAGTCTGCATCTTTTCCCCGTGCTTGCGTGGTTTTCCTCCGAGTACTCCGGTTTCCTCCTGCTGTCCAAAGACATGCACAGCAGGCTAATTGGCTGTTCCAAATCGCCCCTAGTTGTGAGCGTGAGTGTGAATGGTCGTGTGTGTGTTGCCCTGCGATGGCCTGGCGAGCTGTTGAGGATGTACCCCGCCTTTACCCAGAGTCGGCTGAGATGGGCGCCAGCCTCCCCGCGACCCTAATTAGGATTGAGCGGCTTAGAAAATTAACCAATGAATAAAGTCGCTCTGGATAAGAGCGTCTGCCAAATGCAATAAAAGAAAATAATTCAATAATTCAGTGTAATATTATAAACAGTTTCGGATGCAGCCTTTGAATATGTGTGACTGCTAGCAGGTAGTAGGGGTGTATCGATTTTACTGAAATAGTATAATGGCTTCATATTATTGTGATATTAAAGCTTCAGCGAGTTACAACTGGAATCTTTTACCAAAATCTCAATCAAGGAGTTTCCAAGGTTTGTTTTTTATTAAACGGATTATGCAAAATGTCATGCACGGATTCTTATGAAATTTGTACAAGAGGCGGAGCTTCAGACAAAGAAGTCTTCATTAGAATTTGGGGATCCGGATCAAATTCGGGATCCAGGAATTTTTTTAACGATTCTTTAAAATGATATGATTTTGGCCATTCTGAGGGCAGGAGTACGGTCTCCGAGTGCTCTTGTTTTAGAAATATATCCAAACATACTGTACATAAGTGGCTTCGTGATTGGCATACCGTAAAAGAGTTGAAAAAGATGATTGTCCTTGGTGGAGGTATGCGCTCTCCGTGTGGTCTTCTTGTTCCTAATATGTTGTCATACATTTAGAAATAGAAGGAGTACTCTACAGGTAGTGTGGTGTTACTTCTTTATTCAGTTAATGTCACTGTGAAAGAAATTGCTCATAAAAATAATTTAACGAGATCCTACAGACACGGAAATCAGGTCCTGTAGTGAGAGAATAAAACTCCAACATTCACCAACATTTTATGAAGCAAAGACACTTTTCACATGTAAATTACAGGACGGAATGTCCTCCTGGCCCTTTAATCCATTTTCTGATTACTGCAATGGAGGAGGAAAAGCTGCAGCATGGTAATTTTTGTTCTTATTTGTTTTTTAAATCAGCTATTTTTCGTTTCTGAACTCAGAGTAATTAATCACTGGAAGATTCCCGGTTTTAAAACAACAGCCTTCGGTAGCTGTTCAGAATTTTTTTATTTATTTATTTATTTATTTATTTATTTGCTTTTATTGATGAAACGTGTGGCTGATTACCGCAGACCCGGCCATATTACAGATTCTGCAGGTAACCATATAGAGGCAAAGGCTTCTTATTGAGAAGCAAAGTACAAGAAAATAAAAATTTTAAAAACACAAGCAGCTCGAAGAGCAAGAAACAGCAGGAAGGATCCAGGAGTCGCATTATTACAAATGCAGTCACATTATTATTCCAAACACTTGTGCAGATGCATTAAACCATAACACAGTATGATGTAATACAATCAATTAGTTGTGTTTCTTCCTGGAGCTTTGGGGTGACTTGGCAAAAAAAAAAAAAATACATATATATACATATAAAATAGTACAGCAGGTGATTTATTGATTGCAATATTTAAAAATTTAGTTTGAAATAAATGGAAAATAAAGACAAAATCTCACAGCAGTGCAGTAAAATGAAGCCTGGGAGTAAAGCGCAAACACGTGAATAATTAAAATAAAAAACAATTTTGTAATTAATCTAATTTTGTTGAAATGTAACAGGTTTCGTCGGTAGCAGAATCCCTGAAACACGTTTATAATCACAGCAGCACGATCTGCACACAGTAATGAGCGAGAGGAGTGACGTTGAATTTTATATATTAAAGAATCTAAACACATCTCTGATCCTTATAATAAATATTAGAATATTCTACACAGGAAAGGTGTGATCTGAGTTGTCCTCTATGTCGGGGTAATAGATATTATTCTGAGTGGATAATGTTTGAATCACACGGTTTATTACGGTCATCTGGAGCAGACTGCGTCATCATTATCATCATTGTTACACTTTAAAATAAAATGTAAAAAATCTATAAAAATCTAATTTTAGCCTGTTTTTTCCTGAGTTTCCACGTAATATATACTACAGCACTGAATGTGTTTTTTTTGTTTTTGTTTTTTTAAATACTATTAGCTACACAGCAGTGGCTCGGCTCGGAGAGGGGAGAGCACATCTGACCTGCCTCTGTCATGGATATAAAAGGTAAAAATAAACTATAAATATCTCGAGTTTGTTTGCTTTTTATGCTCCCATGTAGTATATGCTAAAATAATTATTCGCCACGGTGGTGAAGTGGTTGGCACGTCCGCCTCGCGGCACGAAGGTCCTGGGTTCAAGTCCTGGAGGTTTCTGCATGGAGTTTGTGTGTTCTTACCGTGCTTGCATGGGTTTCCTCTGGGCTCTCCAGTTTTCTCCCACAGACCAAAGACATGCACAGTAAGCTAACTGGCTGCTGTGAATTACCCCTAGGAGTGAATGTGAATGGTTTTGTGTGAGTGTTGCCCTGCGATGGCCTGGCTAGCTGTCCAGGGCGTACCCCGCCCTTGCCCAGAGTCGGCAGAGATGGGCGCCAGCCTCCCCGCGACCCTAACTAGGATTAAGCGGCTTAGAAAATGAATGAATGAATGAATATGGATGTAGGGTCTGATTTTGTCTTTGCTATTAAAGTGTGTAGCGTCACCATGCCAAGATCAAGTCAATTAATATCACCCAGGCCTAATGCACGCGGGGGATGGGGGGGGGTTTCAAAGTCATTCTTTTTCCTAGAAATGTCTTTTTCTAGCCATTTAGTGGAAATCAATACAGCGGATATAATGTTTAAAATATAAGTATCCTCAGTTTCCAGTCACGCAAGGGCAGAATTTGAGTTTGACATCCTTGTCTTAGATCATGCGAATGCTCATGATTGAAAAAATTACCCCCAACCCCACCCACCCCTCCCCCCCCTCTCCAACACACACACACACACACACACACACACACACACACACACACACACACACACACACACACTTCTTATATCCTGTAAATATATACTTTCATCTCTGTAACCAATGCCATGAATGTAGTTCTGAAATGCAGCGTCTGTATCCGCCCCCGGTTCCTGGAGCATTCCGCTCGTGACGGCGGATCGTTTTCAGCTCTCCTCCTTCAGACGTCTGCCTCTGTTTTCTATGTAGAGGTCATGATATCCAGAAGAGCCATATCGTCCAAGTGTATCACCGTATAGTGTCCCGATCATATGAGGCACATCAGTTCTCCTGAAATAGAAGAGATCCGGAAGCCTGCTTATGGCACCTGCTTGGGTAGAAGTGAAACAGAGAGAAAAGAGGAAGGGAGAATATATTACCGGTCTAAAAATACATATGAATTATTGCTTCTGAAATTAGACCTACAGTTTTGCCCTTTACAGGGTGGCAGGATGCACACAGGTCAGAGGAGATAATGTTCAGTTAATTAATTAATGAGCAGCTTTTTGTATTTTTATCCATTCATTCATTCATTCATTCATTTGTTTCCTAAGCCTATTCATCCTAATTAGGGTCGCGGGGAGGCTGGTGCCCATCTCAGCCGACTCTGGGTGAGGGCAGGGTACACCCTGAACAGCTCACCAGACCATTGCAGGGCCAATACACACACAACCATACACACTCACACTCACACCTAGGGAACAGCCCGTCAGCCTACTGTGCATGTTTTTGGACTGTAGGAGGAAAGCGGAGTACCCGGAGGAAACCCATGCAAGGGAGAACATGCACACTCCACACAGAAACGCCCTCCCAGAGCCCGGGAATTGAACCCGTGACCTTCTTGCAGTGAGGCGGACGTGCTGACCACTGCGCCACCGTGCCTCCCCATATTTTATTCATTCATCATTTATTCATTTGCTGAACCATTTAATCTTACTAGGGTCACAGGGACGACTCTGGGCAAAGGCAGGGTACACCCTGAACAGCTCGCCAGTCCATTGCCAGACCAACACACCCGCATTCACTTTCACAGGTACATCTTGGGGCAAATAGTCTTATATGCATGTCTTTGTACCAAGGGGGGAAAAAAACGTAGTACCCGGATGAAACTCATCCAAACACAGGGAAAACAAGCCCGGGATCTTCTTACTGTGAGGCGTATGTGCTAGCCACTACCCCACCGTGCTACTCCAATATAAAAATAACACCTTGTTGCTGTTTTTATTAAAATAAAGGAATGAAGAAATGTTAATAAGGTGTTTTTCTGAGAGATCTGCTGTTCATGCTACACCCCATGGCCCCACTTCCCTGTACCTGTGCTCACGCATGTCTGTGATTGGTTAGCATCCCTGTGACGGATGGGGGAAGAAGAGTCCCCCCTTGCCAACTGAAAATATGGCCAATTTTGCTATTTAAAGCCTGATTGGTTGATCGATTAATTGATTGATTGGTTGATTGTCTGCAAGCTCCTCCCAGGTGGTGTGGGGGAAGTTACATTTAAAAAGTGTGAGCTTGATGTGCTTCAGATCTTATTTTAAATCGTGTTTATTATATGTTTTATTTAATTCCTTTGATTCTAATACTAGAGGAGTACTTTAGTTTGCTGTATAGAAGGTAAACCTTCCTAATGGTGGATGGTTTTGGCCAAGACACCCATCATACAGCTGCTACAAAATTTAAAAATTCGATGGAAGCAGGTAGTGTGTGTACATAAGTGGTCAGGCACTGCAATGCAGATGAATATAAGTTTATAGCTAATCTCTCCTATTTAACCCAGAACAACATGCTCGCACCTCACCGTGGCGCTCGGGAAAAATAAATGCTGCTTTAACTCTGCAGTAATTACAGTGAGATGTATTCAGATTCATGTTGCGCAATGCAGCGCTCAATTAGCGCGTGCTACGTCTCCACTTTAAAGCTTCTTTCATCTTCATCTAAAGCCAAGCGTTCAGAATTGCTTCTCCATCACAAGGATGCTTCTAAGTGCTTAAAAACTCTGGCTGATTTTAATCACTTTCATCCATTTTAAATGAAGTAGATAAAGTGCAAAAAAAAAAACAAAAAAAAAACGCTCTTTCGCTCTTTTTTCGCATTCCTTAAGTGCATTTCTACCTTTCGGTGCTGACGTGTTTATACTGGATATTTGTGTAATTGCGAAAGCAGGAATTAATCAAGACAACGGGCATGATGTGATGAAACAGATCAGCCATACAGTGGTACATATTAACCCTTTAATCTCCTCTAAGGTGTATTTTTCACACCTGATTCTTCACACATGGGGCTACCGAGGAGGTGGCCACCTCAGCAAGACAGTAGTATTACTCTCGACTCTCACTCATTCATTTACCAAACCTTTTAATCCTACGAGTGTCGCAGGGAGGCTGGAGTCTATCTGGTGTGGACTTTGCATACTCTCCCCATGCTTGCCTGGGTTCCTCAGGGTACCCCAGTTTCCTCCTACAGTGTAAGACAAGCTAATTGGCTGTTTCAAACTGCCCCTAGATCTGCGATGAACTGGTGAACTTTACAGGTTGTACTCTGCCTTCATCCAGTGTCGGCTAAGATAGGACCCAGCCTCCCCGACACCCTAATAATGGGATCAAGCGGTTTGTAAATGGGAGATTGGGAGGGGGGGGAGAAGGGTGTTTGTTTAATTCTACATAAAAGTGGTCAGGAATAGTTTTGCATGAACGGAGAACTTTCTCCTTACACTGCGAGTTCTATCTGTTTTCATGTTTTCAGCAGTAGTACTGGTTTAGTAATCTAGTAAGTTATCAGGGGACAATTTACCTTGTCGAGAAATCATAACACACACACTGTAAGCTCAGCGCTGTACCAGCGATTCCGGATAACGCTGTTATTCTGCACCTCGTTTCATTTCCACCCTGTCTCACAAGACGCAGGCCTTTTGCCCTAATTGGCTCCACAGCACATTTTAAAGCGACAGTTTTAAGCGGATCTGAGTCCCATTCATCTCAGCTCGCTTGTAACGATCATTCTGCAAACAACGCCATCGCCTTAATAAGAGACCAGGTGGGTAATTGATGTGGTTACTAAGTGGCTCATTTGCATCCTTTACTCACATAAAACAAAGCAGCGGGGGAGGGCATTAAAAGGCATCTCAGACTTTCTGACGAGCCTCAGTGCTAGCTCCGATCGGTAATTAAACTCTTCAGGGGTTCCACTTCGCTCTCCTTTTGTTTTTTTCCCCTCCGCCTCCGGGGACGTTCAGTGAAAAGACAAGCAGAAAACTTACAGGTAATCGGGGGAAATTAAAACATGCTTCCGAGGCGTTCTTCGTTAACCATCAGCTTAACCCACATTTTCTGAGTGAAGCCCTGATCCTCCCCTGGGGTGTGGCCACTGAAATGATGCGCTGGCTAAAACAAGCAGTCGAGCAAGTTTCGGGGTCGAAGTTTCTAATGGTGTTAATGACTGAGGGGAACAGGGACGTACTGTTTGTCATTACAACGCATCAGCAACAGAGAGATGCTATACTTATAATAATAACATCGGAGTCCAAAACCAGAGTCAGGAAATAGCACAGGGTGCATTTTTTTAGGAAGCAGATACAGTTGAAAATTTACATCCCGTTGGCGAGGGGTCAAGAATACAGACAAAATTTAAAGAAGTTAGTTTCCCCCAAGTTTTATGAATGGACAAAAATTGTGCATGTATATTTATTTAACAATTAATCTACAAAAATATACCTGAAAAGCAGTGAAACAAGGAACACAACGTTTTCCAACTAGTTTCCATATGACCTTCTGGGCAATAGTGGTAATAAAAAACTCTTAAGTCGAGTCGATGTCACTTACTGGTGGTGCTTCTTGATTAGTGTTGTTGCAGACTCTGGGGCCTTTCAGAACAGACATGTTGCTTAAGTTTGTTGAAACAATGGCATGACGATTACATGCTGTGATCAAAGGCTAAAGGCGGAGAAACAACATATTCAAGTGTCTGACCTTTTTTGTTTGGCCAGCCAGTGCATATCAAGATCATGTGACACTTAGCTTACACACAGGTGGAGGACAAATACCTGTATCATCTCACCAGACCACCACAGGGCAACACACACAACCCTTCACGCTCATACTCACACCTAGGGACAATTTGGAAAAGCCAGTTAGCCTAATGTGCATGTATTTATACGGTAGGAGGAAACCGGAGTACCTGGAGGAAACCCACGCAAGCATGGGGAGGACATGCAAACTCTACGCAGAAATGCCCTCGCCGAGCCCGGGACTCGATGCTGCGCGGCGCACATGTTAACCACTACGCAACAGTACCACCCAAAAATGATGACATATCATCGGGTAATAAAGAAAAGAAAAATATCATTGTAAGCGAACAGAAAAGTCATGATTATTCCTCTAAATATTTTACAGCAACAGCGCCAAATAAAACATGATCTGAAAAATGTACTGCTAAAAACCTTTTCCCAATCTATTGCCCTTGACACTGGCCCCAGGTTGATATATCACTGAATCAGCCTGGCAGTAAGAAAAATCAAAAGTATTTCAAATAAAATAAACAACAGGAAAGTCATCGACACCGCCACGGCTTTACTGTGTCATGCAGGAGAGCAGCTGCGGTACAGTAATCGCCTGCTGTCTGGGTTAAAAGCTTGTGGTGGAGGCCTGGTCGGTTGTAACTGTGTAAAAAGTGATGCTGATGGATGCAGTCAGGATGAGTGATGGAGTAAATGGTTGTGCTGAAGGTTTCACTCAGCCTCGGTGCTGCGCCTTTGCCAGAGCCCTCGATTTACCCCAGCGTGAGGGTAGCAGTTACCAGCTCATCCTAAATTTTTCTCCAGCACACTGGGGCTTCATTCAGACACTCATGGTTGGTTTATAGACGAGAGAAAATCACACAGACATTTAAAACGTGTCCCGATGAACAGTGTCTACTCTCATTACTTATTTTCGGTTTCAAAAGCAAGCTGAGTCTGTTGCAAGTCTGGTTTTATTTCACCCAGATGTATTTTCTTGTCCAAAATGCCCCATACTATAACAACTCATTCAGCTGATACAGTGCTTATTATTCATTTATTCATTTTCGAAGCCACTTAATCCTAATAAGGATCGCGGTAAGGCTGGTGCCCTTCTCAGCCGACTTTGGACGAGGCCGGGGTACACCCTGAACAGCTCGCCAGACCATCACCGGACCAGCACACATACAACCATTCACACTCACACTCACACCTGGGGGTGATTTGAAACAGCCAATCAGCCTACTGTGCATGATTTTGGACTGCAGGAGGAAACCGGAGTACCCGGAGAAAACTCACGCTAGCATGATAAGAACATGCACACAGAAACGCCCTCGCCGAACCCAGGAATTGACTGTGAGGCGGACATGCAAATAGAGAGCAATTATTCACCAAAGGAAATGTAGATATTGCCGAATAGTGTGTGTTCAGGCGAGCTGTTTAGGGTGTACCCTGCCTTCGCCTAGGGTCGGCTGAGATATTGTAGTCTCCAGCCCCTATAGATAAACGTGCGTACAGCAGAGTCTCATTAATATGTGCATGTCGGGGTCCAATGCACCTTAACGCTGATTACTGAAAACGCATTTTAACATTTTAGTATTTTTGCATGTGAAAATTCTTATTTTGGTATTTAATATCATATGCAAAGTCTATATAGGCTAGAATGTGCGCTGATGTGCTTCCCCATACCCAGGTGTGGAGTGCTGTGCATACAGGTGTGTATACAGGTGTGTATACAGGTGTTAGAGCTAATATGCAAGTGTGAATGCGCTTGTGTGTGGGCATGAATGCTGCCATGGATTAAGACATATTGCTCTAATATGGTCAACTTAAGTGAAAAATTACCAAAGAAAATGTGCTTTTTGGTCATCCTCATGTTACCAGGGTCCAAGGGGAGGGTGCATATTAAACAGAAACACATTTAAAAGAAGCGCATATTAATGAGATTCCACTGTAAATGGAGGAATGTGTTAACTTTATATAACATAGAGGCTGCTACAAAAAAAGTTCATCAGCACCCTCAGATTGATTTATTATCCTCTACTGAAATGCTTAGTATGCATTCTGTATGTACTGTATCCTAAAATCTTGGAATTATGCCTCAAATCTTCCAGAAATAGAATAATAGAATTTAATAAAATTGGCTTTTGCTTCTTTAGATCGTAGTCTGGGCTTCGGCATAAAAACAACCGGTTCGTGCCGACTGTCAACCCGAATACGTTTCTGTTCTCTATACTGTCTGTATAACTGAGGGTGCAAAGTACTCAAGCTGCCTAATGGCACGTCTCCTGAGAGCACATCTGCTGTTTGATGTTCTGCTGTGGTTTATGAAGGCATCACTTCGGGCCATAAGAACTGCACCTGCAGAACCGTCCAAACAAGAGGAACAGCGCTCTTATTGTGAAAGTGCCCTCGTAACGTAAATATTTCTCTTCTCTCCACTCTAAACTCCCATAATGAAGCAGACGAATCCTAACCACATGGCTCTGTAACACGGTGCAGGGAGACAGATTAGGAGTGAAGGAGGGAGTTAAGAACGGAGCTGGGTTACGATGCCATGCAGAATAAAAGAAGAAGACGGAGGGATTGCAGACGCGGCATACAGGACACAATAATTAACACTTGTGTACAATCTAATTACATGAGAACTAACATCACTCATTCATTCATTCATACAGGGAGGTTAGAGCCTATCTCAGCCAACACTGGGTGAAGGAGGGGTACTCCCTGACCAGCTCACCAGTCCATCACAGGGCAGCCATTCACACCCAACCATTCACACTCACACTCACACCTAGGAACAGTTTGAAAAAGCCAATTAGCCTGACATGGATGTCTTTGGACTGTAGGAGGAAACCTGAGCACCCAGAGGAAATCCACACAAGCAGGGGGAAAACAGCAGACTCCACACAGAATTGCTCTTGCTATGCCCGGGACTCGAACCGAGGACCTTATAGCTTTAACGTGGTAACCACTACGCCACCTCACAGCTAACATCATAATAAAGTAAAACATCACAGAGAAAAACTATTGTGCTTTAAGTTTATATTCGCATATACTACACAGGACTGGTGTGATCTGATTGGTTCACTATTTTGGGATAATGGACATTATCCACCTCGCAAATTCGGGATAATGCTTGACGCAAAACAGCAGACAAAAACGCACAGTTTGTCATCATCAGTGATTCGGAAATCCTAGAAATTCAACCAAACGCTGTCCCTATAAAATACGACGGAAGCTATGCGGAACGGCTTTCGTGTTTTCTACAGTGAAAAACAACTTTCTTTAAACTTTGAATCAGTTTCAAAAGATGCCGTGATGGAGTGCATGTGAACGCTGTTACACTTTAAATATGTAAAAATAAACCATGAAAATCTTTTACGTTCTTTGTTTCTGTGTAGTTTATACTACGGTTCGGTGAATTATCGGTGAAGTCCCCTTGACCTTCCCAAATCAGAATCCCAAAACTAGCAACGATGGCTTGCTTTGCTAACTTTACTGTTTCACAATCAGCCAATGACAGCTCCACAAAGCATGAGACACATTATTCTTCTGTCTGTGTTTGCAAGTTTATTCTACAAGTCGAAGGTGAAAAGTAAATCCATTCCTGCACGCTATTGTCTGACATTTTCACGACTGGGTTCTCCATCATATAGTGCAACCAGTCTCGCTCCATAGAAAACAACAGGTAGGTATTTATCCCTCTCCTTTTTTTTTTTTAAGAGTCATTCCTGCTTGGCTTCAAATACGAGTGGAACAAATCGTCCACGTAGCATGAAGTACGGAAACCTTTACGGCTGAGATATCTCCACTGGCCATGTGTATGAGATGGACTCTGGAGGATATTTTCCTTTCACAAGCATGAACTTTATAGAAGAGAGAGAATAATAATCTATTGTCATATATAGAGTTCTATTGAAATCTGTTCAATTAGTATATACCACACAGGAATGGTGCGATCTGATTGGCCCATGATCTCCTTATTAAAACACATTATTCCAAGTGGATAATGCTTGAATCAAAATGACAGACACTTATGGTCTGACAGGGTCACTTGGAATGGGCGGCATCATCATCATCATCATCATCATCATCATCATCGTCATCATCACACTTTTAAAAGGAAAAATAAACCATAAAACTATAGTTTTCATTTCAAACGTGTAATAAAACCGTGATATCCCTGTGAAGTGTTTTAAAAATAGATATTACTAACACACAATCACTGGTTTAATCATTTATTCATTCTGGTCGCGGGGAGGCTGGAGCCTCAGCCGACTCTGGACGAAGGTGGGGCGCACCCTGAACAGTTCGCCAGTGCGTCACAGGGCCTATACACACAACCATTCACATTCACACCTAGGGTCACTTTGGAACAGCCTAATGTGTCTGTGTTTGGACTGTGGGAGGAAACCAGAGTACCCGGAAGAAACCGGCTATACTAAATATGACTTACTTATATATGGCTGACTGGCTGCTCCAAATTGTGTGGGTGTGAGTGTGAGCGGTTGGGTGCAGGTGCATGGGTCCTGGTACGGACTGGTGAGCTGGTCAGCGTGTACCCCGCTGTCACCTGGAATCGGCGGAGATAGGCTCCAGCACTCCCCCAATTCTAGTAGGACAGAGCGTTTCACAAACAAAAGAGTCCTGAATGAGTTTTGGGTGGAAAGGCTAACACTAACCTGCACATCTGCATCATAAGCGATGTTTCTGTGTAAGAAATCTTCTGCATAGCCAAGCACCAAACAAATGTGGGAAATTGCATGAGGTTTTATAGTCTCTAAGGAGCACTGGCATCGATCGCTGATTTAATGAAAGCTACTGTTCCTCCTGGCTCGCACTCCCGGGCTCTCATTCCTTACTCTTTCGGGTCACTCCGCTTAAAATGCCTCCTTTAATCAGATTTCTGTTAAAAGCTGTAAATAGAATCTGGGAACGGCTGCCAAGACACGTCGGTGGTGCACGGGCCACAGCCCACCAACCTGTTTCTTTCTCTTTTGATGCAACAAGAGTAAAGGTGCGGTGTTTCAGTTACATCTTTATTTAAAGGGGGGGGGGCAGGGTGGAGAGAGACACAGATAGGGAAAGAGACAGAAAGAGAAAAAGAGAGAGAGTGAGAGTGAGAAAGAGAGAGAGAGAGAGAGAGAGAGAGAGAGAGAGAGAGAGAGAGAGAGAGATCTTTATGGCTTCATTTTCTTGTCCCTCAGCCAAGAGTACTGTAAGACCAGAAATGGCTGCAATCAACTCTCAGATTCTTTCACCAGTGATCACTCTGAGATTAGATGTGATGAGATGTGATGATATGAGGTGATATGAGATGAGGTGAGATGATGTGATATGAGGTGATATGATATGAGATGAGATGAGGTGATATGAGGTGAGAAGAGATGAGATGATATGAGATGATATGAGATGAGATGAGATGATATGAGGTGATATGAGATGAGATGAGATGAGATGAGATGAGGTGAGATGAGATGAGAAAAGGTGAGATGAAATGATATGAGATGAGATGAGATGAGATGATATGAGATGAAGTGATATGAGATGAGATAAGATGATATGAGATGATATGAGATGAGATGAGATGAGGTGAGATGAGATGAGGTGAGATGAGATGAGGTGAGATGAGATGATATGAGATGAAGTGATATGAGATGAGATGATATGAGATGATATGAGATGAGATTGAGATGAGATGAAGTGATATGAGATGATATGAGATGATATGAGATGAGGTGAGATGAAGTGATATGAGATGATATGAAATGATATGATATGAGATGAGATGATATGAGATGATATGAGATGATATGAGATAGGACTGATGTTGTATATGTTACGTTCATTTTACGTATTTATTGTTCGAGTGCCTTGACTGAACTGACTGAAATCGTATTTAAGTTTAATAAATGTGACAGTTGTGTAACTCAAACTTTGTGAGGTGTCTACAAACAATGGCGAGGATGATGATGATGATAATGAAGATCCTTGATGCTTCATGTTAATATGGTTGTCATCAAAATCCACTCATTCATCTTCAAGAGGTTCTTTATCGTGCTCCGGGTCACAGTGGAACCAGACCAGGTTCAATGAATGGGACGCCGGTTCATCACCTCACCCTTACAGGAGTACAGGACCTCACACTGAGGCTGGCGCCCCTCCCAGCCGACACCGGCTGAAGGCGGAGCCAACACATCTCAGCCGACACTGGGCGAAGACTAACGCAGGGTAACACACACAACCATTCACACTGACACGCACACTTGGGGGCAATTTGGAACAGCCAATTAGCCTAATGTGCATGTCTTTGGACATTGTGAGGCAGATGTACTAACCACTACACCACGGTGCCACCCCAGTTCATCACCTATACAGCGCATGTGTTCGAGAGGTGAGAGAAACCTGAAGAATCCTGAAGAAACCCACATGGAGTCGACACTCTTTAATTAAACCTTCATGCATATCGCAGATGGTCGCTTCACTGGACCTCCAACCTGTCTGATAGGCTGTTAAAGCAATTAAACGATGGGTCTTGAATAATAATTTCGCTTTTCCCGATGCATCGAGGACTTCCTGTGCATTCAGAAGACTTTATATAGGTTCTTATAAATATTTAGTAAATGTATTTATTTACGCTTTAATCCCATCCCGATATTATGAACATGACAAATAGGATTTATAACACATTTATTAACAATACCAACAAAACCGAACCCACTGAAGGACAGCAAGGTGGCGTAGTGGTTAGCACGTCCACCTCGCAGCAAGAAGGTCCTGGGTTTAAATCCTGGGCTCGGTGAGGGCATTTGCCCTGTGTGGGGTTTCCTCCGGGTACTCCGGTTTCCTCCAACAGTCCAAAGGCATGCACGTTCATCTAACTGGCTGTTCTACATTGCCACTAGGTGTGAGTGTGAGTGTGAATGGTTGTGTGTGTTGGCACTGGGTGTTACCCCATCCTTAACCCAGGGTGGGCTGAGATAGGCTCCAGCCTCCCCATGGCCCTAGCAGTAGAAAGCAGTTCGGCAAAAGAACAAATGAAGGAATGACACCTGATTCTGTCCTTTACAGTACAGTGCGTATAAATTCTCCAGGACAGAGTGAGAGATGCAGTGCGGGGGTCCTAATCATGGAGAACGTCGCCACCTTGAGGTTCAACACGGACTCCTCTTTAATAAAGGTTTAAGTGGAATCCAGTCCAACTTGAACACGAGAAATAAATCATGAACACGCGGCGTAGCATAACAGACATTATAACAAGTTATTTATTTATTTATTAAAATGCACCGTATAGTGATGTTTATTATCTGTATAATTTATAATCTCTATTAACAAGCCTTCATTCATTCATCCTACTAGGGTCGTGGGGAGGCTGGAGCCTATCTCAGCCAACTCTGGGTACACCAAAGTACACCCTGAACAGCTCACCAGTCTGTCACAGGGTCAAAACACACACACACGACCATCCACACTCACTCTGTGTGTGAATAAAGAATATCGCACGTCATTATTCAGTATTAGTGTGCTTTCTGTTAACTTTTTTTTTTTTTTTTTTTAAGAAGGAAGGTTCTGAGTTCAAGTCCCATGCTTGGTTTGGGTGTTTCTGTGTAAAGTTTGCATGTTCTCCCAGTGCTTGCATGGGTTTCTTCCTAGGACTCCAGTTTCCTCTGACAGTCCAAAGACCCCAATGTGTGAGTGTGAGTGTGGTTGTGCGCGTGTGTGTGTGTGTGTGTGTGTGTGTGTGTGTCTTGCCCTGCAATGGTTTGGGTGTACCCCGTCTTTGCCCAGTGTTGGCTGAGATAGGCTCCAGCCTCCACGTGCCCTTAATAGGAGGATTGGAATGAGAATGAGAAAATGAGTGGAAGTGACTGCATCCTTTCGATGCGCTTGTGTGTGTCGGGATTCTAAAAATCCCAGTTCCCAGCAGATGGATGAGGCGACAGGTCGGCGATTCTTTCACCGAGCCTGAACTTTAGGAACGATTCAGAAATAAATGTGCCAAGTGAGCCGGTGCTGTTTGTCACCGGGACTTCAAAATGTGCCACGACAAATTCGTTCACTGCTTCGGGAACCTGACACGGACGCCATGCTTGGAGTAAAAGACACCGTGACAGTGTGTGTGTTCTCCCCGCTGACTGTTTCATCCTCTGTTGCAAAATTCGTGGCGTTAGACAGGAATGTAGAAAAGCACGACCTCACAATCACAAATAAATGTCTATAACACGGTTGTGTTGTATCCTATTAGGGTCACAGGGAGGCTGGAGCCTATCTCAGCCTACACTGGCTAGCGCAAGGCAACACACACAACCATTCTCACTCACACTCACACCGAGTTGCAATTTTTAACCACCAGTTAGCCTAATATGCACGACTTTGAACTGTAGGAGGAAACCGGGGTACCCAGAGGAAACCTACACAAGCACAGGGAGAACATAAATTAAATTGTTAAATGAACATTTATGATCATTCATTCATTTTGTATACAGCTTAATCCTAATTAGAGTCGCGGGGAGGCTGGCGCCCATCTCAGCCGACTCTGGGTGAAGGTAGGGTACAGCCTGACCAGCTCGCCAGGCCATCACAGGGCCAACACACGCACAACCATTCACACTTACACTCACACCTAGGGGAGATTTGGAACAGCCAATTGGCCTACTGTGCATGTTTTCGGACTGTCGGAGGAAACCAGAGTACCCGGAGGAAACCCACACAATCACGGTGAGAACATGCAAACTTCACACAGAAACGCCCTCACCGAGCCCGGGAATCAAACCCAGGCCTTCTTGCTTTGAGGCAAACGGGCTAACCACTGGGTCACCATGCCGCTCTTGAATGAACCTTTGTTTAATTTGTGCTGTAATAAAGATGTAATAACACCTTAATTACACCCTGATGCGTGATACTGAAAAGAATATATTAGGAAAATATTAAAGCTGAATTCTAAACGGATTAATACATTTTGTTTGTGTTTATGTAGAGGAGAGGAAAACACGCGGATGTTCAGGATCGATGTTTTAAAGCTCAGGAGATTGAGACGTTCTGCATGAGCAGAAGCCAAAGCAGGACACATGAGGACGTGCGCTGGACTGATGGTGATGGATCAGTAAAGGTAGGATGGGTTATAAATATAGATATTTGTAAATCCACGTAAACATGTAGCAAGTAACTCACGCTTCATTTCACAACGCATACTTCTTTATGCGTGCGTCAGATCCGAGTTTGGTTTCCACGAGCGAGCTACAGAGAGACAACAGCATACTGCGACTATACATTATCATTAAAACCCTGCGCTGGTGCAATAAACCGAATCGCTCGCAATCAATCAACAGTATCAAAACTCCCAACCGTACAGCACTCATCCCCACACACACACACACACACACACACACACACACACACACACAAGCACACATGCTCGCAGCCAGTGCTAGTGGAGTCGACAGTAAATAACGCACACTCCGAGGCGAACGAGCGCGCGGCTCTGCTAATGGGGATGAATGAGGCTCATCAGTGAAGGATGGAGAGAACGATGATGTGAGAGGAGAGGTACAGGTGCACTGGAGAACCCACGTGGAGGAGAGGAATGGCCGTCCGAGTCGGACACTATTTATATTCATTATCGCATCACGCTCGACGTGTTCAATGTGTTCGCCATTCACGTCTAGTAGAATGAGAGATAATGGATTCGGAAGACATCACTGAATACCAGCGATTCCTCAACAACAACGACAACAACAACAATAATAATATAATATTAGTTAGCATGCTCGCCTCAAAGCAAGAAGGTCCTGGGTTCGATTCCCAGGCTCGCGGAGTTTCTGTGTGGAGTTTGCATGTTCTCATTGTGCTGGTGTGGGTTTCCTCCGGGTTCTCCGGTTTCCTCCTACATAAACTACAAAAACATGCACAGTAGGCTGACTGGCTGTTTCAAATTGCCCCTAGGCGTGAGTGTGAGTATGAATGACTGTATGTGTGTTGGCCCTGCGATGGTCTGGTGAGCTGTTTGTGACTTTACTTTTCAGTTATGATGTCACTTCCTGTATCGTTCCCACCTTTCCTGCCGTTTTGTTTTGGCACAAAATAAATGACTGGCGGAGCGAACACAGGGTTTCACTGACCTTTCACGTGGCACCGGCTGGCATATATAATGTCAGATCCGTGTTGCTGTGTAATAGGGCCTAATGTTAGGTCACGTTACGTTACCTTAATGACGTGTTTACACTAATGCTTCTAATAACGTTACTACTGTCATGACATTACTATGTGATTAGTGGAGAAATTTTCATTTAAAAACGTACCTCTTCTTTGTGAGTCTCCGCACACACACATGCTCTGTCTAAATTAAAGACAAAGTTGAACTTGCACTGACGATAGTAATATTCCTTTATTTTAGAACAATTTCCATGAGCTCTTAAATGTATAACATCAACAATATGTAGCTCACACCAAAGGGAATCATTTACGAGGACCGAGCGCGTACTCGCGAACTGCAGACAGACAAAGACACACACACACCCTTTCCTGCAGAACGAAAATCACAGTGTGTTCCACGTTGCTCGTGCGAAAGGTAACAAAACCAGCACTCATACAGCGCAAGGTACCCCATAAGGCACAAATAGATTATTATAACTTGGCATGATTATAATGAAATGTCTCCCCCTAGTGATAAAAACGGGCATTTTTCAGGATTTCAGGAATTATTTATAACATGATTCGACGCAGGGGCGGTACGGGCACGTGCACGGGCACGGGTGCGTTTATCAGATCTCATAATAGGCCACACTGGATTGTAATCATATGTTTGAAAAACGGTATGTATGTTTTTGTAAAGTTTATTTAAGTTTAAGTTTATTACGATTCCTGTCACTCACGCGAGAGGAGGTCTGGTGAGAGAGGTTGGAGCTGGAGCCGGGTGAAGGAGAAAGAAGGCACGTGTGTGTGTGTGTGTGTGTGTGTGTGTGTGTGTGTGTGTGTGTGATGCTGTAGTTCCATCTAGTGGTTACAAATCCATAGTACATGAAACCTTAACAGCTCTCACCGCACAGGCTGTCCTCAAGCATCTGAGCTCTCATCCAATTTTAATAAAAAATCACAGCAAAATTTCACCTTTTCTGGAAATTATATGAAATTTCAGTAATTTCAGTAAGAAATTTCAGTAATTATCAGAAGAAGACAGTTCCTGTTGTAGTAGTATTATTATTAGTAGTAGGAGGATGAGGAGGAGGAGGAAGGAGGGGAGAAGTCGTAGTAGTAGATACTGCAACTGTAATAGATGTAATAGCATTCCTAGTAGTAGTTGGAAAAAGGAGGAGGAGGAGTGTTTGTTGTTGTTGTTGTTGTTGTTGTTGTTGTTGTGAGTATATTATTAAAGGAAAAGACAGCACTTGTTGAAAGTTAAGCTCAATCTAAACTTAGTATTAAAAGCTGTCTGTGCAAAAATCAGATACCGATCGCTTCTATTTCAACAATCGTTTTTAAGTTGTCTTAAAAGCCGAGTCGTAGAATGATGACATCATCAAGGCCACACGGAGGAGTGTGGCTTCACTACATCACTGGTTTCCCACTGCACCTGTAATGTTCTTAGTCTAAACCTTTCGACACCTCCAACACAATTCCGTCAATAAATGGCGTGAACGTGTCAAATTCCTGAACATCTTGTACATGATGACTCGGGCCCTGATGACATCATCATCGTGAGACTCCGTTTTCTAATAACTGTCCATGAAATCGTTAGAGCAGAAGCTGTAAAATATATTTTTCACACTGAAAGAAATTAATCTGGAGATTTGAATATAGAATTACCTTTTAATAAGTGCTGCCGTACCTTTAGTAGGAGCACCAGCAGATGTTGTAGTAGTGTTTTTATTAGTATGAGGAGGAGGAGGAGGAGTTACAGTGGTTGCTATAGTGGTATTATTATTAGTGAGAGTTTTACCAGTTATTAAAGCGTTAATTTTATTACTATATGTTTTTAAATATATTTTGCAGAACTTTTGCCAATAATTTTTTTAATCCAAACCTTAACAAGGAGTGATTTTATGTTTATTTTTATTTTGCACGGTTGACAGCAAAATTAAAATAATAATTAAAAAAAAAATTTGGAAAAACAAGTCCTCGGCACTTCCCAAACAATGCATCCCAAGTTCCTGTGACTGTGGCGTCGTGGTTGGCACGTTCTCCTCACAGCAAGAAGCTCCTGAGTTTGAGTCTCAGGCTCGGTAAAGGTGTTTCTGTGTGGAGTTTGCAGGTTCTCCCTGTGCATGCGTGGGTTTTCTCCAGGTACTCTGGTTTCCTCTTTCTGTCCTGAAGATTTTGATAAACGTACAGATGGACAAAGTGCTGACACTGGAGACTCCTTCACTGAATAATAAATGAACATATCCTTGCAGGAAGCACCGCGGTTTTGAGGAGTGTCCCCTGTACCTGTCCAAGTCCCTGTGAGTGAGAGATGACCATAATGTTTCAAAATCGAAATTTCTTTTCCTGACATGACATTTACTCATCTGTATAAATAACGATGCCATCCTTTGTGTGTGTTGGAGGAAAATGGCTGCGCTGTGTGTCCTGTCAGATGGGATTTGTTTCTGAGTGCCTGAGTGACAGCTTATGCATAATGCATTAATTGGCTGGAAGATGAACAAGACACCAGAACAAATGGCTGCCTCTGCTTCCTGCGTTCTCCATGTCTTCAGAAGCTCCCGTTACTCCTCTCCACCATCCAGCGGCAACCTCAGCTTCATCAAAGAGGTTTCCTGATTTCATTTCTTCAATCTGCAGTTTCAGGAAACTTCTTCTATAACTATAATTATTATCTATAAGTATAATTTATAATCTATAACTATAATCACAATCTATAACTACAATCATAATCTATAACCACAATCATAATCTATACATATCATTATAATCTATAACTATGATCAAAATCTATTACTATAATTATAATCTATAACTATAATCATAATCTATACATATCATTATAATCTATAACTATAATCATAATCTATAACTATAATCATAATCTATACATATCATTATATTCTATAACTATGATCAAAATCTATAACTATAATTATTATCTATAACTATAATCATAATCTATACATATCATTATAATCTATAACTATAATCATAATCTATAACTACAATCATAATCTATACATATCATTATAATCTATAACTATGATCAAAATCCATAACTATAATTATAATCTATAACTATAATCATAATCTATACATATCATTATAATCTATAACTATAATCAAAATCTATAACTATAATTATAATCTATAACTACAATCATAATCTATAACTATAATCATAATCTATAACTACAGTCATAATCTATACATATCATTATAATCTATAACTATAATCATAATCTATAACTACAATCATAATCTATAACTACAATCATAATCTATACATATCATTATAATCTATAACTATAATCATAATCTATAACTACAGTCATAATCTATACATATCATTATAGTCTATAACTATAATCATAATCTATAACTACAGTTATAGACTATAAGGATATGTATAGATTATGATTATAGTTATAGATTAGAATTATAGTTATAGATTATGATTATAGTCATAGATTATGATTATAGTTATAGATTATAATGATATGTATAGATTATAATTATAGTTATAGATTATGATTATAGTCTATAACTATAATCATAATCTATAACTATAATCATAATCTATTACTATAAGTATAATCTATACATATCATTATAATCTATAACTATAATCATAATCTATAACTATAATTATAATCTATAACTATAATCATAATCTATAAATTCAGGTTTTAAAGGCTTTCTTCTTGAGTATTTTAGGAAAGTGAAATATGTTTCATATTTCCATATTTTTTTGGGAACAAAAATTATTATAAAGTTAAAAAACTGAAATATTACATTTTAAACATTTTAAAACTCTTTATTTACATTATTATCTCATTATTACAAGATTTTTCATATAAGATAGTAATAGCTAATAATTTCAAAGTATATACATATACACATATAGATATTATTATATTTAATACTTTAGTATTTATTCCATGAGTTCGCCCAGATAGCCATCAGTATACAAGATCAGATTGGGTGAATTTTCAAATACTCAACGGAAGATCCAATGACTGGAAGCAGCAAGAACATATATATTTAAAACATAATAATAATAATAATAATAATAATAATAATAATAATAATAATAATAATAATAATAATAATAATAATTAAACTTGTTAATAAAAAATAAAAATAATTTTAAAATACCATCATTTCATTTCAATTATTTTTAAATAAATGGAAGAGCTAGCCAGCTACCCTTAGCAGTTAGCTTAGCACAAGTCATAACTAATTCTAAAAAATTTTGGATTTATTTTATTATAGTTATTTATTCATTTATTTATTTTTCTAGTGATGTCACTATTAATGGAATATAGGGTGGTATCCTAGTAGTGGATTAGCCAATCAGAAAGCACCATTTCTG
>JAQMYF010000001.1:64994509-65006900 GCA_030014195.1 Neosilurus mollespiculum
ACACACCTTGCAGCCAGAGATGTGATTTATATTTAAGTGTAAGATTTTTATCCTGATGGATTTAATTTTAGATTGAATTTATGCTATTTTTAAAAGTTAGCCACTACAGGCTAGCCACTGATTCTAAATTCTTATGAATTATCATTTATTATCATTTATTAATATTAAAGAAAAGACTGTGAGGATGGTGTCGATTTCTACCTAAGATTAAGGTTCTGGTATATTTATTGAATTTGGGATCTTTTTCTAGCAAGCTTCCCGTTAGCTCTTCTGCCGTTACATAACCATCCAAGTAGGTTTTTTTCTGGTTGCTATATCTGGGATACATCACTAAAGCATGCTGAAAAATACTGAATTCTCTTAGGGGTTTTTTTTTTTTTTTTTGGCTGATATATCAGAAACATTCCTGTGAAAAATATTGAACAGATGAAAAATTATATTGGACTTTTAAGTTTTTATATTGATTTTATATCTACGCTAGAGGTAGAAATTAGCGTTTTGATTTTTAATTCCTAAAGATGAATGCCTCTTTTAAAACTTTAATACTGAAAAAACAGAACTAAGATGTTTATTTTTAACGTGTTTTTAACGTGTTTTCATTCATTAATTAATAACAGAATTTTCTTAAATAGCAAAGCAACCTTGTGGAAGGTGTTAAGCTCCACCCACTTCAAGTCACATGTTCAAAAATAGCTTGTTTTTTGATGTGGGTGTCAGTTAATGTGTATTATATGGATACACGTTAATTTCGCAGTAATTAGAGCGTAGACCTTTTTCTTTCTGAGAACTGAAAACCACAAATCTCAGTTTGTGCATTCAGGAAATTTTGCATTTTCATTCTTATTCAAATTCGAGCGAATTTCAGGGAAATTCCCCCGAAGTTCTGATCATTTTTAGCTTAATGATGAGTTTTATACTGAAGAGTGACAGGAAGGTTAAATGTTTATTAAAGCACTTGGTGATTTACATCATGGTTAAACGATAAACTAGAGATATTCCAACCAGCTGTTCTGTAAAAGCTTTCCTCTGATTGCTGTGTTCGTGTTCATGTGGTGTGAAATGAGCGTTTTAATTATGAGATCATTCAAAGTCTGGTTTTGTACAGTATGTAAATGTGCGCATAATTCAATAGGTGAAGCCTCATTTACATAAACAAATGCAACTTTTTGCAAAATCCAAGCAAAACAACCTGTAGGCAGTTTAGCAGTCCACTGGAAAATATGAATTCTTCTGTCTCCTGTAGTGTTTATAGAGTAGATATCACTTCCAGTCCAAGCTTTACGATTTTTATTTGGGGACTTCTGGATTATCAAGTCAGTAAAAACTCTAGATTTGCAAAAATTAGTTTTCCAGCACAAAATTACACCTTAAAAATCTTTATTTCTCAGGGAAGGAGGCAGTGTATTACAGAAGAGACACTTTTCAGAAAAAAAAAAACATAATGAAGTCTTTTGGGTTTTGCAGCAAAAGTAGGAAGGAAGCGCGGCGGTCAAAAATCTCCAGAAGAACCGTGGCTGGTTCTGTAAGACGCTCAGGAAAATTTACTTTCTCGAAAATTTCCTTATAAAACTTATAGTATACAATTACCACTATTATTTATTTATTTATTTATTTATTACAGATGGAAACAATTTGAAGTTTTTTAAGGAAATGAGCTGTAAGTTTTGCTGAGGATCTTAAATATGCTGTGTGAGCTCGATAGATAGATGGATGGATAGATAGATGGATGGATGGATGGATGGATGGATGGATGGATAGATAGATAGATCGATACATGTGGTTTTGTGTTTAATTTAAAGTTGAATAGATTTTATTAGTAAAATGAGGATTGAGGCAGTAAATCTAAATTCTAACGCATCACTATTAGTTCAAACAACATACACTAAACTGCAATAACTAAAGTGGAACAGTGCAATCTGATTGGGTCGATATTATATTTATATATATTCAATCATTTTCAGAAGCGCTTAATCCTAATTAGGGCCCGTCTCAGCCGACTCAGTGAGGGCAGAGTACACCCTGGACAGCTCGCCAGGCCATCGCAGGGCAGAAACAGAATAAGAATAAAATAAGATTTTTATTGTTTATTTTTAGATTTTTTAAAAATTGTGCCATGATGTTTACTCCGTGTAAGATGTTTACTTTAACGTATCTGAAATATGCAGAATTTGTAGAAAATGCGTTTAAACCATTAAACTTCTGTATTTTAAAAATGTAAAACAGTACATCTGTTCTGAAGAATCGTCCGCCTTGTCCTCAAACGGCACGACGTGCAAACAGACTCATCGATCCTAAGCTCGTCTCTTCTGTGAGACATTTTGTTCCCCGGTGTGAGCGCAAATGTCACATCCATAATACCGGAACTACTCGTGTTCAGAAAGAAATGGATCCCAATCTCAGCAGAAACTGAAACCATGAATGTGATCATCGTCACCATCATGAATGAAGTAAAAAAGTAAAGAACAAAAGAAACGGAAGAAACAAAGTGGTGTGTTACTGTAATAAAAGCTTTTCAGCAGGAGTTCATATATTTGTTTGTCATCAAAATCCTGACCACACCTGTGCACAGAATTTCTCCAAACTTGGTGGAAATACTTCCCTACCCAAGTCCCAGATATGACTTGATTCTGGAATGTCAGGGTCAAAGGTGAAGGTCAGAGCAAGGGCTTCAAGTTTTGGAGATTGAGCAGTTATAACTTTAAAACGAGAGACTATGGTACACTACTATCATGGTACACAAACACTTTCAAATGACACAGTTTCCTTTGACCTTGAGTGACCTTGAAAGGTCAAACACTATCCAACTCGTAAATCCTTTAAATGAGAGCAATTGTTTCACTAATTTGGTCAGGTTACCCTACGGCTGAACATATCGTAGGCCGAGCACATGGGTTATTAAACCCAGAACCCCTATAGGGCCTGATGTGATGGAGGTCCCCTTCACTCTGTGATGCGATTTGCATCTACAGCGTATCTACTGTACATCTAAACATTACAGTACGATAAGTTACCAAACTAGTAGAAATGAAGAGTCACTTCTTGCAGCATTGATGCAGTACCGAGAAACCCCCTCCTGTGCCAGTAAATTAAAAAAACGTGACCACTTTCAGGTCAGTGTGGCGGTAGTTTCCGACGCAAGAGCCTGATACAGAAAAAAGACCTTTATTCTTTTTAGGTTTTCTGCTGAATTTTATTCCGAACCCAGTGGAGGTGATTTATTATGAAGCTGAACTTGTACTTCAGCAGTCCTGCCTTCACTGCAATCCAAATGACCTGCTGTCTAAATGAACCGTTAAATAAAACCAACAGTAACCAACAGATCTGGAAGCTTCTACAGAAACTCTTATATTATTATTATAGTAACAGATAAATGAACTGAAAGAAAGTTTGAATAGGAACTCGGAGGTATCGTGATTCATCCGTCTGGCGGAGCACTTTTTATTTATTTATTTAGATTTTTTTAAATTCTGGATACATGCCCCTAATGATGTAGGAGGCAGAGCGCACTCATTCATCACAGTCCCATCTGTGTAGCTGGGGGAAAAGACGTATATGTTTTTGTGTAGGAGGTTTCACTTCTTTGGCCACAGAAGTATTTTGTTGATGCAGTTGTTCCTTCTGAATAATTATTCAAGAACATTGCACTTACTCCCGGACTCTTCTGTACCTACTGTATTAATATTATTATTATTTAGGGATGTTAACAAATATGAATAGGCTACG
The DNA here is from genome assembly GCA_030014195.1 of Neosilurus mollespiculum. Lineage (NCBI taxonomy): Eukaryota > Metazoa > Chordata > Actinopteri > Siluriformes > Plotosidae > Neosilurus > Neosilurus mollespiculum. Next base: position 64,998,233 of record JAQMYF010000001.1, read on the forward strand.
AATCAGAAGTCCTGAACAGAAACGAATACAAGCAGATAGCACAATGTGGCGTCGATGCTTTGATGTCCGACTGAATCTTTGTCCACACAGGTAGCCATGAACGAGTTTAATGATTCCGCTGATGAACACGAGAATAAACACGAGTTTAATGATTCCACCTGCGTCGTCGTGGCTCATTATTGGCGTGTGCTTCACGACTGCAAGCAGAAATTTTACAAGGATAATAACCAGAAACGCCATGCGTGGGTTCATGTTTCTGAAACGGTTAGCATTTCCTGTGAGTATATATTTATGTGTTTAACTCTTCTCGGTTCATGATGCACAGGATTATAATAATAAGTTATTTGTTATGATAATGTAAGCTAATGTAAGCTAAAGTAAAACAAGCTAATGATAATAGAAGTAGTTACTACGCGTGGATTTACTCATCAAAAATGGTATGGTCTCCATGGACGTAGAGGACAAGGTCAAATGGGACATGTTTAAAAAAAAAACTGTAGTGCAGACCTTGTTGATTCAGGGCTATAAGAAATGGATGAGGATGTAATAATGATGGTGGTGACGTAGTAACAATGTTGGTAGTGTAGTAACCATGGTGTCGACCTGGTATCGATGTAACGTCTCCCTCTTCTAGAGACTTCCATATCTGTGGCATTAGTTGGGAGGGAATCAAATATGGGTGTGCTATGATGGTCAGGGGTACACAAACTTTTTGGCAAACGAGTGTGTATACCTACATTACAAGAAAGCGGCAAAAACTTTAGTTTAGCTTTGTGGGACTCGTTGTGTCAAAGGAGAGGAGGAGGATGTATATTTATCGATGAATAATAAGCAGAGTCTTCCAGACGAGACGTAAATCATCCACGAGCACCGAGAGGGAAATGGACATGGATGTCATGATTCATCATGTCAAACGCTGCACCATGCTTCATCAAAATAAGAAGATGGTGGGCAGCAGAGAGGAAACATTATCAGTGATAAGTTGGAAGAGTCGTCTCGGTGTGAATCATACTGAGAAGGCTTGTCGAGGTTTAACAGGCCTTGTAGATGTTCTAAAATAAATCTGAGATTAGAACGAGGGCTATGGACGGTTCCAGAACTCCTGCATAGGTAATGTTACGTTTTAGAAGTAGGTATGCAAAGTTAATGCAAAGATAGAACAACTTTAGAACTTTTGCCTTTAATATTGACCTTGAAATATTTATCCATCGATTATCTGTACCTGTTATCCAACAGGGTCTTGGGGAAGCTGGAGCCAAGCCGGATAAGGTACTCTTCTGGATAATGTATTGGTTTTAATTACCCATATGCTCACGTTATGATCTGTAGTACACAGACGTGACCCCATTCGTGGAAAAAACCTCTCTTGTTTGAAGGATTTACAAGATAACTGGGGTCTGACCTTTCAAGACCACTCAAAGTCAAAGGTAACTGCCCATCTAAAAGTCCATCTATGGTTTCCTATTAGTGTTCCATTGTAATGGCGTGTCTATCGGGACTCGTTTCAAAGTTATAACCACTCAGTCTTCAAAACTGTTTGACCTTGCTCTGACCTTCACCTATGACCTTGACACTCCAAAATCATATTATCTCTGGGACTACGGTAGGATAGCGTCTCCACCAAGTTTGGTGGAAATCCGTGCACGGGTGTGGTCAGAATTTTGTTTATAGACCAACAGACGGACGGACCAACAAACACTGATGATGACAGTACACACATCTAGTATTTATGCTCACGGGCAGTCTAGAGTAGCCAATTGGCCTAATGTGCATGAGTTTGGACTGTACAAGGAAATCAGGGTACATGAAGAAAATCCACACAATCACGGGGAGAACGTTTGTTGGCCGCGAGGTTCGAACCCGGAACTTTCTTGCTGTGAAGCCACAGTACTAACCACCGAGTAGGGATTTTACCAGTGAATCCACCACACCTACGCAAGCGCGGGGATGACATTCAGACTCTGCACAGAAACCCCCTTGCTGAGCCTAGGACTTAAACCCAGGACCTTCTGGCTGTGAGGTAGAAGTGCTAACCAGTATGCCACCACACCACCCTGTTTGCTAATTCCATGCAACAAAAATTCAACCCTGTAGAAAATGTCGCAGTTGACAATTAAAAAATGAGATATTGGTGCTTGAGATGGGTTAACACGTGTATTTTTAAAGCTCACATGGGCTTAATGTCACATCGTGGACGAACGCCTCTAATTTGAGAAGCCGACGTATGTTTTCTTCAGAAATTCTGCGTCCAGAGTTATTCCAAGGTGGCAGTTAAGAAGCAGATTGAAAGGACTTCTTGATGAAGTGGGAAATGGGGCATGAGAAAACAGATGAGGGTGACTGGATCAAGATCAAGCTGGCAGATGGAGGGAATAGATTTAGAAAAAAGCCCAGGGTGTAAAGGGAGGCAAGCGGAGAAGCGTTTCAGGTTTTACGACTGCCTTTATGGATACGAAGGCAGTGATTGGGGAGTGCGTTTACTTTATCTCAGTGTTTAAGCAGATCATTACGGAAGGCCCTGGCATGAAGAATCGGGTCGGTGTTCTTAATTAAGTGCTTCACAGTGAACTGCAGGTCTTCACGATGTTCAGGGTTATAAAACGAATTGTGTGGTTGGTTGGGAAGAGAAGCTAATTGAAAAATGCTACGAATAAATAAAGGTGGTTATAAGCAAGAGCATGTTTATAGGATTAGAGGGGAGATTAGCAGTATCGGTATCAAAGGCTGCCAAGAATGTAGACGTGCCAGTGTGTGGGAGGTGAAAAGGGAAATGATTATTATTATTGTCTAAAATAAATTACATAAATAAATAAATAAATGTCAAGAAATCCATCTTAAAACCCAGACTAAACTAGAATTATCTGAAGTGTGAAGTTAAATCATTAGCGCTTCTGATAACCCTCTCGTTTTTCCCAAAACCCCCTGTAGTTTTCAATTATAGATACTTATCGTTAATAATGTAGGAGGCGACGTTGTGCTTGACCGCATTCCAACATAATTCTAAATGTCATCTGAATAACTGTGGACGCTAAGCCTGTGTTGCCGAAATACGCGACTGTGTGGTGGGAAATAAGCAAGATGAAGTGATCCGATCCTCTGAGACAGGACGGCTCTGTTGGATTCTGATGGGTCTGAGGGTTCTGTTGACGTAACCGTGGGGTATTGTGGACCCTCGCGTCTCTGATCTGAGCTACTCTTTTAAACCACAGTACTTCTGGGGAAAGTAGTCAATGCATGACAAAATAGTTTCACCACAGCACCAAAAGTAGCCTTTGATTATAACCCTCTCCGAGTATTTATTCACACTTTAAAAATAATAATAATAATAATAATAATAATAATAATAATAATAATAATATTGTGAAGACCATGGATGAGTTGAAGCAGTGGGAGAGACAAGGTGGGAAAATCAGTGGTGATCAGTGATTGGTCGATGGGAACAGTAATGATTAGTGGATGGATTTTGGGAACTGGAGATTGGGTGTTGGGAATAAACGTGATCATTGATTGGTTGTTGGAGAATAACGCTTGGTGATTGGTCACTGGGAACTATAGTGGTTAATAATTGGTCACTGGGAGCAATGGTGATCAGTGGTTGTTGTTTTGTTTTTTGTTTTTTAGGAACAGCGATGATCAGTGATTGATTTTTAAGAGCTGTGGTGATCAGTGATTTGTTTCTTCTTTGAAACAGTGCTAATCAGTGATTGGTTTTTGGGAGCCATGCTGTTCACTGATTGGTTTTTTTGAAACTTTGTTGATTAGCTGCTAGTGTTCGAGAACAGTGCTGAACAGTGATTGTTTTTTGGGACAGTTCTGATTAGTGATTGGTTGTTGGATGTAGCGGTGATCATTTAATGGTTTTTGAGAGCAATGGTGATCAGCGATTGGTTTTTGAGAGCTAAGTTGATTAGCAGTTGGTGTTTGGGAACACTGCTGATCAGTGATCGGTTTCTAAGAGCTACATGACGATCAGTGATTGGTTTTTTGGGAAGAGTGCTGATCAGTGATTGGTTTTTGAAAGTTACATGGTGATCAGTGATTGGTGGTTGGAAACAGCGCTGATCAGTGATTGGTTTCTAAGAGCTACATGGTGATCAGTGATTGGTTTTTGAAAGTTACATGGTGATCAATGACTGGTTGTTTGGATCAGTGCTGAACAGTGATTGGTTTTTGAGAGCTATGTGGTGATTAGTGATTGGTTGTTGGGAACGGTGCTTGTCGGTGATAGGCTGGTGATAGGCTGGATTGGTTATTGTCCACTAAGATGAACTTGATTAGGCTGAATAGCTGTAATGTGAACTGGAGAGCCTTATCATATGTCGAAGAATTGTTAACATCTACTCAAAAATTGCAGGCTTTCTTACGTGTGTGTTTTTTCTACCCTCAAATAAACCCCTTACCAATTTCTAATAAGTCTCTGTGGCAGTTCCACCTTTGACTTGCTGCTAAAGGTTTATCTACACTCTCCACGGCCAAAGCCAGGCTGGAATATCATATTCATATCATATTCATGAAGTCACGCACAAAGTCTTTGTCTGAAGAATTGTCTTGGTAATAAAACTGTGTGAAGGGCTTTGTTGGTTATGGAACAGACGGTTAGAAGTGCTAATTTGTTGGTGCACTTTAGTTGTAGAATATCCAGTGTGAGTCATTTGGTTTATATTCAGTAATTCTGAGAAAATGGTAATTGTCTGCTTGACCAGTTTGTAGGAATCTAATTGTCAAAGTGATAAATAGTGAGGTAGAATCTGGCAGAGGTACACACACACACACACACACACACACACACACAGACACACACAAACACACACACACACACACACGCACGCACTCCGAGAAGTCATAAGTAATCACCAGCTGAGCAGGAAGTGTTGTAACTATAGAGTTGGCATGGAATATAGCTAATTGGCATTGGGTGAAAACATCAGCAGCGCTCGAGTTGGCAGTCTACAGTCAAGCCGAGAAATAAAAATGCGAAAAAATTTAAATTAGCCACCCGTACACATTCCATGTGTACTCAGGAGGAGACTCAGAGCAAACTCAGAGAACACAGAACTCTTCGCTAATGAGACTCGCTGACTGGCATGTTGACCGTCATGGCGCCAGGTTCGCCTCATGTCTGGCATCGAATTCTATTTAGAAAATTTAATCCAATAAAACAAAATAACAAATCTGGATTAGAAAAAATGAAGTGCGAAATCACGGAATTCAAAACTAAGCGTGATGCTTTCAGGCAACCAATCAGAGCACAGTAGGCACAGATAGCAGAAAGACCATAAATAGGAGGAGGAAGCCAAACAGGCTGCCTCGCACGTGTACTCAAGACTCAAGAGTTTCAGGGGAGGTGTGGGCGCAGCTTCCTGAAGAACTGTGTAGCTTTTTGGTGCTCCAGTGGTGTCCAAGATGAAAAATAATGGTCTGAAAATAGGGATAATATCAGACCTTTAAAAGTTTTGACCTGGATCTATATTTTTTGAGCATTACCTGATGGTTCATGTGAGAATAATGCTATTGCAGATTGATTTCTAGATTGAGAAGTTTAAAGGAATCTTATTTGAGCAATAATATTGATTTTCTGCGCCGTAACAGCACAACACTGAGTGGAGCTTTACTGCAAGGAAAGTTCAGCAATGCAATTTACTCGGTTTGGCTTTCGACTCCAGCGTATTAGACTTTAAATGAAACAATGACTGCGAGGTTAAAGTGCAGCTGAAGAATGCAGGTGGCAGTTCGATCACCAGTTATGGGCTGTGGAGTGATTGTGAAACTGTACAAAGGGGAAAGAGCTCTGAGATCTAAAGCTGGGCTTCTGGGGAGCTTTGGGTTGTGCTTGAATGCAGACTGAGTTTGGGTTTTATAAAACAGGAGGATTATGGGAAGTTTGTAAGTCATTGATTTGTTAAGGGAATGACTTTATTTAAGAACTCTATCACAGCATTTGCAAAAAAAGGAGGGCTTGGTTGCCACTGGGTTGGCAGCACAGTGGCGTAGTGCTTAGCAAGCAAGAATGTCCTGGGTTCGAGTCTCAAGCTCAGGCATTTCGGTGTGGAGGTTGCATTTTCTCGTCATGCTTGTGTGGGGTTCCTCCAGGTACTCCAACTTCCTCTTCCAATTCCTTTTTGGGTCGCTCAGAACCCTACGTATTTCTTACAATGATCCTATCATTGCGCTCCATCAAACCCACACGAATTCCTTATATACCCACGTGTATCATATGTCATTTTTACGACAGTGTCGGTTGAGCTGTATGGCGGTTGTACGTCAACTGAGTATCACAGGAATATCTTACGAGTATTTATTTATTTATTTATTTTGTCCTAAAACAATTGTATCACTTTCGTATCAACTTCGTTCTGATCTATTTCCCCCATGATGGATGCACCACACATATCTTACATGTGAACCCAACTATGCAACTTCTAAATCCTCCTCACCCAGACCTACCATGGTCCCTTCTGTCGTACGAGGATAAAAAAAAAAAAAGACGCAGGTTGTTTGTGAGAACTCTGAGTGGTCCTAACCTTGTTGGACATCACAGGAAGTTTAGAACAGTGCTATTGTTCTCACCAGGGACGGCTTTAAGAGTCAATGACACTCAAACCAGGTCTGCCGAGTTAAGAAAAGAAATCGATTTCTAGATTACAGCTAGGGCAGTGGTAGTCAAGTGGTTAAGGCAATGGGGTACTGATCCGAACGTTGGGGGTTCAATCCCCAGTACCACCACTGTTGGGTCCTTAACCCTCAATTACTCAGTTGTATAAAAATGTTAATTGTAAGTCGCTCTGGATAAGAGCTTCTGCCAATGCTGTAAATGTACATTCTTCACATGCATGGCTCGACACCGTCACCTCATGATCAGAATTTTATTTTGTTGGAGTGCTGAGCTAAAACCGTCGACATCAGAGTGCATTTATTCACAGACTGCACCGTGTCTTTTTTTTTTTAACCCCGCGATGGACAGACAGTAAAAGAGACACCAACCACAGGCCCTGTTTCAAGTCATGCGCGTGGGAGGCTGAAAGGTTCTCTAAAAGGTTGTGTTGCATTCAAACAGAGAGACTGAGCGAGAGCGAGAGCGAGAGAGACGTGGAGGCTTTCAGATCATGAGAAAGTGATCCACAAAACAACCCAAACCACAATTGTTTGTATGTGTAAACTCTTTCGCACCTGCCAACCCAACTGAGTCTGAATCAGAGTGAAATCCATCCATCCTTCCATTTGCTGAACTTCTCCATCCTACTAGGGTCACAGGGAGACTCGAGCCTATGTCAGCCGACTCTGGGTGAAGGTGGGGTGCACCCTGAACAGCTCGCCAGACCATCACAGGGCCAAAACACATACAAACATTCACACTCACACCTAGGGTTGTGCTTGCGTGGGTTTCCTCTGGGTGCTTTGGTGTCCTCTGACAGACCAAAGACCAAAGTCATGCACAGTAGGCTAATTGGCTGTTCCAAATTGCCCCTAGGTATGAATGTGTGCGTGTGTGTGAATAGTTGTATGTATGTGCTGCACTGTGGTAGTCTGGTGAGCTCTTTAGGTTGCACAGAGTCGGCTGGAATAGGCTCCGGTAATCCCGGGACCCTGATAAAGGATGAAGCAGTTCAGCGCTGACTGTTGGCACAACCCTAGGTGTGATTATCAAGTATCACCAGTTTCACTTTTCCCAACTGGGATCTTGGAGGGATTTTTTCCTTAAAAACAATTTTTAGGATGGACCATAAAACTTGTTTTTAAGGAAAAAATCCCTCCAAGATCCCAGTTGGGAAAAGTGAAACTGGTGGTACTTGATAATGAGAATATAGCTGAGGATCTGAAGATATTAATTACTGGATAACTTATATATTAAAAGACGTGGTCAGGATTAAGGGTGAAACGTTCTGCTCCAGACAGTAGCCGTTTCTCCCATCACTTTTGGTGACTTGTGTTTAAAAATAGCCCTTAAAACAGCACATCCATCATCATTTCTCTTGCATAAAGGATTAACGTGCTGTTACAGCGCTGCAGTGTGTCCAGCAAGCTGTACAACACGCTGTTGAATCCATTTACCCCAGAGCAGGTTCATTACGATTCCTGATGTGATGCTGCTTTGCTTTGCTTTGCTTTGCTTTGCTTTTTTTAAATTTATTCCGAGACATTGTTTGAGTCTGTGTCCAGTAACGCAGCACCGGCGTGTGTGATCATTCACAGTGTAAATCAAACAGGAAATGCGTGTAATAACTAAAACAAGTCGAAATGATTTGTTTGCAGATGCTTCAGTAGCTCGACGGAACTTGAGAAGGATGGGAGCCGTGCAGGGACTCGCAGTGCCCGTGTTCCATAAAGAGAATAAAACAGGAATTTTACACGTTTAGACGTGTTTATGTGCTTTTAGACCAGTCGTTACTTAATTTGTAAAAGTTTCCGTGTATACTGTACATGTTCACCTGTAAGTACGTACCGAATTTCCTAATCTGGCTGCAGCTGATTGATCTGCTTTAAACAAGGGTTAGTCAGTCAATAATCTAAATCACAGGAAAGAAAATCACTTCTGACCTGCTTTCATTCAAGGACGCACCACAGAAAAACTGCTGGTCGTTGAAAGACATCAATTTCCAAAGCATCATTTTTCACATTCTAACACTTGGGGAGGGGGGGAGGGGAGGGGGGGGGGGTGTTGTGGTTTTAT
>JAQMYF010000001.1:65047295-65057512 GCA_030014195.1 Neosilurus mollespiculum
ATATCCGCGCCATCAGGGAAGAAAAAGTGCATTGATGTGATAACCTGCTCATTCACTACATTCAGATCATCAGCCGAATTTGTTTTATTGCCACATTAATGTTGCTGGGCCTCGACCGGACCAACTGGAGCAACAACGCCATGGAGATCACACTCTGAGATCAAGGATAAATGCAAACCATGAAAACATGAGAGTGCCAGTTGTTTGTTTGTTTTTTGGCCGTTCGGTGTATTTGCATGTGTATCTATAAAACCTGAAAGAAAATAATATTTGTAAAAACTCTGATGTATGAATAGGGTGTGAATAGTTTTGTACAAACACATGCTATGAAGCCATTATGTTCTTATTGTACATGATTTATTGCTATAGAACGTAATTGTGCACGTACATGATTGTAGATAAATGTTGCGTGTTATTAGGAAATTTATAATTTCTTATTGTTGTTTGTTTGTTTCTGAGTAATGTTGTTAGGAATCTTGCTGCACGGTTTGTTTATTTATCTTTTTTAATTTATTGACTAATGTTTAAAAAGTCCAGTGGATCGGCAGTGCCATTATATTTTCACACACTTCCAGGTTTTTTTATTTTCTTCCTTTTTTTTTTTTATTTCACTATAAATCAGAGGTACTTTTCTGAATGTCTATCATTCGTATGCATACGTTTTGGCACTTCCAGTCGACTGAGAATGCGCTGTTCTTTTATACTTGATAAAAAAAAACTCGACGGGAAACAAAATACTTTAGTTACTTTTTTTATTTTTTTGGCTATAGCAGTAGTATACAATAGATGTCGGGCAGGAAAAAGTGTGATCTGATACCTAATTAGGGTCGCGGTTAATCAGCCGACTCCGGACGAGGGCGGGGTACACCCTGGACAGCTCGCCAGGCCATCGCAGGGCCAACACACATACAACCATCCACACTCACAGCTTGGGGCGATTTGGAACAGTCAGTTAAATTACTGTGCATGTTTTTGGACTGTGGGAGGAAACCGGAGTACCCGGAGGAAACCCACACAAGCACAGGGAGATCATGCAAACTCCACAGAGAAACACCCAATGCCCCAGAATCGAACCCGAGACCTTCTTGCTGTGAGGCGGACGTACTAACCACTGCGCCACCCATGAGGTGTGTAATGAAGTATAACATTTTATGATGTAAAACTGGGAGTATAAACATGCAGTGAGTTAATTTCCCTTTAATCTGAATAAAAACGAACTTTTCTGATGTGTGTAACGTTTACCTGTGTATTTTCTGTTTTTTTTTTTTTTTTGCTGCCGTGTAGTGCAGTGTATAATGTCTGTGTCCTTCGATATATATGATATATATGGATATTTCAGGGTGCCTTAGAAGTCGTCATTCCAGCGTGTGTCGGTAGGATCCGTGTCTTCGTCGTGCCCCAGGAAGAACGATATCTAATAAACAACACCATTAGTGCAACCTGTGGAGTTTAGGTGTGTTTATTTAAATGTGTTTATTTTCTTGATGGATTAAATGCATTCTTAAACAATCACCTTATCCATTTCAGCCAAAATAGCTTTTAAAAAAAGAATTTACACCCCGTACAATACAGTAAACAGATATTTAAATGAGATTTAGAGTACCATGTAGCAGTGAGGTAACACTTAGACCTGTACAAGAAGAATTAATAACAATTATACACTGAAGGTGAGGTGGATATCGCTGAATAGACTATCAGGTAATATCCCCCTCACCTGAGGTGAATAATAGCTTTAGTATATACTACACAGAAACACAAGAAAAGCAAACTGGGACAAGATTTTTATGGTTTATTTTTGTACATTTTTGTTATTGATTCAATGATTCAAGTATTATCCCTTGTATGCGTGTGTGAGGTGTGCAATTTTACTATCAGACCAATCAGATACCAGCGTAGTAGTACATCCACCGCATGTGATGCAGCACAGCAGCCATCCGTGAAATCCCGGAATCTCCCCAAAGTCCTGAATATATTTACCATTCTCTATTTTCACGACTTCACGGTTGAGCTTTCGGTCCTTCCCTGAGGCGCCGTCTCATCTCCTCTGCGTGAGCTTGACTGCGTTCTCGCTTTGCCTGATACTGAGAAAAAGAATTATTATAACTGACGCAAAGTTGTAAGAAGCAAAATGATCTAACGTGAATGTTTACTCAATAATAAATGAGTTCAAACTGAGATAAACCCCACAGAAAGAGGTAAGCTCCAACTGAAATGCTGCTTTGGGTGCAAATGTTTGCACAACCCGTCGTTTCTCTGAACATTGGGAGATTGGGGGAATCTTTGAGATTTTGCATCGAGCCTTTAAATCTCAAGATGAAAGAAAATCTTGACATCCTGAAGATTTACAGATATTTCAAGGAAAAAAATAAAACACGTGGTGTTCGGGAAACAATTTATCTTAAACTTCACTTTGATAAACACATCTCACCTCTTTCCTCAGACACTCCCTCATCAATCGATCCACATCGTTACACGTCCCAAAGAACCGGCGGACGTTGTGCTGAAGATAAATTTCACAATGTTACACACGTGGAAACAAACGTGCCTTGTTTACGTCAAAGTACGGATCCCTCTGAGACGGAATTGCTCCAGGTGAAAGCGTCTGATTTTAATGGAAAACCCAAAAAATCATGCATGAATAAATGGCTGGATGAACAGATGTATGTTGTGCTTTTTTCGGACCTCTTTATGACACTGTTTGAGCAGCGAAATCAGTTCATTGCACTCGGCAGTGTGTAAATGTGGAGACAGGTCCGAGTGCATCCTGAGATTCAGAAGTACCTGCAAACATGACAAGACCAGAGACATTTATTTTATATATATATATATATATATATATATATATATATAGACTTATCTGGCTAAATTCAGGAAATAAATGTAAAACATGCAGGTGATCATTTCTATCAGAACTGAGCCAAACATATACACTCATAATACAAAAATATATATTTATAATAGTCTATACACATGCTACATATTATTATTATTATTATTATGATTATTATTATGTAATACACTCTCATTAAGTAATCAGATAAATTTAATGACCTAAATGGAATATATATGTGTGTGTGTGTGTGTGTGTGTGTGTGTGTGTGTGTGTGTGTGTTTTAGACTGACTTACTGCTAAATGAAGGGCAAACTCAGTATAAACATTATCTGACCTCTAATTGTTTATATTTATTAAATGAAAACCTCTCGAGCTCCGATTAATGTTCTGCTTGCAGTATCATCTCTCTGTCTAACAAAATACAAGAATAATAATTTTTAAAATATAGACATTTATTGAGATCTATGATTAAATGTAACTATATTCAACACGACCCTGCATGCATTCCTACCTACAAGTTCATGCTAAGAGTCCGTGCTTTTATTTTGCCATTTAAAAAATCATGTTAAAAAAGCAAACCTGTTTTTGGTTTTCGGTGGAATTTGAACGTTATTTTAATTTAAGAACTCCATGAAAGTGTTGCTATCCCTCACGGTGTCGGCTAATAGTCACCCCAGCATGCCACAAAGCCTGGATTCATCTTTCGAGCGATAGATGGCAGCACCATTTATTATATAAATGAATATATTAAAAAAAATTAATACACAAATTATTTTTTCTCGCTCAATCAAAAACTCAAATAAACTTTATATATAGTTTGTGAACTTGTAAAAAGAATTCAACGGTGTCAATCTGTGCCTTCTCTTTCTTTTCTTTTTTAAACTTCTAGAAAATCTCAAGCATTTCCGTGGCTTTTATTTTGAAAATTGAAACAGGTTCTGACGTATCCGGAAGTACGTTCACGCACTAGCAAACGGTCGCTAGTATTTTACACTGATTCGAGATCAGTTGTTGCTTCTTTCTAAAACGGGTGACGTCACGATCTGAGGTAAACTATCTGATCTCAGATCTGTAGGGAATCCAGAGCTCTGTTTGAGTGAGTTGGCGGTTTATTTTGATTTTGTGTCCACGCCGAACATGTAGCTGCTGTTGTTTTAACCGAGGTTCGTTTGAACTCTTGCAAATGTAGTTCATTTGATTCTTTTTTTTTTAGGTTAGAAGGTTAAAGTTTTGCTTTAAAATGGACGAACAAGCGCGAGGTCTTTTACAGAAGATTTTAAGGAGACTCCCCGGTAGGAAGATGAGGAGCACCCTGAGGGCCTGGGACTGTTTACCAGCAGAACAGCTCGAGCAGCTGGATTACACTCAACCAAAGTGGCTGATTAGCGAGAATTTGTTCTCTATGTGTGAAGTATGTTGAGAAAAACACACCACAAAGTACCTTCCTTCTTTATTCTAGGAGCAATAACACCCCCGGAATGACGTAATGCATGACGTCATCCGGTAGGGCTGCTCGGTGTACCGGTATTTATGCACTTAGTACATTTCAAAATGATTTCAAGTCAAAAAGAAGCCGAAAAATTAGCATCAGGAACAAGGTTCCGGATTCGAGTCCCGGCCTTCGACGTTTCTGTGTGGAGTCTCCATGTTCTCCCCGTGCTTGCGTGGGTTTCCTCCGGGTACTCCGGTTTCCTCCAGCAGTCCAAAGGCAGGCACATTATGCTGATTGGCTGTTCCAACCTGCCCCTAGGTGTGAGTGTGAGTGAGAATGGTTGTGTGCGTTTCCCTGCGACGTTGTGGCAAGTTGTTCGGGGTGTACTCCGCCTTCGTCCAGTGTGGGCAGAGATAGGCTCCGGCCTCCCCGCAACCCTGACGGTAGGATTAAGTGGGTCTGCAGATGAGCGAGTGAGTGAACTGTCCACTCAGGGTAATGATCGAATCAATGAAAATCGACTTAAAATAGTGTGTACTAAAAGTGTTATTCACCTCCGGGTCAGTGGATATCACCGAGTGATCACCTAATATAGTGATATCCACCTCGTCTTCGGTGTTAATCTAGAGTGCCCGTGTTGGACATGTTGTCTCTGTACATTTAAGATTCACCCAAATGCATGATAGCTGTAACTATAATAATAATAATAACAATAATAATAACAATAATAACTATAATAATAATAACAATAGTAATAACTATAATAATAAAAATAATAACAATAACTATAAAAATAATAATAACTATAATAACTATAATAATAACTATAATAATAACAATATTAATAATAAAAACAATGATAATAATAACAATAATAATAACTTTAATAATAACAATAATAATAACAATAATAATAATAATAACAAGCATTAAATGGAAGCTGTTGGTAAATGATAGATGTGAGTATGCATTCAGTAATCAGCAGTCATCACCTTGTTTGTTTTTGTTTGTTTGTTTTCTGTACTTTCAGGAAAACGGGCTGCGTTTGAAAGACATAACGAAGCTGGAGATGGTCTGTGAGTAACTTTATTCCTTATTGTTGATATTTTGAAGACCGTCTCTGTGCCCGAACCGTGTTCGGTTTTCCTCTGTGTGACCTACACCAGCTTTTCTTTCAAAATAGTTCTATCACACAATTCCCTCTTTCAGACCTTCTTTTTATTTTAACTCTAGCATCGGCGCTTAGCTTGTATTATTATGTACGTACATGTCTGTATATTCTTAAATAATGCCTGAAAAATGAGTTTCACAGTTTTACCGTTTCATGGAAATGTTTATCTGCTGGACGTTTCAGTCGGTGTGTATAGTTTGTTTTTGTTTGTTTTTATTGGATAAATGGCTGATTTTGGTTCTAGCACGTCTGCCTCACAGCAGGAAGGTCCTGGGTTCGAGTCCCAGGCTCGGCGGTATATGGAGTTTATATATGGAGTTTTATATATGTTCCCCCCGTGCTTGCCTGGGTTTCCTCCGGGTACTCCGGTTTCCCCCGGCAGTCCAAAGACATGCACAGTAGGCTGATTGGCTGTTCCAAATTGCCCCTGGGTGTGAGTGTGTGTGTGTGTGTGAATGGTTGTGTGTGTTTTGTGTGTGTGTGTGTTGCCCTGTGATGCTCTGGTGAGATATTCAGGGTGTACCCCACCTTCGCTCAGAGTCGGCTGAGATGGACCAGCCTCCCCGCGACCCTAACAGTAGGATTAAGCGTTTTTTTTCTTTTTTCTTTTTTCTATTAGATCACATCGAGAACCCGAATCAGGGAACATGGCACGCCTTTAAACTCACTGGAGCAGAAGGTAACGTTAGAAAACAAATTTATAATAAGAATTATTATTATTATTATTGTTGTTGTTGTGGTTGTTGTTGTTTTTGTTGTTAAATTATTTATAAACAAATCAGGTGAAACCATTTTTTTCCCTCCACAGATGAAGCCCTTTCTGTGGATTTCACCCAGTTTAAGGAGATGTTCGTCGCTCACTTACAGGAAGTCGTCCGACACGTAAAGCTCTTTGATTTTTTTTTGTTTTTTTTTTTCGAAGCGATATCAATTTTTGTTTTGAAGTGTCTGTGTAGACGTCCGCCTCACAGCGAGAAGGTCACGGGTTCACGTCCCGGGCTCGAGTGTTTCTGTGTGGAGTTTGCATGTTCTCCCCGTGCTTGTGTGGGTTTCCTCCAGGTAATCCAGTTTCCTCCCACAGTCCAGAAACATGCACAGTAGGCTGATTGGCTGTTCCAAAATTGCCCCTCGGTGTGAGTGTAAGTGTGAATGGTTGTGTGTGTGTTGCCCTGCGATGGTCTGGTGAGCTGTCCAGGGTGTACCCCGCCCTCGCCCAGAGTCGGCTGAGATGAGCTCCAGCCCTCCTGTGACCCTGATAGTAAAATTAGGCGGTTTGGGAAATGAGGAAATGATTTATGTTTTTATTTATTTTTTAAATAAAGTTAATTACTTTAAAAATTTTCAGATCAATTAAACTTGTAGTGAATAAAATGGAATTATTTTTAATTTGTAGTTAATTTTATCTCTGATTACTAAACACGCTTAACCGCGCATGTGATATGATGTCATGTGATGCGATGCTGCTCATATTTCTTCACAGTTCTTACCCATGAGTCTTTGCATATACAGGTGTCCGTCAGGGCAAAGAAAATGTACGACGGCGCCGTGTGGATCCGCATCGCGTGGGGCGATAATTTCAGCAGGCCCAACCACCTCAGACCGACATACGCTGTTCATTATCTCCAGACTCCCTACGTGTTCGTCCTCAACCTCACCGCCAAGCACAAGCCTCTTCTGTATCAGGTCACTTCTTTATTTCCGCCCATAAATAATCATCACCCCGCTGGTTGTCTCGCCGTTCGTTCGTCTGACTGGTTTGTATCGCTGTCACTCTCAGGCTTTAGTTCTGTCCACCAGGTACACGTCTATAACCGAAGCTCACCTGAGCGGCAGGAGCCTCACCGCACTGCGAGACCTGCTCCTGAAACAGTATCAGCAGGTAATCACTGCAGGACACGTTATATCAGGAGATGAACGGAACCAAGGGAGGGGGGGAATCCGAAAAATGACCTCGTTCTAAATGAATGATAGAATTCATTCTTATTTTTATTGTCACTGGTGTGAGAACACGTTTCCTTTTCTTATATATATATTATAATGAAATCCTAACAGAGTCGCAGGGGGGCGGAAGCCTATGTCAGCTGACACTGGGTGAGGGCGGGGTACACCCTGAACAGCTTTGGGGCAACACACACACACACACACACACACACACACACACACACAACCATTGGGTCAATCTGAAACAGCCAGTTAGCCTAATGTGCATGTCTTTGGACTGTGGGAGGAAACCAGAGTACCTGGAGGAAACCCACACAAGCACAGGGAGAACATGCAAACTCCACACAAACACCCTCGCCGAGCCCGGGACTCGAACCCAGGACCCTCCTGCTGTGAGGCGGACATGCTAACCACTACACCACCGTGCCACAATAATAAACATATAAATATATGTGTGTGTGTGTGTTTTCATTTATTTATTTATTCAGATTGATTTGTCACTTTCTGACACATTTTTTGTCTGTTGTGTCACATGACTCATGGTGAGATGTGCATTAAAGATATCATCATCATCATCATCATCATCTTATTCCTCGGTCCGACTCCTCATCACTTCATTCCGCTGATGTTTTTTCCTCTTCTCCAGGTTTTCCCAAATCAGGAAAGGACCTTAAAGGACAGAAACGGACCTCCAGCACGTGTGTACTCTTTATTTTCCTCTCTAATAAATCACTATTCAAGGCTGAACGTTATTTATATACGTCGTATCACTTTATTATTATTATTATTATTATTTTCCTGTAATGTCTCTCTTCAGATCCCAATATTGAGAACGAGCACGCCGAGTTTGCTGAGAGAACACATCATATGGCCTGTGAGGCTTTCGGTGACGGGGCGGTGCCAAAACTGGAAACCGCCGTGTACAAGGCGAGTAGGAATCGGGAACCGAGTCGTACACGATCCGGGTTAAAAAAAACATTAATCACTCACTTGCTGAACCACTTAAGGGTTAACGTGCATAGGCGGGGTACAGCTCGCTAGACCCTCGCACTGTCAACACACACAACCATTCACACTCACACCTAGGGGGAATTTGGAACAGCCAATCAGCCTACTGTGCCTTTCTTTGGATTGTGGTAGGAGTACCCGGAACTCCATCGGGACTCCAACTGAACCATCGGGAATCTTTTAGGAACTTGTAGTGAAACTTTGGTGTTATTTACCTCATTAAAACTTCTGTACTTAGCGAAACACTGTTATTTGTGTGTGTGTGTGTGTGTGTGTGTGTGTGTGTGTGTGTGTGTGTGTGCGCGCGTGCGTGTGCGCGTGCGTGTGCGTGTCTCCCAAAGTGTATTACAGGAACCGAATATTCAGGGCTGAGTCCTGGAGTTGAGGTTCACAGAGCTGATTTTCAGGATTATGAAATAACGGTGCTGTTTATGATCCCCAGCTTGAAACCCGGTACAGAGGCAGCAGCAACAACACGCTGAGTGATCGAGACGAACCCTTCAGAGGCGTGGTCAAGTTCACCAGCTCCAACCTCCTGGAGTCTCTACGGCACTGCGTGTCGACCGGTGAGTGACATATAACCCCTGGGAATGAATCACTCGGGAGATGACAGCTGAACATCTGATCCCACCCTCGTCAGGGCAGGTGGAATCGGTACCACCGGGGGGGGGTGTAATTAGCTCTGTGTGCGTTAAATAGGTGGAGCTGAACTCTTACCCCCATCCCACCCCCATCCATATGCAAAACTAGCAGGGCAAAGGTCAGCACGTTTCCTCTGAGGCACCTTTATGCCATTTTTTTTAAGTTTTAGTTTTTCCTAGGAGTGACGTAACACTCAACAGAGAGCGCTAGCCGCCCCTTCTTCTTACACACGGGTTCACAGGCACCCACGATCGGCCATGATCCATCCCTCGTTCAGCCAATCAGCTCCCGTGGGCTCCCAGCCACAGATGGGGCTTGAACTCATAAACCCCGGATGAAAGGGCAAACACTTTTCTGTCGCACCTCTCTGAAGCCCCTGTAACACTCATCTGATACGTCTGTGCCCAGGTCCTTTCATCAGTCCTGCATATTTACTGATAAAACTTTTTGAAGCTCCTGCTCGTTTAATTTAAAGGTCGTTCAGGTATTGCACCGGACGGCCTGTAGGTGGTGTGAGTGTAACAATATCAGACCAGTCAGACTGTTGGGTTTGGGTTTTGTTCCATAGCATTAAATAAACGAAATGAAGCCCAATTTACCGACTTGTCGATGTCCCCCTGTGTGTTCGACAGGTATGACCGAAGGCCCCGTCACGCCTCTCTTATCCTCCATCACACAAAAAGGAAGGAATTACTTCGTGATCGCTGACAAAGTTCCAGGAGCCACCAGTCAGATGCCTTGACCTCATTTCTACCCCGGCACTCGTCGTACATCAGTACTTTGTGTGCTGGTGTTCTTATGTGTTTTATTCTCGCTTTGAACCCCATTCGAATATCTTTAATCCATTTTATAGAGTTTTAAATAAAGGTTTTAAATCTTATATCATGAATTCTCTGTATTTTTACATCCTGGTTAAAAAAAAACACACCATTCCCAAACGTTCTCCTCTTTGAAAATGTTATTTACAGAGTAGATGTTTCTGGAGAATGTCATTATTTGAGAAGGAACTGATTCTGAAGTGGTTTTCATGTTTCAGGTTGTTTACAGAATAACATTCAGTCCCCGGGTTTAAAAATAAATGATGATAAAAGCGAGATTGACAGGCGGATTGGGGCTGCGTCCGCAGTTATGCGGTCGATGTACCGGACCGTCGTGGTAAAGAGGGAGCTGAGTCGAAAGGCGAAGCTCTC
>JAQMYF010000001.1:65060027-65071185 GCA_030014195.1 Neosilurus mollespiculum
GGGTCCCTCCGGAAGAGCTGGAGGAAGTGTCTGGGGTAAGGGAAGTCTGGGCATCCCTGCTTAGACTGCTGCCTCCGTGACCCGGCCCCGGATAAGCGGAAGAAGATGAGATGAGATGAGATGATGATAAAAGTGAAATGTCACAGCCGTCATAACTCCTAAGAACAGACTATTAAAATATCTTTCATTCATTTTCGAAGCCGCTTAATCCTAATTAGGGTCGCGGGGCTCCTGGCGCACAGCTCACCAGGCCATCGCAGGGCCCACGCTCACACAACCATTCAGACTCACCTACGGGAAATTTGGAACAACCAATCCGCTTACCGTGCATGCTTTTGGACTGTGGAAGACCGAAGTACCCGGAGGAAACACCCCAAGCCCGGGAATCGAACCCAGGACCTTCTCGCTGTGAGGCGGACATGCTAACCACTGCGCCACCCACAATAAATATTTTTCAACAATTTGTTTTAATGAACATCAATTCATCAACAAAATTCAAATTGAAATACAATTTACAAAATACATTCATTCATTCATTTTCTGAACCGCTTATTCCTAATAAGGGTCGCGGGGATTTACAAAATACACATTTTTGCAAATCATACATTTACATAAATCAATAATTTTGCACCTAAAATTAATAAATATAAAGTAAACCTGCAAATTTTTAGACACAAAGAAAATGCTTCCAGTATCTCCAAAATAATAAATAAATGATTTTAAATATATTTTTTTGTAATTCTGTAATGATTGTAAACGTTCAGAGATGTCTATTCAAAATTAATATTTTAACACAACTATTTAATAAAATAACCCTTCTGTCCACCCTGCGATGGTCTGGCGATCTGTCCAGGGTGTACCCTGCTCTCACCCAGAGTCGGCTGAGATGGGCGCCAGCCTCCCCGCGACCCTAATTAGGATTAAGCGCTTCAGAGAATGAATGAATGAATGAACCTTTTTGTACTTCTTTAGCCATTAAAAACATGAATTAAACTATCACATTTTCCTACATGTAGATGTTTTTCCTTATAAATACAATAATATGGGGGCGGCACGGTTGCGTAGTGTTTAGCGCAGCTGCCTCACAGCAAGAAGGTCCTGGATTTGAGTCCCGGGCTCAGAGAGGGTGTTTCTGTATGTGTGTTCTCCCCTGCTTGTGTGGGTTTCCTCAGGATACTCTGGTTTCCTCCCACAGTCCAAGGACATGCACAGTAGGCTGATTGGCTGTTCCAAATCGCCCCTAGGTGTGAGTGTGAGTGTGTATGGTTGTGTGTGTGTTGGCCCTGCGATGGTCTGGTGAGCTGTTCAGGGTGTATCCCGCCCTCGCCCAGAGTCGGCTGAGATGGGCCTCCCTGTGACCCTGACAGGATTACGCTTTGGTGAGTGACTGAACATGTAGATCATATTAATTTAATAAATATATAATATATAAACAACAATACACAAATACATAAATTAATAATAAATAAATATATTATTTGATATACATTTTTTAATCATTCATATATTTTTGTAGTTAATATTAAATATTAATTTGTTATAATTATTAATGAATTGTAAAAAAAAAAAATAATTATTTTATTAATTTTATTAATTTATTATTTAAAATAAAAATTTAAAAAATTGTTTAAAAAATATTTTTGTGCCTAAATGTTATTTGTTTAACATTATATTTAATAACTCATGCATTTCATAAAAATAAAAATAAAACACATTGAAACGAAAGGCGGTTGCTATGGAAACGTGAGTTGCCAAGCTAAGCGCACCCGGAAGTAAATGCGCGAAGAAGCGGAAGAAGAAAAAAAAAAAAAAAAAAAAAGGAAAACGCGCGTGCACTTCTGACGTCGACGTCGCCGTGAGGCGAGGAAGCTGCACGAGCGCAGAAAGGATCCAACATGGCGGCCACCGCAGCGGGTGAGCAGTCGGGCTGCAGCAGCGGGGAGCCGCCGGTTCAGTCCCGGGAGATCATTAAACCCTCCGTGACCGAGCTGACCAACGTGAGGACCAACATCCTGTGTACGGTTCAAGGATGCGGCAAAATCCTCCCCAACACCCCGGCGCTCAACATGCACCTCGTCAAGTCCCACAGAGTCAAGGTACTTTCCCCTCAGTGCAAAATAAACACCTCTGACTTCCGGTCAGTGGAGCTCGAGGCCTGGTTGTATCATTAATCCCAATTAAAAATGATTAGTAGGGAAAAGGTGTGAGCCACAGTTCAGCCTTCTCACTCAGGAAGAAGCTAAGAAGCTAACCGGCTAACACTGACACCGTCCCATTGTTATGGTTAACCCTTCAGGGGAAGGCTGAAAGCTCCAGAAGTGCCTAGTAATCTCCTGATGACGTCACAATTACCATACATGCCCAAACATAACGATCCCTTGCACGAAGAGGGAATAAAAAAGCTGTTAAAATGTAAAAATATTTCAGGGAGCGTTTAATATACAACAGATATTCAGATAAGTTAAAGTGGATACGTCCCATCGAGGGGAACATTCAGGATTAATATTCATCCGAGAGAGCTTCTCGTTTCTGATGGGTTGACCCTGCGTCGTTGTCATTAGTTATCGGCGAGACTGGCGTGCACCGATGTTCTTGCCGTTATGTCATTTATAGACAGGCTACACCCCACGCCCAGACTGGCAGAGTTTTGTTTCCTCACTGTTTATGCTGTTGTAGGCGTAGCGATAGAGATCGAGCACTACAACGGCACAGATTGTGAGAAAATAAAACGAGGTTTACGGCGCCGGACTGCAGTGCTTTCGGTTATGGAGGAGCCGTCTGTCGGGAGACGTATATGTCTATTTTATGACGCCCGTGTTTCTCCTTCCCTTATTGTACAAACGAGAAAATGGCTGCCTGCTTTGATGACTTCCTGGTCATCGCGAAAAAAGCTGATAGTCGTGTTTGGTGGAGAAAAAAGTTCTTGGGAATAAATATAGACTAATCTTAAATACTTTACATCCATATTTTGTTGGCTTTTTTGGGTCTGGGATGAATCGGAACGGCGCTAGCTGTGTGGTGTGCTAAGCTCATAGAGCTCACTGATGCTAACCAGCTGTAGTTTGGATGTTCTCTACATTCTTGTATGGGTTTCCTTCCACAGTCCAAAGACATGCACGTTCGGATAATTGCCTGTTCCGGATTGCCCCTATGTGTGAGTGTGTGTGTGTGTGTTTTGGACCTGTGACGGATTGATGAGCTGTTCAGGGTGTACCCCGCCTTTGCCCCGTGTCGGCTGAGAGAGGCTCCAGCCTTTCTGCGACCCTAGTCAGGTTAAGCAGCTCGAAGAATGAACGAATGGATGAGAATCAGAATTGTTCGATGGTTCCACCAATCAGAAACTGGAGATGTCTTGAAGTGAAAGAATAATAATGTCTATAATCCTGAGATAAAGAACCAATCAGATTGCACCTTTCCCACGTATTATATAATAGACATGAATATGTCTCCGACCGCCTGAATTTTCAGATTCAATCATTTTCACCCGTACGCATGAAATCTGAGGTATGATCTCTCTCCTGGTATAATTCTGGTACTCACTGTACCACTATATTGTTGCTGAGAAAACAGAATCTTCTCTTGAGACCCGATCCGCTTTGCGCGAGTGTGTTTATGACTGTAGGTTTTACACGTTTCCTCTCAGCAGTCTACTTACAGAACACTGTGTGCTTCTGCATATAAAGTGTCTCTCCATTTGGTCTCCTGTCCACACGCTTCCGCCTGCCGAGAGGGAAAAAAAACAAAACACGCACAGCCTTTCTCTGTATTTTATAGAGACAAAAAAAATGGCTAAGTGGCTGAACCAAGTTCCCACGGCCTGAATGCTCCCACACACACTCTGAAACCTCTGAATCTGCCGAAATGATGGTAGATTGATGGTAGCTAGTCTTTTTTTAGTTTGCTAGCCTGGTAACTGAATGGACGAGACTGAAAAGTGTCAGCTAACAGGATTATACATATTGCACGCTAGTTAGCTCTAGTTAGCTTCATCTCCTGATCATGCTTTTCCATGCACACTAAACAAGAAGTTGTGACATCACTGGTGAATATCACGGTTGTAGGATGTCGAGTTTTCATCTTGCGCTGCAAGTAAAACTTTGATTCCCGTCAGATTAGCATCATTATGCTAGCATGATATTCTGAACAGTAAATTGTATTTAAATTCATTTTGCTCGGGGTCATCAGTGTTACCACAACCCCAAGTGTTCCTGTTTCCCAAAAAGATCATCCACTCGGTGCGCGCCGTCGGCAGGGCGCACTGCTCTGGCGTCTACCACACA
This sequence comes from Neosilurus mollespiculum, assembly GCA_030014195.1. Taxonomy (NCBI): domain Eukaryota; kingdom Metazoa; phylum Chordata; class Actinopteri; order Siluriformes; family Plotosidae; genus Neosilurus; species Neosilurus mollespiculum. The sequence continues at coordinate 65,064,308 of JAQMYF010000001.1, forward strand.
GCACTCCAGCCACTCTTCTGCACCCATTCCACCCATCGTTTACTTCCCATACTACTGTCTTCTCTGGGTTCTCCGGTTTCCTCCCACAGTCCAGAGACTTGCACATTATGCTAATTGGCTGTTCCAGATTGCCTGCGGGTGTGAGTGTGAATGGTTGTCTGTTTTGCCCTGGGATGGTCTGGCAAGCTGTTCAGGGTGTGCACCGCCTTCGCCTAATGATTGCTGAGATAGGCTCCAGCTCTCCATCTCACCGCGACTCTAGTAGGATTTAGCAGATAAGGGAGTGAGAGTGATTACCTGGGGCGAAGCTAATGCTCGTGCTACAAACATCCAGGTCAAAGGACAGGTAAGTCGGTCGAGTCGAATGTCCAAATTGTCTGCTTACTTCGAGCTTGCATTTGCATTTGCATTTGCATAGAACCTAAACCCAAAAGGGGAAGCCTACTGTATTTACTTAACTGTTTTTTTGTTTGTTTTTTTTCCTGCTTTGTGGCCCGGATGCTTGGAGGTAAAAAACGAAACAGTTACGAGCTCCTGACTTCCCATTTCTTAATATCCTGCTCACAAAATCTACTCGAGCTGGTTCTCCTTTGATTTATTCACCCGTGAAATGTCATTTACATTCATTCATTCATTCATTCATTCATTCATTCATTAATTACACTGGTGTGCCAAGACCAATTCTTACCTACTCACTGAACTAATTACCTAAAGAGCTGCGGTTATACCTTAGAATTGTCTACAGAAATGTTAAATGGTCGAGCTGAGCAAAGCAAAGCTCCACGGCTCTGAACTGCTTCGTTGATCCTTTTTATTTTATGCTCAGTACTTGAACCTTTTCAATTCAGCCTCGGTCACATAAGACCTGCCCCAGTTTTCATTCCACAGGAGCGTTACCTTTTACGTGAACATGACCTTTTATTGTAATTTGAAGGCATTAAAGGTCAGCGCTTCTTTCTCAGATGACTACTTTGACATGCATGGACGTGTACTTTATCTTCTATAGCAGCAAGGCAAAAGTGAATTTCATGAAGGAGCCCCTTGTAGGGTTTTGTTTTCCCTCTATCAGTTTGGCGTTGGCATTTGATATCCATGGGTTGTTGTTTTGTTTTTTTGTTTTTTTTTATACCATTTGATAGGAGGGAATCATCAACCCTACGGTACGAAAGGATATGAAGGGTTCACAGAAGCTTTACTGTTGTCCGATAGAGGGTTGTCCAAGAGGACCTAACAGACCTTTCTCCCAGTTTGCACTGGTTAAGCAGGTACGTAAAGTGATTACCTGGATGACCTGCATGTGCGTAATGGTATCGGAGTTGACCGTGATGCTGATCGAACCCAGCATTTTGTTTTATATCCGTTAGCATTTTATGAAGATGCACGCAGAGAAGAAGCACAAATGCGTAAAGTGCAGCAATGGATACAGCACCGAATGGGATTTGAAGAGGCATGCCGAGGACTGTGGAAGAACCTACAGTTGTACATGCGGTTGTCCGTATGCAAGTCGAACGGCACTGTTGTCGCACATCTACAGAACTGGTCACGAGGTCCCCAAAGAATATAGGTATTCCCATTTATAGTCTCCCGACTCTTGAGATTGAAGCCGAATTAGTACCCTGCATCTAAACACTTGTTTTTCTTTCTTTAGGTACCCACCTGTCAAGAAAAGAAAAATGGAGAAGCTAGCTCGCAGCTCAGCAAAACTTGAGTCTAACGCGCAAATGTATGAATTAGAAGTCACAGAAGGCGCATTTCCTGCTGAAGAAGCCTCTCACACTCCAGATTTACCGCAACACAATCCCGTCCACTCTAAACACCTCCAAAAGCTCCTTTTGCCATTGCCTAAAATAGCCTTGGTCAATGTCCCTGTGATGCAGCTGGCACATTTGCCAGTCCTTCTCCCCCCAGCAGATTGCAGTGCTTTGAGGTCCGTGGTCTTGACAGTGGACACGCAAGGGTCCGTAAGCACCTTGCACCTAATGCCTCAGTCGCTTGGAGCGGTGGTACCTCCATTAAACACTAAAAGTTTCAAAGAATCCATGCCGGTATCCAGATCAAACCTGGATGCCATCAGTACAGGGATCCAAGTCAATGTAGAAAGCCTGATCTCAGTTGATAACGAATTGGGATCAAGAAGTAAAAGCACCTCAACCAACATTCAGACGGATATCTCATTCCTCAGTAAGGGATCTGTCGGAGCTGTCAATGTCGGTCCCGTAAGTGAGGCATCAGTTTCCTCCGGCTCGCAAACTGATATTAGTGTGAGCGCCCAGATCCAGCTACCGGTCAGTGTGCAAACTCAGACGTTCCCCTTGAGATCCAAAGCCACAACCTCCATCGGGGCACAAACTGAAACCCTCAATCAGATACCTTTTCCTTCTGGTAACGCAACGAGGGAAACTCAGACAAGTTGCTCCCCAACGACTTCAGTTAATAAACCCCAGATGGACCAGGCTGTAATGTGTGCGAATCTTTTTGACTCCGATGTGCTCAGCGTCTCGACACAGACTACGGTACATGGCGGACCTTTTGGCACCAGTAATCTTGATCCCATGAGCACAGAATCTGGATTTTTTGAAGACAAACCTGCATCATCCTTTGGCTTTGGTGCTCAGAGAGACATCTTGCCCCAAAACACAGTAGCAGATAATCAAACTCAGACGATGAACCTTTTCAGTGATCTGGAGAACATCCTTTCTGACAGTATGGCAGGTGGAGCTCAAAGCTGTGGGTCGAGCCTGGTTCCAGTGCAAGAGCAGAACACGGGCATCGACTTTGACATCGAAGATTTCCTCAATGCCACTCACATTCAGACTCAGACAGACGAGAGCGCCTTGGGAGGCTTGGGCTCAGAGACACCCCTGGAACTCCTCGACATTCAGACGCAAACCGACTTCCTTCTGCTTGATGACCTTGGAGATGCCCAGCATAGTGATGTCGGGACCAGAGTCCAAACAAGCGATCTCGAGCTGGAGATGTTTGACACGCAAACCCAAACAGATCTGAACTTTCTGCTTGACCCCAGTAGTCACATGTCCCTTGGCAGCATCCTCAGACACTCCAGCTTCAACATGAGCACCGAGTCCTCAGACACCGAGACCCAGACCGATACCAGGACTCCTCCTCCTCAACCTTCCCTGCCCATGTCTTGTTCCAGTGATGGACAGACCAGACTAAGCAGCACTGAAACCCAGACGGTCTCCAGTTCCTCAAGCCTGGGCCACCTTTTTCTAACCAGCAACGAGACACAGACCGTCATGGATGACTTCCTGTCAGCTGACCTGGCTTGGAACATGGAGTCCCATTTCAGTTCGGTTGAAACCCAAACCGGCGAAGATCTCCTGTCTTTGTTTCAGCACTCGGATAAAGCCATCAGCTGAGCTCCCTGCTGTTCTAGTTTGTCTGCAGTGGGTATGAAGTAGGCGAGGTTACGTAGGAACAGTTTCTGATGATTCGTCCAGAGACGGATGTTTTGGGTGAGCAGATGGGGTTCTCCCAAACGCTCCTCACCGTAAAGGGCTGAGTTTGGAAGGCACTTGTGGCAGTTGAGCTCACTTGTAGTTATTCACCATCTGGAGTCATTCCACTGCAAGTAGTCTCAAAGCTAACAGAGCTTTCGGTAACCCTATTTGGACCGGATTGGGTTGATATATAGACCTGAATTCTTTTCTTTTATGCATCGTTTGCTGCCTTCCTTTTAAAAAAATTACACGCTACCAAACTCCAAGGTAGAATGATAATTGCAGTCCAATCCAGGTAGACGTTTTTTTCTCCTGCTCCCATGTTTATTCCGCTATTCTACGTATCTCCTTCCTGAAACATGACATGCGTTATCGTTTCTCAACAGCGTATCTGGTTTGAGTCATGAAGTTTAGTCTCCTCTCTCTTTACCCTCAGAGAGCATTAGTTGAAGAAATGAAACAAAAGGTCCCATGGAGCCTTGGAGGGGGAAATATTTGTGAGATCCAACATAACTTTTACTGGATCTTGCAAATAGTATGGTGAGACCTTGCAGAAGTTTTGTAGGGTCTTGTAAAAACTGGATCTTGCAAAAGTTTTGTGGGATCTAGTAAAAAATGGGATCTCGCCGAAGCTGTGCACTTCCTCGCAGATGTGAGTGTGTGGGGTGTCACACACACTGAAATCTGGGATCTTGTAAATCTCTGGAATTCCACAGAAGTTCCGTGAAATCTTGCAAAAACTGGAACCTTGCGGAAATGATATGGGATCTTGGGATTCTGTGGAAAATGTTTCATGAAAATTCTTTTTCCCCCAACATAGGAGGGGCGTGACTCTCCCCCTGTTCCTCAGCACCAGTAGAATTTAACTGAGGTCTGATTGAGTTAAACTAAAAATGTAATGAAAGGATACTTCAGGACAGAGGAGTAGCATTAATGCTAACAGGAATAAGCTTGGCTTTAGTATGTTCCACATCATGAAATGTAATTATAAAGAGATAATAATTAGGACACATCGTTCCTTAATCCCACCCGCTCCATCTATAAGCGCAGAGGACACCCCGTTGCAAATTTGGAGAACTGACAACCAGGAAGTTTGCATCAGATCTCAGTGGGACGACGGAATCGTACGTCCACGACTGCCACGATCGTCCGACTTCATGCACATAACAACCTGAGGAAACCCGTCCCTCCTGCTTTAATATCGACACCCGGGCGCAAAAGGAGATGCGTAGAAGAACTAATACTTTTGTCGTTAAAAGAAACTGACCCGGTCTGAATAGGGCTTTTAGCTGCACTTTATAATAACATGGCTGTCGTTCGACTGCTTCCTAAAGTGTTTACTTTAATTTGCACATTTGTTGAGTATTTTGTTTAAAATGGTCTGTTTTTGTTTCCATTCGAACAGAATATATCGTTTTCAGTGAAGCTGATGATCGTGCTACTATGTAGTGGTAAATTTACAGTGTGGCACAAGTGTAACATATTGAACTAGAAATGAGATGTGTTTCCTCTTAAACTCTAAAGATTTCTTGTGAAATTGATCTCTTTCTTCCTGTTTGGATGTTTTTGCGTTGTGCTCACTCCTTTTTTTTTTTTTTGTTGTTGTTGTTAAATTTATGTTAGAGTCTACCTGTTAAACAGATGTCTGTTACTGTGTTTAAACAATTTCCTTTCATATAGTTATTTTTATTTTTTATTCTTTGCTCTGGCTACAGTGTTTGTATATCGTACGGCTCAATGCAACCGGTTTAAATTATTCGAATGAATGCATATTTATGCATGTCGCATATATCAGTAACCTTTAACATTGGATCTCACTACGTTATTATTATTATTATTATTATTATTATTATTATTACAGTGATTTGCATTCTGTACTGTGAGTGATTTAACATGCAATTCACACATGTTTACAGCAAGAGGGAGCCTTTAACGAAATATATTCTCTGGACGCATGTAACGTTTCTCCGAATGTAGACGGTTTCACTTAAAGCACTACTTACGATCCATGGTTAGCTTTTGTGTTGGTGCCTTAATTTACGCGGTAAATATAACTAGGATTGATGTAAAGCTACCATAAGCATCGATACCATTTTAAAGTCCTGATATTCCTTTTTTTTCTTTTTACTCCTTTTCTTTCATTCTTTTCTTCTTTCCTTTTGTTTTGTGTTTTTGTTTTTCTGTTTCTTGAACAAGTGTGTCCTATGTATGTTCATCATATTACACGCTGTAATTTCTGCCTTATTTTATTTCAGTATTTATAAATAAGGTCGTGTGCTGTGCCTGGCTTTGGGAACGTCCATTATTTATATTTATTAAATCCGTCTTTTCACAGAGAATGGAATGTAAATGACACTGTGTCGCATTGTAACCAAAAGCTTTGCTTTTTGTTTCAGTGCTCAGCCAAGGCCGACATTTGCATCCAACCGTTATAATATACGCAAGCAGGAATGAACAAAAACATGCCGCTGTAGATTACTTGAAATTGTCAGTGTACACTCTTTGGTTTTCAGCAGAGCGTGCATGCAGTCCTGGTTGTGCCAGGAACGTGACCTGAGTTCAGTTGCTTTTTTTGTTTGTTTGTTTGTTTGTTGTTTTTTTTGTTTTGTTGCTAAAATTAAGATGGTATGCCCTGAGTTGATAGTGTGCATTCTTTAGGGTTTGATGTAAAAGATGATCTCTGTGTTGTTTTGTTGTTTAGGCTAGGCTGCAGCAGTTGCTCAGAATAAAATTGTCAGAAGCAAAATGCCCTGATTTTGAGAGTATTTACTGAAAATTTACTGTGTAATATCTCAAGAAAACTGGGCTCTCGCAAAATCTGAGTATTCCCTCCAAAACTGGTCTCTCTCGCTAAAGATGAAATATTTCTCAAAAACTGAGCTTTTGCAAAAGATATGTGAGATCTCATTAAAACTGGGTTCTCATAAAAGACACGTGATTTTGCAAAAACTGGGTCCTCGAAAAAGATGTGGGTTTACAAAAAACTGGGTTCTCGTAAAAGATGTGGGTTTACAAAAAACTGGGTTCTCGTAAAAGATGTGGGTTTACCAAAAAACTGGGTTCTCGTAAAAGATGTGGGTTTACAAACAACTGGGTTCTCGTAAGAGATGTGGGTTTACAAACAACTGGGTCCTCGAAAAAGATGTGGGTTTACAAACAACTGGGTCCTCGAAAAAGATGTGGGTTTACAAACAACTGAGTCCTCGAAAAAGATGTGGGTTTACAAACAACTGGGTTCTCGAAAAAGATGTGGGTTTACAAACAACTGGGTTCTCGAAAAAGATGTGGGTTTACAAAAAACTGGGTCCTCGAAAAAGATGTGGGTTTACAAAGAACTGGGTTCTCGTGAGAGATGTGGGTTTACAAAGAACTGGGTTCTCGTGAGAGATGTGGGTTTACAAAGAACTGGGTTCTCGT
>JAQMYF010000001.1:65080264-65098728 GCA_030014195.1 Neosilurus mollespiculum
ATAATTTTTTTCTTTTTAAAACATTACTGAGATTTAAGATGACTGTAGCCTACTGTGCATTAAGATTATTCTGTCATCGTTTAATTTAATTTCATATCACTTTTAGGAGTGGACATTGCCATAAAGCAGTTTTACAAAAAGAAAACAAAAAAAACCCCTTAGAAACAGGAATACGACTTTATAAATTATGCCCTAATTAGCGAGCCTGAGGTGATGGCAAGAAAAAACATCCCATGATGCATCATGATCCCTATAAAACCTTGGTAGATTTCTGAAAAATTGTCCATTTTAGGTTAAACAATCAACTAATGTAGATTAAACATGAAAAAATATATATAAATATATAGCTTGTCGTCACTACTTCAATATTTGTAGCCGTCCCTTGAGTTTTGCGTCACCTCATCCTCTTATCAGGGGTATTCAGATGAGCACCAGTCACACCACTGATCACGCTCTTTCTAGTCAGCCATCTTTGGTCTCAGTGCTACAGAATCGTCCGCCAATCCTGCGAGCACGTCGTCATGAGTTCTAAGACCACTGATCTCAACTAAATCTCTATATATGACAACAAAATCAGTCGGTGGCGTAAACCCGGCTTAACCCTAATGTGGAGTTATCTTTAGTAGCAAATCCTTCATTCCCATTAGCATGCTCTAATTAATTTAGGCTCATTTAAACGTCTTGTGAAACGTGTCCGACGTGATTTGACATCTTACTCAAAGCAGAGAATGTTAGGATTGGGTTGGACTCCTAAGCACTTGGGAGGAAGATTTGAAAGTCTTTGAGAGGCAAATGCACGTGTGTTGTGTATATAAACGTCCTAACGTACTGGATACTGTAAAAGCCTAGCATGCGTTAAACGCCTTAATGGGTTTCATTATGCTCAAGCAGGGGAATGCAAACTTTTGCACATAAGCTTTGCATCTAAACTCAGCCAAGGAATTTGACATGATTAACTGCTGTTCTGTTCTACGGAGTGACTTCTCTGCTGAATAACTTCCTGTTTTAGGTGGAAGGTACTGTCATTGTGAAAAGTGATGTGGCTTCCAGGCCTTGCGACACGCTTTATCCGTGTACAGTTGTTTGTACATTCGTTCCCTTCCGTGCCGCAGAGCTCGAAACATACGCAGGGCGTCTGTTCCTTTTTGCGTCCGGTGAGCAGATGATATGTGAGTGCTTGTGATGTTGCTGAGCATACGCAGTACTCGTACAGCGACGGCACAGGCATTTAGAAAGGGCTAGGAACGTAAATCTGATTAGAACACCACATCAGTGGTTTAGTCTCGAGTCAAGGGAGAGTGAACACAAGACCTTTAATATCAGACATAGTAGAGACCCTGGAAGAGTTGTTCTCCAACACTCAGCAACCTGTCCGGAAGTTTCCATCTCATCATGAGGCGAGGGTGGAAATCGAATTTGCGAAGATTTTCCAGTTCGTTTTAAATACGGGTGATTAGCCACGGGAGCGCTTGCGTTCCACATTTTTTCTCCTTTACCTTTTCCACATCAGAGCCATCAGACCGAAGCACGAGTTTTAAAAAAAAAGCTTCCTGAGATCATTACACACTTACCAGCCTGGTCCAGTCATCACTGACCTCGAATAATCTTAACATAAACGACTGTGTATGTAGCGTTATGAATGTACGACCGGGATTCTTGGGCAAAAAGTTTGTCAAATATGTTAATTGTGTAATGATTTCAGCGCTGGATTTGCATTAGTACCATAAACACCCACTTCCTGTATAAGACTGTGCAAATTATAGCTAAAATGACAAGTCCCACCTCCATGACTCATTTGCAGTATAGTGCAGCTTTATATACGGTTATGGACGTCGTCGTCGGTTTTGTATAATCGAGTGCAAAAGTCTGCACGCCCTTGGAAAGGACTGGGGAAAGTGTCTCCTGGTACACTGTAGCAACAAAACCTCGACGGTGAAAATAGTTTTAACAGAAAGATTCACTGATAAAAATTGAAAGATACGAAGTCATATACGTCTTACTGAGTTATATCACGAGCCCTGTTTGGACGGGATTAATTTCACCACGTCTCGATGTCTTGTCCTATATTTTTCCTCACATCACGCCTATGATAACGTTTTAAATAATAAAGCAGCGCAGGAGGGATGAGATCATGTTTTATTTATGCAAGCATCAAATATTAAATGTCTAAGGAAGATAAAGCAATACTGTACATACATTCGCTAATTTCTTTATAGAAATCTAATTATAGTATGGCATTGTATCGTTTGAATGTAAAGTGTTTTGAAGCTCTACATGTACCTAATGCTGTATTATATCCACCTCTTCAATCAGCCTTCAGGATCGCGCTCTTCTGATTGATTTTTATTTTCTTTCTTCGGCTAATGGATTAATGATGGAGGCAGCACGGAGAATGAGGTAGCAGAGGAGTCGTTTAGAGAGGGCTCGGAGCTCTTATGTTGTTTTAATGATTCAGGAAGTACAGAGGTATGCGCAGGTAAATTTGGAGAGTTGCAGGCATTTAAAAAATAAAAATAAAAAAAGTCACAGAGATGTCTGACTGAACAAGAAAAAGGCGATAATTTTAGTTACCGTTTGAGGGGGAAAAAACACCAACCTGAAAACGTTAAGAAAGTCATAGAGGAGCATCTGGAGGGAAAATAGTTATTCCAGGTTTCCACGGAAACATGAATCCTGTCCAAATAGGACTCTATGTTCAAATTTGTTGCTGTTTATTTCATTTCTTTACTGTTTCACACCGGTGGTTTAACTGTGACACATTTGGGTCCGACTACATAGACAGAAATGGCAAAAAAAAAAAATTCTGTTTCCAGTTTGAAAATCAAAAATACGGCTCCATTAAATTGTTCATCGGGTGGTTTAGTATAAGCCTGCAAAGTTTTGTGCAATTTTGTTCAGTAATAGAAGTATAGTAGAAACTTTGAAATTTCATGACTGTACAACCAGGTCAAAAAGGGAAAAATCCAAACCTGCAGAGCCGTTGATGTTGTCACGGAGTATAATGTTGTCAAATTTTGTTCACTTCTATCAGCACAGCATGGAGTGGTTCGACTTTGAATTTTTTTCAGTAGTGACGTTTTTTGGTTTTTTTTCCATTTCTCTTTGTTTTAAATATCCAAGATCGGCCTCCATGGAATTCTGGCTGTTGCCCACAAAAACAAGTCTGCCAACTTTCCTGTGATTGTTATTGCGAAAAAAGGAGGAGTTAGACTTTTAGAGCCAACTGTCTGCCCCAACAAGAAGGTGACCAGAGTCTGATACCGGATTACTCCAGTGGGGAAAAAAAAAAACTAAAATGAATATTTGACAAAACCTCAGGGCGACGGTAAAGTCGTAAGGTTACAAGAAGGAACATCGTAATGATTTAAGGATATAATCTTATTCTTGGAGGATAAAGTTGCAATATTACGAGAATAAATTATTTATATTTTGAAAACGAATTTATTCTGCTTGCTGTGATGCTGAAAAACACAAAAAAAAAAAAAAAAAAAGAAAGAAAGAAAACGAAGGCGTGATATTACAAGGAAAAAAGCTGCCACATTACAAGAATAAAATTGTAATATTATGAGAAAAAAGCCATAATATTATGAGAAGGAAAGTTGTAATATCACAAGAATAAGGTCAAAATTTGAACAAAGGGGAAAATGTTCTTAAGTGAATATGTGACCCGCTCCAGTGTAACACGGGTTCAGTTGTGAGGTCGTGTTTTAAATGAGAGTCAATGTAAGCTGAAAATGGCGTACCTGGACTAAAATGCAATATCACCAAAAGTACATCCTTCAAAGCAAAATCTTCCACATGACCGAGTTCAAATATCCATAAACACAACCTCTCCATGCTAAGATACTTGTTTAAGAAAGGGTTCCGTGTCCACGTTGTTGTAAAACAATAGAAATCTCCACTTATTTTGTGGTTGCTCAGGGTATTTCCTTATTATCTATATTCACTACCAGAATCCTCTCCCTACTTACAGAATCCCAGAAGGATTCCCCCCAATCATATAACGCTGAACCAATGAGAAGCCTCGAAACAGACATGACTCGGTGTAAATAGAACTCCTCTGTTGCTAGGGAGACGTTAGTACGATGGTGCTGATTGGTGGAGAGTGTACGGCTGGTTCAGAAACTGGTTCTGTAACTGTAATTACTTTGTTCTCTAAAGTAGCATTTCCTGATTACAGACATACAAAGTGATGTAACTCAGTCTCAGGCATCACACTGAGCCAAACACATCAGCAAACAGTGAACATTACTTTGTTAGCTTATATTTAAACTTTGTAAATAGCACAGTTTTGCCTATTGAGTGATCACAGCTAACATAACGCCATTGTTGTCGTATTATTCTCTATGAATTTCCCTCTGACTTTATTCTTATATTACGGTTTTATTCTCAAAGCCTGTGATGGTGTTTTTTTCCGCTCACGGTGGCCGTAATACTCTGAAGTTACTCCATCCTGTAACCCGACAGAAATGTTATCCGTATCCGTAAAATCCGAATATTTTCCACAGAACCCTCCATGCCGTGTGTTGAGATGGTTTCTTCACGTGACAGGTTTACTCACATTTTCCAAACCGAGACTGCCGAGCCGGTTCTGTTTCACGACCAAACACATTTATACTGTGAGAACTTTACAACACAGCTGGAGTGCCTATCGTTTCAGGTTCAATGTAAAGAAAAAGCAGATTTTATTATTTTTATGCAGTAGAACCAAATCTAGATGTATTTATCGAGACTATATCTCATTATTCCTGTTCTGGGTGTGTTTGCTTGCAGAGTATGGCAACTTTTATTTTTTGTAAATATGGCTGTGTCAAGTTGATGTTAAAATTATAGGAAATGTAGCGCTTGTGTGGATTTAGCTTTTTTTTTTTTTTTTTTTTTTAACTTAAAGGTAAAATTGCCACCGTCTACTTTGTGATTGTAAGGAGAGCAGAATGAGCACTGGCTGTCACGAGACTGGATGAGATCTGATTGTGATCACTTAATGTTGACAATTTGTCAGTTTTGCGAAGGTCAGACTCAGTCGAGAAGCTTTCAGAAGCATTTCCACACATCTGGCAGGTCGTATACGCTTTAAAATTGATGCCAAATTTCACAATCGAGCACATTAATGAAACTAACGGCTTCACCTGAGTCACTGCAGTATTTTTACACAAAGTTTTAGGACCTGATTGTCAAAGTGGAGGCCAGGCTGTTGCACGATGTCGTTATTTTCTGTTATTTAATAATGCATGAAATTCCTCTGCAGAGAAAAAGCACACAAATTTGAAAAGGCTAAAAGAAGCCAGAAGGGGATCGGTTCACTGTATGATAACAACATGGACTCAAACAGCAAGCGTAAAGCCTCCCAACCTTTTCTTACAGCTTTGACTCATAAGAAATTATCGACTGTATGAAAAGAAACAAAACCAGGATGGCCAGACTGCACCGACTTCAGTTGTACATAAACCAAGCCAACACTCCTCCACCATGTTCTCAAATTTGGAGCCAGAATACATACATACACACATACATACACACACACATACATATTTTATGTATATACACAAATGTATGTATAATATGGATCTATGAGATAAGGCTGCTTGTAATTTTGGAAAGCTGAAATTGGAGTTATTTTGATTTTAAATTTATTCACATTTTGAAAATACGGCACATTAAATTCAGTTCAGTTCACTGCAGCTATTAGAAATCTTAATAATCACAGATTTATAAGTAGATATCTGGATGCTAATAAAATTAACTTTAAAATTAGGTTAACTTCAAAACTTTCAAGAAAAAAAAAAAACCTTAAAAGTGAAATTTGAATTGTACAAACGTATAAAAAAAAAAGTTCTTTAGCTTACCAAGTATTTTTCCTGGAACCTCTCTGATAAATAAACTCTGTTATACAGTTCTACATAGAACCTTTAAAGGTTCCCCAACAAGATAAACTGGAGTTCAGTGGCACAAATATAATTTCCTACGCCCTCCATTCTTTTAAATTTACTTTGAAGTTTCTTGTAATTAGCGCTTAGAATTTATTCGAAAGAGGACTCATCCCACCAGCATTGTTAATATATACTATATTTATAAGGTGCTGCATTTATGGTGCATCCATTAATTGGCACTTTTTCAAAATCGAACCTAATCCTAACACACACACACACACACACACACACACACACAGGGAAGTGCAATAACCCCTCAACGCTTAAAATGTGATTGAAACAAGTGTAAATTTTGAGTTGAATGAAATCTGTAGGTGACATTTTGGAAATGCGAGTTGAAGCTTCTGAAGCGTCGGGGTCGTGCCGTGTGCTGCAGGGTATTCAGTTCTGGATTTGGTTTGTTATTTTGTAATGTGTGTATCTGTAACTGCTCTTGTGGTGCTGCTTCTTTTCCCCCTTTTATTTATATCTCAGGTTTAGTTCCTGAGGTCTTTCTTTATGTTTCCTGCATCACGAGGTGTGTCTTCCTGTTACTCTAGATAAGTTATTTCCATCAATAGCCTATAAGCGAAGCAGAGATTTTATTGAGTAGATATTTATATAGTGTGTATATGTATGAAATATACACTATTGAACAGGTACGGTATGTTCCGTGTTAACTTGGAGTGTATATACAGGATGGAGAATATTATTTATTTGTTTGAAAGAATACACTACCAGCCAAAAGATTGGACGTACCAGATAATAATATATTTTTCATTGTTTTGTGTCTAATATAATAAAGATTTATGGTTGAAATTTCTTTCAAAGAATAAAATAGTGTAAATAGTAAAGGCTATATAGTGTATTAAACTTTCTATTTATTTTGGTATTAAAATGTATTTTTTGAGAGTGAGGTTCCTTCTGAGACAATGCTGAGTGTGTGTGCAAAGCTTCATCAGGAATCAAAAATACAACTTTTACTTTGTTGACATTTGAGTTTAAGGTTTAGTGGTAAACTAGTTATGAGCGATTACTGCATAGTTTACTAAATAGATTAAATTCCAGGTGATAAAATACACCTTTTTATTTTCTGATAGCGGTAATGAAACCTTAAGTATCTGCTGATATTAAAAGCCATTTGTGATTTGTTTTTTACAGACTACTAAATGAATTTTTTTTTTTTTAAACTGAAACAGTTTTTAAAATGCAGGGGGAAAATGTGTAGCTAAAACACGAGTTATATCCAAAAATGCAGCATTCCATGAAATAAATTCACTGCATTGCAGTTATATTATGGAGAGAAAAAAAGAAATTCATCTTAAAATCATAAAATAATAATATTTTAAAATCAATTTTTAGGATTAAAAAAAATCTTAAACTCAGATTGTTACCAGATCAGATAAAAAACTAACTTGGACCCTGGAATTTGTTCCATCTCAAAAAAAAAAAAATATATATATATATATATATATAAACAATGAAATAAATAAAGCATCCCACTGCAAATATTTCTTTTTTTCTTTTTAAGTCAGTATTATTACATTTTTTTAATCATTATTATAATTATTTTAAGTCCAGCTCATGAAGCTGTTCTTCGCAGACGTTAAGTAGGTTTTTGTGGCAATGCCATACTACAGTGCTAAGACTGGACTAGAGCTTAAACATGTTACACTTTCACATCTGAGTTAAAACTCTGTTTAATCTATTACAACGTTATGCTTTACGTTTATTACTAGACCTTAAGTTAATGCTTCCCACTTCATCGCTGCATTATTCTGCATACACAGCAATTATCCACTGACGGCGAGGTGGATATTACTGAATATTCCCTGAAACGGAACCGAAATGTGAATTTACAATACAGCGATATCTACCAAGCCAGACCTGAATAATTGTTTTAGTATATACTACACAGGAACATAAGAGAAGCAAACTTAAACGATTTTTAAAGTGCGGCAGATTTACAAGGTGGATAATGTCTATTATCTTGAAATAGCAGACCAATCAGATTGTAGCATTTCCGTGCAGTATATGCTGTATCATTTTATGTTGTTGATGTCGTTATTTTGACTCTAAAAGAGCAAATAAAAATAAAAAGTCAAGACTTTTGACTGGTAGTGTGTGCTATATATTTCCACTGTGGTTGTCGTGTTTGTATGTATTTTTTTTTAACGTGGTTGTCGAATGTTGTGTGAATTAGAATTAAGGATCTGGTTTAAGATTGAGTTCAAGGCTGGAGTTTGCTGTAGCTTAAAATTTGACCTTGAAATGAACATGATATTCAAGTTGTTGCTAAATAAAACAGCTAAAGAAGCAAAAATAAATAAATAAATAAATAGCATTCGGTGAAATACAGTAAATGATCCATTTTGAATAAGCACCGAATCTACGTTCATGCATTTCCAGCAGCTTGTTTCTGCAGTTTGTAACAAAAAGTGTATTAAATATTGTAAACATCACGCCTCTAATACAAGTAAAGAATGTCAGCGTCATGATGTCATCCTGTTACACTGATAACAAACTTTTTTTTTTTTATTGTTTTTTAGCCAGTTGTGCATTTTGCACATAGATTTAATAATGCACCATGTCACATAACCTTCTGACAGCCAATGATATGCAGACTGTATGTTATGACTGACATATACGAAGCATGAATGCATCTACCTATATTTTTAAAAAGGCAGGACAGATGAAACGTAGCCATATGTCACAGAAAAGCGCTAGAATATTTTCCGTGTGCTATCTCTAGTTTTAGGACAAAAGCTTTAAAAGAAAGGTCTCTAAGCGTCTGTTCTATGTTCGGTTCTGTTTAGTCTGTTCATTGATTTGGATCTATGCAAACCCGGTGTTTTCTGTTCGTGTGTCAGAGTGTCGAGGTGTTCTGTCATTTTGTTATAAGTTGAAACAGTAAAAAAAAAATAATGTATTCTCGCTGTGTAGCATGCCTGACAATAGAATATTTTTGATTTTATTTCTATGGTGAGTTTGTATTGTGGTTTCTATTTTATTAACCCATTAAATGAAAACTATTTAAGGTGAAAAGTTCAGTTTTTGTCTTATAATATCAGATATATTTTTATTCCTCATTTAATTTACTGCGTTATAAACTGGCGTCGTAAAATACATATTTACCAATTTAACTGAAAACAAATATTATTCAGTGTGCTCAAGATTATTATTAATATTTTATGTATTATTATTATTATTATTATTACTATCATTTTATGTATTATGTTATGAATTATTATTATTGCTATTATTATTATTATTATTGCTATTATTATTATTAATATTTTTATTATTATTATTAATATTTTTATTATTATTTTATGTATTATGTTATGAATTATTGATATTTTTATTATTTTATGTATTATGTTATGAATTATTATTTTTTTATTATCATTATTTTTTTATAATAATTAATATTTTTATTATTTTATGTATTATTATTATTAATATGCTATTTATTATTATTATTATTGCTGTTGTTATTATTATTAATATTAAGGTTTACAGAACAAGGAAAATACACATTTATTAACATAATTATTGCAATTTATCTCCAGCGTCCTTAGTACCTGCCTGCTCAGGCTTATGGTGCTTTACATTCAAATTAATGGTATTCTACTTATTAATTATTATTATTATTATTATTATTATTATTGTTATTATTATTGTTATTTCAGACTTTGACCAGTTTTGCTACAGTTCATGGTCCGATCCTCTGAAATACCTCCGCAGCCAAGCGGTTGAGGGATCTGTAATACAAACAGCTGAGATGGACTCTCTCTCTCTCTCTCTCTCTCTCTCTCTCTCTCTCTCGCTGTTACAGTGTAATGAATTTTTGATTTCACCGTTTATCATTCATTTGCCGAACTGCTTAATCCTACCAGGGTCACGGCGAGGCTGAAGCCTATCTCAGCCAACTTTGCGTGAAGACGGGGGTACATCCTGAACAGCTCGACCAGTTCACAAACACACCTCGGGGCAGTTTGGAACAGCCGGTTAGCCTAATGTGCATGTCTGTGGACTGTGGGAGGAAACCAGAGTACCTGGAGGAAACCCACACAACCTCGGGAAGAACATAGAAAAACTCCACACAGAAACACCCTCATCGAACCCAGGACTCGAATCCAGGACCTACGTCCTAACCACTACACCACCGTGCCGCCTGATTCAGTAGTTATTTATTTATTTCTGTTCTATTCCAGGTTTCTGTTCTTAGGTTTATGTTTGGAGTAAACCGGAACTCGCTGACAGACAGATCTTCTCATTAAACTGTTCCGAATATTCGCCCTGGTGGTAATTATTTGGATCTTAATCCCAGTGTTGGGCTCCATGTCTGCTAGCAGTTTTGATTAAACCCCTGAACGCCTCCTGACAGCCATGAGTACAGACGTGTCCTTGAATCGATCGTCCTTGCCTGTGAGGGCGAGTGTCGAGGGACGACGTGAGGCTCAGATTGTCTTTCAGAGGGTTTTGCTATCGAAGCACGGCTCCAGAATCCAGCCGGAAATGACCGCTGCTTTATTAGAAGTTCTCTCATCACCAAATCATGTCTGGGTTAATTCGGTTTCTTCCATGGTTCCCTTGTCCAAAAAAAAAAACCTCAGGAAGGGAAGATCGTTCTCTCTTTCGGTAATGAAAAAAAATCAACGACTTTTACCCCAGTGACTCATTAGAGCTGACTCCAAAATAAATAAATAAATAAATAAATTACACCAGACCCATCCATTCTAGACTTCATGCAAATCGAGCGGCACATAAACAATCCTGTAGTCAAATAAACAAACGCTGGACGTTTAAGGTCCCGTGTCACGTACTCTTGTTACCACACACACACACACACACACACAATCCTGAACTTCTATCTATGTGGGGACGTTCACTGATATAATGTAATGTAATATAAAGTTTGCATGTTCTCCCTGTGCATGCATGGGTTTCCTCTGGGTACTCCGGTTTCCTCCAACACACCAAAGACTCCCACATTAGGTTAATTGGTTGTTCTAAATTGCCCTCTAGGTGTGAGTGTGTATTGGCTGTTCAGGGTGTACGCTGCCTTCACCCGGAGTCGGCTGAGATAGGCTCCAGCCTCCCCGTGACCCTAGTAGGATTAAACGGTGAATGGATGGATTAATTGTAACCTGAACCAAGTCTTTACCCTCAAACAGTCCTTTGAGGAAGTGAGGATCAGCCAAAATATCCTCATTCTGTTGGTTAAAAAGGTATTCTGTTTCTCAATATGTAGCAAGTACAAGCAGGCACACACACACCATGTAATTACGTAAGCAACCATTTCCGAGGTCTAGATATTTCCTTGTTTGGATGTTTGCCTCGTAGGATTGACTTCATATTTCATTCCCTTCTTGGGACGTAGCGCAGCAGTTCTCCAGATTTGGTAACCGTGGAACTGTCGTGTTTCTTTAAAACACACACAACCGAAAATACCCTTTCAATAAAGTTAGTTTTAGATTTGAACACTTTTCCTTTGCACGCCTTATAATTAAAGCTCATCCAGCACTAGCTCCTGTTGTAGCTTGATAAATGTTTTTGCTAACACGCTCGTCGTGAGTTCGTAACAAAGATGTGCAAAGGAAATGTCTGCAAACAAAAAGTTGAGCGAGTAGAAATACCAACACTGAGACCAGGAGGGAGGAGCCAAGCGTCCTGAGATTATTGCTTGGGGCGTTTTCATATGTAAGATATGAATTACTGGGATTTATTTATTTTTGTTAATTTGGTTTAGTTTCATGTTTTGAGCATGTTAATTGAAAAATAGGTGGTAAAAAACCCAACAAACTCCTCAAGACTGCGTAGTTGACTATCGTTGGTCATAAGTTGCGAACGCTGCCAACATGCTAGGCATTCATTGGTATAAGTTATACGTAGGTTCAAAGTACACTAGACATCATATTCAACTTATGAGTAACTTTGAAATGATGTGTGTGAACAAACACGTAACTTACCTACAGCTTATGGTTACCGTATGCTGACTGTATGAGCCATACGCTCGCATACACCGAAAATTTGTGCATGCACAAAATCTTCTGACTACCTCACCGTACTACAACTTATTAAAGCGTACTGTTAACTTACACAAAACTTACCCATAACTTATTCGACGTACACCAGCGTATTTGCCAAATTTTTCATACACTGGCTAAATCGTCAGTGTGTGACGGGATAAACAACTTTATAACTTAAAAGACTTTGTGCTTCGTATTCAGCATTCTGCATTTCTTTTTGAACTTCCCGCAGTCGATTCAATTCTGATTCAACTCTCTCTGAACCTTTTGTGGTCAAGTGACCTGTAAAATCAGTAAAAGTCAGAAACCTGAAATGAAGACTCACAAAATGGGCGGGTAATGGGCGGAGTCTAACTGCGCTCAACTTTGAGGCGATGGAACTGAAGCGACAATCAATCACAGCAAACATCACAGAATCACGTAAAAGATACTGTTGTTCGACAGATATTGCTAACCGCAAGGAAACACAAGTTTGATGATTCCAACCTCCCAATAGAAGAGCCGCAGATCATTACTAACGCTTCTGTATTATGTACCCGCAATTAAAGCTTATATAAGTATTATTTATTCGTTAGGAAGGGGGTGGAGTTAGTGGGTGGTGTTGGTCATGGAGGAGTGTTTTATAAACCTGTTCAGTATTCAGTGCCAGCATGTCGCTCTCTCGGCTAATGGAGAATTCCATCTGTATACAGTACATTGTTCTGGCTTCTTCGTCCGCGAGGGTCAGATGAGTCAGGTTTCTGCCGGTGACGACCTTGCAACTCTCCGTCACTGGTGCGCGCCTTCAGCTCAAACACTTTGGCCATAACCCCAAAAACACGTGGCGTCTTGCCGTCTAAGATATCGTCCTGGATGAAATGGTTGAAGAAATATTTACATGTTGGAGTAAACAGAAACGAGAGCTTCAGCAGCACTAAAAACCTCAAGTACTGGAGCCCTGCTGGGTTTAAAGCTGTCTGGAGCCTTTAAAATATAAACTTTATATAAAGTAATCTGTGCAAAGTAATAAACTTCAACCAAATATCATAGCGGGTTATTTACTTTACAGAAAACCAAGATATAATAATTTACTGTTACCATAACAACCGTTCAGCTTTAAGAGGAAACGAACGAAACCTGGGGGTTTTAATTTTATTTTCCCAGTTTGAGAAATAACAGGAAGAGTGATAACATTAAACACAATTACATCATCGTTACATCATCGTCACGGTTCAAAAATGTCATTATCGAAGTCTAACATGAAAAAGATTATTCAGTTTTTACTTATAACATATACATATTAATAATATAATTTATATATAATATGAATCTTAATTATAGTGTCTCTGATTATAATATATATATAAAAAAAGAGAAAATCAGGAGTAAAATCATTTTTGTTTGTTTTTAAAGTTTTATTCTGATTAAAAGTTTGATTCATCTTGATAAAAATGTCATATAAAATGTATTTTATTTTCTTCAAAAGTTAAATATGTTCTAACTTTACAACAGGACTATATTTCTGAACCGAATCCAATTTATGTAAAATTAGTAATTATGATGAGACATTAACTGTAACTTTTTTCTTTTTCCTTTTCCTTTCCTTTCCTTATGATGGTTTGTTTTATTTTGTCCTTCTGAGCATAATTATACACTATTATACACTTTTTTATTATACACTTATTATACACTTATTATACACTTTATTAGACACTTATACACTTTATTGTACACTTATTATGCACTTATTAGACACTTTATTAGACACTTTATTATTCACTTATTATTATTCACTTATTATACACTTTAACTGAAACACTTTGTTTGTTTTTATTAATTTTAAATAAAGAACTACAACATCCATCTCCTTCTTTTCTTCCTTCACTCGATCCTTCGCACCAGCAGCTCGTAAAATCAGATCATTATTCACTCGCAGAAACTCATTACTGGCGAATCTGTTCATTCATGCATTAGGAGTCTGTTAAATGAGGACTGGTGCAGGACTAGTGCATTCTGGGAAATGCTGGATGTGTTTTGCAGTAACTACAGATGATTACCTGAGAGAGCATTCCTCTGTTTGAAGCACAGTGTCGCGATTCGTCAGTAATTAAACAATCCTGATCACTGAGACGCGTCAGAATGCGAACCTCCTCTTCCTCCCCCTGCGTGGATTCTTGCCAATATTTGACGAGGACATCGTTGGGTGATCACCTAGCCATACTAAACTTTCAGGACAGGAAGTTCCTAACAGTCAAATAAATAAACCCATGTCCTGCTTCGTCGTCACGGTAACGTAGTGGTTAGCACATCCACCTCACCGCAAGAAGGTCCTGGGGTCGAGTCCGGGGCTCAGCGAGGGCGTTTCTGTGTGGAGTTTGCATGTTCTCCCTGTACATGCATGGGTTTCCTTCAGGTATTCTGGTTTCCTCCGACAGTCACATTAGACTAATTAGCTGTTCTAGATTTCCCTTAGGTGTGAGTGTGAATGGTTGTGTGTGTGTGTTGGCCTGGGATGGACTGGCGAGCTGTTCAGGGTGTACCCCGCCTTCGCCTGGAGACGCCGGAGATGGGCGCCTGTGTCCCAGTGACCCCAATAGGAATAAATGGTTCGGCAAAAGACGGACTGACTGATTTCTTGGGTGGTTTTTACGAATAAATTAGAATAAAAGTTGGATTAAAACCGTGCGTGGTTCTGTGTGATATGACGTCGATGATGCTGTTCCAGAGAGGATACGGTCGGTCAGCGTTTACAGTGCTGAAAAGTGGTCGTAGCAATCGATACGAGGGGAGCAAATCAGGATTCTGCTCGCAGATCATCTTTCCTTTTTTTCATGCCCCTTCTTCCTCGCTTCACTCTGCCTTTTGTTCGCTCCCGTTCTTCCGTGTCTTTTTCCTCCAGGGCATTGAGAGGGTAATAATCTCTCCTGTGTGTGTGTGTGTGTGTGTGTGTGTGTGTGTGTTTTCTGACGTGCTCGAGACCATCCCATCATTGCGTCTGGAGCCCGAAGCAGAGACCTGCGCCATACACATAAATAACCAATGAGCTTCTGATCTTCTCTCCTTTTCTCCCAGACCTCACACAGATTACTGAGTGCAAAAGTTTGTGCACCCCGTCTCATATCCATGTTTTTCAAAGCAGGAAATTGATGATATACAGTAATTATGTGTTTATTACAGCAGCATTTCTCAGTAGAACTCAGAAACAGGAAGTGAGATCCAGAGAAAGAGAGAGAGAGAGAGAGAATGAGTGTCACTGGCTCCCCACAAGCAAAACTTTTTATGTTTAATCATGTTTTTGTTTTTATTCACATGAGAAAATAATTTAACAGTAATGAAAATAGTGTAGTGTGTGTGTGTGTGTGTGTGTTTGCACAAACTTCTGAATCATATCCTTTATCCATGATCTCTCTCTCTCTTTCTCTCTCTCTCTGTGTGTGTGTGTGTGTGTGTGTGTGTGTGTGTGTGTGTGTGTGTGTGTGTGTGTGTGAAAGCAACAAAGGCTAAATATTAGCTAGACATATCCTAAAACTACTTAACCGTCCATCAATTATTTATACCACTTATCCATCATGGTTAAAGGGGGCACTGGAGCCAATTCCAGTTGACTTTGGGCCAGGGTTGGGGTACAGGTTGCCAATCTACTGCAGGGATCACATAGACACAAGTAACCATTTACACTCACTTTCCCACCTATGGGCAATTTAAAGTTGCCAGTTGACCTAATATCTTTAGACGGTACAAGAAAACCAGAGCACCGGGAGGAGGTCCACACAAGTACAAAAAGAACAGAAAGACTTCAGAGAGACAGGCTACAAGGTTAGACTCCAGGACCTTTTTACTGTGAGCTAACCACTGCAGGTAAAGGTGAACTATGGGGTGGCAAGGTGATGTAATGTTTTGCACTTTCGCCTCATAGTAAGTAGGTCCTGGATTCGAGCCTTTTGCTTGACAAGGGTGATTTTGTTTTGAATTTTCATGTTCTCCTTGTGCTTACATATGTCTCCTCTGGGTACTCTAGCTTTACCCCACAGCCCAAAGACATGCACATCAGTTAATTGGATATTCTTGATAGCCACTAAGTGTGAACGTGAGTATAAATAGTTGTATGTTTCTGCTGCCTTGCGATTGTACCCTGCCTTTGTCTGAAGTCAGTTGAGATGGGCTCTAGTCTTCTCATGACCCTAACAAAAAAGTAAAGTGATTCAGGTGATGAATACAAAACAAATAAAGGAGATATATTACACCTTTTTCATTTTTTTTGACCCACAAGTATTGAATATCTATGTTAGACTATGCCAGAGGGTCAATTAACAAGTTCAGTGCATGTTTTTCCCTCAGGGCTGTGTGATCTATCCGTAAACATATTTTTGTTGATTTAATTCATTTATTTATTTATTTTTGGGCACGCTAGTGATCATGGCATGCTGGGACTTCTGATTAGCCGGGCTTCCCCACAGCTACCTCAATGCACAATGATATCTCTGCCCATTCCGGTCTGCCTCCCAACCACCCACTAAAGCAACGTGAGCACAAAGATCGGCCATCCAGCACATGCACCTAAATTAGAATTCCAAGAGTTTTTTGGATTAGGAATCTTTACTTTACAATACTTGCAGGTATGATAGTGCACAGTTGCTAATTGATTACATTTATTGGACAGCCACAATTATTTTTTAATGTATTTTTTTAATAAAACGATGTAACACGATTAAGTGTCATAACTATGACACAATAATTTTGACATATTATAAATAAAATGAATTAGAAAAGATCTATAATAGTTCAATTCATCTTTTGACAACAATTTGTCAGCAAGAAACGATTACACACTATTTATTTACAGTATATCACTTTCTTTGTTTGTGTTTGTGTGCATAACAGCATCTATTGTGCAATTTATTTATTAAATAAACATCTAATGGTCCACCAATAATAAATGTCTTAGAAACTGTGATATTGGTGAGCCACTAATGCGTAGGGCACCCTGGGCTTGAAGAAGGGTGCACATCAGGGGTCAATCCTCAGTACCATCACTGTTGGACCCTTGAGCAAGGCCCTTAACACTCAAAAAATGAAAGTCTTGGATATGGAAAAGGAAAAACATAAAAAATAGGAAGGCATGAATTAAATTAAATAAATATATACAAATAACTTTGAAAATGTATCTAAATTTATAAAATCCAAACATTTAATAAAACATTAGTTTTTAATCTTTGGCAAGTTTTAACGGCAGCAATAGTGGCACATCACCCTATAAGTCTTTTGAGGAAGACGGCAAGAATTCACAAGAATATTCAACTTAGTAGTATAACAAATTAATTACTTTGTGTCAACAAATGTATGAACTGTGTGTGTGTGTGTGTGTGTGTGTGTGTGTGTGTGTGTGTGTGTGTGTGTGTGTGTGTGTGTGCGACCCTTATAACTTAACCCTTATGACTTCTTAAAGAAGACAATGTCAGAATTAATTACTCGACTGAGAAGTTTACCTCTGGTGAAGTCGCTTTTCAACGTGCGAAGCCAGACATGGTTTAACTTTTTACATCTCTGCTGTGGGGAACTTCAGCCAAGAAGGAGGTGGGCTGAAGATACAGTCTAGTGACAGTTCAAGAGCCCAGTGGAGTTACGAGAAGTAGATTACAGGCTCTTGTTTATGCTTTTTATTGGTTAAGTATTAAAACCCCACAAACAGGTATAAGGAGTGATCAATAGCATTGATTTTTTTCCAAAAAGTTAAAATTACTAAATGTGCAAATAGAGTGTTTCTGCCTGACACTGACAATATACTTAATAATCATGTAAGCACATTAACCATTACAGAAAGTGTGTGGGAGGATTTGGGGCAAAAATGAAATTGAAAAAATATATATATTTCCTTGTTTTGTCTGCTCTAATATCAGGTGGCTATGTTTGTAAGCCGTGAAGCAATCTGCGAACTGATATGGCAGCTGCTTTAAGAAAATGCTGTATAATGTATTTACCTTTGTGAATTAAACATGTTGACTGTCACAGTGGAGAGCATTAGTGTGAAGACATTGGCCTCAGATTTTACCTGCTCAGTTTGCTCTTGAGAGAAAATGGGTAATTCATGCCTTTCATGTGCCCAAAAAGCCATTCTTTAATTTGAAGTAAAGTAGATTCACTGTGGGCAGTGTGATCATAGCACTGTAGAAGACTGCCTACCTCTCCTGAGGGCCTGCAAACATGCGTTTAATCAAAGGTTATATGTCAGCATGTGGCTGAGGTACTCTATTAAAATGTTACAGTTGAATGCTTGGAACAAAGAGCAATTTCCTCAAGCTTTTGCTTGTACTTTCAGCAAAATTGCACTAGTTCACCTGTTAAATCATTTGTAACTACATCACCGCATGAGTGTATGTGCAAAAATTATCCGAATATCTGAATGTGGTTAAACTGTGCACACACCAGTAGTTTGCGAATCTGAGCAAGACATTTATTACGTTAGGTTTTCATAGTCCTTTATTATCACAGTTAAAAATCAACCAATAATTAAATAATTTTTTAAAAAATGTTTATATATATA
>JAQMYF010000001.1:65118741-65131415 GCA_030014195.1 Neosilurus mollespiculum
GTGTGTGTGTGTGTGTGTGTGTTCACTATACTAAGCAACATAATAAAATTCCGCAAATCTAACAATCACTATTTATAGAAGACAGTTTCTGCCATGTGCGGAAAAGCATAGTGTATTTTTCCCTTGTTATTTTATTTTATTTTATTTATTTTATTTTATGATTTAATATCTGCAAATCTCTTTTTTTGGGGGGTTGGAGGGGGGAAGGTATCTTAATATTCTGGCTCATTATCTCAAAAAAAACGCTTCTTCTGACTTATTATCTCAATGTTTATCTGAAAATTCTGGTTTATCTCAAAGTTTTAACATTCTTGTTTATCTCCGCAATATTCTTCCTGTCAATATTCTTGTTTATTTCAGAATATTAGAATTGTGATGTTGACTTGTGTCAAATTCTTAATATTCGGTTTATCTCAAAATTCTGATTTATCTCAAAAATCTAAAAAATCGGACTGGTCTCAAAATTACTCAAAGTTCTCAAAGTTCAAACTTATCATAAAATTCATAAATTCAGTTCATCTTACAACCTTATAATTCTAGATTAGTGTTTTGATCCCATACTTTTTATTTTTACTTGTTAAAACATTTTAATAATTTATAATGAAAATGTATAAACACACACACACACACACACACACACACACACACACACACAGGAAATGATCCAGAGTTCTAAATCTGTATTATATTTCTGTCAACAAATTATTATTATTATTATTGTTGTTGTTGTTGTTGTTGTTGTTATTGTTTATATTTTATCCCTGTACTTTTATTAATGCCAAAAATTTGAAGTTGTGCATTTCTCTTTTTCATGGTTTTCGTCCCGGTCGCAGCACTCTCGACCAGCTCCACACACTCTACAGGATCCTGGAGGGGGCATGGGAGTTTTTCTCAACCTGTCAACATGTGCTTTGTGGACTTGAAGAAAGCTTTCGACCGTGTCCCTCGGGCCATCTTGTGGGGTGTGCTCTGGGAAAGGCGTGGGTTCTGCCAGACCAACCCTCAGCTACTTACTACAGCTTTTGGGACATAGCGGACCCATTGCGATGGGCCATTCGGTCTCTATATTGCCGGAGTCAGAGCTTGGTCCGCACAGGTTGAATTCGTTTCTGCTGGGGCTTGGCTGTCCTTTGGACAAGGCTGTCCTTTGTCACCGGTTCTGTTCAGAATATTTATGGATGGAATTTCTAGGCGCAGTCAAGCCGTTGAGGGGTTCTGGTTTGGTGGCCATAGGATCTCGTCTCTACTTTTTGCGCATGACGTTGTCATTCGACTTCATCGAGCCAGGACCTTCAGCTCTCACTGGAGCGAGAAGAAGAAGAAATAAATTAATCCTTTTTTGTTTATTTTTTTAGGCGTTTAATTTAGCTAGTGTGGATTTGTAAGGATTAAAACACACCATGTTGTGCCCTTATAGGAAAATAATCAATTACAGAGTGGTGTAACTATTAACACGCCAGATATTCATACTTTATCCATAAACCTTAAATAAATTTCTCGTTATGTCAAGGAACAACATACTACATGAAATACAACATACATAATGTGTCCACTGTACATGTTCCCATGAATGGGCCGTTACTATAGAAACGAAGACGTATTAGAACTGATGCATGAATTTTGAACAAATAAATAAATCATGTGTTAAATAATTTTTAATGGGTTCAGGTGTTGTGTATGTGTATGTGTGTGTGTGTGTGTGTGTGTGTGAGATGCAGAAGTTGTCAGCTCTATGTGTGCATGTGTTTCTAAGTTGGCGTCAGGGCAGACATTGCGGTCAGAATCGCCACGCCAACAGTAACAGACTCCAAGAGTGTGTGTGAAAGAGAGCTTTTTACAGGTCACTGACTCGGCTTCCGCATACCCTCCGTCTGTCAACCAATCACAGGTCCCCACCTCAAATTCATTACACATATAAAAATATATATGTACACCCATCAGCCATAACATTAACACCACCTGACTGGTCTGTGAATAGGAATTACACAGCAATTACACAGCAATTACACAGCAATTACACAGCAATTACACAGCAACCTGCAATACATGGTGTGTTCGGATATTGCTTATCCTCCCACATGGACCAGCAAGCCTTGGGGACCCTTGACCCTCTTGCCACTTTACTGGTTGCCCTTGCCAGACCAACTATTGTAACTTACCGCTTCTTACCAGGAACACCCCCCTAGACCTGCTGTTTTTAGGATAAACAGACCCAGTCATTTTGCATCACAGTGTGAAGCTTGTTGACATCATTCACTCACACTTTGCTCATTTTTTTCCTGCTTTCAACACATCAACTTCTTCGAGACGTGTCTGTTTACTTTCAGAGCAATGCGTCATATACTGTATAAAATCTCCACACGAACACCGAAAGCTCAGATCTACGGTAGAACTTGGTTCTCGGGTTCCTGTGAAGGAAACACTAAATGTTCTGTTGGGAACCTTTTCTAAGAGGATTCCGGATTATTTGTGTGTGCGATTTTATCGAATCTGTTTTTAATCCTGGAGTCTTTACGTTCAAAGCATTTAATTAATAACCCGAGTTTGTGTTTACTCCCTGAGCAAAATCACATCCGAGCACAGTAACCTCACTCGGACCGAAACCATGAACCAAGCCAGCGATCCAAGTTCGAGGTGGTCTCAGGCCGCATAGGCACAAACCCCTGAGCGGTTCTGCTGCAGTGAGAACAGATTGACTCGACCGCAGTAATTAACTCTAATGCATTATGGGTTGTGGGCACTCTTATTAAATGAAAGCTGACACACGAGATCCAGAATCAGAGGCAGAACATTAGGACCACTGGACCTTATTTTATCAATCATGTAATAAAGTTGTGTTGATCTTGAAGCCAAACTAAAATAATAATAATAATAATAATAATAATAATTGTGCACTGTATGTGAAAAGGACTGAAGTTCACACTACACTACACAGCAATCTTAGCTTTGCTAAAGCGTTGCTACTATACACCAACAACCAATCAGATTTTAGAATTGAGCAGCACTGTGTGTGCACTGAGTAATTCTCTCTTAATTAACACTGTACTGATGTTATAATCATAATAACATACAGTAACTCCACTGCGACTGATTTAAAGCGCGGTCCGTTGATCTTTAACGTATGATGTGTTTCCCTGCACCGACCTCCTGCTTCCTGTTCTGTTGCTCCTGCTGTGAAATGGCCTCTCCATCCCTCCATCATTTTATTCCTCTTCCTCCGCCTCTCTAATAATCTCCCCTCATCCCTTAGTCCTGCCGCCAAACCAACCTTACAAGTGTGTGTGTGTGTGTGTGTGTGATGGAACGGGTATCCTGCATGATGTTTCCACTGCTACTCAGATGAAAAGTTTCCCCTCGCCACGGAGCCCCCGCGACCTGAATAAACACTCCTAATTGGCTGTGGAGCCCCAGTAGTCTGGCGTTTCGGAAAGTCTTGCAGAAAGAGAGAGAGAAAGAGAGATCTGCACCAGAAGTGTCCTGCCAGTTTGGCGCAGCAAGTGAATGAGTGTCTCTCCGCTCTGCGGTTTGAGTAAAATCTTCAGCATGCACTAAATAATAGGTTTTGTTTAGTCACACTTTCGCCTGTTTTCGATTTGTGTAATTACAGCCGTCTTGTTAGACTCTTATTTGTCACAGTGTACGACATGATCCCCAATAAATTTCCTGGCTGAATTTCGATGACACCGTACGAAAAAAATGCTTTCGCCGTGTCAGATTGTACAGTAAACATCCTCTAACAATACACTCAGGAATCGCCATGACACGGCGCTCGTCCATGATATGCCAATGTCTGGTAGCATGTTCTGCCATCACGGCTACCGTATTTCTAGCTGTCCTGTGAGTTTCTTGTAGTCTCAGCAGTGTTCCAAGTCCATCCCAGTCCATACCAGGACCCCATGCTACCTCCAGACTGATAAATTATCCTATGATTCCTCTTATACAGCTTTTCCACCAACAGGGAACGAGTTCTTAAACCGAGGTTCTGTTCAGGATTCTTTTACCAGTTATGAGCAGAACCCTGTAAACAAGGACTCTTCGTCAACAGAGAGGGCGTCACACGCTTGCGTGGGTTTCCTCCGGGTGCTTCGGTTTCCTCCCGCAGTCCAACGACATGCACGTTATGCTAATTGACAATTTCAAATTGCAACTAGGTGTGAGTGGGACCTCGTATTTTCGAAGTTTGTAAATAAATATACGCTTTTGTTCTGTTTTTTGTGTTGTTACCTGTTTGTCTGGTTCATCAAACAAACATGACTGATTGTACGGTATTCACCATTACAAGGCAAGCAGTTAGGTACAGGAACTACAGCAGTGGTCCTACTGGGCTGGGATAGAGACATGTATACAAAACATATTCGAGACGGGTTCCTATGTGCTGTCAGATTTTTTTTTTTTTTTTTTAGCTCTTTCTGTAGTTAGTTGTAAAGGCTCCAGGACTGAGGGGTTGGAGAAGAAGGCCTCATTTTAGAGAAGCGCAGAAAAAGAGATGAGGGGAAATAAAACTGGAGACTCTGGCAAGACCCACTGCTGTTCACTTTATCTCCATTTTTATAAGCCCGGTTTTATTGGCTTCATGAGCCAGATGGAGGAAGATAGAAAGGATGTGAGGGGGGGGGGGGGGGTATGGTGGGAGATGAGAGTAACTTAAAGACCGTGGTAAGGAATCTGACACTAATTGCGCAGGTTGTCAGTCTTGAAAAGCCATCATAAGGGCTTGCCTGAGTCTGCGTTCATATTAGAGAGTGACAGATTTAACGAGGTGCGAGAGAGGAGAGATTTAAGAAGATGAGGGGTTTAACGGTGTATTTCATTACCAAAAGTAAAAAGAATGGTTTTGTGTGAAATTGTGGGTGTGTGCTTGTATAAGTTGCAGTTGTTGAACTTAACATACATTATGCTTACACAGGAACATGGATTTGTCCCTCACACACTGACACACACACGATTATAGCAGACTGTGTGAAGGAATGTATGCCGGTTTCTGGGAGCTAACGGCTCAAGGTGTTAGGATGAATATCTTCTGAGCCTCAGAAACGGAAATCTGAGCTTATAGACATAAAAAATGGCAGGAATAGGAACTTGTATGCGTCACACTTTCAGGGCTAAGAGGTTCCCAGCCTTGGACAGCAAGAGTAGGCTGAAAATGTCGGATGAGGAACTTCAGTAGCTTGCAGACCTTTAACTAGGAGCATTTGGACTTCAGGTTTTTAAGGAGTAGATATACGGACCTTGGCGTGGCAGGAGTAGGGGCTTATTTGAGTCGGTATGGCCAGATACAGAGTTTGTAGACTTGCAAAAATAGGGTCTCAGGTTGGTCGGTGTAGGAGGTGGTGTGGACCTTGAGCTGACTGGAATAGGTGGCATGTCCCTCAGGATGCTGGGAGTTGGAAGAGGGTTATCATATAATTATCAGACTCAGAGCTTGAAGATTACAGGTGTAATATTAAGGGCCTCAGGGTAGTAGGAGTAGAAACTTGTGGATTTCAGGATGGCAGGAGTAGGTGGTATGGCCCTCAAACTGGCAGCAGTAGTGACACTCAGGATGACAGGATTAGGAGGAAATTTCAGAAGTAGGGGATGGAGGGTGGAAAGATGGCAGGGGAAATGGGCCGTTGACCTCAGGATGCAGGGGTAGGAAGCTGTGGATCTCGGGGCTGCAGGAGTGTGTGGTGTGGACCTCAGAGTGGCAGCAGTTGAAGATGTGTCTCAGGGTGCCAGGGTTGGCAACTTGTGGACTTTAGGATGGCAAACCTAGGAGCTGGTGGGTCAAAGGATGGCAGGTATAGGAGGTAGTTGACCTTAGGATGGCAGGGTTTGGAACTTGTGGACCTTAGTATTGCAGGAGTAGGTGGTGTGCACATCAGAGTGGCAGCAGTAGAAGCTGGTGTGTCTCAGGATAGCAGACTTGAGGATGGTGGAAGTAGGAGATGGTGGGTCAAAGGTGTGCAAGAAAAGGAGTTTTCAGATTTCTAGTAAGCCAAAGTAGGAGCTGGTTTGTCCCAGGGTTGGAGGGGCAGAAGCTTTTGGACTGCAGATCTATGAGCTTGAGTACCATACGATGGCAAGAGATTTAATATAAGTAGAAGTTTCAAGAATTGAGAAAAACAGTTTTGTGTGACTTGGGGGGTTATGTGAGACTTTCTGGGTTGTCAGAATAGGAGCTTGTAGAGCTCAGAATAGCAAGCATCTGGCCTTGTAGGATTCGGAATAGGAGACACAGAGCCCGGAGACGTAAACCTAGCAGGAGAAGGAGCTTGTAGGCCTCTGGACAGAAGCAGAAGTTTGTGGGCCTCACACCGACTGAAGTAGCAGCTTGTAGGTCTCAACATATAACAAGAAAGGACACAGATTCCAGCTTTCATTTCTGCTGGATCCGACCTTGTGTTGGCCAGAAACAGAACTCATGATGGCAGTGTGTTACTATTGATGTCACTGTGTTTGACTAAACTTGGCTGAGTGGCCTTTCCCAGCTGGCTCGGTCTTCTCTCTCTCTCTTTCCTTCCCTCCCACATCTCCTATGAGAAGTTCAGCCTGGCAGCGCTTGTCTTTTGTGTCCTGCTATGAGTACAGCCCTGAATAGAGCACGGAGACTGAAAAAGACCCTTTACTGCAGCCAAATGTTTTTTTTTTCTCCATCAAGTGGGTTTTGGGGTTAGCTCTTAAACTTATGTCCCCACGGCTGCTGCTTTAGATTCTGTCATGAAAGTGAGGGAGAAATAGAAAGGGAAGTAGACACGGTTTGGAGCTTGGGAA
Source organism: Neosilurus mollespiculum (assembly GCA_030014195.1). Taxonomy (NCBI): domain Eukaryota; kingdom Metazoa; phylum Chordata; class Actinopteri; order Siluriformes; family Plotosidae; genus Neosilurus; species Neosilurus mollespiculum. The sequence continues at coordinate 65,125,495 of JAQMYF010000001.1, forward strand.
TTTTTTTTTCCTGTACATGTGTGGGTGAAGGTTTGGATGGGTGTAGATGCAGCGAAAGTGTTGACATTGTGGGGATGTGTGAGTGGTTTGTAATGGAGCAGGAACTGGCAGGTCATACAGGCCACAACTTTGTTTCCTCACCAAGCAAAAAATAAACCTCTCTCGTCTACTGTGTGTCTAGGGATAGGAATGATGCAATGAGGCTATGTGTTTACAAAGTAATTGTTAATTGCACAGATGTCTGTGGTAAGTATAGAGAAGTTTAGAAGATATGCATGTCAAGGGTTTTTAAGCAGAATACCTGGATGATGATGATGACGATGGTCCTGGGTTTGTACCCCATGGTTGGCGAGGACGTTTCTGTGTGGAGTCTGCATGTTCTCCCTGTTCTAACAGGGGTTTCCTCCGGGTGCTCTAGTTTCCTCCCACAGTCTAAAGGCATGCACATCTAATTTGCTGTTCCAAATTGCCCCTACGTGTAAGTGTGCTTACGTTTGAGGTAGAGAACAGGTTCCTCTGGGGGCTTGCAACCCTCGGAGGTAAAAACATACATTGCACCCAATGCATCTTTTCTCACCTGGTTTTCTTTTCTTTTCTTTTTTGACAAGTCTGTGTAATACTCAGTGTCATTTCAATGAGCCGAATCGCCCACTAAACCCGTTTTCAATCTATATAAATGGTATAAAATTGTATAGGAAGTCTGTAAAATGTTATGAATGCTCCTGTAAAAGAAAAAAGTCTCTAGGTTCTTGTTGGAGAGGGACTTAAAATTTTAATGCGTCCATTATATCATGCTCACATCGTGAATGGAACTCCAGAGACACTCAAAACGTGGCTATATATGCACCATGGTGTCTGCTGTATAATGCCAAGAGCATGTGTGGCCTCTCTGTTTTACTCGCTAGTCTTCTGAGCTTCGATGTCTGGGTTCATATACATTCATGTTAGAGTGTTGGCAGTTATTATATTAATTTTGTCTCTTTCTCAAACATCAGAACTCAAAAGAAAAAGTATTCCAGATGACGGAAGGAAACTTGTCAGATCAGATTAAATCTTATTTAATGCAGTGTTGCTTTGGATGTTCCTCAAAGCCTCATTGTGACACTCTTGCTTATTTGATTACCCGTGCTTTGTACGTCTTGCGGTGGTCGTCCACTTCCTTTGGATTTTAGTTACAGCACAAAGTTCTCATTAAACATAGGCATGTAGGTTGTCTTGAAGCTATTCAGAATGTTTAGCGGAGGGGATCGATACTAAAAAGCCATTTTCCCACCACACATCTTTTATCTGTTTGGGCTTATTTGCTATCTGTTTGAGTTCAACGTAATATTTTCCTCACCCTTTTCTTCTTTACTAGAAGTAAGGTGTCCCTCAAGGCTCAATACTAGGCCGGAAGAATTTGAAAATAACTCAATGATGGCTTTCTGTGAATCTAGGGAAACTCTTTCCAAAATACACCTTAAAAGTGTGTTTTAAGAATTTATTTTAAATTGTGGACTGACTACACATTTTCATGTCACGTTTGAGCACACAAGTTTGCAAAAAGGCACAAGCATTGTTTACAATTCAATCCATTCATCTGCCCTTCCATTATCTATACCAATCATCCGTCAGTGTCATGGAGAAAGAAGCCAATCCCAGCTAAAATTTGGGTGAGAGATGGTGTACACCCTTCTCAAGTTTGAAGGTTTTTAGGCTACGAGGGCCAGCAAGAACTGGACATTTTTTCATGATGCACCAGTCCATCAGAGCTTGAGCTAGAGCTCTCTTTACATTTGGTAATTTCTGAAAGTTGCTTTTGCGAGCCCAGAGAACCTTTTGAAATAGGTGGTCTGGGGCTGACTTGGGCCAGCAAAGGGGTGCTGAGGTTAGCACCATCACATCACAGCAAAAAGGTTTTGGGTTGGAACCTTAGCAACCTTTATATGCAGAGTTATGTTGCATGTTCTCCTTTTGCCTGTATGGGTTTCCTCTGGGTATTCTGGGTTTTCTTCTACAGTCCAATGACATGCATATTATATTAATTGGTTCCTTTGAACTGGATCCTTTTTTGATAGGTTTGAATGTTTGTACAAATGGTGGTTTGTGTTCGTGTTAGTCCTGTAGATGATCTGGTGTTGTGCTTCCTCAGAGACCAAAGATCAGCTGGGATTGGCGTCAGGGTCCATCAGATCCTAATGGATAAATAGTGTGAATGGAGGGATGGATGGATGGTTGGGTTGAATGGATGGAATTGGATTGGATGGATGAATGGATGGATGCTTTAGACTAGGTTTTTACTTTAGCGTGGGCATGCAGGAGGGGGCAGTCAGAGCTGGACCACTACTTTCATTGTGTTCTTCTTGTGATATAAGATAGAAAACTCACTTCTTCTGAAGTGTTTCCCATGCCTCTTCATAATACCACAAATTAACACCAACCAATCTCTGAGGTTTTGTATTTGGGAAACCACAGAAAACAACCTGTCACTTTATGGAGAATTAAGAAGTAGGGTCTAGAGTTTGTGTTTTCTTTTTCTTTCTTTCTTTCTTTTTTTTCTTTTTTTTTTTTTGCTTTTGTATAGAAACATTGATTTGAGGTTGGGGGATGCTCTAAAGGACGCTGGGATTGTTTTTCCACAGACAACATCAAATCCTCAGTATTTTCCCCAGCAACTGAGTGTGAGAGAGGGAGAACGAACAGAGAGCGGAGGGAGGGAACAGTGCGAGCTTCTTCTGAAAGGGGCAAGCGGCCAACATCAACAGCCGACTCCAGTAGGTCGGCACAGGAAGAGAGAAAGAAAGCGAGAGGGGGAGAGGGAGAATGAGTGCGGGCCCAGAGCCTGATTTGTGTGCCTGCTTTTTTGTGTGTTGCGGTTTGTGTTCAGGCTCCATGGAGCTCCTCCAGCACCGGCACACATTCCTTTCCCATTATCCCTCGCTCTTTATGGGCACGCACACAATCACACATTCCAGGATTTCTTCTTCTGATCACGTTTTGGCTACGGGGAGGGGGTTACTTTGATTGCTGGAAATTTATTGGTATGCACAACGATGCCACAGAACATCAAATTTACGTGCATCTGTTTTTATGTAACTGATTCACAGAGCATGTAATACACATCTTCACTCAGGTCTCGAAGATCAACAGAACAAAAAAAAACTGGGCTATGTTTAGCTCTAGGCTCAGTAAAACAAAAGGGACCTTTAACATCCAGCCAATCAAAACAAAGATGATCCATGTTGATCATTTTCCCTGTCAAGCCCTTGGAACTTGCATGACAATTTGGGGGTGTAGCCTTGGATATTTAAGGGTCAGGTTGTTGGTTGTTGTTTAAAACAGCTAGCAATGTTCACCATGGACTGTAGGCTACATTTAATCATCCAGTGGTAATTTGAGAGACCTGCATGGACCGGAAACAGAGATTTCTTTAAAGGGGATGTTAGGGACCGAATGCCTAAGAATGCAACTAAGAACTGTAGCATAGGCATCCATCAAGAGACATGCCTAACCGAAATCCTCAAACACATTAAAACAGGCTTTGATTGCAGTTCCCTGGATCAACGGCAAAAAAACACAGGAATGTGACAGTCTTGTGGAACCATTCATTCATTTGCTGAACCCCTGAATCCTACTAGGGTCTCGGGGAGACTGGAGCCTGTCTCAGACAACTGTGGGTGAAAGCGGGTACACCCTGAACAGCTTGCCAGTCCATAGCAACCCCAACAAACTCACAATTATTTACACGGACACATAGGGACAATTTGGAACGACCAGTTAGCCTAATGTGGCAGTGGGCAGGGGCAGTGTTTAAGGCAATGGGCTACTCATCCGAAGGCCGGGGGTTCAATCCCCAGTACCACCACTGTTGGGCCCTTGACTTTCAGTTGCTCAGTTGTATAGAAAATGTTAATTGTAAGTTGCTCTGGATACGAGCGTCTGCCAAATGCCATAAATGTTAAGGTTAACCGGAATACTGGATACCAGAAACCCAAGCAAGCATGAAGAGAACATACGAACTCTGCACAGAAACGCCCTTGCCGAGCCTGGGACTGGAACCCTGGATCTTCTTGTTGTGAGCAAGAATTTCCAAGAACCGAGAACCATAAAACTACCTGGGAAGGTGTTTTGAGAGGCAGCTGGGATAAACTGAACAAAATGGAGTTGATGCCTATGGCAGGAGTGGCTGAAGCTGGGTATCTGACCCACCTATATATGTTGGAATGGCATGCACCAGCCAGTAGACCAGCCTCATCTGAGACAAGGGCACATGTTGCGTCTTCCTCCATCACATATAATCTGAAGGTTGGGGAGTTTAAATAGTGCTATATGGTGTGTACCGACCATGAGAGGAATCACTCTGCAGGCTAATCTTTAGGAATGCTTTTAAAATTGGGTGATATGACCTAGACCAGACATTCCAGATTGACCGGTCTCAGAGTAAGGTCACCAGGTCATTCTTTTCAGCATTTTGCATGGGCGCGTACTGGAAGCACAAGGGGCTCGATCCCACACTGGGATCTTGGGGAATTCTAAAAAGATTTGTTTATGATTCCCCAGAGAGATACCATCCATGGTGGTTTGAGGGGAATATACGGTGCATGAAGTTTGCCACTGTCTTTTAGTTCTCCGCTTCCATGTAAGGACATGCGAGGCCTGTGTACTAGATGCTGTTGCTTTCAGGGGTGTTCCTCAGTTTGTGATTTGTTCTTGAGGGGACTTCCAAAATGCTGCTTTCTTCTTGTTTCCCAGCATCCTGGCTCTCGGCGCCAACTCCAGAACAAGATTATGTAAGGAAACGTTCGCTGTTGGCGCCTCTGTTCCAACATCTAAGATCAAAAACTTCTTCTTCTTCTTCCAAGCTTTCTCTTGAGAGCTTGTCTATAATTCTGAGGTCTTCATCACTACTGGGCGACTCCATCATTCATTCGGGACACTGTTGATAGTCATGGTGTGGTCGAAACATTTCACCTACAAATTTTCCTATGCGTGCATTGCAGTTTAATGTGGCATCCAGTGTCTAAAGGCCTTAAAAGATTTTAAGGGGCAATCTAATCATTTATCAGATAGTCGTTAGAACATCTGCCTCACAGCAAGAAGGTCTTGGGTTCGAGTACTGGGCTTGGCAAGGATATTTTTTGTGGAGTTTGTATGTTCTACCCATGCTTGCGTGGGCTTCCTCAGGGTACTCTGGTTTCCTTTCTTGGTCCAAAGACATGCACGTTAGGCTAATTGGCTGTTCCAAACTGCCCCTAGGTGTGAGGGTGAGGATGAATGGTTGTGTGTGTTGACCCTGCAATGGTCTAGCAAGTTATCCGGGGTGTATTCCGCTCAGAGTGGACTGAAATAGATTCCATCCGTGTATTTCGCCTCCCTGTAAGAAAAGCAGGTTTCGAGTGGGTGGGGGAGATGGGGGTTGGGGGCTCCCTGGAAAAAGAGAAAGAAATTCATTCTTATCTTTGAGTTTAGGTTGAAAGACCTGGAGCATAGAAAAGATTCTGTGTTTATGAAGTGGAGGGAAGTTGGTGGTGTGTGTCGTGAGCAACTGCAGTGTGTGTGTGTGTGTGTGTGTGTGTGTGTGTGTGTGTGTGTGTGATACATGCAGGGGAGGTTTAACGGGCATAGCGGGAGAGTGCTTACTATTCATGTTCTCATGTCAGTGACACTACTGTGTAACTCGATGCTGTGGATGTAAGTGCTTTGGCAGTAGCGCTGAGGGTTTTTGTGTGTGTGTGTGTGTGTGTGTGTGTGTGTGTGTGTGTGTGCGCGTGTGTGTGAAACAGCCACTTCCAAAATGGAAAGCTGTTTTTTTTAGCCTGGCTCCCCCTCCAGCTCACATCTGCTGGAGTGAACAGGTGTTATAGGCCCCAGCACTCTGTGTGTGTGTGTGTGTGTGTGTGTGTGTGTGTGTGTGTGTGTGTGTGTGTGTGTGTGTGTGTGTG
>JAQMYF010000001.1:65148301-65167332 GCA_030014195.1 Neosilurus mollespiculum
GTGAGTGTGTATATATATATATATATATATATATATATATATATATATATATATATATATATTCATTTAACCAAGTTTAAAAACCTTTATATTTAATAAGATAAAATAAAAGGTGGTTGTGGGTTTTTTTTTCCCCACATTTGAACAGTTTTTATGTGGGTATGACGCTTGGTCACGTGACTCGAACCATTTCCTTCCAGGATGCACTTGAATAAGGAACACAGGCAAAGTTAAACATGTTATAATGATTATAATTATTTACATGTGGGGTGTTTTAATTAAACAGAGCTATTAAAGATAAGAACCTGATTGTATAGCATTAATGAGATTATATTTTAGATATGAGGAATAAATGTAAAAGTAAACATGCAAATAGTGACACACTTTTCTAACACTGTTCATTTATAAGTAGCAAAGAAATGGGAATAAAGTTGGATAAAGTTCAAAGGAGAATTTATCACAAAAATGGTTACCTTTTGAATAAAATGTGTGTAACGTTGTGTTTTTGTTGAGGACCTCACAGTGATTGATATCCAGAGAAATGCCTGCAGTCGCATCACTGCAGCTGATGGAGGTTTTTGGATGAAACTCAGAACTCTTGGAGATTTTAAGGCCATGGTGAGGAAGCACCGTGTTGGAAATATTTGCTAATGGTGTTTGCCCACATGTTTCATTTCCTAATATACGGTGTCCTTTTACACCACAGATGTTTTGAGGTACTGGCCGTGGGAGCCTGAGCGCGTTTGGAGATGGCGCTGTGCGCAGACTGAGCAGCCCGCGGTTCCGCACAGCGCAGACTGAAAGTTGGCTCATAACAAGCGCGCACACACCTCGAACACGGACTGGCTTTTCTCCTTGGATCACACGCGGAATTTCACTGCAACATGCACACATCGGACACAGGACTAGTGTGTGTGTGCGTGTGTGTGTGTGAGCGTGCTGGGGGTTAGTCGGAGGACTTTCGCGTACAGGACTGAACTTTACTGAAGTTTTCTTTGCTTTTGTTTTGGGTCGCCGTGACTTTGTGATACGGATGTTTTCCCCGAGTGGAGAATGAACGAGGCGGCCGATAAGGACGCGGTTGCGGTGCCGAGGAAGCACCGACTCATGTCCGCGGTCCACGGAGATGCGTCACCCGGTCTCGCGTGCAGACCGGGTCGTGTGCCGAACGGCGTCTCGTTGGTGCACTGCTTCATATGCGGCAGCGGGGTGACGCCGGGCAAAGAGCTACAGATGCAGGTTAAGTACCGGCACGGGAGCACGCCTTTCTTTCCATTCCTGCAAGGCCAGGAGCCGGCACCGGGCGCCGCGGAGGTCGGCGCCGACGGGCACGCACTCGTGTGCGCCGTGTGCCACTGCTTCCTGCGCGAGCAGTGGAACGCGTTCGAGCGCAGCCGCACGCCGCTCGACAAGCGCGTGTACTGGCTCAAGAGACCGCACCAGTGTGACGCGCGCCGCGCGCCCAGGGACTGGAACGCAGCGAGAGACGCGGACGCCAGACCAGGCGTGAGCGGCCAAGACGGCGACGAGTCGGATTTCTCATCGTTCTCGGACAACGAGCACGCGTCGGATCAAGACTCGGATGCTGCGGGAGGAGGAGGAGGAGGAGGAGGAGTAGAGGAGAAAGGGAAGTATCTGAAAGTTCCCGCTGCTGGTGGAAGAGCGTGCAGGGAGGACGCCGGGATTAAGAGCAGTTCCGATTCGCAGAACGCTGCGCGTTACCGGGTCGGGGTTTACAGCACTCAGAAGTCTGAGAGCGCGCTGCTGTCCGGCTCTGGGATGATGAATCACGTGTCCCAGACGACGTCGGGGTTGGCACGGTGTCACCAGAACCTGGCACGGCGTGATTGTGGAAGCCCTTCCGGTGACACACCCACCCAGGACCGAGGGATTGTACTGCGGGACAGGCGAGGCGGCTGGAACTCCAGGCTGCAGCAGCTGCTCTTCAGCCCTGGTAAGGAGGATACTGCACGTGCACATGCCAAAGAAGCAGGTCTTAACCGGCTGTGTGACTCGGATGCAACTGATGGCAACGAGATTAATGTGACAAGTGATGAAGACAGGGAGGATGAGAGGAGAAGGCAAGAGCAAGTCGGATACCAGGTTATGGACAGACACGTGTGCTACATCTGCGGCAGCGCACTTCCACCAGGCATCCGCTTCGAAGTGTGTGTACAAAAGCAGGAGAGAGCTGCCACCGAGCCATTCTTCCCCTTCCTGTGGCTGCACACACCTCCGCCAGGCGCTTTGCCCATAAGCCCCGGAGGCCGCACGCAAGTATGTGCCAGCTGCCATGCATCGCTTATGCAGCAGTGGCAGGGCTTTGAGCTGGCGGACGTCCCCGTCCTGCAGCGTCTTTATGTAGTGCCAGTCAACGTAGGTGCCCCAGCATCCCCCGATATGGACAGCATCGGGCCTTTGACCAAAATTCGCCCTCTTCCTTCTATACATCCTCCCAGGGTTGCCTGCTATTTATGCGGGCTGGACTGTTCCCAAGAGATCAGGGTGGCATATTCCCGTGCCGGAATAGGCAAAGCCCGTGGTGCTATGTACTTTCCGTTTATCAACCTGCTTCCGTGCCCACCCAACGCTCAAGGCATGCGAGATGGCCAGGTGCATTGCTGCACCACCTGTTACACCATCCTGGAGGACATCTGGGCGGCATACCGTCTCTGCCTGAGTGAGGATCTCATTACGTCAATCAGCACCTTCCTTGGGAGATACCACCAGACCACTACTGCAGGAGGTGTTTCGAGCAGCCTTGTTAGAGCACAGCAGAGCCTTTCTGCTTCCCTTCACCACACCTCTGTATGTTACCTGTGCGGAATGGAGCTCTCTGCAGGCACAGAGTACCAGCTTCACGTTAATCCACCCGGGCGATGTGGAGAGAAAGAGCCCTTCTTCCCTTTCCTCACTGTGCATACGCCGGCCCCTCGTGCCCGCCCTGTGGATGCCACCGGCCTGGTAGCTGCTTGTTCCCTGTGTTTCCATGACCTGCTGGCACAGTGGGCTCAGCACGAGACTGCAGGGTCCGGGCCTTCGAGCAGCCCTTGGTCACGTCAGTACAGCTGCGACACGTTCGTCTGCTTTTTCTGCAGGCAGGAGAAGAGACGGGCGTTGGGGTTGAGAGCGGTCAACGTCGCCCGGCTGCCCGTGTTCCTCTACGCCCCACGAGTCAGCCACACTCTTGTGGTGGATGATGGGAAACAACTTACTATTGGGTCATGTGTGGAATGTAAATCTATGGTGTTGGCTGGACAGAACATGCAGCAGGATGGCACGCTGGACCGTGGAAGAGCAACAGGGACTAAACTGAAGGTAAGGCAGTGTGGATGTTCTTTCATTTGGCGAATGATGCTTGTGACGAAGGTTTTATGATGTTCTCGTAGATAATAATCTATGTGAATGGGAAGGTTTGTTCTCTGGATGCTGGTTTATTGCTGATGAAGATATATATGGTAAGAAGTGATTGTGGCAGAGTACTGTATTTTCCATCTGTGGAGAGAAGAGCAACTCAGCCTGGCGGCGTCGGTGGTGATGGTGATGAGTGGGGGGGTGGAGATAAAGCATGGAGCCTGTCGCATTAGGGAAATAAGTAAACATTTGGAAATAGGCAGCTTTTCCCAACCGCTGTTAAAATTCAGCCCTCATGGCCAAGGCAAGCTTTGTCTGATTCCTGTGGGGTTTGTGCGAGGGAGGAAACAGACAGTGTGTTCATAGAGGAATCCAGGTATGAAAATCCTGATGAAGTGGGCTTACGCTGTTTATATAAGACAGGTAGTGTGTGTGTGTGTGTGTGTGTGTGTGTGTGTGAGGTGGAGGTTGTGTGAAGGATGAGCTTGTCTTGTTGTTTACTTACTCCCCGATCCAGTAAACTTTCCACTCTGATGCTCTGATGCTTGGCAAAACCGTCGACGGTGGTGCTGTGGATGCTCGAGCCCCGATGACTGATACGAGGGATAAGTAACTACATGAGGACCGATACGATGGAATGTAACGTAAAGCAAGGGTCAGAGGAATCCCTGAGCGGGGAAGCTGCATGAAATGAAGTGATGGATTCAGGAAATAAGTGAGGTAGAAATAATCAGGGCTAATCTGTGCGTTTCAGTTCGAAGCCTCCATCCAAACATCAACCGTCCAGCTGTTTGGCAGAGCGGCTAATTTCTGCTCTCTCTGGAAAGGGCTTGATGAAGTTATTCCTGATGCCGACACCAACGGATGAAAGGAGAGGAGCTGGAGGAAGTTATGTCTATTGCAGAGGTGTTTAGTTTGGACATGCCGTTAAAAAAAGTGAAAACGAAGGCAAGAGGATAATGTGTGCTCTTTTTGGAGACACCAGGTTTCAGTTTGAATTTAGGACTAAAAAATCATTAAAGGCAATCAAAGAAGGAAAGAAGGACCGAATTTTGCTCCCAGCTGTACGATAGAAAGCGTTTTACTCCCACTAACCCTCTCATGTTCCTGCTCCCATCCAAACAGCCATCTGAACGTGTGGAGTCGAGCCAGAAGCTTTTTGGAGGGGTGTGATTGTGGGAATGGGGTTTTCCTGGACGGCAAGGTGTTCCTGCTTAGAGCCAAGTCATGATCTCATAGCTAATGTTGGTGGAGAGAGAGAGAGAGAGAGAGAGAGAGAGAGAGAGAGAAGAAGGGTAGTAATGACTCTCATGGTGAGAGAAACAGGTGCTGAGTCTTTTAGTGACATCTGATCTGTTGTGTACTGATAGCCTTACATGTCAGGGTCAAGAGAGAAATTCTACATCTCTTCTCTTCTCTTCTCTTCTCTTCCTTTCTTTTCATTCTTCTGTTCTTCTGTCTTCTTTTTTCATTTGTCTCCTTTTCTCTTTTCTCCTTTCATCTCTTCTTTTCAGTCTTCTTTTCTTTTCTTCTTCTCTTCTCTCTTTGCCTCTTTCTCTTCTCCTGTCTTTTTTCTCTCCATTTTCTCCTTTTTTCTTTTCTCCTCTTCTTTTCTTCCTCTTTTCTCTTTTCTCTTCACGTCGTCTCCTTTTTTTTTCTTCTCCTTTCTCATATTTCACTTTTCTCTTCTTGTCCTCATCTCTTTTCATTTTTTCTTTTCGGCTCCTCTTTTACTTTTGTCTTCTTCTCTCCTCCTGTCTTCACGTCATCTTTTCTCTCCTTTTCCTCTTATCCACTTTGTCTCCTCCTCTCTTCATTTTTCTTCTTCTCCTCCCTTCTCTCTTCTCCCTTTTTCCTCCTCTCCTCTCATGTTTCAGCGTGTCGTGATGTTTTTAAGCAGGTACCTACTTCTCACTGATCTACAGGTAAAAGTTCATACGTCCTTCTCACTTTCCGTTCCTTTGGCTCTGTGAGATGGTGAAATGTAAAGTGGGTGTCAGTTTGTTGCCTTCATCCAAATTAGCTGCTGTAATAGGAGATGCGCTGGACTCTGGTGCGAGCCAGGCGCTTTATATATAGAGTTTATATCTAGAGAGAGGGGGAGACAGGGAGAGACAGATGCTTTTGAAGCTGAATTGCACCATCAGTACCCCAAGGCCGTCGTGAGAGCACTTTATCCACCTCAAGGTTTCACTGAGATGCTTTTCTTCTCATCTCGGTATTAAAAAGTGTGCAATGGAGTTAGCGGAGACTCCCTTCCTGTTACCTGGAACCCGGCTGATTATTCTCTTCTGATCAGCACGGCGTTCTCTTTAATCACCACAGACCGTTTCATGGGAAAAAAGATCACCAATTTCAGAATCATTCAACCCGCCACCAGGATATGAACATGAACTCAATCTCCTGATCTGCATCCACATGATTTTATGTACTTTGCTGCCACCACATGATTGGCTAACTGAATATTTACATGAACGTACAGGTGCACAGGTGTAATGAGCACTGAGTGCGTGTTTTAGCACTTTTATTTGATACTCAATTTTATTTTACAGTCTTTGTTGAAGTTTGTTGGCAAACTTCAACAAACCTCAAGCCTCATCTCTTCCATTTGTCACACAGCCTAATCTTAGCTATTAGGGTCAGGGGGAGGGTGGAGCCTATCTCAGCCGACTCTGAGCGAGGGCGGGAGTACACCCTGTACGGCTAACCAGACCATCACAGAGTCAACACACACACAACAATTTAAATTTCACACTAACACATAGGGGCAATTTGAAACAGCCAATTAACCTAATGTGCATTTCTTTGAACTGTAGGAGGAAACCGGAGAACCCGGAGGAAACCCACACAAGCACAGGCAAACTCCACACAGAAACAGCCTCGCCGAGCCCAGGACTTAAACACAGGACCTTCTTGCTGTGAGGCGGACGTGCTAACCGCTACGCCACCGTGCCACCCCAAATCAAAACGCTCCACATGCTAATGCTAATTGTTAGAATTTCAAACCGACGCTCATGCTAGCTTAGGTCATATAGTCCAGGCTTACTAGTTTGTTCTTATTAAAGTTTTTTCTAAAAAGCTACAGTGAATGCAGGTACTGCACATCGAACCCTTTCATCTGGGTGTGTTTACAGTTTTCAGTGTTGCGTATTGACATAAAAGCACCCACATAGCGTGCTCGTCTGAGAAGAGAGAGGAGAGATGGACAGTTCAGGAATAAACGGATCTTATACGCTCTTATACTTCCACTGGTATATCCTTGTGAGAGCAATTGTGTGTGTGTGTGTGTGTGTGTGTGTGTGTGTGTGTGTGTGTGTGTGTGTGTGTGTGTGTGTGTGTGTGTGTGTGTGAATTTGACCAGATGGATGATAAGGGGGATGTGGCGTCAGGAATCTGCTTGCATGTGAACATATTGTACTTGTAGATGTAGCGTGTGTGTGTGTGTGTGTGTGTGTGTGAGTGATAGAGTGAGAGAGTGAGTTCTGTAACAAGAATAGTCCCTCTGAATGCACAGTCTAGTATTTGAAAAGGCAACGAAAGCAACCATGCAGGCGTTCAGTCAGTATTTTTGGTGTTCAGTGATTCTAACACCTTCAGTTTATCCACACTGTCCGAAATTCCATCTGTAATATAATACACACCGGCGCTGTGTATGTGACCTCTCTCGCATTAATGTCGCACGAACAGACCCAGCTCAGGAAATACTACATTTCCCATGAGGCCCTCCTGAGGGCCACATCGCCACAGTCAGAAGCAAGGGTCAAACCTGGAGCACGAATCAGCCCATAACCCAGTTAGGCTGTTTTCTTTAGCATGTGTTTACATGTTTCTGAAGCCGAATCCTTCCTGGACTTTAAGGCTCAATTATACTTTATTTTATCTTCCCCTATTTATACGCAAGATGTCGTATGAATAACAGTATGTAAATTCTCTATGGCAAGTTATTGTTAGGATGGCTAATCAGGGATGTACTGAGACGTAGCGTGCTTAAAATCAACCACTAAACAAGATGCTGAGAAAATTAGCGTGGGTCATTTGCACAGAACTGGTTATTAGCTGTTATATGTGAACGCAAAATTGCTGTAGCTTCGCTAAATTTGTACGAAAAAAAACCTGTAGGTTGTTTGAGAAACGAAATTAGGGATAAATTATTATATCACACAGTGCCATAAACGTATTTTATGTCTGTCTGGCGAATTTTCGGAAATATTTTACCATAATTCTCTTCATTTAAAACACACTTTTTCCTGACGTGGGTGGCACGGTGGCGTAGTGGTTAGCTTAAGCTAGCATATGTGTTGGTGTGATGTTCTACTGTAATTAGCATTAGCATGTGGAGGGTTTTCATTTGGGGTATCACGGTGGCCAGGTGGTTAGCTAAAGCTACTGTATGTGTAGGTTTGATGTTGTACCATGATTAGCATTAGCCTGAGGAGGGTTTTGGTTTAGGGTGGAAAGTTGGCACTGTGGTTAAGGCGATGGGTTACTGATCCGAAGGTCAGCGGTTCAATCCCCACTATCACCACTGTTGGGCCGTTGAGCGAGGCCCTTAACCCTCAGTTGCATGATAAGTTGTATAAAAATGATAATTGTAAGTCGCTCTGGATAAGAGCATCTGCCAAATGCTGTAAATGTAGTGGTTAGCTTAAGCTAGCATATGTGTAGGTTTGATGTTCTTCCATAATTAGCATTAGCATGTGGAGGGTTTTGACGTGGGCTTGCACGGTGACGTAGTGGTTAGCACGTCCACCTCACAGCAAGAAGGCCCTGAGTTCGAGTTCCGGGCCTGGTGAGGGCTTTGCTGTGTGGAGTTTGCATGTCTTCCCTGTGCTTGTGCGGTTTTTCTACCAGGTACTCCAGTTTCCTCCCACAGTCCAAAGACATGCACATTAGGCTAATTGGCTGTTCCAAATTGCTTGTAGGTGTAAGTGCGAATGGTTTTGTGTATGTGTGTGTGTATGTGTGTGTGTGTGTGTGTGTGTGTGTGTTGCCCTGCAATGGACTGGACTGTTCAGGGTGTACCCCACCTTCGCCCACAGTCGGCTGAGAGTCTAGCCTCTGTAACAGGATTCAGGCGTTTGGTAAATGACTTTTTCCTGACGTATTGCGTATATTGCACTTTGCTAAGTGTATATAACAGCATTAGTGGTTCTGTTCTGTCTATTGACGGACAGTCAACTGTCTAGTTCACATATTAAGTGATGGTTGCCAGATTTACCAACAATCTTCCCAACCTTTTCGATATTGAGTGTTTGAGCGTGCTCAGTAATCCTGTGGGATCTGATTACTGTAAGAGGATGTTTGCTTTGGCACAGCGTTGTACTCTGGAGCTGCAGTGGTTTTAAATGTGCTGATTTTGTGTGAATGTGTTGATGTGAATGAAAAAGATTTGGTGCATACCAGGACAGCAGGATTGGCGTACACTGTTTGGCTTAAGGAGATGAATGGGTTTTATCTAACAGCAAACAGATCTGAATTCACGCCACTGGAACGAGACGTCTTCGGGGTTTAATTTGTGATCGAACCGCTGTGATGAATCTGTTTGTGGAGCAGAACATCCACATGCAATAGGAATAAGCAGAGTTTGAAAACTGAAGTCTCTCTCAGGCAGCGTTGAAGCAATGGGTTACGGTTCTGAAGGTTGGGGGTTGGGCCTTGAGCAAGGACCTTAACCCTCAACTTCTCCGTTATATAAGAAAAGATAATAAATGTAAGTCTTCCTGGACCTTCTTGCAGTTTTTTTAGGACAGGAACCTCTCCAGAAACCAAAGAGAAGGTCAGGAATTTGGCACCTTTGATGCACAGACTAACTTTAATCTGTGATTCTGTAGTTCCTGTATCTTCTCCAAAGTGTGGAGCGAATGGATGGATACTCGTATTTTCACACTCCGTCTGCTGACTGGTACAAAGATTGGTGCAAGCTTTACAACAGGGTTAAGCTTTTACCTGACCTATAAATATCTGCACGTAGTTTTGGTAAGTGGTGGGACGGTGGTGTAGGGGTTAGCACGTCCATCTCACAACAAAAAGATCCTGGCCTCGAGTCTTGGGTTCGTCGAGGGCGTTTCAATGTGGAGCTCGCATGTTCTCCACATGCTTGTACGGGTTTCCTCTGAGTACTCCGGTTTCCTCCCACAGTCCAAAGACATGCACATTAAGCTAACTGGCTGCTCCGAATTAACCCTAGGTGTGAGTGTGAACGGGTGTGTGTTGCCCTGCGATGGTCTGGCGAGCTGTTCAGGGTGTGCCCCACCTTTGACCCACTGTCGGTTGATATAGGGTCCGCCCTAGTAGGATTAAGTGGGTCGACAAATGACTGAGTGAGAGTGAGTGTGTTTTAATACGCGCTTTATCCTGATCAGGGTGCCGATCGATACAGGAACGCTGGACGTGACACCAGTTTCCAAGCGGGTCGGAGAGGGAGAAACACACACGAGGTTTGTTGTATCAGTACACAGTATGGATAAAAGTACAGATCGAGTCTTTGAAATCTTCTCGATTTCATGCTTATCCAAAGTTACTAGGCCTGGCAGTTGCATGGTGGTCTTTTAGACTGATGTGTTTGCAGGGGAGAGAGAGAAAGCGAGAGAGAGAGAGTAAGAGAGAGAGAGAGAATATTCCTGGCAGGTTTTAGCCACTCTGTTGTTGTGTTCTGTTAAACTCAAACTGAATCGATTAAATGAGGTGGTCCCATGTGAACCCTGCTCTGTGCCACCCCTCCATTGTGTCCTGACCTGGGAGCGGCTCGAGGGGTTTTGGGTAGGATTGGAGCACCTAGACGAGGCTTGCGCTCTTGGCTCGAACCCTGCTCTCTCAAATCGTGGCGCTGAGACTTGGCAGCGTTTCAACCCTCTGAGGACACCGTGCTGATTTCCCGAGCTGGCAGAAAGCCGAGAACATCTCTTGCTTTTCTTTCTGTCTCCTCTTTAATTCTCTCCTCAGCTTATTGAAGACCATCTCCAAAGGACACCAGAAATGAGAGAGGTTTGCTGTGGACGGTATTTAGGCCATGGTGAGCCCTCTCTCTGAGCTCGTATTATGCGAGAATTCAAAACCTCAGGCAGTAGGAGCTAGAAGGACTGGACAAGTAGCAGGAAAAAAAATCGCTGTATAGTTTTCTTTGCGCTCATCCTTGGGAAATAAAGGTAGCTGTTGTTTTCCATCCTTTCCTGTCGTCCTCAACTTGAGCTTTTCACCTTCACCTGTCTGTGTTAGATTTGACTCCACTTTATTGCTTTTGTCTGTACCAGGGACAATAGTGTCTGATAACTGAATGATTGACACACTGTACTGTATTTCCACCCAACTCAGACTGGGATTCGTACCTTCCCCGTACTGGGTGGCATCAAGAACTTTCTAAGGAATCCTCAAAAAGGATGAGACGTTCCAATCCAGACAGTACATTACTGTAGATAATTAATATTAAATTATTTTAAAAATGTTTGGTCTCCGTCTGTCCATCTGTCTGTCTGCCCGTCACGCTTTAGTTTCAGGACATTTACTTGCCATGCGCTGAAGCTGGGGCTTTCAAGCTTGGTATGCTGGCGCACTACTATGAGTGCTAGGACGAGTTTGGTTGTGAGTGACCTTGACCTACTTTTCAAGGTCACGGAGGCAAAACTGTAAATTAGGTTTCTGGAAATTTACTTGAAGCGTGCTTTTTTGCTGTGCTTGTCCTATACTGGCATATTCTATACTTTTGGCTGGAGTGTCTGGACCCCTGTGGTCTATTTTTAATAAATTAAATTTTGGGAGGCAATCCAAAGGAATCAGCGAAAACGTTCAAGGTGTCTAGCAGGAAATCAATCAGAGGAAACTTGTTGGTGAATGTTGATGCATATCACTGTGATTATTAACCCTTTAAAAATGCAGACAAACTAAAACAAGCAGAGCAGACAGACGTCTCGTGAAGTCTGTGGAATTTCGCTTGGTGTGTTACGATCTGTGATTGGCCAGTTTATCTCTTTCGAACGATCTCATTGGTTATGACCCTCTCTCCGAAAACTGCATTCACTGAAAGAACTCGATCACAGGTCAACAATCGTTTATTTTATGCATATCAGGTTGTCTGATGTGCTTATTGGTTGTCCCGGACACCAGAAACCCGTATACTGCTAACGCTGTTGTAACGCTCGCTCACTTACTCATTAGCCGAACCACCTAATCCTACAAGGATGGCTGAAGCCTATATCAGCCGATACTATGTGAAGGCAGGGTTCTTCTTGAACAGCTCACCAGTATATCACTGGGCCAATATACACAAAATCATTCACACTCACATCCAGGGACAGTGGGAGGAAACCAGGGAGGAAACCCAGCACAACATCCAAATTCTATACAGAAACACCCAAGCCTGAGACTAGAACCCAGGACCTTCTTGCTTAGACCACTACTCCACCATGTCGCCCTCTCTCACTCAGCCACTCATTTGCTGAACCACTACACCTTTTATTGTCACGGGGAGGCTGAAGCCTATGTCAGCCAGCACAGGGTGAAGGCTGGGTGCACCCTGAACAGCTCACCAGACCATCACAGGGCCAATTAATTCACACTCACCTTTACACCTAGGGTTTATTTGGAACAGCCAGTTAGCCTAATGTGCATGTCTTTGAGCTGTTGGAAGAAACCAGAGTGCCCAGAGGAAACCCAGGCAAGCACAGGGAGAACATGCAAACCCCACACAGAAACGCTCTCGCCGAGCCGGGAACTCGAACCCAGAACCTTCTTGCTGTGATAATTCTTTCGGCATTGTTCACAGAAGCAATGTGGAAAAGTCTTTACTGTACTTTTTAAATCTCCTCTAACAAGCACGGCGTTAAAAGCAGCCTAAACACGTCTAAAACCTCGCTCGCTAAGTGTGAATTCCTCACAGAGGGAACGTCATGCTCTTATCCGAGTACCAAAACACAAAGGAACTACTGAATGGCTGTCAAAACATCTACGACGCTCCTGCGTCTCAGTCAGAATGAAATCTTTAAACACCATCATCTTTTTTTTTTTTCTTTTTACTTTTGGACCTTACGTAAGATTTCAAAGCTCTAGAACTCCGCTCAAGAATGAAATGTGCTTTACTGCAGCTTTATTGCCGTCTGATAAGCAGGTGATAATCCCAACACACACTCCATATGAAACCTACACAAATTACACACTCATAAACATGTACAAAGGCAAAGATACGGCCCTCTGTCATGCCGAGGGTTAATCAGTGGAAAGAGTTCAGCATGAGTGCGACAGCTGAAGAAATTCAGCCTCCCTCAGACAAGTGGTTCGGTTAGATACGGTCTGGTTGGGCCGAGGTGGGGGGGGCCCTCTGCGTGTTATCTGATCATCTGAGAGGATAGTGAGTGAGTAGTCTGATGTCCATCCAGGACTTCTATCAGTCCTCTATGTGTCAAATACACAGAGAGGATTTGTTTACTGTTAGAACGATTCATTCTTAAAATAAACGTTTTTTTTTTTTAAATAAAAGGTGATTTTATATTATCTACAATTCATTTGTTAAGCCGCTTCATCCTACTTAGGGTGATGGGGAGGCTGGCGCCCATCTCAGCTGACTCTGGGTGAAGGTGGGGTACACCAGACCATCGCAGGGCCAACACACGTACAACCATTCACACCCACAGTCGCATCTAGGGGTGATTTGAAACAGCCAATTAGCCTACTGTGCAGGTGGGTGACTGTGAGAGGAAGTCAAAGTACCCGGAGGAAACCCACACAAGCACGGGGAGAACATGCAAACTCCACACAGAAACATCCCGAGGCCCCGTGAGGCGGATATGCTAACCACTGTGACACTGCACCACCTTATATTATTTATAATAAACAGTGGCACAGCAGCGTATCAGTCCTGGGTTTGAGTCCCGGTATCGGCAGGGGCGTTTCTGTATGGAGTTTGCATGTTATCCCCGTGCTTGCATGGGTTTCCTCCGAGTACTCCGGTTTCCTCCCACAGTCAAAGACATACCTATCAAGCTAACTGCCTGTTGCAAATTGCCTCTGTGTGTGTGTGTGTGTGTGTGTGTGTTGGCCCTTTGGTGGATTGGCGAGCTGTTCAGGGGTTACCCCACCTTCGCCCACAGTCAGCTGAGACCCCCGCGACCCTAGAAGGAGTAAGTGGAACGTAAAATGAATGAATGTTAAGTCTAACCGGATTAGTGACACGTTATCGAACAGTGACTTCAGACAAGGACGTCTTGTTTAGCAGTCATGTTCCTCTAGATCCTCTCTTCAAGATGAAAGATGCTGTTTCAAAAAATACAACGAGAATCATCGACAGATTACAAGAATCTGGGGCCATGCTAAAGGCTGTCGGTCCACACTGGATGATCTGATGGTGTTCGGCCTTGGCGTACGTTGGGAGGCCACAGAGCGCTGACTCAGAGTGTAGCAGCGCCAGTCAGCTGGGCAGCCCACAGGAATTTCCCAGCCTTCTGCATTTACTTTGTTAATTACATAGCTGTGTGCAAAGCAAACGGAGCAAGCTACTGACCCCACTGAGTGCCGGCGAGATCGCCCACTGAGCTACTCGTTTAATACTTGGGAAGGATGGCAAACTTTCTCTCCTGACGAAATTCCATGCACTAATTTATCTGTCTAGTGGGAAGTGTTGTGTTGTAGGAAAATGTGGTGTGATGCGGCCTGGCGCGAAGCACAGGAGCCTGATTTATACTTGACCGATTATTTTTCATGTTCACGCATAAGTGAGTCAGACAGGAGGGAGACAACTGAGTCAGACAGGAGGGAGCAACGGAGATGCAAAATTCGGGGAATTTTCTGAGTTGGAAACTTTTCTTTGGAATTAAAGGGAATTAACTGGAATTTTGTAAAATTATAAGTGAGCCTATAACAGGAGATATGAGCTATGATATCGTTTGAAACAATTAATTTTTTTTTTTTTTTAACTAAAACAATTAAATTTAATGCAAATTGAGCTGAAGTTCTGCCTTGTGCTGTGCATTAATTAATTAATTAATAAACATTAATTCATTGTCTTTATTTTTTTAATTTATGAGATTTTTTACTTATTTTTTTATTTCTATGTTTAATAGAGCAGTACGTGGTTGTAGTGGTTAGCACGTCTGCCTCACGAGTCCAGGGGTTCAGGGTGTACCCCGCCTTCGCCCGGAGTTGGCTGAGAAAGGGTCCAGCCCTCCCGCGACCCTCGTAGGATTAAGTGGTTAGGCTGGATGGATGAATTTTTGCTTATGACGAAAAAAAAATAATGCTAATATTTATCTTTGTATATAATAGTGTTTGTACAGGTTTCCCCAATTCCCCCTATTAATTCACATTGAAATTCCCATTTCCAACTTGGAAAAAAAAAAAGTTAAAATTTCCCTGGAGAGTTTCTGGGAATGGGCAGCACGGTGGCGTAGTGGTTAGCACGTCTGCCTCACAGCGAGTCCCAAGTTTAGGTGTTTCTGTGTGGAGTTTGCATGTTCTCCCAGTGCAGGCATGGGTTTTCTCCAGTTACTCTGGTTTTCTCCCACAGTCCAAAGACATGCACATTAGGCTAATAGGCTGCTTGTTTCTTTTGGCCATTAGTAAAAGCGTTATAGTGTAGGATGTCCTCCAGGTGTGTAGCAGTAGCAGGTGGATCACACACACACACACACACACACACATGCACAGAGACCCACACAGCTGGGCCTCAGCACAGCTGCACAGAGAGAGTTATTAACTGAATGTGCATGAGAGTCCAGATGTTCGGAAATATGAACTGATGCTCTTTTTTCCCCCCGTGAGAGTACATGCATTCATAGCTAACCTTATTGTGTGTGTGTGTGTGTGTGTGTGTGTGTGTGTTTAGCAATAGTAGAAGAATATTGGGGCTATAAATAAAATATATAGAAAATAATCTAGAATAATATAGGGGCGGCACAGTGATGTAGTGATTAGTACATCCGCCTCACAGCAAAAAGGTTCTGGGTTCGAGTTCCGGGCTTGGCGAGGACGTTTCTATGTGGAGTTTGTATGTTCTCCCATATTCATATTATTATAAGACGTCTATATTATTCTAGATTCAATAATTTGTCAATACGCTTAATCCTCTTGGGGTCGAGGGATGACTCTGTCTGAAGGCGGGGTGCACCCTGTACAGCTCACCGGACCATCACAGGGCCAACACACGCACACACACACAAAACCATCCACACTCAAATCCACACCTAGGGGTAATTTGGAATTAGCCTAATGTTCATGTCTTTGGACTGTGGAAGGAAACCAGAGTATCCAGAGGAAACCACCGGTAGCACAGGGAGAACATGCAAAATCCACAAAGAGACACCCTCACCGAGCCCGGGACTTCTTGATGTGAGGCGGCTGTGCTAACCACTACGCCACCGCTTTGGCAGGAAGTTAGAACTTAAAAAACTTCAATGCATTACTTCAGTACAAAATAAAACTCACAAACATTCATTCATTTTCTAAGCCGCTTAATCCTAATTAGGGTCGCGGGGAGGCTGGCACCCATCTCAGCCGACTCTGGGCGAGGGCAGGGTACACCCTGGACAGCTCGCTAGGCCATCGCAGGGCCAACACTCACACAAGCATTCACACTCACACTCACACCTACGGGCGATCTGGAACAAATAATTAGTCTACTGTGCATGCTTTTGGACTGTGGGAGGAAACCGGAGTACCTGGAGGAAACTCATGCAAGCACGTGGAGAACATGCAAACTCCACACAGAAACGCCCCGAGCCCGGGAATCTCACCCAGGACCTCTTGCTGTGACTACGCCACCGTGCCGCCAACATAAAGATTATTATTATTATTATTATTATTATTATTATTAATATTATCATCCATTTTCTGAAGCGCTTAATCCTAATTAGGGTCACGGGGAGGCTGGCGCCGATCTCAGCCTACTCTGGGCGAGGTCAGAGTACACCCTGGACAGCTCGCCAGGCCATCGCAGGGCAGAAACTCGTTGACATGATTATTATTATTATTATTATCATTATTTATTTGTTCATTTATTTATATATATTTTTTTGGGGGGAGTGAGTGTTTGTGTGTATAAGTGTGTGGTCATATGTGCTCTGTGTCTAAGTGTGTGTTTGTGCGTGTTAGGAGGCTGTTCTGTAATGAAGTGGAGAGAGCCGTGCTCAGCGCCATGCCTCCCTCGGAGAGCTCGGCGCCATGGACATTCCTGCAGCGAGGGGGGGAAAGTTCGGCCAAAATAGCTCAAGCCAGGTGCTAATTTCGCTCTCAGCTTGCCAGGACCATTTACACAGCAGATAGCTTTCTGCTAGGTGACTGTAGTGCATGCTGTACTGGAGTTATTCTCTACCCCCTCACAGCCACCTGGCCTCATGCTGGGACAGCTGGCCATCTCGGGCGATGCAGACCAGAGTCGCCCCATAACGTCGTCTGCCCTCAGTTTACCACCGCTCACACGAGTCGAAAGCTGAGCTGGGATCATGAGAGGGTTTATTTTTCAAAGTTGTGCAGAAAAGGTTACTAGGCAGGGGGTGGGGTGGGCCCAGGCTAATTTGGTTAGCGTGGTGTCTATAAGCAGGGTGGTATGGGTGATTAGGATTGGTTATAGTTTTGCAGAGGAAAAGAGAGCGAGACGGTCTCAGTCCCCTTTCGAGTCACTTTAATGCAGTGAGAAAGTAATTCGACTCTGAATCGACTCACTTGCTGGAAATGAATCAAACATGCCATGTGTCTTTTTTTTAATTGTGCCATTTTCGCGGCGTTGAAATCACCGATGTTTGTGAGTCCGTCTGTCTGTTTGTCTGTCAACAAAATCCTGTCCACATCCATGATTTATCGACTCTGGTTGAAGACGAGGTACACCCTGAACAGCTCATCAGACCATCGCAAGGCCGACATACACACAATCATTCACAACCAGGGGCAATTTGAAACTGCTGATTAGTCTAATGTGCATGTCTTTGGACTGTAGGAGGAAACTGGAGTACCTAGCGGAAACCCACACAAGCACAGGGAGAACATGCTAACGCCATACAGAAATGCCCCCACTGAGCCCCAGTCACGAACTCAGGACCTTCTTTCTGTAAGGCGGATTTCCTAGCCACTACACCATCATGCCACCAAAACAAAACTAAAAATTGTAAATTTTTTAAACTTTAACTTTTCTTCACGTTTTTTTTAAATGAACCTGAGTAACAAACAGAAAAGTAATAAACATACATTTACACTGTATTGTCGGAATTTTCTAGATGTTAGCATTAGCATTAATTTTAACAGTTCTTGCAGCACTGGCGAGACTGAAAGCTAACTCCAAACCAAAGCTAATTTTCACAGGTAGCAGCTTTAGCAGGCTTTTACAGGGTTGTGCCGTGGAGCGCGTCCAAAGCGGGGATCACACGGGCTTTGGAGCTTTGAAATAGTTTCCGACAGATTGGGCAGTGTGTTGACATCAGCGACATTCCTCGCAGACACAACTCTGAGCGGTGACGGAACGCAGCCGGTCTGTTCCAGGATGGGGAGCTGGGAAACATATCATAGCATGCTAATGGTTTAAAGGGATATACTCCAGTGTTTTCTCAAACTCATTCTCACACTAAAGGAGCGGTATGTTTTCTTATAACAGACAACAACAACAACTATCTTTACATCTAACTCAGTTATCTGACAAGGACGAGACTGGAGCGAGAGAAAAATTCCAGACCAAAGCTTTGTATGGAATTTGTGCAACTTTATAATCTACCCAATCCTGTACTACTATATTTGTGGGGACACTGAATGTCATAATGCATTCCTTAGCCCCTCACTCCAACCTCAATCATCACAACTCGCAGCCTAATCCCAACCTTTAACCGAACCCAAACCTAAACCTAATTCTTTAAACTTAAACCCTAACACCAAGCCTTACACCTCAAACAGCCCTTGGAAAAAGTGAGGACCATCCAAAATGTCCTTATTTTCCAAATATGTCTTCACTTTGTTGGTTTAAAACCTATTTCGTTCCTCAATATGTAGCAAATACAAGCACACACACACACACACACACACACACACACACACAGTCTCGTCAACATGACTTGTGGGGACAACACATAGACTTGAATTCATTTCCTGGAGAAGTTTCCGTAAACACTAGAAATTTACCTAACACTAAACATAAACCTAACCACTACTTACTGTCACCTTACCCCAACCTTACCCTAATCTTAAAACATCTTCACCTTAAAATTTAATAGTTACGTCATGGGGACTTGCGATTTGTCCCCACAAGGAAGCGAGGTCCCCATAACGTGACTGTGTAAACAAATTCATGTCCCCACACTGTTAGGAATAGCCAGACCACACACACACACACACACACACACACAATCCTAAACTTCTACCTTTGTGGGGACTTTCACTGAAATAATGCATTCCTTATCTCCTTATCCCAACCTCAACCATCACGACTAAATGCTTACGCCCAACCTTTATCCTAACCTTAACCTAAAATTATTTCTAACCTGAGTCCTAAAACTTAGTCTTATCCCCTTTGGGGGCAGCTGTGTGTGGCTGAAGTGCCCTTGAGCAAGGCACCTAACTCCCAATATGTGGCAGCCCACTGCTCCGAGTGTGTGTGTGCTTACTTTAGATGGGTTAAACGCAAAGGCAATAATTTCCCTTGCGGGATTAATGCAATATATCAAAATGTAAAAAAAAAAAAAAAAAAAAAGTGAAGACCGGCCAAAATGACCTCA
>JAQMYF010000001.1:65167545-65181098 GCA_030014195.1 Neosilurus mollespiculum
GTAAAGTGTGTATATCTCATTCTGTCGCCTAGACGCATTGACAAAAATTAATAGCACCCCTGGGGCGAGATAATCCTTCCTTCCTAAATCTCCTTAACGACCGACATCACTAATAAATATGAACTTCTTTATCAGAGTTCGGTGGAATAATTAAACAAGCATCGAACATTAATTAATGAAAAGAGCTTTTCTTGTCCTTAAAACCACAAATGCGTGTTCTTTAGAGGCTCTGAACGGTTCCTGTGTCTGACCCATTACACAGCGATGATCATGTAGCTTTAATTGGCCTTCTGTGGGTCACTGACTGCACATGAATGCAGCTGTTATGCTGAGTGTGTGTGAGCATGTGTTTGAGACTGATGGATGTAAAACTGGGCTCTGTACGTGATTTCTGAGCGAAGAACGGAGCCAGAGGCACAGGCAGAGAACGTTAGGTGGGGTGTGTGTGTGTGTGTGTGTGTGTGTGTGTGTGTGTGTGTGTGTGTGTGTGAGTGTGTTTTTAAACACATACTGTATTACTGACAGCACAGTGTGCACAAGCGAAGCCGGCAGGCAATGAGCGAATGAAAGACGAAACCGTGCGTGTGCACGTGTGCGCGCTCTCACACGGTGTTGCGTGTGCTCCCAGGGCAACTTTTAGCACGTACTTTTTTTAAAAGGCCGCAGCTTCCAAGGCAAACACGATTACGACCCGATTAAGCAACTGCGCTCCAGATGCATATGACGGAACCCTATTCGTCACGGAGAGCAAAATCCAGTGTGATTTTGTTTCGAGAAAAATATATGACCTGAGCTGAAAGTTTTCATGTAACGTGTCAGGCTGTCTCGGGATGATTTGGGGCTTGAGACACAAAAATTAGGGCAGAGAGAGCATTAATAATCTGCGTAGAGACACACATTCGTGTAGATGTGCTGTAAAACACACGGTGTGGACCATCAGCATTACAGGCTCTATCAAAACATAACGTTCCGGTAGTGAAGCCCCCCTTTTTCTTTCGCTCTCTCACTCTCTCACTCTCTGGGAAGGATTAGTGTGGCCACATGTTGGCCGGTGGAGGCCAGTGGTGGCTCCAGGCAGGCGCGCGGGCGGCGTTGCTCATGGTAACTTGATCGCTGGCGGCTCCGAGGCTGTTTGATTTATTCCCCAGGCCCAGCAGATGGCTGCAACAGGAGTTTGTTTAAGTTCGCTTCAGAGCCGGGCCAGCCGCCAGCACAGAGGAGGAGGAGGAGGAGGAGGAGGAGGTGGGAGAGGTGGTGGAAGAGGTGGTGGTGGAGTGAGAAGCAATGCCAAAAAAATGGTCAACGACTAAGGACACCTCTCCACCAGCACGTCCAAAAAAGACCCCTTCACATGCAAATATGTGTCTGCGGCGCGTCGTTCTGGATCAGCTTCGGCTTTCTGAGTTCTTACACTTACTCAGAACTCACACACAATACCCCTCACACGCCACTCTTTATTTATTTATTTATTCTGTGTATATTCGTAAATATGCAAATGTGAGGCAGAGTCTTGAAATAGCGTTAAACGCTGCAGCTAGCTAGGATTTCATCACTGGTCATTGTATTTAACGTTACCATGACAACGCAGATTTTTTTTAAACACGCTCGTTCGATTACATCGATAGCATTCAGGTCCTGTATTTTCTCCAGGAAGTTATCCTGTAATAATCTGCGTCTCTCACATGACTGATCCAGTGGGACACAAGTCAGGTTGTGACATCACAACTTTACAGCTTACATGTAGCCCCACCCACAATGCTATTTTTTTCCTTATGACTTGTGATTGTTTAGTTTATTATTATTTTTTGCTCGTACTGTATTAACATTATGAGTGTGTGTGTGTGTGTGTGTGTGTGTGTGTGTGTGTGTGTGTGATTTATGAATGAGGTGTAATCATTTGATTAACATTTACGGGATACGTGCCATGCGTTGATGTAAACGAGCAGACGTCTTCTGTTCTTGTTGCTGGCATCTTGCCCTCTTGGAACTGACACCTCTACATGATTTGGAACTCTTACAAGATAGAAGATAAAGCAGGCTGATGCAAATTATCAGATGCATTTTAGCAAATCACAGCTTCGTAGATGTAAGTAAAAACCACCTGATGATGAAAATTTACATATTTCTAGTGTAACATGAGAGTCCGGAAGGCTTTACTTTCATTCCAATTTAAGGAAGGAGTCTCCAGTTTTAGAACTAATCGTTCCTGTGTAGATCCAGTTTGTTTGTTTAGGCAGCACTTCAGCTTTCAGTGTAACTGCGCAATAGCATAATGTTGTTTTGATAAAGAAAATGCCCAAGTCTTTATAAGCTATAAATATGGTATATTTCTAGCCTTTATTATTAATTTATATTAATTATTTAGCCACTAACACAACAAACCATTGGAATCTTCCTATGGAAGTGTTAGCATCAGGTTGCTAGGCTACTCAGGTCTTTTCACAACCAGGATTTATCCTAAAAGGTCTTTTCACTCGATGGGGATATTTGTTCTATCATATCGAGACACCACCATGTTGAAATGGTACCGTATTTAATCGCTGTTTACCATTATGCAGAATATTTTAGGCTGTTGCCAGAGTTTGGTTCTGTATGAGTTTACCAGATGGTCCAAACACAATCAGGGGTTAATGCCAAACTTTCGTTTCGAATGTTCTCAATGTGCGATACACAGGATACGCTGCAGCACTTCCTGTACGAGCGAGAGGCTGAAAGGGCCTGGTGACTCAGCAGATAGCTGTTGAGTGACAGATGAACTTGGCCTTGATTTTGCCACATCCCCCTTTAAGCACCAGAGAGAGAGAGAGAGAGAGAGAGAGGGATGTGGTAATGAGGAACAGATCCAGTGTGGAAGGACAGTACCGGTTTTTGTAAGCTTTACAGAAGTATGACTAATGTGACACACATTTGTGACTATGCTATGCTATGCTATGCTAGTCTAATATGTGTGCTTCAAGTGTGTGTGTGTGCGTGTTTACACTACTATCTGTTTATCATGTACCTGCACCCTGGTCTCAGCTGACACCGGAGCCTAACTCAGTCCTCATCTAGCCTGGGACTAGAACCCAGGACCTTCTTGCTATGAAGTGGACATGCTAATTATGGAACATGACTTGGTTGGTTGTCCCGTGTCCATGCCACCACATGAAACCCAATAAGGCTGCCGTGTCATCATTAAAAATATGTGTTATTAATAATAACGCAACTGAAACCCCCCAAAAAAAGAGGCTCATACACCACCGCTCAGACTCACACAGAATAAACACACAGTCTAACTCAGGAAGGCTACGTTCGTAGAGCAAAACGACAACATATGGGAACGGGAACACGGAACATGTCCTCGTTAAACGGATAATTAAAACGATAAAGACAAGTGATATAAATGAAGGCGGCGACAAGAAAACTTGGTGTTAACCTTTCCTTCTTTCGCTTCAGACCATATGTGGGGAAACACAGGAGAGATTTATTTATTTATTTATATCTAAATTATAAGATACTGAATAATTTTGCAGCTTTTATAAGATATAATATTTTTTGTTCATTTGGTTCCACAGAAAAATGTTTTGAGTAAAGTTCACTTTACCCTGCACAGAGCAGGGTTCACATGGGACCACCTCATTTAATCGATTCAGTTTGAGTTTAACAGAACACAACAACAGAGTGGCTAAAACCTGCCAGGAATATTCTCTCTCTCTCTCTCTCTCTCTCTCTCTCTCTCTCACTCTCTTTCTATCTTGCTCTGTCTACCCCCCACCCACCCCCGCCGATGTTTTTGGTGTTTGTTGCTGAAAGTTGTTTTTTTACTCAAGCGAGTACAAGTTTATCATGACCCCAGAGAAAGGCCTCAGTACTAATAAAACTGATTGATGTCATTCCTCTACTTTCTCTGCTGACCTCCGTCCCTCTGATTGCCTCCTCTTTCACTACTTGCAACACATCACAAAAAATGGGGAATGGCAACAGCGAGAGTGAGCCAAATATAGGGACCGGCATTTTTTTTGATGCAAGAGAATAAGGAGTGACATGCTGGAAGCCTGTGGGGGGACGAGCGGCGCCTTATTAAAGCAGTGAGCTGATTTATTAGCAATGAAGAGGTGACGGGGGGAAAAGCTGCTTGTGTAATCACACGGGTTTCTGGGAGCCGAGGTTGGGGGCAAATGCCCCTTTCCTCCTGGGGCAGAATGAGGCTGCTCACTTCCAGCCCCGTCTGGACATGGTTCA
Source organism: Neosilurus mollespiculum (assembly GCA_030014195.1). NCBI lineage: Eukaryota > Metazoa > Chordata > Actinopteri > Siluriformes > Plotosidae > Neosilurus > Neosilurus mollespiculum. The sequence goes on from JAQMYF010000001.1 coordinate 65,171,767, forward strand.
TATCCCATGAGCTTGCTGAGGAGATAACTAGATGTGTAAATGTCTAAAAGTGAACAAACAAACAAAAAATAACAAGAATAATATAAAACTAACATGGAGTTCAAAGGCTGTTTTATACATTTTTTTTTCTTCAGTATTAAAATTTTCACAGTCTCCGTACTGAGGGCTTACAGCAAGGTGGTCTTACCAAGATGGCCACCATCTGGCTTCAAAATGACAATAATGCTGTTCTGTACAGTTTCTTTTTAAGGTGCCCCGGTGGTGCATTAATGAGCGTTAAAGTCAACACAAAACAAGACAGGTTATCAGAAAAGAAATTATAGGGAGCAAGGTACAAACTCGGTCAGCAGCCGTGATGAACTGAGACATCTGTAGTGTGCAACAAGCACGCGTACAGTGACGATTTCCAAGTTTAATATTTTTCGGGAAACCAAAACACCATTTTAATTTGGACTCAGTTCCAGAAATGTCTGTGAGTTTTGATCGCAATCAGACTGAGAAATGGCATTTGCCAAATCGCTTACTCCTCGTAGGGAGGCTGGAGCCTATCCCAGCCAACACTGGGCAAAGGCGAGGTACCCCGGGAACAGCTTGCGTGACCACCGCAGGCCGAAACACACACAACCATTCGCACTCACACCCACACCTAGCAGCAATTTGGAATAGCCAGTTAGCCTCATGTGCATGTCTCTGGACTGTGGGAGAAAACTAGAGTACCCGAATGAAACCCATGCAAGCACTGGGAGTACATGCAATCTCCACAGAGTAACGCCCTCGCCGAGCCCGGGACTTGAACCCAGGACCTTCTTGCTGTGAGGTGGATGTCCTAACCACGATGTCACCATGCCGCCATATTAATTAGTGATTTAGTGGAATGTGTCTTTAACGTTGACCTGCAGTCTCATTCTGTCCTGCTTCGGAGAGTGGCGTGTTTCGTAGAAGGTCTGCGGTCGGAACTGATACGAGAGATCCCACACGACATGGCTAAATGGAGCCAGAACCCATAAAGAGAAAAGAAACAATGGGAAGAAACGTGTAGCTCCAGCGCTGCTTTGCTGCTGTTGTCACTCTTGGCTTTGCGTTGCTGTAATTGCGATCAGACGGTGGGTCCTGGTTTCAAGCATCGATGCTGGACTGATGGTTTTTGAAGCTTTGTGGTTGTCTAATCATACAGCTCCGCTAAAACGCCTGGCAGCGGCCATGGAAACCGCTCATGGCTCAACCAGACCTCTCTGACCAGCCGAGAGCCCACATTGGCCAGAATTACAGTCATGAAAAATGCGAACCAAACCAAAAGCTTATCCAGCAGCCATAACCAAGCCACCCTCCTTGCCTCCTCTCGCCTTGCCAGTGGACCGATCGGCGTTTGCATGCTTCCAGCTCTGAGTTTTCCCAATCTGTATTTAACATTTGCATGCATTTGAGTTCTCCCTGTTCACAGTGTGTTTCCGTTATATTAAAGTCATCAAAGTTGTTCTTTAAAGTACCAAAAAATTCCCTTTTAAAATGAAGCAGTGAATTCCCCAGTAGAAAACGAGTGTGAGGATTGCGAGTGAGGGAGGGAAGTGCGTCTGAGGAAGCCGGAAAGAAAAATCAGCTGATTCTGTTGGGTTTTATTGACGTCATTCTGGTCTCATCCAACCGCTGAAGCCATCGACGGTGACACTACCCAGAACAGGACGTCCCTACAAAATTGGCTAAAGAACAAGAAGAAAACTAACCGGCAGCACTGCCAAGAAATCTACGCCAAAATTAAAGGACTTCCTGGAATATCTAACAAGTCGCCTCCTCTCACTTCCCAATTCACACGCATCATGCATTGGGCCACTTTTGTGGTTCCTGTTCTCTACGCCAACCATCCATTCACACTCACATTCACACCTAGGGGCAATCAAGAATATCCAGTTAGACTACTGTGCATATCTTTGGACTGTGGGAGGAAACCAGAGTGCCTGGATCAAACCCAGACAAGCACAGTAAGACATAGGAAACTATACACAGACATGCCCTTGCCAAGCCCGAGACTCAAACCCACGACCTTCTTGTTGTGAGCCGTACGTGCTAACCAGTGCGCCACCGTGCTGCCCAAAAATGAGCTAATAAAACAGTGAAATGTCCGACATGTTCTAGTGGGGATAAAATATAGGTTACATTTACCGAACCGCTTAATCCTACTAGCATCCTGGGGAGGCTCAGCCGACTCGGAGCGAAGACGGGGTACACCCTGACCAAGCGACCATGCAAAGTCTGTGATCGCCTGCGAAATGAGTGACGAGAGGCGAAATTTTCTCAAGCGTTGCGAAGTGGGCGGGTGTGGAGTTTAACTGAGCTGAGCTTAATAACCAATCAGAGCTTCAAGATATCGATGATTGACAGATGCCGACAAAGAGTTCCCCAAAAACCTTTTCCTATTCGCTTCTATAGACTGTGTATAATTTCACATGCAGTTCAGCAGCTTTATCGCCTGTCGCTTCCTGTGTGAATGTGGCTCTGGGAGGGTTATGATGTGTGTTGGGAGGGGTTTTGGTTGTGATGTAATAGAGTAGGAGGAGTTCTGTAATTGTAATCTGTAAATAATCTCATTATGGATGCTTCAGATGGATGAAATTCATAGCTTATATGTCTGTTTATGTCTTTTTGGCGTACATATTCATACACTAGTGTGTGTGTGTGTGTGTGTGTGTGTGTGTGTGTGTGTGTTCGTTAAGATGAGCTGAGAGAAGATCCGGATCATTCCGAGTGGATTATTTTGCTCCAGCTCAGCCAGCAAATATTTAGATTTGTCCCTGGATGATTATTGCATGATTAAAAAGCCCTAATGGGGAACATTGTTTGGAGCGAGGAACATTCTCCTCCTTGAACAATTGGCACGCCTGAACATAAACAAAGCGCCGCTGAAGTGTGCCAGATCTCCAGAAGTTCTTCTGTTTGTGTTATTTCCTTTTTCTTTCTTCCTTTTTTTTCTCCCCTCCTTTATTTTAAATTTCAGACGCCGGGCCGCTGCGCCGCTTATTTGATTTTAATCTCCAGAGGTCTGAAGCATTATCTGGGCTTTGAAGGTACTACGTTCACGGCTTTATGAACAGAAGTGGTGCATATTTCATAAAAGACATAAGAGCAGTGACAGGGTGGTCCATATGTGCTTAAAATCCAGTAGGGTGCAGAAAGCACGATATTAGGAAAGGAATCACAGATTTTGGTACCTCTCTCTCTCTCTCTCTCTCTCTCTCTCTCTCTCTCTCTCTCTCTCTCGCTTCCTCTATATCTACATCTTCCATCCATTCTTCATATCTATTTGTCTCTTCCCCCTCTTTCTTCCCTTTCAATCTCTTACTGCTGTGCGTAAAAGGGAAGTGTCTAATAAAAGCCTGGTGCAAGGGGAATGACTGCAGCGCGTTCTGTCTTTTTTTTTTTTTTTTTTTTCTCTCACAGAGCAGGAAGCAGAGTCGGAGCCTGTGCCAAGTCCATGCTGAATTCCTGCCAAGAGTCGACTTGTTTGCTCGTCTCGCTGGAGCCAGAGGCTGACCTTATTAGCTGCGAGGGCAGTCGTCTTATTAAAACACATCTGGCGCTGAGGGAGCCCAAATAGTCCTCATATTGTCTTCCTGCTAGCTCCTGACCTTGCGTTACCTAGCAGGAATGCTGACAAGGGCTTCACGCATCTGTTGAAAGTTTCTGCAGCTTTCTTCCCTCCCTCCCTCCCTCCCTCCCCTTTCCTCGCTTCATTCCCTCCCGCGCTGTCTTCACTGGCGCCTGCACGGTAGCTCTGTGGGACCTGTTTTTCTTCCTCCCCCCGTTTTTCCCCTCTCACCCTTTCCCCCTGCCAGCTTTTCCCTCTCCTCCTACCCCTACCCCCCATCACAGCTGTGATTTTTTTATTTTTTTATCATTTATTTTGTCATCCTAGTGCTTTTTCAGTTTGATTCCTTTTTATTGTGCGGGTGTGTGTGTGTGTGTGTGTGTGTGTGTATTTTTATACATTATATGTACAAAGGGCGACACGGTGGCGTAGTGGTTAGCACGTCTTCCTCACTGCAAGAAGGTCCTGGGTTCAAGTCCCGGACTCTGCGAGGGTACTCGAAATTGTCTCTAGGTGTGAGCTGTTCAGCGTGTACCCCGCCAGTTAGGATGAAGTGGTTCGGCAAATGAGCGAATGAGGTATATGAAATACACTGTTCTGTATATACGGTTTTCTTTTTTATTAGCAGCTGTGGCTTGTCTGGTTATTTTTAAGTGCTTTGCTTGCCATTCCTGGCTCGGCTTTATTGTGTGCGAGAGCTTTTACGAGGCCTGTTCGGTGAAGAGAGCGTGCACACTGAGCCTGGCACGTCTTTGGTGAGAAGACGTTTATGGCCGCCATGTTTCCAGGGCATCTAAGGGCACGTGGCTCCCCGCATCAGGTGCCATCTCACTTAGTTATTAAACAATCCGTGAAAATTACGCAGTACGGAAACGATACAGATGTTATTAGAAAACCTCTTTAATCTTTTCCCACATGGGGTTTTCAAGTGGTGGTGCAGTGGTTAGAATGTCCGCCGGACAGCAAGAAGGTCCTGGGTTCGAGTCTGAGGGCATTTGCATGTTCTTCTCTGGCTTGCGTGGGTTTTCTCCTATTACTCCAGTTTCCACCAACAGTCTTAAGACATGCACATTAGGCTAACTGGCTGTTCCAAATTGCCCCAGGTGCAAGAGTGTGTGAATGGTTGTGTCGGCTAAGATAGGCTCCGGCCTTCCTGCAACCATAGCTAATGAGTGTTTGTAAGTACATTTCCATTTACGGCATTTGGCAGACAATTTTATCCAGAGTGACTTACATTTATCATTTTTATTCAACTGAGCCATTGAGGTTTAAGGGCCTTGCTCAAGGGCCCAACAGTGGCACTGTGGTGGTACTGGGGCTTGAACCACCAACCTTCAGATCAGTAAGCCAGAGCCTTAACCACTGAGCCACCACTGACCAAGTAAGTCACGTACTGTTTTTTTACGGCACTAACCAACAATTTGGACGCCATGTTGCCATTTTTCAAAATGGCCGGTACATCTCGTGTAAATTCAGTTAGCATTTGGTGCTAAGTGTAACTACAGTACGATCTGAGAGAATTTTACCAACATGTTACCGACACTTCTGGGGTAGATGTTGATATTTCTGATAGACTGGTCTCAGTTTAACCACCACAAAGCCTTTATTTTGCCCCTAACCGCTACATACCGCCTCAAACCTTTAGCCTCAGTAATGAACTGGCCTTTACCTGGCGTCTGTTTTCTCCTAGTTGCCTAGCAACGGTGATTTCAGGATTATAGCCACTTGAACAGTGAGGGAAGATCTGTGGTTTGCCTTTTCTATGTTGAAATCACAATTTAAATACATGTTTATATATGAATAGAAAACATATTTTAATTATATATATATATATATATATATAAATAATAAACATTATAATATATTGTTATGATAGATTAAAAACAGGCATACATTTTTAACGTCCTAATATTTTGCTCTCTTGCTCGTTTTCTGGACCGCTTTATCCTACTGGTATCGCGGGGAGGCCGGAGCCTATCTCAGCCAACTCTGGGCGAAGACGGGGTACACCCTGAACAGCTTGCCAGTCCATCTCAGGACATCACACACAGCCCTTCACACTGACACCTAGGGGCGATTTGGAACATCCGATCAACCTAATTTGTCTTTGGGCTGTGGGAGGAAACTGGAGTATCCAGAGGAAACCCACACCAGTACAGGGAGAACGTGCAAACACCACACAGAAATGCCCCGAGCCCGGGAATCAAACCCAGCATTTTCCCTTCTTGCTGTGAGGTGGACGTGCTAACTACTACGACACCGTGCCGCCTCTAATACTTTATTTAAAAATAATTTATAAGACGTTTAAGACTTAGTTATATATGCGTGTATCCTTTTTAATTATTTTTTTAAAATAACTTCTTTATACATTTTCACCTAAATTTCACAATTTTTATATAAAGATTGCATTATTATCACTATAATGGAAACATTTATTGTTAATTAAAACATCACTTTATTTATATTATTATTGTTGTTGTTGTTATTATTCCCACCCATTAAGCATTGCCTTCCCATCACATATGACCACCACCACCCAGGGAGGGAAAGTGTTATCCGCCCCTTTGTATGAATGAGCTCACAGATGGCTGCTGATCTATGTAACTGACAGGGATGTGAGCATGTGCCATCCCTCCCTCCGGTGGGAGCTCGGCCTCTCTCTCTCTCTCTCTCTCTCTCTCTCGCTCTCTCTCTCTCTCTCTCATACTCATACACATGCACACTTCCTGTGCATCCAGTGAGTCAAAGCGGAGGTAATTGCATCATGAGGCAGTGTGCCTTCTGTAAATAAACAAAGCGTAGCATCAGGAGTTGTGTTTATTTGGACTCCTTTCAGCTGGAGACGAGCTTCAGGGGAAAATCGAAGGCGATGTGTCAGCCTGTGGATTGTGGTTTAATGGACACACATGCAGAAAGTGTTCTGTGTTTGTCATTCCTGACCTATAAATATACCGTATCACTAACAGGCTTATAATGTTAACTAGAAAGGCATTCAGAGAGCGCAAACCTCCGCCAAGGACAACAGTCGACTTTTCTATGATGTACAAATCTGCAATCCAATAAACTCTATTTGTGTGGATTATATTTCCAAAAGTATTAGAAGTATACCAGAGATATGGTGATAAGAAGTAATCCTCATGCACCCCGGAAAGGCGGATTGTGATTTCATGTTTCAACATGGGCAGGACGGTGGTGTATTGGTTAGCAACCCCTGGATTGGTGAGGGCTTTTGTGTGGAGTTTGCTTGTGCCGACAGTCCAAAGATATATGTTTTAGGCTAGTTAGCTGTTCCAAATCGCCCCCTACCAAGTATGAGTAGGAATAGTGTGTGTGTGTGTGTGTGTGTGTGTGTGTGTGTGTGTGTGTTGGCTCTGTGATGGACTGGCGAGCTGTTTGGGGTGTGTCCCGCCCCTGAACAGCTGAACAGCTCGCTAGAGCATCGCAGTGCCACCATTCACACAAACATTTACACTTACATTTTATCTAGGGACAATTTGAAACAGCCAGTTAGCGAAACGTATAAGTCATCGGACTGTGGGAGAAAACCGGCGTACCAGGATGAAACCCACGCAAGTACAGAGGACACATGCAAGCACACGCAAACTTCACACAGAAAAGCCCTCGCCATACACAGGGAGTCGAACCTCCTTGCTGTGAGGCGGGCATGCTAACCACTGCGCCACCGTCCCACCTTATCCTAAACAGGGAAGGAGAAAAAGATTCTCATTACGTTTTTTTCTTTTTTCTCGGACTGATTTCCACATCTGTGCAAACGTTTGCTCGCCGTAGCACAAACATACCATACCCCACACACGGTACTTTCTACTAATAAGTCGAATCAGTGCCGTCAACGTCCATTTCTTTCTCAGGACTCATCGGTGAGGCAGTTCATGCGTGAGTGTGCGCTGATTCATTCATGTTTTCCAGCCTGTTTGTTCCGCACAGCTCCCAGTGGGCCAGGTGCTGCCGCCGACTCCCTCTGCGTGAATGGGAAATGTGCTGTTGAGTTATGATGAAGAACAGGCCTGCTCTGCTCCAAGACTTTCACACACACACACACACACACACACACATATATATATATACACACTTCCATAATATCCGTTCGCAGTCAGTCACCCCATTTAGTGCTGGAAGCAGCTTGAGGTGAAGTGCATGAGCTCTGAATGGAGCGGGGAGGCACGCTAACTTTCACTACGCTCCAAAAATCTGGCGATAAAAATGTTACTTTAATGCTGTTTCTTTATAGACGAAGTGTAATCATTTTTTGGTCCCACAGGGGATTGCTTTAAGCCTACATGGACTAGAAACTCTGCCTTTGCACCAATAAAAATGTTAATATCTATGCATGAAAATTTCGTAGCATAGTCTGTAAAAAATGGCTCAACGCACGCCATCTAGTGGTTAAAAATCTTGCATCGTGTACCTTGTAAGGCCGGTGATGCTGTACGGTCATGGTACTTCTCTAGATCGTAATTTTTTTTACTTTCAAATATTTACGTTTCTGTGTGGAGTTTGCATGTTCCCCCTGTGCTTGCATGGGTTTTCTCCGGGTATTTTGTTGCTTTTGATAGAATGAGTCTAGAATGGCTAGCAGCGGCTAGCGTTAGCAATTAGCTTTGGATGATTCAGGACTGCATCTTTTGTGTGTGTGTGTTTGTGGGTGTGTGTTGGGGGGGTCATATACCTACTAATGGTATATGTGGCTAAAAGGATAGTGGTGGCGCAGTGGTTAAGCCTCTGGGATACTGATCCGAAGGTTAGGGGCTCAGTTCCCAGTACCGCGACTGCTGGGCCCTTGAGCAAGGCTCTTATCCCTGAATTGCTCAGTTGTATTAAAAAAAGGGAAAAAAAATGTAAGTCACTCTGGATAAGGGCATCTGCCAAATGCCATAAATGTAAATGTATATGTGCCTATATCCTAGGTGCAGATTATCCAATCAGAACACACGATTGGTCATATCCAATGGATAAAGATGGAATAATATACATATTGAATATCGAATAAGGTTCCAGGTGTTTTGATTGGCAGAACAATGTTATTTGTGACTTACAACCATGTCTTCTTATGTGTTGTTTATTTAGTCAATCATATTTTTATTTATTTATGAATAGGTGTGAGTGCGAGTGTGGATGGTTGTATGTGTGTTGGCCCTGCGATGGCCTGGTGAGCTGTTCAGGGTGTACCCCACCTTCGCCCAGAGTAGGCTGAGATGGGCACCAGCCTCCCCGTGACCCTAATTAGTTTTGAGCGGCTTAGAACATGAATGAATGAATGACGATGTGCGGTTAAGTGCATCCCAGAGTTCTCGGCGAGTTGGTGAAGTGACTACATGACCAGATCGCGGTGCGTCGTGGTTAGAGATTCGTTTATCAGGGTGACTCAAATAAAAACCTTTTAAAAAAGTTTGCAAAGAATTTCCAGAGACGTCTGAAATGATAGAAGGCTCGCGATGAGCGGGAGAGTGGAATGGAGATGAGGTAGAAAATACCCCCAGAAACACACACACACACACACACACACACACACACACACACAGACACACACACAGACACACAGACGAAAACAGAGGGGGGGGCCTCACCCCAGCGCCACTACAAATGTCAGCATAACTGTACAGTGATATTCAACCACATTCCTTACCAGTGTGTGTGTGTGTGTGTGTGTGTGTGTGTGTGTGTGTGTGTGTGTGTGTGTGTGTGTACAGAGACAGACAGCCTTTTTATTTTCCCTCCTTTGCAGTGGATCACA
>JAQMYF010000001.1:65202327-65228178 GCA_030014195.1 Neosilurus mollespiculum
AATTCTGTATTTGTGTGTGTGTGTGTGTGTGTGTGTGTGTGTGTGTGTGTGTATTCCTCTTGGCAGACAGCACAGCTGTGTTTATTCTATATTTGTTGTGTTTATTGTTGCTCTGGCTGCAAGACGTAGATGCATATAACGTGTGTGTGTGTGTAAGATGGCTAAGCATACAACCTCAGTGACAAGAAGTTCAACATTCCAGCTTGTCAACACTCAGTCCACAGCTGCCAATAACACACACACACACACACACACACACACACACACACACACAATGTGTATTTGCAATGCCAAGTTCATTTTTACTATTTAATCATGATTTTTATTAGCATTTAGCAACACTTCCTGCCTTTTATTAGCATGTTTACAATATTTCACTACCGCATTATTAGCTTTGTTTAGTGAATGTTAGCATATTAGCTTGCAATATTTACAGGTTTATTATTTATTTATCAACACAATTCATTAATAAAAGGACTTTTCTTATTTTGGTGTGTTTACAATATATTTCTAGCATAGCACATGTAGCTTTCTTCGATTAGCATGTTTGAAATGATTTTTGGATTAGCAATTAGCATGTTTGTAATAGCTTATGCACATTTTACCTTGTAAATATAGCTTCTTTATTAGCATCTTTGAAATTATTATTTTTTAGCTAATCATGTCTTTAACAGTTTTTTTTAACTTATCATGTGTTTAACTTTTTTTTTGTATGGTGTAATTTGCTTACTGTATATTAATTGTGTTTGTATTCATATTTTAAATATCATGTCTTAACATGTGTGCAGTACACTTTTAGCTTAGTGGAATTAGCTTTACTTTTAGAGTATTAGCATCCTGGTTAGCAATTAGCGAACAATTCTAAGCTAATCTGTTTACTTTCGTACACTATATTAGCTTTAAATTTAATAAAAGCTGCAACTACAGAATCTTTGCCATCTGACCTCTGGGTTTGACCTATCTGAATCTGATTCCCACTCAGAACCCGGGTTCTGTGGTTCTTCAAAAGGAAGGCCACGCCTTTATTTCTTTGGTTCTCTTTATTTCTGTCTCTCAGTAGGAGGTAAAGTCCTGTAGTGATGAAAGTGGTGCCTGGACAGAGATAAAACTGGTGTTGTAATACATTCCAAACCCCCACTGAAGAGACTAGACACAAACACACACACACACACACACACACACACACACAAACACAAACACACGCATGCACTGCAGTAACTCTACTGCAATCCTCATCAGCAATCAGCAGCACCATGTACGCCTGTTATTCCTCTGAGGTCAGGTTTAAACATCTTGTGTAGACCTCAGATAATCTCTCTCTCTTACACACACACACACACACACACACACCGATAGACCATGCAGTCTCTACAAATCTTGGCCTGCCAGTGCTCCCTATTGTTTGCCTGTGAGTGTTTTCACACAGCGTGACTCCCAACAGATGGTCAGTAGTGAGCTCGGTGTGTGTGTGTGTGTGTGTGTGTGTGTGTGTAGTGGCCTTGCCTGAGGCCCCCACTCACAGGGGACCGTTGGGCTCTTATCTCGCACAGAACATATGCAGCATGTATGGCCATGGTCACCAAGCGGCTTAGGGAGGGGGAAAGGAGTGTGTGTGAAAGAAAAGGTCTGTCCTCTGTCTTCTCTCCTAGCCAAGATGAAAAATAGCTCCATGCCTCTTTTTTTTTTTTTTTTTTTTTTTTTTTTTTTTTGGAGTGATGTGATAGAGAGAATACCAAGAGAATGCCCTCAGAGACGTATTTCTTCTGTGTACATGCACACTTTCCACTTGCTCATTCATGCAGCAATCCAATCAGCCAATCATGTGGCAGAAGCACAATGCATTAAATGATGCAGATACATGAAGAGCTTCAGATATTATTCACACACAACATTCTCTTCTGGGCCATCCAGAGGGCCAAATGAATAAATCATTAAGAAGACCAAAGAAAATGTGTACTCGTTTTAAGACAGAGCATCAGTCCTGTAGTTCATGGTCCATTAAAGAGTACCTACTCTCGAGCTAGAGCAAACAACGTTCACCAGTCACAAAATGCAGGTGCACAGCAAGCCTTGAGACTTGATATGGTCTCAAGGGTAAAAACCTGAGCCTCTTCTTGGACTCAAAGGTAAAGACTTAATTTGACACTCATCAGTAGTAGCTTATGAACATGTAAATTCTTTCATGACTTAAAACTTGAGTTAAAGACTTAACATATTCAAAGGGGTAAAAATTAAGACTTGACATGTTCTCAAGGGTAAAGACTCAAGACTTTGCTTGGACTCAAGGATAAAGACTTAACTTGGTTTCAGGAGTAAAGATTAAGACTTTACTTGGTCTCATGGGTAAAGACTGAAGGCTTGACATGGTCTCAAGGGTAACAACTTGAGACTCTACTTGGAGTCTTAATGTAAGGACTTAATGTAATGTAGGCTTGACCCTTGAGACCATGTCAAGTCTTGAATCTATGCCCTTAAGACCAAATCAGTCTTAATGTAAGTGTTTGCCCTTACATTTCAAGTCTTGAGTCTTTACCTTTGTGTCCAACTCAAATCTTGAATCTTCAAGTCAAGCCTTAAAGTCCTAAGTCAAGAAAGACTTTTTCTATTCACAAGTTGTTACTGACATGTTCCAAGTTGCACAAATCTGAGGGCGTGTCTCTGTCTACTACAGAGGTTCTGGGGGTGATGTTTAAGGAACTAGAATCAACCTTGGTTGAGAATGAAAAACAACCAGGATTGGAAAACAGGGCTAAAGTTATTAAGTTTGTCCAAAAGTTTTTGTTTCTGAAGAAGTACCTTTGGTGGAAATTCACCAAAATGTTTCAATGATCTTGGACGTGTTGAGTCTTAAGGTGTTTCCTGAAGGTTCTGTGAAATTCTGACGAATTAACAAAGCTTGGGAAATCTTGTCAAAATGGCAGAGCTTGATTTTGTACCATGCAGTGAGTTAATGGCTTTGATGTATTTGTCATGTTGTTTACTTGTAGAAAGAGGTGATGTGGGTTAAACATGTGCCCTGTTGAGTGTCTTCATGTAAGTGGGTAAAGTTCTTTTGGTAACTCTGGTGGCTAGCAGGCGGATGCTGAAGTTAATTTGACCAGCTATACAACACCATGAAGAGTATTGTAACAGTTATCCTTAAGCTGGTTAGCTGGTTGAGGCTTGCATGGTGGCATAGTGGTTAACACATCCGCCTCACAGCAAGAAGGTCCTTGGAGTTTGAGTTCTGGCCTTGGGTGTTTCTGTGTAGAGTTTGCATGTTCTTCTTGTGCTTGTTTGGGTTTTCACCAGGTACTCTGGTCCTAGAGTTCACAGTGAGTATGAGTGTGAATGGTTGTGTGTGTGTTGCCCTATAATTCTCTGGCAAGCTGTACAGGGTGTACTCCGCCTTCACCCAGTGCTGGCTGAGATGGGCTCCTGCCTCCGCATGACCCTAGTAGGATTAAGCGGTTTGGCAAATGAGTGACTGGTTGAGGTTTGTTACCACAAAGTATTTGATGATGATATTAGGCATAACGAGCTTGAGTTTGATGATGAATTGAGGAGTTTGCAAAGAAGAGAAGTCTTTCCCCAAGCTGAAAGTACGATAGCATTTTTTTTTCTTTTTTACCTTTTTCATCTTACCATCTTCTCCATCTCTCCTTTTCCTCCTTGATTTTCCTCGCATGTCCACACATTTTATTCTTTTTTGCACATTGGTGTGCTTTTTAATCCTCGTTGTATCCCCTGATTGTCTGATAGAGTCGTGGCAGCATTCTTTATTTCTCTGCTTCTCCTCTCTATTGTTTTTCTCCTTCAAATCTCTCTATCCCTCTCTTGCTCTCTTCCTGCACAGGAAGGATAAAGAGGAAGTGGCACAGGGGGCGGCCGCCACTGTTTCCACATGACCCTCCTTCAAAAAAACACAGCGGTTCTTTGTTAAAGCCTCCTCTGTCCTCCGCGTGTGTGCGTAAACCACTTACCGCTACCCCCAGCTAGAGCGCCGACCAACTGTGAGCACTCAGCCGAGAACCAGCCAAGGATTAGCAATGGCTGTGAGAGGTTTAACACACATGTAGGCACACACTAAGAAGCAGTGGATGCACAAACCTATGGTATTTTGCATAGATATACAGAAGCATAGGAATTAATAAAACAGCTTACTGGGATATACATTGCAAACACACTGCACATATTTGCACACACATTTCATTTACACCCAGTTTTAATCTCACGACATTCAAGCAAACACTCCTATAATCAAACATCCTTGAAGGTACAACAAAACAAATGAAGCATTAAGTGTATCCAGATATTCAGCATATTCGCTCACTACTATGTATGGATGGGAGTGTGTGGGAGGGGGGTGTTCTGGTGTGTAGACATAACTATATCACCACCTGTCATACCCCAGCCCCTCAGCCTCCTCCTTACCTCCCTCCCCTTCTTTTTCACCATCTAACTGCTTCAATCAATAACCCTGTGAGCATGCAAAGGCCTCTCCTGGCCTGTTTCCTCCACAGAACTGTGGTGTTGCTGAAAGCGAGAGAGAGCGAGAGAGGGAGAGAGAGAGAAATAAAAAGCTGGGGAAGTTGAAGCAAAGGAAAATGAGCAGGCAGACAATCTATACTGACTGCACCAAGTGTAAGACTTTTTACAGGATCCGTTTATCAGCCAAGACAAGCACAACAGTGGAGCTCAGTGTGAATACTACAGCCCCGAGCAAGGTTCATACAACACGCTATCACATGAGACAGTGTTTTTTTCTGCGCCTCTTTGTTATGCACACATACACAGTCTCATGTGAGGGAGCCGAGCATCCATTACTTAGTTAACCCCTGGCTTGCAGTGCTGTAACCCCTGTTGAGTGTGTAACATGCCTGTGACTAATTATGTGCTTTTTTGTACACATTCTCCTGCCTCTGGCAATGTTCTACGCATTGCCAGCCATAACCCAGGCTCTAAGTATAACAATTCACCAAGCACCTGCTCTAACCAAACCTCTGTGCCCAGTAGTGCGCTCACTACACTTCATATCCCAGCTTCTGAAACAAATACTGTGGCAACCTATTCTCAAAATCCCAAGCACAACATCCTTCACGCATCAGATCTCAGCTTCTGTACCACATACCCATCAAGAACTAGACCCAATACCAGACTCACCTAGCCCAGCAAAACCTAGTTAGATGTACCGGCCCCAGCTTTGATAAACAACACTATACACTTTACCAATCAAATTCCAGCTTTTGTCCTCAATAGCAAACTCACTATCCACCCCACCATCCCACAGCTACTGTAGCTAACATTGTAGCCACTACTTTTTGTACATTACAGCATCCGACAGACGCCCTTAACTAGGGCAACTTACATTTTTATTTTATTTTTATACATCTGAGAATTTAGGGGACCCAGGGCCTTGCTTAAGGGCCCAACAGATTGTTGGTACTGAGGCTTGAACCCCCACAACCATCTGATCAGTAACTCAGAGCCTTAACCACTGAACAACGCCTGTGCCCAGGACTAGAACCCAGGACCCTCTTGCTGTGATGCGGACGTACTAACCACGATGCCACCATGACCCCCGACCCTGAAATCTGCGTGGTAAAATGATTCGTTTAATCACATATCTTTTTCTGACAACGCTTGATAGCACCAAGCTAGCTTGTAATCATTCTTGAGTCATGAATGACTAGCTGTTTTCTTGAAATAGGCTGTTGCCACCTAGTGGAAGGGTGATGAGTTAGGTTTCATGGTAATGGTTGATGCAAAGAAGGTATGATAATCATATTCTTGAAAGTTATCGTGGGCCAAATAAAATGAGTTGACAGGCCGGATTTGGCCTGCACACCTTAAATTTGACATCTGTGCTCTGTATCAACCAGGGCAGTGGTGGCTCCATGGTTAAGGCTCTTGGTTACTGATCAGAAGGTCGGGGGTTCAAGCCTCAATCCCACCAATCTACCACTGTTGGGACCTTGAGCAGGGCTCTTAACCCTCATCTGCTTAGTTGTACAAATGAGATAAGGGCGTTTGCCAAATGCTGTAAAAGTAAAGGTATCGACCCCTTCCCACACCATCTGCAAATCAGCAAATCACCCAAAACCTATTTCTTCACCCACCCATGCTAGCATAGACATACAGCTTTCCCTTCCACCCTTCATCATTACCCAGCCTCTACACCGAGCACCCCGCCCGCTGCCCAAAAAATTCCAGTGTATCTTCACTCATCAGTGCATCCTCTAAGCCTTGTACTCCATTAAGTCTTCCATCCGGCACCCTACTCACCTATTTCCCATTGCCCAGGTCACAGTGTGCTGTTACACATTACCACTACATTAAACATTTTCATTCTCTCTTTCGCACACTGACCTGCCTCACCCTTCACTGAAGGACTGAATGCATTATTACCTCTTTTTTCCCTTGTACTGAAATATCAGTGTATATTTCAGTCTGTCTGTTTCTGCCCTCTGGTCTCCGCTGGCTTATTACATGTGTCAGTGTAGAGCGAAAGAAAGAGAGAGGCCTGCAGGTTTGATTATTATAGGGCAGCTTGTCCATTTGAGGCTGGTCAGGCTGTAGCCATTGTAATCCAGTGTCTCGCTACACACTGAGAGGCTTCCTGCATTAGATTTCCTTTTATGAATGCCTAATGGCCGTGGCTATCTCTTACGTACCATCCCTGTAAATGAATGCTTGGGGGGGATTTAATGCTCGAATGAGACCATATATATTATTTGTCTATCTCATTTCATTCCGTCTGTGTTTAAGGAGACACAATGTTGGAGGGGGAAATAGAAAGAAGTCTGTGTGGTGGGGTGCGAGTGCTCGAAAGATGCTGCAGAGGTCTCTGATTTCTAGCCTTTGTATGCATGCTGTTGTAATGCTTTTGTCTCTCGCTCTCTCTCTCTTTTTTCCTCTCTCGCTCTCGGCTCTTGTCTGTGCTGTGACTTGCTCCTGTGTGTGACGGCACACTGCTGGGTCAGGTGTATTGATCAGGCATGCTGGGTGCTGAAGGTACACCGATTTTGCATTTTATGTGCTCCGATCTGCCTGCGTGGCACTCGCTGACCTCGCATGGGCCCAGATGTGCTGACGTACTGACCCAACGCAAAGTCAACCACCTGAGCAGTTTCCCATGAGTAATTTCGCCCGAAGTTAGCGTTTTCATGGTTTAATACTGCAGGGCATTTTCAGCATGGTTGTCCCGGAAACACTGGGCTTTCATTCAGATTTTAAGGGGAATGTGTCATCGGCACCCCGAACCCGGCGAGGGCATTCCTATGTGGAGTATGCATGGTTACTTAGGTTTCTTCCAGGTACACTGGTTTCCTCCCTCAGTCTAAAGACATGCAGATTAGACTAATTGGCTGTTTCAAATTGCCCCTATGTTACTGTCACTGCTTGGGCATGCACATGAGGGACTGACCACACCTTGCCTGGCCCGGGACCCGAACCCAAGACCTTCTTGCTGTGAGGCGGAAGTGCTATCCACTACACCACTGTGCCGCCTGTTACACAGTCATGTTTTGACCAATTATAGTTTGTGGAAAGGTGTATGTTTGAGCTCTGCAGGTGTGTGTGTGTGTGTGTGTGTGTGTGTGTGTGTGTGTGTGTGTGTGTGTGAACCAAGGCTGTCAGTTCTCTGACCTTGCTCCAGCAGCAGTGTATTTGCCCTGACTGTTTAACTTCCTGATAGGAACCCGTAACAATGATAACACACTTGCTCTCTCGTTCGCACTTTCTCTGTCTGAGTGTGAGATCGAGTGAGCTGTGATACGCAGTGTGAAGGTGTGTGCGTGCGTGTGGGTGTGTGTGTGTGTTGGCCATTTCTGTGTAAGTGTGAACCGCTGTACCTTGCTAATTTTTTTTTTTGTCTCTTCTTCTTCTTTTCTGCTTTCTTCCCCTAACAATTAATCAATGCGTCCTCTCTGTGCGTTCCGTGGAAATGACACGATCGTCCAGCTCTTTAAATTGAGTAACTGCTCAGTTTTCGTGTGCCGAAGGTGTCCTCTTTCCATCTTAAAGCGCTCCTTTCATGTCTGTTAGATTGGCGACGAAATGAAGGGGGTGGGAGAGGAGCGGTGTACTTATCCAGCCGTTTGTTCTCCGTCTCCTCCACGCGTTTGTGATCCTGCAGTGGAACGTGAACATGATTGCTGAGCTGAGAAGGCTTTTCTAACCTCCCCCATGCTAAACCTCTCCGTTCACTGTGAATCTTTTTTTAGTTGTCATTGTTGCTGCTGTGATTTTAAATGCCAGTGGAGATGTATTCACGGGCCTGGAGCGTGCAGATGCCCCTCGCAGAATGTCATCAGAATACAGATAACAGGAACCTATACGTAGCTGCCTTCCAGAAAGAAAATGTCACACTTAGAAAAAGGGAAAGAAGGTTTTAACTTCAGATCCTGCCTCCGGTTAACTCGTATTGTTCCTGTCCTGATGTTTTTTCGATCTGCTTCCTTTCCTTCTCTGTTCTGTAACAGAACCTTATATTATAGTGACTCATGGATGATAAAGCACATTGTGAGGTAGCTAATGTGGTCCTTTGCTGTGTATGCTGAAAGACATGATCTTATTTCAGGCCTCCAGGCAAATCTCTGGATTGTTTTTTTTTTTTTTTTGGTTTGTTTCCTCCATGCAGTTCTGCTTTCGACCAGCAGAGGGCATGTGGAGCATGTCTAAGAGTGACCGCCTGTTCGTCATGCCTGTAGGAAGGAAAACTTGCTTGGACCCCGTGTTGTGTTGATTCATCTGCAGTAACCACTTATCTTGGCTATGCTAACAGTGGATCTGGATTGGCTGACTCTGAGCAAATGCGGGGTACACCCTGAACATCTCGCCAATCCAACACAGGGCCAACACACACAAAACCGTTCGCACTCACACCTAGGGGCAATTTATTCATTAATTTATTCCCTGAATCCTGTTAGGGTCGCAAGGAGGCTAGAGCCCGTCTCGGTCGACTCTGGGGCAAGGTGGCGTACACCCTGAACAGCACGCCGGTCCATCGTGGGGCAACACGCACAACCATTCAAATGAAATTAATGCCACCTGGCAAGGTGGGACTGCTGCTTGAATTATTCATTGTGGTATCAGTATTGGCATCATTCTGATTTTCCAAACTGCATTTTCCTATTAGGGTCGCCGGAAGGCTGCAGCCTATCTCAGCCAACTCTGGGCAAAGACAGGGTACACCCTGAACAGCTTGCCAGACCATCACAGGGCCAACACACACACGATCATACACACTCACACTCATACCAAGGGGCGATTTGGAACAGCTGCTTAGCGTAGTGTGCATGCCTTAGGACTGCTGGAGGAAACCGGAGTACCCGGAGGAAACCCACACAAGCACAGGAAGAACAGCCGGGGGCTCGAACACAGGACCTTCTTGCTGTGAGACAGATGTGCTAACCACTATGCAGTACTGCTATCAAAAGTACTGTCCAGAACATATGATAAACATTAAGCTTTAAGCTTGATACCCTCCCTAAAAAAACTCTTATAGAATATTAGGAGACGTCTATACATATTTATGTCCTTGTCCTCTTCCTGTACGTTCGTGTCCTTCACATCTTCGGCGAGCTTTCATTAATCGAAGGGGCCTGTTGTGATTGTGGTGCATAATACCTCAATTACCCCTGTGCCCTGGCTAAGCGTGCATAGCTGTGTGTGTGTGCGTGTGTGTGTGTGTGTGTGTGTGTGTGTGTGTTGGGGGGGTATGTGGTGCTCCGCCTTCTCCTCGCAGGGCTTTTATTAGAAACGACATGGCCATTACAGAGTGCCCCGGTGCACAGGTTCCTAACGAGACCCTGAATAGAGCAGCCATTAGAGTGTGTACTGAGAAAATCGATGCGAAACAGTGCAGAGGAGGACTCGCCGAGGGTCTGCTGGATTTATGGCGGTATTAGTGAAGAGGAAGCTCATGTGTGGGACGTACACTACAGGATTTGTAGTCCAATTTTATTTCCGATTTGCCCTTCCAAAAGGGCAAGTGCAGGGTGTGAGTGAGGGTAAACGATTCGTCTTGAGCTTTCCGGCCACGCTCATTTGATTTCCATCTCGCGCCTTTGATCTGTGACTGAAAACTTGTAAATGGTGATGAAATTGAGGATAAGCTAACACAGATATGGATCCATCTACAGCTGGCATTCTTGCTTTTTTTGTTGATTTTTTAAAAATATGATTTATTTAGTTATAAAACTACTGCATACACTCTCATGAGCAAAGATGATCGATTCTGTTTAAAGTCTTTATCATAAAGGTTCGCCCCAGTAGAGCATTATTTAGTGATCAAACCTATTACATGGGGCATCCTGCAGTCAGTAAGGCTAGCTGAAGCCCAGTTTTAAACTGTAGCAGGGCTTGCTGAATTGACAGGGCAGTAAGAGGCGGAGTTTGCTGAATTGACAGATCAGGAAAAGTCGGAGCTTATTAAATTGATATATTAGGCTCGCTGAATTGACAGGTCAGTGAGAGGCGGGGCTTGCTGTATTGATAGGCCAGGAAGAGGCAGGGCTTGCTCGGTGAGAGGCGGTGTTTACTGAACTGACGGGTCGGTGAGAGGCGGTGTTTACTGAACTGTCGGGTCGGTGAGAGGGGGTGTTTACTGAACTGACGGGTCGGTGAGAGGCGGTGTTTACTGAACTGTCGGGTCGGTGAGAGGCGGTGTTTACTGAACTGACGGGTCGGTGAGAGGTGGTGTTTACTGAACTGACGGGTCGGTGAGAGGCGGTGTTTACTGAGCTGACGGGTCGGTGAGAGGCGGTGTTTACTGAACTGACGGGTCGGTGAGAGGCGGTGTTAACTAAACTGACGGGTCGGTGAGAGGCGGTGTTTACTGAACGCGATGGCTCAGTGGTTCACACTGTCACCTCACAGCGAGCACATTCTGTGTCTGAATCATGGCCAAGGCTCTTTCTGTGTGGAGTATGCATGTTTTTTCCTGTGCATGTGTGTGTTTCCTCTGTGTTCTCTGGTTTCCTCCAGCAGTCCAAACTCATGCTCATGAGGTCAACTGGCTATTTTCAGTTCTCCATAGGTGTGAATGTGAGTGTGAGCGGATGTCTGTGTTGGTCCTGCAGTAGGCCTGTTCAGGGTGTACCTCTGCCTCTCATCCTGAATCAGCTGGGATTGGCTCCAGTTTTTCCACATCACCCTGATGGATAAGCGGTGCAGATAATGGAGTGATGGTTGTTTTATTGACGCTGGCTACAAGTGTGAGGAAGCGAAACGATTAATATTGAAAGTTATTTCAATTTTTATGTAAGATGTATTTTTTTAACCTTCTTTTGTTATTGCTGAGCATGTCACTCATTGTTTGTTATTTGTCGAGCGTAACTTTGTGGTTTCAGAGATCAGGGCGTTGTTTGTGAACTTGCCAAGTGAAAACCTCAACAGCCGGTGTGTGTCATCAGTTGGACACACCCTTTTATGCAAATACAAAGCTATTTGGTCTGAACAACTGAGCAAACATTCATGGGTTTGAAGTGTAACATAACAGACGGCTGAGCACATGGCCTGTGAATCACTGTGTATGTTAACGATAAGATCTTAACGGCTGTAGAGGCAAACAATGCTTTACTTCCTGTTATAACATTGACACGGCTTCTCTATGCTTCCTATTTGGCTTTCTTTACTTACACTGACATTCTCTCTCTCTCTCTCTCTCTCTCTCTCTCTCTCTCTCACACACACACACACACACACACACAGAGTGTGCATGGTCAGCAGAGGTCAGGGCCGTGCTGGGAGGCAGACGGTTAAGGACTCCTTTCACCCCACTGTGACTGCCCAGTCAGGCAGGAAGTGCAAATCGATTGCACTTACCCTTTTCCTGTTCCTGCATCCCTGGTGTCACAAGCTGCAAAGCATCAAGCAATCATGACGGAAAGAAACGATGATAGAACAGGAATCAGCATCCCAGATCTCTTCATGTTCTCCCTGTGCTTGCGTGGGTTTCCTCCGGGTACTCTGGTTTTCTCTGACAGTCTAAAAACATGCACGGCAGGCTAATTGGCTGTTCCAAATCACCCCTATGTTGTATGTGTGTGTTGCCCTGCAGTGGCCTGGAGAGCTGTTCAGGGTGTACCCCGCCCTCACCCAGAGTCGGCTGAGATGGGCGCCGGCCTCCCCGCGACCCTAATTAGGATTAAACGACTTAGAAAATAAATGAATGAACATTAAAAAGTAATTTCTGATCAGATCTAATGTTTCAAATTCCAGAAAACAATAATCAGACAAAAAAACAAACCTTTCCCATGTGGTCGGGGTATAAATATATTAAATTTAATTTTTTTTTTTTCAAACTCTTCTCACAAAACCTCAGCATTATCTCACCAGGGCACGTCTGCATGTTAAAGGTCGCATCCTTGCGTTCCCAGTCACGTCCTGTGAATCATTTCTCTCTCCATCTGCAGTGAAACCTGAAGTCAGCAGTCTCTCATTAAACAGCGCTGCAGAAACGGTGACCCGAATGAACGAGTGCCGAACTCGCTGTGCTCTGTGCTCAAGCAGCTCATCCCGCGCTCCAGACACTCGCATGGGACAGCGGGAGAAACGCCGAGCTAGGACTGGACTCGGAATGAATCCGTATGTTCAGTTAAGGTCAAAATGTTCAACTTAAATAAACTTTACCAGCACGAAACTTCCCAAAAGTAAGGGCTGGAGTCGATTTATAATATATAAATACTAAAAAAAAAAAAAAAATACTAAAAATGCAATGACGCAAATGTGAAAATAAATAAACAAAAATAAATAAATAAATAAATAAATAAAATTGATTAACACTGTTAACAATGCAAAGCTGATTATTTTCCTTTATTACATGACTCATTTGAATACTCAATTCTGATTGGTCAATCACACCATTGTGAAGTAAAACAATTAATAAAATAATTTCTAAATCAATATTTACCTATACATTTGCTAAACCGCCTTATCTTACAAGGGTTGCAGCCCTGGGTGAGGGCGGGGTACACCCTGAACAGCTCACCAGCACATCACAGGACCAACAAAAACACGTGATTTGGAACAGCCACTTAGCCTAATGTGCATGAACTGTGGGAGGAAACTGGAGTACCCAGAGAAAAACCCACACGAGCACAAACCCCACACCAAAACGCCCTAACCGAGCCTGGGACCTTCATGCTGGGAGGGGGGCGTGCTAACCACTACACCGCCATGCTGCTCCTAAATCATTATTTTGTGTCGAATTGAGATTATAATCGTGTAATAAGCGGGTGAATATACAGCAAGCTGGTCATTATCAAAAAATTGGGGATTCCAACATGGATGTCTTAATGCCTTCAATTCTGTTTTTAAATAAAAAAAGGTCTAGTTGTGTAAATCTAGAGCCCCTTAAGCTTTCCTCCGTGTCCCTCTGAAGGACTCTAGAGCTTTCTAATTAGGCAATTTATAAAAGCTAAGGATGTTTAACTATCGAACAAACTCTTAAAAGATGATTAAGATCAAACTGCTTGTGTTTGAGTTCCATCTGGAAGAAAGTGCTGAGGAAGGAAAGGGGGATGAAGCAGCTTCCGAGGCACTGTGTTAGAGAGAGAGAGAGAGAGAGAGAGAGAGGACAGCATTGCCCGGAGAAATGAGATTTTATTCACTTCCTCTTTCGCTCTGCACCTTGCAATATATTCTAAATGCTATACCAACCGCTATATATCCTTTATTCATTCATTTACTATCTAAGCCGCTTAATGAGCTTAATAGAGGCTGGAGCTCATCTCAGCCGACTCTGGGCGGGGTACACCCTGAACAGCTCGCCGGGCCATTGCAGGGCCAACACACACAACCATTTACACTCACATTCACATCTAGGGGCGATTTGGAACTGCCAATCAGCCTACTGTACATGTTTCTGGACTGTTGGAGGAAACCTAAGTACCCGGAGGAAACTCACACAAGCACGGGGAGAACATTCAAACCGCACACAAAAACGCCCTCGCCGAGCCCGGGAATCGAACCCAGGACCTTCTTGCTGTGAGGCGAACGTGCTGACCACTGTGCCACCGTACCGCCCTATTGCCATATCCTGTACATTATAAGGCAAATAAGACCTGGGCTCAAGTCCAGGGGTCAGCGAGGGCGTTTCTGTGTGGAGTCTGGAGTTCTCTCCGTGCTTCCATGGGCTTCCTCTGGGTACTCCGGTTTCCTCAGTCCAAAGACACGTACATTAGGTTAATCAAGTGTGAGTGTGAATGGTTGTGCATGTGTGTTGGACCAGTGATGGTCTGGTGAGCAGTTCAGGGTGTACCCCGCCTTCGCCCGGAGTCGGCCGAGATAGGCACCAATCTCTCTGCGACCCTAGCAGAATAAAAAGCAGCTCAGCATATAATCCTGCTAGGGTTGCGGGCAGGCTGGAGCCTATCTCAGCCGACTCTGGGTGAAGGTGTAGGAAACTCTGAACAGCTCGCCAGTCCAACACAGGGCTAAAACAGGCAACAGCAACTATTTAACACAAACACACAACCATTTCCTTTTGTAGGGAATTAGTACAGGGTCATAATGAGATCCTTATTACTTACCTCATGTATTAACAGTAAAGTTTACTCTTATTATTTACATCACAACCTTCTATTGTTTGTCTTTTGATCCTGGAACGTTTTCTTTTCCCTCTGGTCTTGATTGACCCCCCTGACCACCGCCACGTATATAATTTTGCCTTATCTTTCCGTCACGTGCACATAAAGTGTAATATATACTCCGTCCCTGCTGTCTCCAGCGAGTTTAATTAATCGGGCGAATGACCGAGGCGGAGTGGTGTGCGTTTGTACTGAAAGACGCTGTGTCTCGAGGCTGTGGTGTCTGGACGCTGTAGGGAAGAGGACACGGTCGTGGTAGGTGGTCAGGGATGTGACCCACGTCGGGATCTTCTGCTCTGATTAGAGATGGCGTGATAGCATGGTGTTTGTCCCTCACAGGAAGTTCAGAGCTAATTAGGCTCGGGAGGCTGGCTGGAGGGTCGATGGGGTCTGGGTTCTGTTCTGGCGCTGACTTGTCCCATGCTTGAGCATATTTACTCAGCAGCTTTTAACACGAGTGTTTGTGTGTGTGTGTGTGTGTGTGTGTGTGTCAGATCAAATGGATTATCACGCAGGGATTTGTGCTAAAATGTGTGCCTTCACTGCTTAATACTAATGGGTGTGATGTTGGGCTCTCGCTGCCACCTCTCATTAAGCAGAACCCAGTTTTAAGGAATGATTTCAAGAACAGACGGCTCTTAAAGGTACAGTATGTAATTTTTTGCAGGATCAACTAGCAGAAATTGTGGATATCATCAATAAATATATTTCATTAATCTGTAATCGATTAAAATATAATTTTCAGATTCATAGAATAAGCTATGTATATCCACATGGGGAGCGGGTCTCCTCTCACGGAGGCGGCCATCTTGCACCGCCATACTGCTACAGTAGCCCAGGCTTCAGTTGGTCGCAGCATGTAATCTCACCACAAGATGCCACTATGTACCTTCATTCATTCATTTATTTCCTAAGCCGATTTACCCTAATTAGGGTCGCAGGAAGGCTGGCGCCCATCTCGGCCGACTCTGAACAGCTTGTCAGGCTGTTGCAAGGCCAACACACATACAACCTTTCACCATCAGCCAGTTAGCATACTGTGTATGTTTTTGGACTGTAGGCGGAAACCTGAGTAACCGGAGGAAGCCCACGCAAGCACTGTGAGAACACGCAAACACAGAAACGCCTCGAGCCCGGAAATTGAACCCGGGACCTTTTTGCTGTGAGGCGAACATGCCAACCACAGCATTCTTCCATTCTGATCGCTATGAACATAACCTGAAGCTTTTGATCTGTATCTGTTAGGTTTTACAGATTGTGTTGATGGATAATTGCTCAATAAGCATTGATGCGGACCTGCTAACCGCTACGCCTCCGTGCTGCCCGAAGCCATATCTCTGCAGTACTTATTGTGGTTCTGGATTTCTCGATCTCTTACCTACACAGCATTTTCTCCCAGCTGCTGTCATTTTACTCAAATGAGTTTTCCCCTGTAAAGAGAATAAAGATTTCATCTCCTGTTAGTTACGACTCTGATCTCTTTCACTTATCACAACCTCATGTCTGGTGAGTCACTCGAGTCTTTCAGCTCAGCAGTTCCCCTGAAAAGTTTCGGGTCGTGCAACTCGCTGGAGGAAAGGCGGCTCGTCGGCTGAATCCGGCCTCGCTCGTTGCGTGCTCGATCACGAGTGAGGACTGTAAGTTGGAAGCGTGTTTGTACTGTAGGAGGATTCCCTTGCCACACACAAACTGGAGCGTTTACCTGCAGATATTAATACGGAAAGGTCGAAGCCCTGTGTGTAACGCAGTCGCTGTGTTGCTCACGGCATTGTGTGGAGGTTGTGCGGAACGATGAGATGATGATATACTATCTGAGGTTCAAGGTCGGAGTGTGAATTTCTCCCACATTGGTCCATCTTTTCTGCAACCCAGAGCGCTGATGCTGACTATAGTCCCAGCTCCGTTTGATTAAAATCCAGGATAACGATGATAAAGATGTTAGCACCAGGTTTCAGGATCAGGACTCATATAAACCAATATACATCATTAGTATTAGACAAAAAAATTAAATGGATGTTTTTATGGGGGCGGCACGGTGGTGTAGCGGTTAGCACATCCGCCCCACAGCAAGAAAGTCCAGGGTTTGAGTCACAGGCTCAGTGAGGGCGTTTCTGTCTGGAGTTTTTATGTTCTCCCAGTGCTTGTGTGGGTTTCCTCCGGGTACTCCGGTTTCCTCCCACAATCCAAAGACATGAACATTAGGTTAACTGGCTGTTTAAATTGTCCTGAGGTGTGAGTGTGAGAGTGAATGGTTGTGTGTGTTAGCCTGATGATGGTCTGGTGAGCTGTTCAGGGTGTACCCCACCTTCGCCACTGTCGGCTAAGATAGGCTCCAGCCTCCCCACAACCCTAGAATGATTAAGCCATTTCGCAAATCAGTGAGTGAGTGAATGGTTTTACGATGGGTTAAGTGATGAGTGGGACTTAAAAAATAAGATGTTAAATATTTAGGGGCGTGGTTTCCATTTATTGCCTTCCAATAGCCACTCATCCTTAAAGGAAATCAGTTGCCCTTAATCTTGCACAAGCAGTGAACACCATTCACAGCTATGGGTAATTTGGAACAGCCAATTTGCTTAATATGCATATCTTTGGATTATGGGAGAAAACCAAAGTACCCGGAGGAAACCTACACAGGCACAGGAAGAACATGCAAACTCCACACAGAAAGGCCCTTGCCAAGCCCGGGACACGAACCCAGGACCTTTTTGCTGTGAGGCGGATGTGCTAACCACTACTCCACCGTGCCGCCGACAATTTATCGTTTAAATCAACAGAATGTTTTGAATTTGGTGACTGAAACCCTACCCGAGTGTTTTATTGTTTATCGGTAGTGTTTCCAGTCTCTCGACCAAATCTCGGCAAGAACTTCTGGCACTCTGATTGGCTGATCTGACCTAGTAACCACTGTGAAACAAACAAAAAAAATGTTCAGTAGTCTGATCCTGGTATTAATTAATGAAGTTCTTGATGACTCCAGAGTGTAAAGCAGAGCAGAGAACATGCTGCTAAGCAACTCGCACTTCAAATAAATCACTCAGGAATTTGGTATCTACCCATCTTGTCCTTCTCAATCTGTCTACACCCTGACAGGAACACCGCGCTCCTCATGAGGAGTAATTAGGGCTGGCGCATATTTATTTTTAGCCACCTGTGTGCATCCTGTGTTTTTTGACAAAATGAGAAAGAGTTACGATCTCACTTCTGGGCCCTGACGGTTTTTCTGTCTCAGTATATCCTGGAGGAAGTCATGTTTATTTCATCAGCCCGGGGCTTTCCTTTTGTCGTGAGATAGCACGGCAGATCGGCTGACTATCTCCTCGCCGCTCGTCAACGGCTGCGGCGTCATCGCCACTTTTAAGTCGTCTCCCCCACCTCTCCACTCTCGCGTCCCACCCTGACAGCTCCTCCTGTTATTTTTTTCTGTTATATTCCTGCTTTTTTTCTATCACAGTCATCCCATGTGTCTTTCTGCACTGCTTCCTTCTTTGTCTGTAACCTCCCTCGGTCGCTTTCTCTCCATCTTTCTTTATTTATCGTTCTGTTTTTGTGCCTCCTTCGAGGAAACATCCAAAAGCTTGCTGTCATGCACCGAGGCCTCTTCGTCACTCCTGCCAAAGGATAAGGCTTCCATTTTAAAGTGCTGGATCTCGGTTTTTATTTTTTTTACATTCTTCCTCTCTACTCTGCGGTAATCAAAATAGAAATGGCTGCTAAAAACGGTGTAGGAGATGACAAAGTGTCAACCGGGTGTGCAGGAATAGAAAAATAATCAACGATAGAATGCTGCGATGGAGTGGAGTTACTGTTAGCAATTCAAAGTTGACTATTTTTATAAAACAGCATGTCCTAATGGGTTTTATTTCCCTTTTGACCCCTTAGTAACCACCGATCAACTGCCTAGCAACATCAAAGCAACCAGTAAACACCCACCCAACATCACCTTTGCAACCATCCAGCAACAACCTAACAATCACTTTAGAAACACTTTAGCAACCACCTAAAAGCACCTTAGCAACACCCTAACAGCCACCTAGGAAACCCGAGCAACCACCCAGTACCATATTAGCAACCACTTAGAAACACCTTAGCAACCAGCTAGCAACACTTTAACCACCACTTAAAAGCACCTTAGCAATACCCTAACAACCACCTAGCAGCACCTAAGCAACCACCTAGTACCATATTAGCAACTGCCTTGAAACACCTCAACAACCAGCTAGCAACACCTTCATAACCACTTAAAAACATCTTCCTAACACCTTAACAACCACCTATTTTTATATTATAACGTGTCCTTTTATGTTTTGTTCTTCTTTTACAACAAAGATTTTCCAACAATTCAAAATTTGTTTATTAAAGGACGGCACGTGTTTTTTATCCATTTATTTTTACATTTATTGTCGTGGAGTCATTTAAAATAAACACATTCATTTATCATCTTTACTTGGTTATTGAAATGTTCTTTAGGAGCCCTGGTACGGACACTCCTTCTAAACATGTTAAATAAACATTTCGTGGTAAAATCAACAATTGCACACACTTGGAAATGTGTTTGTGTTAGACGTGAGGTGTTATGAATGAGCTGTTGCTATAGAAACGATACACCTGTGATGCACATTTGTCTGAAGTTGGTCTAACGATGTGTGCTGTCCGTTGCAGAGCTCCACAGTGGAAGAATCAGCGGGGAGCAGTAAGGAGAACACACGACAACCCACCGCACCTGTAAGGGAGATCTCCAAGCATGTCCATGCTCCATCTGGGGAACCTGGGATCACCTTGATAAGTTCTCATCCCTCAAGTGAGGACAGAGATCAATCACCTTCCAGTGAGTCCATGCGGTTCTTCTTCACTCTCTATCCTCTTTGAGGTCTCAGCTCTGATCATCAGAGCTTTAGCTGCAAGCGTTTCTCCTTCAGCAGCTCCTTATGGTGAATTTTTACCTGACCCTTTAACGCCTACACTGTGAAACTCATATGTATATGTTATACACAGATGACATCATCACATAACCAATCAGAAGGCACTGAATACTCAATTCTGATAACAGTGCTTTGGTCTAATTGAAAGCTATCAAAAAATGTATACTTTATAGATTAAAAATAATAATAGATGATAAAAATTTAACTACACCTGAGAAACACTCCAGCAACACCCCAGCAATCACCTAGCAACATTCCAACAACCCCCTAGCAGATACCTAGCAACTGCCTAGCAACCACCTAGCAAAAATGAAGCAACTCCTTAGCAATTGCATTAGTAACCACCTAGAAACTGTCTAGCACCCTAGCAATTACCGAACACCCACCCAGCAACACCTTAGCAACCACCTATCAACACGGTAACAACCACTTAAGAACACCAAAGTATTTGCCTAGTAATACAGTAGAAACCACATAGCAACACTTTAGCAACTACCCCTACCACTACATTTGCAACCACTTATCAACAGCATAGCAACCACCTAACAACACCCTAACATCCACTTAAGAAAACCTAAGCAATCACCTTGTAATACAATAGAACCCACCTAACAACACCTTAGGAACCTCCCAGAAACACCTTAGCAACCCCCAGACCACCGCCGAGCAACACATTAGCAACCATTTAAATAACCACCTAGTAACACTTTAGCAACACCCTAACAACATCCTTGTACCCTAGGAAAAAAAATCGTACCAACATGCTAGCAACATCTAACAGTAAATTCACATAGATGTTAGACTTTATGCTTGTGTTAGCATTTTCCATAACTTTTGGTTATTGGTATCTTCCAAGCTGGGAAAGTCTGGCCTAGAAAAATACAAGTTCCCCTGTTGTAATTATGACACTGTGGTGCTGTTCACCTCATAATTACAGTATTCACAAGATCACAACAGGCTGACAGGTCGGCTTACTTCCTAACCTCACTGTCTGTGTCTTTTGTTGGCGTGTGCTGCTATCCAGTCGGGTTCTTTTCCCATCATATAAAGAGAAACACTAAAAGACTGAGCATGTAAGTGATTAATGAAACCTGACTGAGGGCTTCAGGCTTATACGGTAATTGGTGGGAAATACCAGTAGTGAGTTACAGAAACCGGAATGTCCGGTGCTTTCCAGTGTAATGTACCACCGCTAAGATACTAAGGGAAACTTTTATCTGATTTTTCTTTTTTTTTCTTTTCTTTTACTTTTCTTTCTTTTTTTTTTTTTCTTTTTTTTTTGTGGTCTACATGACCTTTTAGTTATCTGTCTGTTGATTAATAATCAAATTTCCTTCCATACATGATGTGGGAATTTTCATGAGCTTTGGCTCTTTGCAAATTTTCTTCGCATTCAAGCTTCATGGTTTATAAATGTATTCAAATAACCTTTGCATCACACTTTTTTCCTTATTTAAAACAGCCTTTCACAGTACATCAGAAAACGCTAATACTGACAAATACGATTCAAAATTAGCTGCGTGACTTGTAGAGAACCTGCTTTCAGAGATAGCTATCTGGCTAACGTAGATCATTTTACATTAATAAATTATTGTAATTTTAGATTCTGTCATAAAAATTTTGTCCCACGGTGACAAAAGAGATGCTAATTTACTTTTAGCTCTCGGGACTTGCTAACAAGCTAACTGGATGTTTAGTTTGGCTTTTAACCTAGCTGCTAACATTACCAAAATGCATATTTATGCTTGTTTGTGTACATTTCTTATTGAGAAAAGAGACAGAGATAACATTCACGCCATCAGGAGCAGTTTACTCTCAGTTTACTCTCAGCTATCAGACGTAGCTGGTATAAAATACGTCAATTTCTTGCAATACACCTACAAACATAATAAAGATAATCCTGTCAGATTTACAGGGTAAAAATTATTACTATTGTTCCAATGAGAATGATTGATTTAAGAGATTGATTCATTTAAGAGCAGTGAATAGTCATATTTACACACATACACACAACCAAAATCAATCAAACTAGCTTAGCGGATATGCACACGTATAGGCAGGTATGCTAGTTTGTTGATTAGCCTGCAATAAATTCTTCATGGTATTGTGTTTTTAATTGAAAACTTCACATTTATATATTCTGTGTAGTAATGGTGTATAACTAGTGTAGAAAACATTTTAAATCTATTAGCATAACAGTTAGCGCAACACTTAGCATTAGGATTTAACCATGGCTCTTCAGGACAGACAAAGCAACTAGCCGAGCACCTTTAATTCAGTGATGACGCCTGAAAAACAAGAAAATATTAAAAGGATAGCGTCTTAATTTGATTAAAGTTATTGCTAGCACTGCCGTGCTTTGCGCAGGATATTTGAAGATGTTTGTAAAGAATGACAGAGGGAGCGGAGGCAGCTTGTCAGCTTCTATTTGCTTTAATCATTGTCCACCTTCCGAGTAGCGCATTAAGGCATTAAGAGCCGATGCACTCTGTACAACCTCGAGCAAATAAACTCTCCCTGTACAGCAACGGATATGAGTCCAAATGTGTCCTGATGACAAGAGTCTTACATCATCCTGCCATCCTGAGTGCTTCGCTTAGAAGCCTAGAAGATGAAAGTGTGGCTACGATAAAAGATTAATCCACTTGATCGCGCCTGGTGTTTCTCTGTTAAAGGGCTATTCCCTGTTATACTTTTCGTGGCGTAGTGGTTAACAGGTCCACCTCACAGCAAGAAGGTCCTGGGTTTGAGTCCCGGGCTTGGTGCGGGTGATTCTGCATGTTCTCCCCATGCTTGCTCGGGATTCCTCTGGGTTCTCTGGTTTTCTTCCTACAATCCAAAGACATGAACATTAGGCTTATTGGCTGTTCTAAATTGCTCCCAGGGGTGGCATGGTGACATAGTGGTTATTAGGTCTGCCTCACAACAAGAAGGTCCTGGGTTCTAGTCCTGGGTGGATTTTGCATGCCCCCCCCCCTTCCCCGTGCCACTTGCTTGGGTTTCCTCTGGGTCTTTCAGTTTCCTCCTACAGGACAAAGATATGCACATTAGGTTAAGCTGTTCAGGGTGAACCCCGCCTTCGCACAGAGTCGGCTAAGATAAAGCAGTTTGGTAAACGAATGAATGTATTGATAGTATATTACCCTGTGATTGGTCAGAGTTGCCGTTATAGAAAACAAAATCAACACCATTCGACCAATCAGATTGAAGAATTCAGCAGCGCTGTGGTATGAAGTGACGCATTATCACCTCGCGTGTGTGCACTGCTTTTGAACTGAAAGATTTACACCATGATGATATGAAGGTGTCGTAAAGGCACCGTAAAGGTTTTAAAGGTTAGGTTTGTCTTTAGCGTGGTTTATTCAGCGTCTTTCTTCTGCCATGGTTTTGTTTGATGACGTGTGAGAAAGTAGAGGAGTGTGTGATAGAAAGCGAACTTACGCAGCACTGTGGTTAAGCAGTTGTAAAGCGAAAGAGAAAAGATTGATCTCCACACAAAATGAACTCCACTATCTTTTAGACACGGGGACGAAGTGCCTGCCGGGATGGCACCAGACAGTAGAAATCCAATTGAAAGAATTCTGAGCTCGGCTTGAGCACACACACACTCTCTCTCTCTCTCTCTCTCTCTCTCTCTCTCTCGCTCTCTCTCTCTCTCTCACACACACACACACACACACACACACGCAAGCATACACTACCTATTTTTTATGATTTATTTCTGAAAATAAGATCTAATCATATAGATAAGGTAAAGCAAAGGCCAGTTTCACACAGGAAGTAGAACTGCAGATGGGGGAGTGGAGGAAGAGTGTGTGTGTGGGTGTCTGAGACCTTACTGACCACAGCCACAGACACGGCACACTTCTGCTAACTGAAACTGCACAAGTGCACATCAGCGTGTATGTCGTTCACCAGTCGTCAGGTAAAACCAACCCGGACGCCGAGCCGAGAAGTGACTCGATCAGAGCGTCATGATGAATGGAGGCAGGAGGATCCATCTACGTGGTAAGACTCTCACTTTCTTGTCCATTCACAGATGTGTCCGTATCTCAGGAAGCCTCGAATCCGTACCATTTTATACAACGTTTGCTGAAGCAGATGGTTTCCGAATATCATATGACGGGGCCCGGAGCACTCCAGTTTGTCTGCCTTTCCTGAAAACAGCTTGAGAGGAAGAAATGTGCAGTATGAAAGTCATTTATGTTTATTTATTTGTTTATTTTCTGAA
Organism: Neosilurus mollespiculum; assembly: GCA_030014195.1. Classification (NCBI taxonomy): domain Eukaryota; kingdom Metazoa; phylum Chordata; class Actinopteri; order Siluriformes; family Plotosidae; genus Neosilurus; species Neosilurus mollespiculum. Next base: position 65,226,054 of record JAQMYF010000001.1, read on the forward strand.
GCACTGATCCTTCTCAGGCACCTGGAAGCAGGTGTAGGGAAGGCGGTGGATGTGAATGCATGTGAGTGTCCGAAAACATCAGTGCAACCATATGCATCTGTCTCGATGTCCCCTCATGACCTCTGAGCCCTTAGGTTAAATCTCTTTAGCTACTTATGGCAGAGACTTGATAGTCGGATCACATGAAAGGTCTTTGGACAGGCTTTAAGAAAAAAGTGGATTTAGTTGCTAGGGTAACCATAGTTGCTCTGGAAACAGTTTTTTTATATCTTCACAACTGCACAGGGCTTTACTCACTACTTCCAGTTCTATGTCTATTCAAAAGGATAGCATGTCTGCCTCACAGCAAGAATGTCCTGAGTTCAAGTCCCGAGCTCAGGTGTTTCTGTGTGGAGTTTACATGTTCTCCTCGTGCTTGCAGGGTTTCCTCCAGGTACTCTGGTTTCCTCCCACAGTCCAGAGACATGCACATCAGGCAAATTTGCTGTTCCAAATTGCCCCTAGGTGTGAATGTAAGTGTGAATAATTGTGTGTGTTGACTTGCGATGGTCTGATGAATTGTTCAGGGTGTTCCCCTCCTTCGCCTAGTGTCGGCTGAGACAGGCTCCTGCCTCCCTGCGACCCTAGCACCCTTGAGGATTAAGCGGTTCAGCAAATGAGTGAGTGAATGAGTATCTTGTTACAGACACTTGCCCCTGCACTTGACTCTTGGTCCCTAGTGGGCGTGGCTTATCGTTTGTCCACTTTCCGTTGCCAAGCTAGTGCGTTTTCCAAACAAGCTAGCGGCAAGATGCAACAAGCTGAAGGTGCTGTGCTACCGTTTGCTCCTCGTGGCTTACGAGAAATATTTTTTACCAGATTGACGCAAAGGGGTTGATTTGATGAGACGGGAAAGCAAAGATAAAAAACACCAGTGCTGGTCTATAAGGCGAAGTGGGTCACATGGTACAAATACGGTATGCGTACATATGAAGTCAATATACTTGTTGGCAATCGGGCCCATGAGTGTAAACTTCGCTTGTACTTCACACTTTATTAGCTGCTGCCTTCTTTTGCCAGAAAACGATGCCTCATTTTGAAAATAAATGATAAAGAACACATTGGGTGTTTTCATTTGCATGTATGTGGATTGTCGTTGTGTGTGTGTGTGTGTGTGGGTGTGGGTGTGTGTGTGAATGACAGGAGGCATTAAATGAGTGTTTACGGTGTCACAGGCAAACCTGGCCACCTCGTGTCGCATCTTCTCGCAGGCTCAGGAAGGGAATAAATGGAAGGAGGGATGGAGAGGGAGGGATGGAGACGATGGATGGAATGAAAAAAGGCAGCACACAGGAGGAGTGAACTCTTCCTCCCCCCATCTCAGCGGAGAAGTGACGGGAGAATAGGCCAGCTGCGAGTGACAGTGACGAGCTGGCGGCTGCTGTTGTGTAGCTGCAGCAGATGGGACCATGTGTGTGTGTGTGTGTGTGTGTGTATGTGTGTGAGTTTCATACTATACCTGTCATTTCTTCCACAGTGTATGTGTGGATGAGGCAATTGAAATGCCGGTTGAGACCAGGGGGCTTCTTTCGAGAGTCTCAGCCGAGTGGAATGTTAATCCGCTGCCCTCCTTTTCTCCGGTTCCTTTCCATCTCCACTAAAGAACCCTCGTCATATTTACGTCTTCACAGTTTGTGTTCTGCTTTCATTCATCTTGACGTAATTATATCCAGCATTTGTAAAAATGTTAATTAGCTTTATTTATCTCACACGCGCTGACTTTCAGGATCTGCTTCATCAGACAGACGGATCCCGAACATGTCCCAGGAACTCACTGAGGGATAGATAGATAGATAGATAGAGAGAGAGAGAGAGAGATGTACAGACGGACAGATGTATAAATAGATAGATAGATAGATTGATAGATGTACAGACAGATGTATGGACAGACAGATAGATAGATAGATAGATAGATAGATAGATAGATAGATAGATAGATGTACAGACAGACAGATGCATGTATAGAGAGACAGACAGAGAAAGAGATAGATAGAGACAGACAGACAAACAGATAGATAGATAGATAGATAGATAGATAGATAGATAGATAGATAGATAGATAGATAGACAGATGGATAGATGGATA